>CM070737.1:30283601-31016101 GCA_036346245.1 Bonia amplexicaulis | reverse complement strand
TCGTCCACACATATGTCACTATGTCCATGTCGTCCCCCTTTGCTCGCTCCCTCATCCACACATATGTTTGCCTTACCATGCCGCCCCCCTCACCCACGGTGCTGCGCATGGACAATGAACCCTTAACTTTTGGTGTTACCGCACTGGGTTGTCTTTTCGCTTGGCCATAAATATGAAGCTCTTACAGTCACGCATCGCTCATCTCAACTATGTTTTGCTTCTCGTTCTCATGCTCATCGCTAAGAATTAAGAGCGCATGGCATAACTAAGATTTTCTAGAGAGTAAATATTGAAGCAGTCATCATGATCGTAGCAGTGCTGATTGCTTCCCCCGAAAGGCAGGTAATTTTTTATCGCATGCTTTCGACGTTATTCCCGTAGTCGTAGTTAATTAGTGTTATTTAGCTAGTCATAATTAATGTAGTTTGTTTTATCAAGTAAGTAGGTCGTAGTAATTTAGCCGTAGTTTTGTACTATTTTTCTGTAGGTACAGTACCTATAATTTGTTATTATATGATACTATATAATTAATTAGTCATAATTACTGTAGTGGCAATCAACTAAGATTAAGTAATGAGTTAGTGGTAACTAATTAAGTGGTAAGGACGACGGTAATGAATCACTCGTAATTAATTTTCCGATGGGTAATCAAATCGTTGCTTACTAATGAATTATTTGTATGTAATTACACACATGTAATCACTAACTTGCATGTTGTTTGTCATCATTATTTGTTGTAACGCTTACTACGGACTGAGTTGTTGTGGCCTCAGGTATTCGCAGACATGCAAGACTTGATAGTGTTCTATGGCGATGGTCTTGTATGGGCAGGACCCAACGGGTTGGACCTATTGACATGCCAATACAAGGTGCTCGGGTGGTAGGGCTCGGCATGATGAATATTCACGAGCTTCGAAGCTGCATCCGAAGGGAGTTCGCCATGGAGGCAATGGCGACAAAACTTGCAATCGAGGGGATTACCTGCACAAATGGCATGTGGGAGATCGTCAAGGTGAATGGGACCGTATCATGGAGGCAGTACATGCAGATTGCCTCCGAGCCTGTGGCGCCCATTTACGGGAGGCCGATGGTGTACCTGAGTTTCATGCGTAGGGCGATGAAAATATTGAAGAACCCAGCCCCTCCACACCTGGGCAATCACAGGCCGAGCTTCAAGACGATAACAATGAATGTGTTGTATTGGTGGGAAGACTCGCCTCTCATTTTATGTGGAATGATGGGGTGGACATGTGGTGGTCAGCTCGCATTGACTGTCATGAGTATCTACTAGAGCAGGCGCTCGGGTTGGAGTCCGACAGGACACCGACCTAGGCTCCGATGATACCGAAGATGATGCACAACAGACGGGTGGTCCACCCAGGGGAATTTTGTCATCGGAGGTGTCCTATGTGTCCTCCAGACTCAATGATGTTGTGGTACGTTCCCTCGTACTGCCACAAGAGGAAGAGTCCCAGTGGGGGTTTCAAGCTGACACCCTCCTAGTTGGGTAGTGCTTCCCTAGAAAGGTGGTTGTGTAACAAGCTATAGCATGGTACGTCTTGTCTATCAATCGTGTGTACCGAGTGCACTGGTCCAACCCAGCCAATTACGAAGTGAAGTGTGTAGTGCAAGGCTGTCCTGGAAAGGTTAGCGCTCAACGGGCAAAGATTTTTGGCTCAGTCTTCTCGGTTAAGGCGATGATCAACCACACTTACGAGCTTAGCGAGCCCTTGTGCCATCATTGGAATGTGACTTCCGCATATGTGGCAAGCCTCATTAGCCACCTAGTTGCGACGGACGTATCCATCTCCTCCAAGATGCTCATGTCGGAAGTCGACAATGTAGTTGGCTATTCAATCAACTACAGCAAGGTCCAACAAGGCAAGCAAAAGATCATCGAGTTCATGTACGGGACATACGAAGAGGCGTATAACCTTGTGCTGAAATTGCTTCACCAGATAGCTGAATCAAACCCCGGCACGTACATAAACAAGCTTGAGCATATTAATGCTAACGAAGAGCCCAATTACTTCATACTGGACTGATTATTCTAGGTTTTCGCCTAGGCTATTGAGGGCTTCAAGTTTCATCGTCCTGTGCTCATGATGGATGGCACTTTCCTCATAGGGAAGTACAAAGAGACCATTCTCATGGCGGTGACGATTGACGTGAACAACCAGCTTTTCCCAGTGGCATTTGCCATTGTGGAGAGTGAGAACACGTCCAGTTGGCTATGGTTCCTAGTGAACGCGAAGTGAGCAGTAGTTGGCGACCAACCCAACATATGCGTCATCACAGACCGCAATGCTGGGTTGTTGGCCGCACTAAATACCATGCAGCATGGGACCAAACCCCCTCAGCAGTGGAACGATGTGTGAACCCAGTGGTGCATGAGGCAACTTGCATCTAATTTGTTCAAATGGCTCCACAGTTAGGAAGTTGTAAAGACATTCAAGACATTGTGTCTGCAAAACCAGAGGCAGAAGTTCGAGTCCATCTAGATAGACCTAGAAAGGCGAACTATGGAGGGAGAGCAACGCAGCGACGCCATAAGTTTCTCAGAGTGGATTCATCGGCATGCTCCTGAATTAGAGAAATGATCCCTTCTCTATGACACGAACAGTGCAAGGTATGGGATTATGACGACCAACATGTCTGAGGTATACAACAGTGTCCTCAAAGGCGTGCGGTGCCACCCCATCACTACGATCGTGGAGATATGGACTCGTACTATTAGTTATTTCATCAATAGAGCCACCATAGCTAAGCGAAAAATAGACGAATGCAAGAAGTGGTCTGAGAACATGAAGAGACACATGGACTAGAATATGGAGAAGGCCCGAATGCATGACATCCGGGTAGTCGATGACCTCCATAGGAAGTATGAGATCAGGATTCATTAGAAATATGTCAACAGTCATGCCAGGGGTGAAATGAAATAGGCATGCTCCCTGGATGATGTGGCCACATGCATTTACAGCAAGCCGAACCTCCTGCACAAGTCGTGCTCACAAGTGTACAAGGCATGTGCGCAAATGAGGTAGATGTCCGATCTGTACATCTCTAAGTACTACGATATGCAACACCTTTTTAGTACATAGAGTGCAGAATTTCACTCATACGGTTGGACATAAACTACAGGGATCTTTGGCTGGACATGATGCGATGGGCCCCTAATAAGGACTTGAAGATAACTATGAAGGGACGTCAGTAGATGCGGCGCTTTCAAAACATCATGGATTCAGCCAACGTACTAGCATTAGCCGCATAGTAAAGTATAGGATATGCAAAACCTATGGGCACTCAATGAAGGATTACCCCCCCCCCAACAGATCGAGCTTGTCTGGTCGCCATTCGGTGTTGCTATTTTATGTATCTTTTTGTTTATCGAATTAATTCATATTTGTAGCAATTCAAGATGTACTATTTTATGTGGTGGTAATTGGCAATTAATCAATTGATTACTTAAATGATTAACTCTGTAATATATTATCGCATGTGATTATTTATGGCAACCACAATGACGTGACAACCATTTAGTTACATGCTTTAGGAGATTGAAAATAACCCGATACAATAGGAGAGAACCGTGGTACAAGCATCTCCGGGCATGCCTACTAGTAGAACATGCCTGGTGCTACCCACATAGAGTGTTGTAGAGGGGGCACCTCGGATATGGCTGGCTATCATTGTAGTGGCACGCACATATATAACTAGGGTTTGCTCATCAGCATATGAGATCATAGGAACTTCCTGTGTTGACGACCTCCTCGTTGCCCCTCTCATGTTGCATCTGTTGGTGGATGTCATCGTTCTGCTCATTGAGATTGTCAATCTGCGCCTCCAACTCTAAGATTTGATTCCACAATGCATCCATGTACGTAACAACATGGTGTTCATGGGAGGATCCATCTAGCGAACAAACTTGTATTTCACCATTTGCTGGAAAGGAGAGTTAGCATAGAAGCTTTATTAGCACTAACAGAAAATAAACTATTGGCTAGTTATACCCAGAGTGTGGGCATTGGAAGAAATATCATCTGCCTTCGATCTGGCAGTCCAAGACCTGCACGACTGCGTTCTCCCTATGTCTGCATTTCAGCCATACTGGTTAAGTACTCTTGTTTGGCATGAAGTGGTAGTTAGGGCTGAAGTCCTCATTCTAAGGGGAAGGTTTTGCATTAGCGACCCCAGTTGGACTACCCCCTCGCGTCTGCTATGGTATGTTACTGTGATGAGCATGAGAACGAGAAGCGAAATGCAGTTGAGATGAGCGATGAGCAACTACGAGAGCTATGTATTTGTATCTGAGTGAAAAGGAAGCCCGATGCATTTCCACCGAAACTTAGGACTCTTTGTCGATGCGCAGCACCGCGAGCAAGGGGGACGGCATGGTAAGAGTGACATATGTGAGGACGAAGGAGTGGGTCGGGCTACGGCGCACATAGAGTGACATATGTGCGAACGAGGGAGCGGGCAAGGGGGGATGGTGCGGATAGAGTGACATATGTGCGGACAAGGGAGTGGGTGAGGGGGGACGGCACAGACATAGGGGGGCGGCACAGACATAGTGACAAATGTGCGTACGAGAGAGCAGGTGAGGGGTGTGGCACGGATAGAGTGACATATATGCAAACGAGGGAGCGAGCGAGGAGGATGACACAGATAGAGTGATAAATGTGCGCATGAGAGAGTGGGCGAGGGGGATGGCACGGACAGAGTGACATATGTGCAGACGAGGGAGCGGGCGAGTGGGGATGGCACGGACGGAGTGACAAATGTGTGTATGAGGGAGTGAGCGAGGGGATGGAATGGATAGAGTGACGTATGTGCGGACGTGATGGTACGTTGGTCCACGAATCGTCTAGCGTGCCCCTGCCTCACGGACGTGAATTTGCCCAAACCGAATTGGACTTACAAAACGTACACTACGTGGGCTTAGCCTATAAGTACACTACTACAAAAAACCATATTACAAACGGTTCAGAAACGTCATTACAGACGGTTTTGTGAGCCGTCTGAATTTATGGGTCAGTAATGATACGAGGTCATCACAGACGACTTTCGAACCGTCTATGATCGTTGATAATCACAGACGGTGTTTAGTTAAAAACCGTCTGTGATATATAAATATCATAGACGGTTTTTAACTAAACACCGTCTGTGATTATCAACTAGCACAGCCGGTTTTTAATTAAAAACCGTCTGTGATTACTATCACAGACGGTTTTTAATTAAAATTCGTCTGTGCTATTCTCTTCTACCCCTAAATCTATTTCTGTTTATTGGCTAGCCTCAGGAAATGCTAGCCATGCCATCTGAAACAAGCAGATCAATATGTACATGTATACATCCAATTCACATATCAATTCATTTCACAAACATAAAACATCCATTTCGCACAACAAGAACAACAAGAAATGAAATTAGAGCCTACCATTACAATATCCAAAAACAACAAGTGGGTTACCCATCTAGCACAACAAGAACAGAGAAAAAGCAAAGAGATCCCATCTAGCACAACAACAACAATATGCATAGGCCTTCTCGCCCCTGATGCAACACACGAGCTGGATGTCTTTGATGCCCACCATCGTCGGCGTTGATTGAGTGTCTTGCCTCCGGTGACTTCGCGTAAATGCGCCGTGCGGGCTATTATGGTAAGGGTCAAGGAGGAGGAGAACAACAAGGAGAAGGGACAGCAAGGAGGAGAGAAGGAGAACAGCAAAGAGGAGGAGCAACAAGGAAGAGGAGAAGGAGAAGAGTAAGGAGGCTCGGTTTTGGTTATTATTTATACGGGAGGGAGCTAGGCGGGAGTGCGAAAACTTTTGGCGTGGGGATCTGTGGGGTGAGGATTGGTGGATTTCAATTGGCTAGGATTGGGTTGAGGAGGATCGACTGGCCCAGCGGTCAAATTATCACAGATGGTTCTACATATAGAACCGTCTGTGAATTAGATCATAAGTTTTATATACTTTTGGGAGAGCGGCGACGGCGTGGACGGTCTGTGATAATTGTAGCCCAGACGGTTCTAATTTAGAACCGTCTGTGATAATGCAAAGTCACAATGTATCTCTCGTGTTTCGTTTAACGTATCTCGATCGTTATACGAAGCGTCTATATCATTAATGTTTGGTATACGAACCGTCTGTGCTAAAGGCTAAATATACGCGCCAACGTAGACGTACGTACAATATGGCTTCTACTATTCTTATGATCATCTCCTTCCTCTCATCTGTTCATCGAGAGTTGTTCGGCCGGAACCTTACACAGGCGGCTAGCAATTTACATCTGGAGCAGCTTCCCGCACGCCCTCTCCTTCCCCGACTTTCTTGCATCCGTCAGCTCGACCTGATCATCCGCCGTCGACGGAGGAGTCTCGCTGCCGCTCAAGAAAGGGAACATCCCTCACCCTGGTTCTTCTCTACAATGTGCACAAAGCGGAAGAAGCTCTTGTGGCATCGGAGAGACTGATGGATAGCATTGCCGATCTAGCAGAAATGACATATTCTGAGGAATTTTATAATGATATCCTCTACGAGATTATGGGCTATGCTACTGATCATTTGTGGCTAGAGGAGGAAGTGCTAAGGACAAGGACAATCTTAACGGCGTTCGAGAACTCAGCGGCTGATCCTCCAAGTCCCAAAGTCGAAGAAGAAGCGTACGAAGCCCAGAAAATTAGAATCTGGGAATCTCTTTATCTGTGCGACTTTTGTAATAAATTTGCCTCGAATTGAAATTAATAAATTTACCTTTAATTTGTGACATCTCTTGTCTTAGTAGTTTTGTAGTTAAGTTATTAGAAGCAATGTGTACTTATATATTAACCTCTGATCATGTACAGAATATCACAGATAGTTGTTACGAAAGGGACATCGCAGACGGTTCTTTTTAAAAACCGTATGTGTGACTTTCACAGACGGTTATTAACAAGAACCGCTTGTGATAGTCCACACAACACAGATGATTCTTGTTAAGAACCGTCTGTGAAAGTTCACAAACGGTGAACCGTCTGTGTTGTGTGGACTATCACAGGCGGTTCTTGTTAAGAACCGTCTGTGAAAGTCACACAGATGGTTCTCAGTATAAACCGTTTGTGATGTAGTCGTCTAGTATAGCCTGTTTTGTAGTAGTGGTACTACCCCTTCAATACCGTGTTTCCTGCACCACGGCTACAACACCATGAAGTAAGTTGTGTTGAGAGACTACGCATAAAATTTTGTACTTTTTTTACACAATGAAGTAAGTTGTGTTGAGAGAGAGACTACACATAAAATTTTGTACTTTTTTTATGTCATTTACTATATTTAAAATTTTGAAGAAATAGTAAACAGAAAAAACTAATTTAGGCCGGCTTAATTACCTGCCGTCTGGTGGCAGGGCGCAGAGATGGAGCCGCATGGTGACCGGGCGGTAAGCGCGTGGCCGCACGATGGCCGGGTGGTAGGTCCCTGTCGCACGGCCACAGGGATTCGTTGGCCACGTGCCAGCTCCACGGCCCTGCCACCTGTGCAGCAGAAGTAACATTTCTGTCATTCCCTTATGTATACTGATATTTTTATAAATACAGATTTAAAATACGCTAGATATGTCAAAAACTCAATCTCTGGTACCTCCCCCCACAGCATGGGCCAGCAGGATGCGGCGCATCACCTTGATATAAGGGAAAGAAGGAAGATATACGGCAGTGTGTGCATTCGTTGGAAGGCCATACGGTGAAGGGGCGTTGGCACTGGCGGACGTAAGGCGACTTTGCTGGTGGCGGTGCTCGCCCACCCTTGAACGCAATGGCAATCACAGTAATCGCACTAGAGCTAGAAAAGGTACGACGGCACTGATTGTGTTACAGATCGGAAGGTGAGAAATTCGATAGATTTCCTAAAAAAACAATCAACACATTTCTATCTAGCAATTCCAGCTAAAAAGCACAACTGTGGCATAAAAGAAACCAATCCATGTATAGAACAACTTTAAATATTGAAGTGTACCTGTCCAGAGTTTGCAAGCAACAAACTTTCAACATAGCATATGTAATATGAAATCGGCACAAAAGTGATATCAATAACTCCAACAAAAGATCCTTTTATGTCACCAACGACATACTACAATCTATTTGTAAAGGGGACACGGCAGTAATCTGTCGAACAAGAGTTAAAAACGAATAAAATCTTTGACGACAGTAATTAGACCCGTGTTTGGTGCGTTTGATCCTTTGATACAAAGATCCACGTCCGAAATCACATAAACGTGCACATATCATGCAAATCACCCACCTTGTTCAAGCACAAAGCCACGCACGCACCTGTGGTGGGCATCCTATGTGCTCGAACCGCTTGACAGTGGGGGCGGCGGCTTCGATGTGCGCCTTGACATGGGCCTTGGGTGAGCTCCTCTATCACCCACCGGCGTGCACCATTTATCGCACTACAGGATGGAAAGGATTTGGAGGCAAGGCTTCTGAGGCAAAACAAATTTGTCCGCCTCGAAGTAATGTTTTGAGGCAAAAGTGCTGGCCTCAGAACAGCAACTGAGGCAGGCAAGGTGTGCCTCAGTGTGTCCTAGGCAGGGTTAACAATTTCAGTGAAATTTCTTTGAAATTATGGTTTCTTTCGTTCGTTTCATCGCCCAACGAAATAACTAGCGTTCGGTCAAAATTTTTTGTCCTCGTTTGAATTTATGGGCCCGCCCACCCTGCTACATACAGCCCGACCACTCCCACGATACCACAGTGCAGCCCACAGCCCAACTAGCTTCCTTCGCTCACACTGCCAGGGACGTGCATGCCACTCACCGACCCTAATTCCTCGATCCCCATTTCCCCTTCCGACCGTTTGCGGTGCAGAGCAAACAGCGGTAGCAACTAGTCCCTCGCCTTAGGAGCGCGGCAAGGACCTGAGCGCCAGCATCGAGGAAGCGTTCGACCCCAAGGGCGTTGGCATCATCTCTGACGAGGACATCACTTTCTTGGATACACACAACACTTATCCATAAGATGATAGGCAAGGAACTATGACGAGGGCACGCGCACACCAGTTGAATTATCAGGTGGGCTCGTTCCTAGGCTTGTATAATTCAGCTTCTGAGAATTGGTTGCTGCCTGAAGCATATGATGTGCTTGTGCTTAGAAACATGGGCAAGGACCAAGGAAACGCATATGGAGTTACAGACATACTTGAAATGAATATTGGAGGTCACCACACCACTTTGAGGCCAGGACAACAAAGAATGAAAGCTGAGCATGTTCTGCAATCCAATTCGGCCTCTAGAGACAACGCTGACTTCAAACGAGCATAGAAGATGCATACGGAGTCCAAATGAGGTGATTTTAGACTTGTTGGAAAGCTATTGGCGTCCTCTTTCCAGTGGTTCTAGTCCCACCTCAAAAGTCCACCTGAGCACGGCGTAAACTACAAAATAATTCTGAATCAGTTTCAAACCTGGGCCCTAGGCCTTATATCAGTTTGAGCCCGACTGGAGAGTTATAGTGGGATGTTCCCCCACTCTCACGAACGTGCCCCCCACGTCCCTAGAACCATAAAAACTGCCAGAGATGCCACTTTTAGGGTTTAGGCTTGTTTAAATTGATTTTCGTTCAGAAAACATCAGTTGTGTACTTGTGTCGATTAGACCAACTACGGCGACTTCAGGCCTCTTCATGTTTCAATGAAACTTCGTATTTTAGATCGCGCTTATTTCTTTCTTGCTAGATTCTCGATTGCTTGCATGAAAGTTCAACCGTGTTGGACACGGTTAGTAACGACCGGGGTGTGGTGTAGCGATTGCAGGACGGATTTGATCGTTTCGGTCAAGTAGCCTCGTCGTCAACGTCATATCAAACAATCATAGTTATCGTTCTCATCGGAATATCGGGCCAAAATCTTGTGTTGCTTAACTCTTTATGGTTTATATTGTTCCTACTTGATGCATTCTTTGATTTAGCTTGACTTTTGAGTTATCTTATTGATTAAATGGTCCACCCGGAGATTAATTTATCGATTCTGGTGTTGCTGAAATTTACGTTCATGATTATGTTGTAAGATTATTCTTGAAGTCTAACTATTGGTAAAATTTATTTAATAGTCAAAATTGGTAGCGATTGCAGTTGTTGGTGATATTATGGGCTTTTATTAAGCCAGGGTGTTACAGTTCATTGTAGTTGTTTGTGACATTTTAGACTTTTGTTAAGCTGGGGTATTACAAGGAGGGGCTCACGGGCGTTGGGGGTGACGTCGGCGAGGTGGTGGGGAGTCGAGGTAGTGGCGGGGTAGGGGCAAGGGCATTAGGGTTGGGGGAGGAGTGGGGGCTTATGTAGTGAGAGGCAGGTTAATCTAAATCGTTGATTGGAGATTAAATGGTGCTAAAATCCGAATGTTTTGTAAAACAAATCATGTGCATGATGATGAGATTGCTTATGCTAGAATACTGTATATGAACGACACGACTTCGCATATGCAACAGTTATTCTTCGGGTTTTTTTTTTTGAACAAAAGACCATTCCTCTTAGATAGATTTATGCTTGAGTTTTCAAAAATTGGAGATGTAGGGAGGACATAATTCATAGCCATGTAAAATTTCAGCATCAAATGTGATATTTGGAATATATGAAATTGATAAACCGTGAAAATGAATAGTGATGAACTATGAAAAATCACTATTCATACATAATTTTTCTTTTTCATATCTCTCAAATGCAATTGATTTTGACCTTAAAATTTTACGTGGCTATAGAATATGTCATCCCCTATATCTCCTAAGTTTTTGAATATTTTTCTAAACTTTTGTGCATAGGTAATACAAATTCATTTACCAAAGCTACACTTGTGCAATAAGAGTTGACTTTTTTAGAAAGAATCTATATAGCACTCTAAATTCTGTAATTTGCAAATGTAATGGCACAAAGATGCAATTGCTAGATGCCCTTGGCTAACATACATGGTTGTTAGATGTTTTTCAAGTATAGGACGAATGCACATGCTCAACACATACAACACTGACACCACTCACGCACATGCATCCGTACGCATCCACTACATGCACATGGAATTATCAGAGGCACCTAAGGTCTTACGGAGCATGGCCACATACTTTTCTACTAAACACGCACCATTGTGTATACTCCTAAATTCGGTGGATACCAACGTCAAGTCTAGGACGTAAGCTCTGGTGAGCTGGGTGCACACCCACATGTTTATCTGGCCATGAGCCAGCATCTAGGTTGTTAGATTTCGCCTTTTCTAATTTAGATAGTATTGAAATATTCTCCACATACTTCAATTATGTCCAACTTTTTTTGTCGGCTTCTCTGTAGGACATTATATATGTTCATAAAATAGATCTTTTACATACCTATATACTCCCTCCAGTTCACAAAAACAAGTTATTTTAGACATTGACACAGTCCCTAAAATGCAACTTTGACCACTAATTACTATTTAATATATTTGTAAAACCCAACAAAATTATAATATTATGAAAGTACTTTCCGATGAGAATCTACACATAATTTTCATGTATCTTATCTAAATATTTAAAAATATATTGATGCACGTATTCCAAAACGACTTGTTTTTTTATGAACTAGAGGGAGTATTGCATTATGTGTTCTCGACTTGCTGAATATTACAAGTACACACACACTATATGAAAATCACTCGGTTGCTGGAGAAGAGTAGACCCTTGTACAAGGAGTATTACATGATATCGGAAACTAGGTATTGCTCTAGTCGATTGCCTACAGTGTATTGATGGATCATCATCTAAAAGTTAGTTTTTGTTCTCTCTTACTTTAAAAGAAGATGATATATACATATATACATATATATATATATATTAAATGTGACCTAAATCATATAATGAACATTCAAAAGAGGGAGTCATCTTATCATCAAAAGTAAGGTCGGCGCGGACAGATTGGCCGTTGCCTAGATCGTCACTCTGGAACTGCCCTCCCTAACCTCACTAGCTTCACGGTTCTTTCTCACCTCCGACGGTGTACATCTCATATGAGCCATTGTACTTTTGCCTTCCTATTCGTCGTTCGTGCCGGTGTACTCCATGTCCCGATCGTCGATCTTGGCGGTGTACACTTTCGTTCTGTCATTCTCACTCGGTGGTGTACACCAACGCCTTGTCGTCTGCACCGGTATGCTCATCTTGTTCGCCACCAAGTACCGCTCCGCCTCTATCTTCTTCATTGTCCTAGTGTAGCAATAGCATGGCGGTGCATAGGAGGAAGGAGTAGTAGAGGTTCGGAGGGGCTGGGCTTAGGGGTCCAAAGGGCTGGCCGCGTCCCCTTTTTTCATGGGTATTGAATTTGTATATTTAGATCTCGACACCAGATGCCAGGCATAATTTAGCTGTATGTTGCAGATTTGAAAACAAACAATGTGATGAAACATGGAAATTAAAACCAGTGAATTTTATGCTGGTCAAAGTCCGTCTGAATGTAGATCTTTTAACGAGAAACTGCATTGACAAGCAATCTAAACATACAAAAACCCAATCGCACCATTAACAAATGGGAGATTGGATCATATACCCTCCTTTTAGTTGGGAAATTGAGGATTTACCCTCCATATCTCAATGATATGTAGAGTTATCATAAGTCACTGACTCATGGGCTTGGAGGGTAAATCCTCAATTTTTATCTAAATGGAGGGTATATGATCAATTTTTTCTTAACAAATCAGAGGCCAGGTGTACCCAAGACGCAACCAGCCGCCCAGAGTCCGAGGCCCCGGCGTCTCGCCGCCTCCGTTTCCTCCTGCCACACAGATTCCACCCTACCCCAGCTCGAGCTCTATAAATCCCCGCACCAACCTCCCGGCGAATTCCCCACAAAACCCACCGGCGAAGCCAAGAACCGAACCGCAGCCCATCCCAACGGCCGCCGCGATGATCCTCCGCATCCGCAGCCGCGACGGCACGGACCGCATCACGGTGCCGGACGCGGCCTCCGCCACGGTCGGCGACCTGCAGCGCCTCATCGCGGCGCGCGTCACCGTGCCCGTCCGCTCCAGCGCCTCTCCCTCGACCCGGCCCTCCTCCTGCCCCAGGCCGCCCCGCCGCCGCCCCGCCGCCGCTGCTCTCCGACCCGGCCGCCCGGCTCGCCTCCCTGAACCTCGCCAACGGCTCCTTCGTCTACCTCTCCTACCCGTCCGACGCGCGCTCCTCCCAACCGCCGCCGCCGAAAGGCCTCTCCCCCGCCGGCTCCTTCGGCAAGAAGATGACCATGGACGACCTTATCGCGCGCCAGATCCGCGTCACCCGCCAGGAGGCGCCGCTCTGCGCCGCAGCCTCCTTCGACCGCGACGCCGCCAACGCCTTCCAGCTCTACGTCGCCGAGGCGCTCGCCTTCGCCGTCAAGCGGGCGGGTTTCCTCTACGGCCGCGTCGACGCCGAGACGAAGGAGGTGTTCGTCGACTTCATCTACGAGCCGCCGCAGCACGGCGCGGAGGACGTCGTCCAGCTCGTGCGGGACGCCGACGAGGAGGCCCGCGTCGATGCCATCGCCGAGGGGCTCGGGATGCGTCGGGTGGGGTTGGTGTTCACACAGGCCGTCGGGAGGAAGGCGAGTGAGACGGGCGAGTACACCATGTCGAACCGGGAGGTGGTTCAGGCCTCCGAGCTGCAGGCGGAGGGTGGGATCCCGGAGTGGGTCACCGCTGTGGTGAAGCTGGAGGTGGGGGATGACGGCTCCGCGGATGTGCACTTTGAGGCGTTCCAGATGAGCGAGATTTGTGTGAAGCTGTTGAAGGACGGTGTGCTGGAAACAGAGGTTGGGGACACTGACGATCCCCGGCTGTCCAAGATGCGGAAGGGGGTGGTGGCAGGGGGGAAGGATACTATGGAGGTGGACAATGACTTCTTCCTCGTGCCCGTCAAGATCTCTGATCACCAGGTATGCTTTTTAATTCAATTGGATAGTTACAGACTTATTTCTTGGTTGATTAAGTTGGCTATAAAAACAAGGCAATTCTTAGGTGAAATAGGACATGCACGGCTTGAATTGGATACAGTTTGTTGAACTAGGCGAGATGTTTGGATCTTTAGGTGATCAGAGCAGATAGCTATAATTTGTTTCATGCTGTATTGTTGAATTTAGTGGCAAAACTGATCCTTTTAAGAAGCCTTTATGTTAACATGAGGGAATGATTTACTTGTAATTGGTTAATTCATGAGTTATTTCTTTCCTGCAAAGTCAGTATGCTTCCTGTTAAGTACAACATGCAATCTTAATAAAAGGCTGCATGTGATGTGTTGAAAAAATTGAACGTTTAGTTGTAAGGCAGGATATATGCCATTTCCCCTGTGTTAGGAAACAGTTGACCACAATAATTTGTAGTTTCTGTTAAGAAGTAGAATTTGGTCACAAGCATCATCTTTTGATGAAACAGTTTTGGACACACTATATTTGTAAAAAAAAATGTCTTATTTCAATGTGATGCTTTAAGTGATGCAACCTAGTCCATAGAGCAGATAAAGATGTGTATGAATCTGTTAATGACAGATCTAGATGTTTGTGCTTATTACCAACTATGGAATTGTGGCTTGGATCAGATGTGATTATATTTAATTTATTTCTGAGTGGCAGAATCTAAGGTTGATGTTTAGTGCTTAGGATGCAACTTGGTTAGTGGGTGAAACAACTTTTGTTGTTAGTGAGATAACAAGGATTTGTAGTTTGAGTATGTGACATTCAATGTAAAAACATCTCTTGTGTAAGGAGGGGACTGGGGGGTTCTGCCATGCGGTATAGAAATGTTAGGAGTCAGCTAATTTTGGAATTTAAAGGCAATAACAACAAACGATTTATTTGATTTAGGGGCGTTCGTATTAGTTTTGCTGATGGTTTTTGGCTGAAAATGAATAGTAGTGGTCGAAAGAAGTGTCTTTTAGAAGGAGGGGACGAGCGGTGCAAAAATTGAGGGAGAGCCGCGAGACGGGAGCGAGAGGAATGGGGTACATGATGCGCCAGTGACCCCCTAACTTATCCTTGTAGCGAGATGGGAGCGGGAGAAGTCGCTTCAACAAGCCAGATGTTCATATTGGCTTCTGGTTTTTCTAAGCAGAAGTTAGAAGCAGAAGCCAATACAAATAAAGCTTTAGTTATGTTTTAAGAGAAAATGTGATGGAAGTGCGTTGAGGGGGGAGGTTATGAGATTGTATCAGCTAACAATCACAAATTGGCATCTATGACCTAGAATGCACTAAAGTTTTTTCTTTTGTCAACTATTCTATGGATCTACCTTTAAAAAGAATATCAGAATCTCCATCTTAAGGGATCTACCTTTTAAAAGCTCTATAATCTTAACTTTTTATCCGATGTGTGATTCCCTTACCTTTGGTGGAAAGAAACAAAAAAAGGCCAAGCAAAAAAGAAACAAAAAAAGGCCAAGCAAAGCTTGCAATAAAACCTTCATGCAAATTTTGCCTGATCCTTTGTAGTCTTTTTTTATAGATTGTGTCTAAAAGATATGTCCTGCCTCCAAGTGGAATTTTTAATAATGAAGTAAAGAATCGGAATATTGGATTCACATGAGCTTTATGTAACATATTTTTTGAACTTAGCATCAAGTATTCTAAACTATGTTAATACATATGTCAAATTATATTTAAACTTGGTAAACACTCGTCATTGGGAGTGAATTCCTTATCTTTTATTTGCAAACAAAAAGACTTACAATTCTCACACTACGATCAAGCAAAAAGTATGCCTTCCTGTATATTTCAATTTAATCAAGCAGTTGCACATGGTTAGTTAATTGGACATTTCAAATATCGCATTTTTGGCATTGGAAATTGCAGATGGTGAAACTATGAATTTGTTTCTTTAGATATCCTTACCCCTCCCAAACATGGACATGTTCCTTTCATTTTAGAGAAAATTAGCTCAGTAACAATGCAAAAATTGCTAATTGGAAGACAGCATCCATTGTGAGGCTGACAAGTGGGGCCTAGGCCATTTGCCAGTATTGTGAGACCGATATTATTTTCCTACTAGTGCTACTGGCCAATTTGCCCCTTTATTTTAATATGCCTGATTGCAGGATGATTGATGTTCTAATATGGTGGTTATTGTTCTTTTAAGATTTACAATAACTAGTTGTTGCCTCTCAAAAAAAACGTTACTGCAGTCGCACAGTTCTCGCATACTTCTTGAGAAGTCCAAAAGATTATTGTTTAGGTGCTAGATTACATATTAGCAATCTGCAAGCACCTGTTGGAGATATTTTTACTAGTGTTCTGAGTGTTGGACCATCGGCATAATTCCACCCTTGGAAGAGAGAAATGGTTCATTGGACCCTATTCGTTTTCAGTTGATTACACATCTACATTTTACTCCTTCAGATTTACTAACCTTGTGTCTGCTTTGTGTATACAGGGTCCACTCTCAACGGTCTTTCCTATAGAGAACCGTGGAAGTCCTATACCATTGAGTGCACTTAGGAGCCACCTGGAGCGTGCAAAGCATCTACCATTTGTTAAGCGGATCTCTGACTTCCACTTGCTTCTCCAGGTTGCTAGTTACCTAGATGTAAAAGCAGATGTCCCTGCCCTCGCAGCGTGTGTAAAAAACCAAAGCAAAATACCTGAGGGCTACCAGCTTCTGATTGAGTCCTTGGCTGGTCAACCATAATCTGGTTTCTGAAAGCAAGACACAATGGCATTTAATTTACTCTCATATCATGTGTAACTTATGGATACGTCAGGTGTGCAAGTTGTTAATTCATACGCGCTTACCTTTGCGCAAGCGCAGCATCTTTCTTTATGCGATGCTGAATCTGGTCATATACTTACTGACTGAAACCGAAGTATTTTGGAGTGGCTCAGAGGATGCATTACCTGCAGTTTGGAGGGGGGTTGCATGGCATGGAACCCTGATAAAAACTGTCATGATATGTATCTTCTTCTGCATTCATTGCTTAGTTCAAGTACAGTTGAAGGGTAATAATGTCCCTGTTGCGGTCAATATATTGTTACTGGTTTACGCTGCTGTCTTCCACCTTCGAGAAGTTACGTGATCATGGCCTTATGGGTTTTTTGTGCTTGAATTATTCATGCTACACGCTTTGGCGTTTGGATTGCTGGAAAATACTTGATGGGTGGGTTGTTTTGACTCTCAGTCGGTTTTGGTTTGTATGGACTACAGTAACAGTTTTTAAATAGTATGAATTTTTAAGATTAGATCAACAAAAATATTATAATAAAAAATATATCTCTACTAATTTAAAAACTAGCTAGTGGTTCGTCCGTTCTATCTTTTCCCTCCCTTTCCTCAAAAAAAGATTCGTATGTGGGCCATCTGCTCGACTCTTTTTTTCCATGGATGAATTGATGATTTGCTTCATCTTTTATTGAAATAGCAAATGATGTTTCACTGACATATGAAACTAGGAAATATTTTATCAAGAGACAAAGAAAGATGGAACAAATCATCAAATCTTCCTTTTTCCATCCGTCCGCTCGACTCCTTTTTTCCCTCCCACCAGCATGGCTTCCGCCTCCCCTTTCTCCTCTCCTGTCTGTCCTCGAAACAAAAGGTGAATGACCCCATACATCAGAGTGCACCAAATTAAAAGGATGACTAGAACAAGTAGTGCTAGAAGAGTATGGAAGCTGTATCTATTTGCCTACCTTGCAACATTTATAATAGAAACCAGCATCTATAGTAACATGACATAAAACACCCTGCTGAGCTAAAATGGACAACCGAGAACTATATAGATGACCTAAGCGATGATGCCATTGGGCAAAAGAACACATTGGAGTGGCAGCAATGGAAGTGACAGATGATGCAGAAGTTAGAAGGTGTATGGTGTCAAGAACGTAGAGGCCCATAGATCCTCTACGGCGACGGCCAGTACCAATCACCCTTTTGCTCTAACGATCCTGCATATAACAATAAGTGTGATCAAGATACTTCCATATCTCTAGCGGAGTGGTGATGCTCAAGGCTCATCCGAAACGAAGGAACAATACTCAAAACCAGGGCTCCCATCACATTAGCATTAGCCTTTTTCCATGCCTTCTTGATGGCATCATCAGCCCTTGAATAGAGAGGATCATCATTAAGGTGATCCTCAAGACTAACTACCCTCACAACTGTCATGGTCGAGAAAACCCACTCCCTGTAGATGGAACCATCTAACTTCATGTCAATGATCAAGAGGGAGCCATCCTTTGCCTTGGTAGTAGAGAACAACAGAGGGGACGATCCTCTATTCGATGGAGATGAAGAAGAGGTCGGCGAAGAGGCCTACGATGTTGCACCAATAGAGGAGAGGAAAATGGCAGCAAGACCTACTTCCTTTCTTGGTGATGATGAAGAAGCACGGACAACGGGGTGAAGAGGCCATTGGCCAGTGGGAATGCGTAGGTGACACCCAAGGCGCAGCAGAAGAAGAGGCCGACGACGACAAATGCAGCGACGAATCCGTCAATCAGGTGAAGGAGCCGCACCGGTGACGACAGGGTGGTGAAGAAGCCGCACTGGCAGGATGAGTCACACCAACGGGATGACGAAGAAGCACTGGCGACATCGCAGAAGAAGAGACCAACGACGACAAATGCGGTGACGAATCCGTAGGCCAAGTGAAGGAGCCGCACCGGTGGGATGAGCCATACCGATGACAACAGGGTGGTGAAGAAGCCGCACCGGTGTGATGATGAAGAGCACCGGCGATGACAAGGTGAAGAGGCTGCACCGCCGGTAGCCGCCAACATGCAAGTCAACTGGCGGGATTTCTTCGACGGCGCAGCAAAGGAAGAAGATGCCATCGACTGGCGGCGACCGGTGGCGCAACAGGTGAAGCGGCGACTGGCGACATGGCGGGACATGTCGTTGCTAGGGTTGAAGCCTGCGCTTTGATACCATGTGAATAGTAGAATTCAATATGTTCATTTACTGTTGATTGTACAGGAGGTATATACAATGGTTATGGGCCACATGGGTTATGGGCCTCATAGGCTTTATACACAAAGAGATACTCTAACAAGAGCAAGCAACATTTGAGCTTGTAGCAGCCCATCATCCATCAAGGATAACCGAGTAGAAGAGAATCAGCAAGTCAAGAAGAAAATATTTGGCTGTGAACTTGTGATTAAATGAGTTTGAGGAGAGATGCGTAATGGATTTAGCCACGTCTTTCGGTGATAGTTACATACCATATCTTTAGTTTATCTAGAGTCAAGGACAGACATCATTGTCAATCAATCAACTACAACTTGCTTTGCATATATAGTAGTGGAAGGACATACATCATATACAGCAGTGGGAGGATAGCTTGCATGGACCCACTTTTTGCTTTCGTTCCTTCTTTCACCAAAGTGAGGAGGGTCTGCTAGCTAGCTGCTACTTCTTGGAGATATGGCAACATGCTACATTTTCTCTATTTTACTCAAGGAGCTAAGGACATATATCAATAATACCAAAAAGTATCAAGTCAAACACTAGAGGCGGATGTATTTTTCTAATATATTTTATTAGTATTAAACAGTATAAACATCATTAAACAAATTTGATCAATATATTATCCACTGAAAAACTGGTTCTCGCCGATAACTGTCCGGTTACGAATAGGATTTTTAACCCTAGTTTAGACAGCATCACTCACTCTCTCACTCCATCGAACGACGGAAAAAATTATATAGGGAAAGTCTCATTTGAGGCCCTCTCTAGACGCTGCCACGTGGCTCCAGACATATTCACGCGGCCGCATCACGAGGCCCTCCAAATACAGTTTGCTTCCTCGGACGACTACTCTTACCCCTTCTCCCTCCAGGCTCCACTGCGAGGAGTCCGATCGCTGCAGATCACCCACCGCCGGTGCGCAGCGCTGCCACCCGCCGTCTCCCGGCTCCAGGTAATCCATGCCTGGCAGTCAGCCAGCCTCGCTGCTACGGAATCACTGGATCTTTCGCCAAGAATTTGTTGTTGGTGCCGTAAATACCCACTGCCCCAATAGATGCACTGGGATCTATCTAGTCCCCACCATTTGGGAGAAATCTTTGCCGATCAGTGGTTGGGCTACCTGAAATTTCATTCGTTGGAGCAGGTGGGGGTTTCCACCCTTAGATCCCCTTCAGTTTCATTTTCTGTCCTGTTTGCCTTTGTTGCTTCTGCTCGTCTGTATTGGGTAACCGACAAATTGAGCTATTAGTTTTGCTCATGTTCTTGAAATGTGGTGTGGTAACTAGGGGATTTGTCACATCGGTGGGCTATACTCATAGTTGCTCAAGTCAAATTAACAAACCTCTTTAGAGCTAGGAATATTTGTGAAAGGACTCAACCATTTTGTGGCTTCATTCTCATCATGAATAAACTATAGCTGTTATTGTGGTTTTCTGGGTGTATTGAGAAGATATGTATTGTGAGCAGTAGCAATTGATTGCTACATTTGTGCCAATGTATAGACAATGTTCCACTTTGGGGTGAGTAACCGAGAACCAAGGGGATTCTGATCACGTGGTAATCATGCAATGCAAGTCAGTTCCCAGGGGTGAAAAACGGATGCCGATTATCTGTATTATTTAATTACCATATTAGATAGGAACTGATTTCACTTAATTTGTATCGTTTAATCATTGTTGGATGTTACTATTATGGACAACTTGTTATTCATATAATTAAACCAATGCTTTTGTCAATGTCGCTTTGATTTTTTGGTCTCTATTGAATCTTGAAGATGCCAAATTTTCATTTTAGGTAAGCTCAAAGGAGAGATTGATGGAACCCAAGAAGACAGTGACTGCAGCTAGGCTAACTGATGATCTGGTGGTGGAGATCCTATCTTGGTTGCCGTTGAAGACCTTTTGCCGCTTCAAACGTGTCTGCAGGTCTTGGCTTGCATTCTCCTCTGATCCATACTTTTGCAAGAAGCTGCCTAGAACTCCAGCTGGCCTTTTGTACCAAGACCATGATAACCCTCAGGTGATAGAGAAATTGATACAACTCTTAGTTTCATGGCACATCATGAGAATATAGAACTTTTTGATTGCTGTAATGGCCTACTCCTTCATACCTATGGGATTAGATCTGATACACCTGACATTTCCCACTTCATGTGTGCAACCCGGCAACACAAGATTGGTTGGCACTTCCTGATACTCACCCTGGACCAAATGACTCTGCGGATGTGGCAATGTTGGCCTTTAATCCATCATTGTTCCCATACTTCTATGTCTTCAAATTTCAGAAGAATTTCCCCCAACTCTGGACTTGTTGTCACTGAAGTTGAGATATTTTCCTCTGAGGCTTTTATGTGGGTTGCGAATGCTGGGTTTGATACTGACACTGAAACTGGAATGGTTGCCAGGCCACATGTCCTTCTTCGTGGTATTTTGTATGTGCAGACAGTGGATAATAGTATTCTGGCAATTGAAACACCGGACATGTATACGGCGTGGATCCATCGTTGGACTATTGAGCTGCCTGGGAACTGTTCCATGAACGATTATATACGGGGTTGCCTTGGTCAATCTTCGGGAGTCTTACACTATCCACAACCCAACTATACTGGCAGCACGATTCTCATCTGGGGGTTTGATGGCTATTCTCCTGTCAGATGGATCGTGAAGCATCTTCTTTGTTTGATTGATGCATTTGGAAGGGACATCTTTGTTCACTATGATTTGGAAGAATTCTGGTCTAGTGATTACGATATGCTGGCTTTTTGACTTGGAGAGAGAGCTTGTTTGCCTTAGTGATCATGTGGCAGGTAAGCTCCTTCCATATAGCACGAGCACGGGAAAACAAAGTGAGTTGGGAATCGCACTAAGCAAGCCTTATACTATGTGCCGTACTGGTACAAATTTCAGCCCTGGTGAGCTCATGATGAATTATCAGTTAGGATGTGAACATTAATCTTATGAATGCTGAACTCTGTAAGCATCTTTTGTGTACCGTACTAACTGCTTTTATGTTAAGGACAATCCGGTTTCTGTTCTTTCTGCACAGTAGTATTTTCCATTCCTACCTTCAATTCGGATCCTCCTGCTTCTGTTCAAAATCTGAAAGACGAACAGTTATGCTAAATTGATGTCCTGAACCTGTGAAGCAACCTGTACTTTCATATACTGGTACTGATTTACATCTTTGTCGAAGGTTATCACGCCTATTTGTTGTCAAAATGAACATCCAACTTGCCATGTATTTTGAAATGTTTAGAGCTGTAGATCATACGACAGCTGGAACACATGCTATGCTAGCAGATGTTCAACGTTGGTGTTGGTTTGGTTCTTACAAGTTACTCATATTTGCCCAAGCATGTTTGTTTTTTGTTTGCCTGTATGAAAGATCTGTGCAAATAATTACCACTTGGTGTGTTAAAGTATGATCCAATTTTGTCATCATGTGTGTGCTGGACACGGCACATGTGCCGATTGGGACTAGATGTGGCGTCGAGTGGCACAATCGACTCTGATTCGGTTTTCTTCTTTATTCTTATTCTTTAGTTTATATACATACCATTATAGTTGCATGGTTAGATACGCCAAAGTTCTCTGTATTTGTAATTTCTTCTCATATAGTGAATTCTGCCTTTGTGTGTTTGTGAGTTTTTCCCATGCGTTTTATAACAAGTGGTATTAGAGCTTTGGGTTTGAAACCCTAGCCGCTGCCCTCGGGAGGGGCAATCTCTACTTCTGGAGCCACCACCCACACGACATTCATCACATGGCGTCAAGGGAGGCACCAAGGACGGCACTTGGTGTAGGAGTTGTACAGCAAAGGAAAAAGGGAGAAAAAAACTAGAAAACGCTATATTGTTTGAACGGTATAGCATCCTCTCTCTCGCTCACTCTTTCCAAGCCACCACTCTATTGCTCTCTCTCTCTCTCGCGCGCTCACTCTTGCTCACACTGACAACAGGTTCACCACACCCTCGGATGTAGAGAGAGGTCAGGGAGGTGGTAGTCTGGCAGTGGGTAGCGGCGGAGGAAGGCACGGTGAGGTGGGGCATTGAATATTAGGTTTGGGAGAGCGGGGACGGTGAGGCAGCGAGGTTGCCGCTGGTCGCTGGTGGTGGAGGAGGGGGTAGAGGGAGGCGGAGGAGGGGGTGCGGAGCTGTGCAGGTGCTGGAGAAGAGAGAGGGAGGGGAGAGGAGCGGCGGGGAGGGGAGAGAGAGCTCACCTAGGAGCAATCCGACCTCCTCCCATGTAACCTGCATGCCCTGACGAATGCAATCCCACATGAAGTGTACATCTATACTAATATTCATCCCGTAGTTGTTCTGGGAAATGCAACACCAAAGTTGGTAACATGCAAAACATAATTTACACAATGAGAAACTCCAAATAGGGCACGTGCCACCAACTACAGAGAAACACTAGCCTGTCTAGGGTACAAGTGGTCATCTCGAGCTAGCTCAACTTGCGGTGGATCGACAACGTGGACCAAACGAAGTTGTGTGAGTGGCGTGTACCACTATAGGTACTCCTAGTACAACGTTGGGTTGTAGGGAGCATCCTCCTGAACAACATCCTCCAAGGCTGCTTCCTACTGTGTAATCTAAGGATCCATGCGCTCCCCTTAGTTCGTACACTTGCCCTGTACACCACCCTTCATGCAATGCCTGCAAAGAGTTGAGGATAGTTAGTCACAATTAGATCATAGAATGCACATGAATTACACAGACAAAATCACTTATGAGTGCGTCATGGCTGGGAACTGCTACTGTCGTCCAAACTACCTTAGCACATGGTGCACAGCGTAGTCCTTGACGAAGACATTGAACACCAGCTTCGTCCGTGTGAACCAATATGCCTGGTCCCTCGTGCAAAGGTTAGATAGCCCACCTGGTGCGCCGGCGTTCACCTCTTCCTATGTGTATGGCTCTACTGCACCTGGTCATCCATGACCTGGTCGAAGGCCTCTATGAACAAGTCGTACATGCTATGCACCTGGAGACCGACCCATTGAGGTTGCGAAGGAGAAAGCATGATGTCAAAATGCAATGAAGAAGGTGGATGTCCCGAAGCTTGCATTAACATTAACAAGAAGCACTTATCACCCAACAACACCATAAGGATCCCATGGTTGGCCAGTCAACATCATCCCCACTGTACATGTCCCCGCCGTAGACTCTCCCATCTACCCACGGTCGTCTGATCTGGTAATGCTCGAACGACCACAACTGGAGTAGTAGAGGGAAACTAGCCAATAGGGACATTGGCTTGCTCCTGAGGCAAGCGTCGCAGAGGGCACTATACGTACCACACATCCTAGTTGAACTACCATACCAGCTCGACATCGCATCGGTGATCGCTTGGGCAAATTGGATGAATCGAGCGTTGATGTTGTTGCCGTGGGTACTCATGAACATCACCCAGCTGAACAGCCACAACAAGTACACCTCTAGGTGAAGCGTCACCGGGTAGCCGTTCATGTTGAGTACCATCCTCTCAACCTACAAGAAGAATATTGCATTAGATCTGTACAAACGTGGGCAAAAGCATTACAAAATTATTAATGCACTAACCCTAAACTACTATAGTCACCTCTGCGTTGGCCCCTACTTCTGACTCTCTGTGAAGACTTGGTAGGGTGCCTCACCCTCCTGTGGCGGTGAAGAACTTCGTGGAACCTCTGCAGCAACTTGGCCCACCAATCGTCCCCAGGCTCCTCTGCCATAAATGGGTGACCATCGATCAGTAGCCCGGTGAGCGTGGAGACACCCTGTAGAGTGGGCGCCATCTCACCGCACGGTAGGTGGAAAATGTGCATCTCCGGCGACCAACGGTCCACAAGAACAGTGAGGAGTGAGGGATCAAAAGGGAAGTGTCGGAACAGCTCAGCATCCAACCCTGGGGTAGCATCCTGGTTGGTGTTGTCCTCCTGAGTGGCCTACAACATCCATGCGAGGGGAAGTAATCCAGGGGCTCGCAACCTGCAGTGTAGCATTGAAGAGAAGGATGCAGGTATGTGAACATTACGAAACACTGGATGAAACAATTAAGAAGTGTTATACCTAGAGATCAGGTCCAACCTTCAAGACTTCAGCAAAGTGTGAGTCGACAACACTCCCAACTCACCGAGAGCTTGTCCCTCTAGCAGAAGTGAAGTACATAGCCAGCTGTGGTACTGACCATCTGGCCCGCGGTCCGAAAGGCCATACAGCCAAGTAGCACCACCACCCTGACCCTGCATTCCTGTGGAACAACAAAGGAGTTAGTAATAATTCGAGGAAGAAGTAAATATTTTAGAAATAAGTAATGCAATAAATTAACTAGAATGAACTAGATGGTAATAATAAACCAAAAAAGTCACTACAAAATTATTACGAATAAACACAAATAGAACACAACAAACACATGAGTGCTACATAGTACATAAGTCGGGTTTACAATATATCGAATCAAGTAGTGACATGTCTAAAGTAAAGGTAACTTGCAACAAATGGGATACAACCATGAAATGAATTACACAAATTGACCATGACGATAGGAACAAAGCATTACTAACATGGACAACACTGTATGTAAGTATGGATTAGGTAGCAGCTCTAGCTTCGTGATCTGCAACATGTCGCCCTCCATGACCTCCTCAGCATCCTTTCCCACAACCGCCACTAGCTTCATGTGTCGTCGTGACCTTCACCCGACCTATTATGCTTCGTGCATTTATTCTTCCTATGCCCATAATCTCCATAAAGGATACACCTCTTCATAGGGCCTCTGGATTTAGACTCATCCATGTCATTTCGGATACAACGAGTCTGCTGACGACCCTTGCCACCCTTCAGTAAGTCCAATCAAGGACTCATATCCTATTTTGCACATTATCCTTTGTAAAGTTACCAACAACATAGAATCTATGGATCTCCCCGCTCCAAGGCTAAACCACATTTTCCTTCCTGAAGAAGCTCAACACGTATTACACGGAGTCCATCCTGATCATGCCACATACAGCCAGCACATGAGAGCATGGCTCGTGGAGGAGCATTGGCATGTTACACATGCACTGATAGTTGTTATTGCCCTCATGTCCAAGGATCACCTTGTGCGTGATGATGCCACTCACCATTCCTAATCCACTTTTTTCCTTAGCAATACCTCAAACTGAAGCTCCGTGGTGCCCATAGCGTATATTGAGTGCATTCGGGCCTTCTCGCTCTTCTCAGCCATGTACTCAATCATCTTGGTACAATAGGGCATCTGTGCATTCAACATATTTAATATAGCAACACTATGTATTTTTCTGAAGTACTTGATTATACCATGAAACACACCCTTGATGATTGCAACGAGGGGCATGCTACTAGGTCTTTGATCACCTAATTGTACACCTCAGCCTTATTGGTCATCATTACAACGTACCTTGCGCTATCGGTGTCGTAAAACAATGCTCACTTATCCATTGGCTTGGCCTCAATCCAATGCGAGAAACATTTGATGTTCCTCGCTATCCTTCTTCTCAAGTGGGGTGGGTCAATCTCGGGCAATGACGCCAAGCATTCTAGTACATCGTATGTGCTTCCAGCAGGTTGCTTATTCCTCTCCTCAACATGCTTGGTGGTGAACTTATCAAGCTTCTCCTAGAGTACATCGAACTTCCTCTGTTGGTTCTACTTGCACAACTTCTTGAATAGGTTCATCAACCTCTTGCTCTTTAACTTCTTAAAAAAATTGGCTCCCAGGTGCTGCATGCAACAACAGTTTCGCATGTCACACCAAGGAAAAGGCTCATTTGGATCTTCTTACAACTTATTGATGGTCTTAAACAACCAGCATGTCTATCATGTATTATGCAAACGCCTAGGCATTCACTAATGACTCCAATCTTTAGGTGCCTGAAGAACCACAACCAACTATCGAAGTTCTCACTCTTCACAATCCAGTAGCCATAGGAAAGATCTGATTATTGCCATCCATGCTGATTACCATCCATATCTACCCCTTGTACTTCGCGGTCAAGAATGTCCCATCAACGTACATAAACGAGTGGTAGTGATCAAAGGCATCAATGCAAACACCAAATGCAAGGAAAACCTGTTGCATTACACTGTACCCCTTTGGTTTTTCCAAAACCTTATCCTTAACATCGTTATATGTTCCAGGGATCTGTCCCTTAGCACCTCAACTAGTCAAGAGAGATTGTCATAGGCCGACTCAAACATGCTAAACCTTCTCCCATTGCCTTCTTCTTCACCCTCCATGCTTCGCATAGTTGATCTTGTGGTTGTACCTTTGCTCAATTGCAGCATGATGTATTGCGCTTCCATACCTTTTTTTTCTACAATCTCCCTATACATGACATTTGCAATGAAAGAAGAAGTGAGATTGCAATTCTTTGGTAGTACATTGCCTAGAATAAACGAGTGGTCCTACACCATCGATATAATCCAGTGCATTTCATACTTCGGCTTGTAGGCATGAACACCCCAAGGACACTTATTTTTCTCGCACTTCATAGTGTACTGCTCTTTGTTTAATTTGACAACCTTAAACTGACTCTTCATTGACATCGCTCACAATTTGACAACATCCTACAGAGCTGACTTCTCTGCAACTATGGCATTAACACGCACCAAATTCTACCCATACTCCCACCAGGAGTCGAGGCCATGATTCACATCCAAGACCCCAGGGTCATGTCTATTCCAACATTAGGCACCGTGCATCAGGGGCATCATTATCATTCGAACAGCCATCATCCTCCTTGTCCTCTTCCAATGCTTGTTCTTTAGCCCTGGTCCTCCTAGTCTTCCCGCTTCATTGTCATCCGCTATGAATTCAATGACATCCCCTTTGTTCGCTTGTCCACTGGGATCAACATGAATGTCTGCCACCACAGCTGCATCTGCACCACCATCCTATGTCCCAAAATCCTCAACTTCCACCTGCGCACCCGCACTACTCTCCCCCACTTTATGGGTACTTATAAGTTCAAGCTCCATTAAATTGATTTTGGTGATTAATGACAAATATAAATGTCAGACTAACATGTTGGTTGACAATGATATTATTTAGTCTCATTTTGATGAAAAGGTGAAAATTATGGAGGTATGCATTCGACATCATATTCTTATATCTTATTACATTCCTCAGATCCAAAATATAGGTCAAACTCCACCAAAAGTCTAATTTAAATACATGTATATGTTTTTATTACACATTCGTGTATGCACACATTTAGGGGAAGCTCACTCTATGTTTTGTAGTTTCTTAGTATTGATCCATATTTTTTATCCACATATATTGGAGATCTCTACTTTGAAACATATTCTTGAGTATATAAAACTTATGTAGTTCATACATGTTCATATTTCTTTATATCCAATTATTTGCAATTGTGGTGGTTGTCATCAATTACCAAAAAGGAAAAGATTGAATAATCTAGACCCGTCATTATGAGTTAATGGTATGTTTTGGTAATTAATGACAATCACATTATGGAACTAACATTTTTCATGAGTTAGATGAATATGTTATGTTATCATGAGTTGATTGTCATTAAGTCAAGGTTCAATAAGAAGACACCTCATGTGTTGATGCACATCAAGTCAAGAAAAGATCCATCATGTGTTGATGAAGGGCAAGTGAAAGATGCATCATGAGTTGATGCATATCAAGATAATGACCCGAACTTGAAGTGAAGATGTGCGTCATCAAGCTTCAAGAGAATGCTCAAGGCAAAGGTATAACTAGCTAGGGCTAAGAATGTGTTCATAGCATTTTACCAATCTTGGTATTTGGTTGAAAGACTGGATTGCTAGTATATGATTGTTGAACTATTAAGATGGTCTTATCTAGTAGTTTGAGTCTCATCATGTGTTAATAGCTCAATCCCGCTCGCTCTAGCTCTCCATGGTATGATGCAATTATTTGTAAATATGTTTTATAAATAGTTAAGGCTCATGCATATCATCCTTGTAAAATGTGACTGTACTATGCAAATGTGTTTTACAAATGTTTGAAGTCCATATTCTCTACTCCTTGTGGAATGATGTTTATATACGAATGTGTTTTGCAAATAGTTGAAACTCATGCACAATCCTTGTAATATGTTACTTAGGTTTGCAAATGAGTCTATATATCTACACCTTGTGTCATGATTCTGAAAGTATTCAAATGTGTTTTGCAACTTGTTGAGAATCATAGCTTGATCCTTGTGTGCATGGTACTATAATTTGTGAATGTGTTTTGCAAATTTGTTGAAGTATATACACTCTTGTCTCTGCTGAAAAGTGCAAGATGGTATAACCGGAGCGGTAGTACAGGCTCTGTCTGAGCGGTCATACTGATGTCCAGTACTACTGATCTATGCATGGTGGTATGACCATGTCGGTTAGACCGGCTCTATGTAAGTGGTCAGACCGGCCTCGGGTAGTAACAGCCTGTGTGGTGCGATACGACCGAATTTGTGGTACTGTTGGGTATTTGTTGCTGGTAGGTATTTTTCAGAGAGTGCGAATTTCTGGCTTAAAATCTTGTGGTATGACTGGCCTTTGTGGCGGTCTGATCGGACCGAGCGGTAGTACCGGACCCTATGTAGGCGGTACTATCGACAGCGGCTGTAATGGCTAGTTTTATAGCCGTTACGAAGGGAGCGGTAGTACCGGCCCATTTGTCTGCAGTACTACTAGATTTCCTGAGTTTCATATGGCTAATTTTTGTGGTGGGGCTACAAATACCCCCTTGGCTGGTTGTGAGATAATCTTTTGGCACTCCATTTCATTCTCTTGAGCTAGTGCGATCTTCTCCTCACAATTGTGCATGTGTTGCACTTTGTGAGCAAGGAGAAAAGTCTCTAGTTGTATGCATTGCATCTATAAGTGGATTTCATATATACTTAAGCTTGTACATTTTGCACGTGGTGTGAGTCAACCAAGGGCATGGTTGCCGACTCCTAGACAACATTGGAGGCGTTGTGTCTGGTGATCTTCTCAAAAAAGTTATCAAAAGGTCCGGAGTGTTGTGAAGGTTAAAGCTCATGTACCCAGAGGAGCAAATAGCTACCAATAGTGGATTGAGGTGTTTAGTCTAATTCATGGAGCCAATCCAATTCGTTTGAACTTACCTCAACGTAGACTAGGGGAGACCGACAAGTCTCTGAACTCCACAGTAAAAAGAAACTGTGTTATTCTAGTTTGTTGTTTTGTGCTTAATTTATATTTAAGCATTTTATATTTCTAAAATTAAATTGATTGCTTATCATCCTAGGATTGCAAACATTGACATAGACTTAGGGTGTTGGTGCATTTAGTTGAAACTAGTTGATTTAGGCCTTGTTTGTGCAAAACTGATTTGAATTACGTTTTCACATTATAAACTCGGTTTTAGCCAAAATGAATTTTGAAAGCATCTATTCACCCCCTCTAGTCGGCCTCCTTGACCTTATAACATTGCTGAGTTTACTTGGACATGCCTGTACCAACAACACCCATTCATAGCCATGACACATGCACACTTCCAACCAGGACTGCCATGACTATATTCGCTCCATCGGCCTTAACTCCCAATGGACCACTTCTAGTGAATAGCTCCACAAGCATCTCACGATGACACCATATAGTGCTGGGTCCTGCTAGAAGCTGCATGTTAGCGAATGCAAGACCTCCTAGATTTTAAGATTATCCGAGTTTGGGTGATACATTGTGGTCTATGAAAAATTTCTCAAATCAACCCCACATGGCCCCTCACAAACTTCTCCTTGCCCACAAAACACTCTGAAAAATGTTGACATGACATACTTGCCACATGACTTAAAATATTTAGAGCACATGCTAAATAAGCGTGCTACATCGAGTCTAACAAAAACCAAGTCCTACATTGCATATGAAAATACACTCTCTATTTCAATTAAATTAAAAATTATGACCGCAATCAATTAAATTACAAAATTATAAATACACTAAAACTGGGTTACCTAGGTCATAGAATCTAAAGTTAAGTAGGCTAGGTCTCCCACTAATTGATATACTAGTGGGGGTAGCCTAATATTTTTACGCTAAAACATTTAAATAAATAACACACATTCAAAAACTAAACTTGACATAAACCCTACAAATATTTATCTACAGCTATAAAGCATGTGTTTACCACTAGGGGTGGACAATTGGCTTGAGGCTTGCGACCCGGCTCGGCACGTAACGAGCTCGAGCCGGCTCGGCTTGGACTCAGGATGTTTCAAGCTAAGCCGAGCCCAGCATCTAGCTCATGAGAAAAACGAGCCGAGCTCGAGCCGCTCATGGTTGCCGCCGTTGGCTCGTCGAGCTCGATGCAGTCGGCCCGGCCGGTCCGATCGGTGATCGTTGTAGTCGATGGCTCGATGCGATGCGATGTGAGTCAGTAGTCGGGCGGCCCTAACTCTTCCCGTCGGGCGGCACTCCCCAGTCGCGTGGCCGGTGTCCGTCCCCGATCGGCAATCGCCGTCCTTCCCCATGTGCTCGGCCGCCGCCCGCCGTCCTTCCCCGATCCCCTTCCTTCCCCACGCGCCCAGCCGCCGTCCATCCCGATCCCCTTCCTTCCCAACGTGCGCGGGTTGCGTCCTTCCCCAATCCCCATTATCCTCGACCCCCTTCCTTCCCGATCCACAACGCGGCCTCCTCCAACTGACGTGCATGGTCCGCGAACGAAGCATGGAATCTCGTGCTTGAAGGAAGAAGGCGGCCGACGTCGGGGCCTCCCCGTCGGCAATAGGGGGCGAGCTTGCATGGTCTGCACCGCCTCGTGACCTCGCCGAACCAGTAGCCTTGGTGAGTAACAGTTATCTGTTGAGCATCTTTTGCTTTCGGGAGCATCAGTTCATGGTAATACTGAGGATTAGGGTTAGGGTTAGGGTGAGGAATGAGGATGTGATGTCGCCCTAATACTGATACTTCATGCTTCATGGTTAAAGTTTGTATTTTTCTCTAAGAGATCTGAATCTAGTCTGTATTTTTCTCTGTTTTGTGTCATTTGTCGTTAGTCTATTGGTTAGTGATGTGATCCTGCTCTCTACTTTTTATCGTTAGTTCATGCTGTCACTAAATGATGCTAGATTGGTGTGACCCTGGTCTGTATCTTTTATCATTCATTCATGCTGAGGTCAACTCGCTGATGCTAGATGCCGATGTGATCCTGCTTTATGCCTTTTATCTTCCATTGTGCTATGATTAACTTAGTGCTATGATGCTAGATGAAAATTTTGTAATCCTGTTACTTGATGTGAAATTGTAGCATGTAGTAATGAACGGATTGCATCTATGTATGGCCTTGCCACCTTGGTGTGGATGATGCAACTGTTTTGAGCTGTGGTAGAATCTGCCTAGTTATAAATATGACTACGTGCTATATTGATAATGGATGGGATGTACTTAGTTCTCTTTTCTATTTAGTGTTTTAGCTTCTTTTTGTTTCAATTATGCTCAAAATTCTTCATTTATTAAAAACCTGGAGATGCTTAATTTGAAAGGTGATTAGTTTGTGGTTGATTTTGTGGGACAAAACTTGTGATTTTCTATTATTGACATAATTAGATTTCTGTCCTACCTGTACCTGATGTCATTTTTGTAACTTGTATATATGTCCCCAGTGTTGATTTCTTTCCTACATTTTGTACATTTCATGCTTTTATTCATTTCAGTTCCACATCTTGTCAACTTGAACTAAGGCTGTTTTATTGCAGTCATCGAGTGAGGATGTAGATTGGGAGGCTTTGGGTGGTGATGTTCATTGTGGTGTACCATCTGATGAGGACATGGACGATATTGATGTGGACTCTTCAAGTTCAAATGGTGCTGAAGAAGCCGCTTTGGCATTGACAACAGAAGAGGGTACAGTGTCTCAGAAGAGGGGGCAAAAAGGTGGAAAGGATCTCCAAAGGCAGCTGGTAGACAGAAACAGAGATCTGATTGTTGGAAGATCTTTAAGGTGGTGAATGTTCCATCGAAGACAAAGAAAGGAGAGGTTCATACAAAGGCAAAGTGTAGGTTCTGCTACAAACTCATGTCTTACAAACAAGGGGGGTGCAACTTCACATCTTATGAGGCATATACCAAAGTGCACGCCATATATGAACAAGGTGGCTAAGATGAAAGCTCAAGCGAAACTCAACTTCGGTCCTGCTATGGGAGGTGAGACTGGTTTACCTTTTGTTGCTACTCCTACGGAATATGATCAAGATGAAACTCGTCGAATTATTGCTAAGATGATAATTGTCCATGAGTATCCCTTTAGGATGGTCGAGCATACTTGGTTTAATGTTTTGATGAGATATTTAAATCCATTAGATCAGTTCATTGGTCGAAAAATGATAAGAAATGAATGCATCAAGATTTATGAATCAGAGAGGGAAGTTCTTGGAAAGAGTCTCAGAAGTGTGTCACATATTAGTTTAACTTGTGATTTGTGGACCTCAAACCAAAACATTTGCTATATGTGTTTGGTGGCACATTATATAGATAAAAATTGGGTTATGCAATGTCGTGTGCTGAACTTTATTGAGTTGGATCCTCCACACAGTGGGGTTGTCGTAGCTTAGGCTGTCTTTGATTGCATTGTTGAATGGAAGATAGAGGATAAGATCATCACACTTACTCTTGATAATGCTTCCTCAAATACTGCTACTGTACGTAGTTTAATGGCCAAGTTTGCTGCTAGAGGATCAGCTCGGTTCATTGTCAAGTATTTTCATGTTCGATGTTGTGCTCATATAGTGAATTTGGTTGTTAATGATGGCCTACAACCATTAGAACCTTTGATTAACAAGCTTAGAGAAACAATAAAGTATATAAAGAAGTCTCCATCTCGTATGCACAAATTTGTACAAATCTGCTCATCGTTTGCTTTGCAAATTGGCCCTGGATTGAGCCTTGATGTGTCTACACAATGGAGTTCCACATACAAAATGTTGTCAGTATGCATTGCTTATAAGGATGCTTTAGTGTGTTATGCTGACACGTATGCTAATTATCAATGGCAACCATCGGGCCAAGATTGGTTATTATATGAAAAAATTGCACCAATATTATAGTCTTTATCTAAAGTGACTAGTGCATTTTCTGGATCAACTTATCCAACGGCAAATATTTTTTATCCTCATGTAGTTAATGTTAAGATTGCATTAAGAGCCGCAATTACTTCTAGAGATGAGTATTTGAAGAAAATGGCTGCTGCAATGTTGGATAAGTTTGACAAGTATTATGAAGAAAAGAACAATGTCATGGTCCTTGCTACTATTCTTGATCCCAGGTTCAAGATGAGGTTCATTAGTTGGTGCTTCAACCAAATGTATGAGCCCTCAAAAGCTGCAAAAGAGCTTGATGATGTTAAGGTTGAATTGGAAGATTTGTATTCACAGTTTGAGATGGATCATCGGCACAACAGAATGGGCAACAGAGGTGAAGCAACCTCCTCTTCAGCTATGGGTACAACCAGCTCATTATCATCAGTTTCATCTCAGTTTAAGTCATTCTTGCGTTCCACTTCTACTGAGCCTTCAAAGTTAGAGTTACCCATCTACCTAGATGAAGTAAATGAGAGTTTAGATAACAAGGATTTCAAATTGCTCGCGTGGTGGAATTTGAATGCACATAGATTTCCAGTTGTGTTTAACATAGCTAAGAATTTCTTGACTGTACCAGCTACCAATGTATCTTCAGGATCAACTTTCAGTGCTAGAGGTAGAGTACTAGATGACTATCGGAGTTCTTTACGTCCGGCTATGGTTTAACATTTGGTTTGTGCCTCCAGCTGGATCAGAGGTGCACATGATGACATGAGAACTCCTATGTTGTGGTAGGTTCATCGTACTACAATATTTGTTTATTTTGTTTTTGCTTATGTTATAGCTAACTTGAATATTATGCATCGTACTGCAATATCGTATTGCTGTTCATGTCAATTTTCATGTCCTGCTGCCTACTATGTGACTCGAGCGCTTTGTGAGATCTTGCCGCCTGCATGCGTGGCCGCTCTGCGAGTGCAGCGCTTGCGGCCTTCGAGGTGGCTCGAGTCGATTTTCGAGCCGAGGCGAGCCTCGCTCGTAGCTCGTTTCTAAAATAAGCCGAGCCTACTGTTCACACGAGCCGAAACGAGCTTTGCTCGAGCCGGCTCGGCTCGACTCGTTTCCACCCCTATTTACCACTAATACATGTTTATTGTCACTAAGCTACCATGTTTTTATTGAAATCAACAATAAACTACATGAGGAAAGTAAACTCACCACAAATGAACTGATAAGATGGAGGAATGCGAGTAGAGTTTCCTCCTCCCCTCCTCTTCTCCTCCTCCTTCCCTCTTCTCCTCCTCTCCTTTCCTCTCTTTTCTTCACCTCCCCTCTCCTCTTCTCTTCTACCCTCTCTTCAACTGATCCAAATGGCTGATCAGTCGAGTGGTGCCCCTATATGTGCTTCAATCGCCGCCCCATAGTGACAGGCCCACAATCGCGACTCAGTCGCACAATTGAAGGTTCAGTCGCATCTTGGTCGCGTGACTAAAGTCATGACACAACGTCATCTACTCGTTGTACGACAATACCCCCAATCGCTCGAGCGAGCCGCGACTAAGCCACAATCGCTGGGCCATTGCGTGACTGGGCCCACTCATGCGGTGGCCCAGCAACTATGGGTTATTTGTGTAAAAAAAGATGGGTTATATTGTGCAAACTGATATGATTTATTTTTTTAAAAACCTATTGATGCCTTCAGTGGTTGCTTTGCTGGAAAGGGCTGTGGGTACTGCAAAATGAAATAGGTGTTTTTGATTAACTATTAGAAGACTAGAATTTGTAACTGCACTTTAAAGGATCAACAATTTGACCTATTCGATATGTTCATGTGAGAAAGGTGGTTCCATGGACTCCTACTGGGACACAATTTGCCCCATGGGGTCGAGCCTGTGGGGAAAATCCCTATGGGGGGCGGGGACGAGGAAGATCTTCCATGGGTAATGGGGACGGGGCCACTACACTAATGGGGCAGGGTGGGATCATTCTCCCCCACAGAGCGCATAGGGACCCGTAATAATTAAAATGATATTATTTTTTTTATAAATTTTAGTTTTCTGATATGTGTGATGTGTTCTTTTCTTATATGATCGAACTAAAACGTGAATCTATATATTGAATATATATTTTATAAAATAATAAATAAAGTCATATTATTTATTTTAAAAACTTGTTTAACATAAGTTTTAATCCTCATGAGTTCCCCGTGGGGATCGGGTCCCTGTAGGGACTGAGAATGGGGGCATCTCCTCCCAGAGGCAAGACCATCCTAGCGAGGATCAGACACAATATCTCAGCTTAGCCATACACACTACACCAGGAAGGAGCTATGGTAACACACCCATGTGCTACTACATGTCAAGAAAGGTGTTACAACTCTTTGCGGTAACACAATTTTTAAGTGTTCTTATAGCCTATGTTACTAGCTAGGTTTGAAGTAACACGTGATAAGTGCTACTACATGTCTGAAAGTGTGTTACTACCTTGCAACACATATCTATATCTATAAGAACACATATTATGTGCTACATGAAGCTACCCCAGAACACAAATTTGTGCTACAACTAGCTACCCCAATAACACATTTTTGAGCAACAAGAACACCATTGTAATATGAGTAGCAACACGCTTCCTTACACCAAAACATTTTTGGCAACATATTTTAATATATAAATATATATACACACAGATCTAGAGAGAAAAAAAAAGAAAAAAAGTTTTTCAAAAGGACAATTCAATTGACTGCAGAATTATTTTCTTCACAAGAATCACATATTGCACAAAATACTAATCACCAACATTGCATTCCATTTGAGAATACAAGTCTTGAGAATAACAACAAACTTTTATAACAACATTGCATCACCAACGTTCACAAAATATGGTTCACATAATTTTATAACATCCATGACATTCCATTTGAGAACACAAGTCTTGAGAATAACAACAAACTTTTCATACTACAATATGACAAGATATCTATCTATTCTTGTTAAAATCTTTGCCCGATGATCTATCCATGAGGTGAAACAAGTATGAGATTTCAACCATTAATCTTCCGAACTGCATTTAGCAAACATTACTTAGCTTTAAGGATACATGAAAAGTATGTAGTATTGTGGACCAAGGTTGAAATAACATACACATATTGAAGGCCAAGCAATCGGCATTCCTTTAGCATGGGCATCATCAATTGACTTGCAGCGGTCAATGGTCGTACAAGTGCCTCAGTTTTACGCAAAGAGTGATTGATTCGTACTTTCCAAAATTGGTTGCCTAGCTCAACACCACCTACTTTTGTAGATGGATTGCAGCTCAACAAAGTAGCATATGCCACCTGGTCTTTGTTTGGATATTTTGCAGTCAAGAGTAATACTATGGAACCGACCTATATTTATCACTTCGTCAATAACTAGCATATATAAGCAAATTAGTTGTAATATGAATCCAAACATAGTGTTTTTACCTCCATTGGCGAAGGTCTTGTCTTCTTTGAAGGCACATGATCTTGAGTCTGTTTGAGTCACGATCTTGTATGTTGTTCATGCAATTTTGGAATTTTCTTCTGTTGTTCGGTTCCCTAGTGAAACACGGTGAAATTTATTACATGCTATCAATATAGAAACTCAAATCAGGTCATTTATCAACACATTTACCTCTTGTGGAAAAGAACGTGCAGACCATGATGATGGCGGCGCTTCTTGACATTGTAATAGTTGTTGATTTGCATAATTGTCGTACTAGTTCAGTCACAAAATCATGTATCAAATCATTGTAGTATTTATATTGCTAAAACAAAATGTAATGTTCCTAAAAAATGCATAACAGTTATGCTAACCTTTTCAGTAGAAAATGACATGTTATCGTCCTCGTATGTGTTATGTTGGTCCAACACTCTTCCATTGTTCTACCATTAAGAGCACAGGCAACAGTTAGTATATATTCATATGAAGTACATAAAAGCGGTATTAATGAGGTAATAGAATTACCATTGATATATATTCTTGTTCACTCTGAGTCTTCAAAATCAGCTACATTACCTTTGGACTCTCGCAAATTTAAATATAGAGATAAACAAAAATTGAAGAGAAATAATGTTTCTGAAATAATAACAAATACCTTTCTTTTATGATGTCTTGCTTGTGATTGATAATTGCTATGATGTCCTTTTATTTTATTCTCCGGAAAAGGATGTCAGTTTGGAATGAATTTTTACATTAAGGTTAAAGGAAAATTTTTTACCTTTGTTGGTTTGTCTTTTCTTGAGAACAATTTTGCAGGTTTATTGTTCCCATGGCATGACTTAGTTTTAAGCAATTCTTGAATAAGTAGATCTTGATTACTGTACATGCTCCTTTAACCGCACTTCATCAATAACATGTATCCCTACATCAGATGGTGATCCCTCTATGGTAGTGATATTAATGTTCTTGAGACGTCGTGATGTTTGCCCATAAACATCGTTTGGGACTGGAAGCAGTCCCATGCCATGCACTGTCCGGGTTTCTCATCACCCAAAACTTGATGTAAGACATCACCTTTCCATGCAACCCTTCCTCATCATCTTGTACTAATTCGGTTGTTCATTCATGAGGTTTTCCAACTCGGCTGACAGTGAAAGTAATTAAATCCATATTTGTTCGATCCAATGAATATAGTATGATAGAAGCATTGTGTGTATCACATACCACATGTTCACTTTTATCTTTAGCCGTTCTTTTGTGAGTTGCTAAGTAAACCATGGCTCTATGTGGCTGCTTCTTTTGAGGATTATCTTGTTTCTGAAAAAAAAGAATGTACAGACAATACGACGCAAAATTGAGGATAACATTGAACAAAGCAAGACAACTCACCATATCCTCAGCCCAACGAGCATAGCTCTTTGATCCTGCTGTATGTGTTGTTTTCATCATGGCACGACTATTTTGTTCTTCTCACTAAGGGCTGCTATGAAAATAGTCGCTATTAATGAGATCATACCATACACATGTAAATGTTTAAAATTGAAATAAAGTCTCAATGTAAATATTGTTGCCTTTGTTATGACCTTTCCTTCTTTTGACTTCCAAACTTTCACAAGTGCAACCCATTGATCATAATCCACATCTTAGGACATAGCTTATCTGAGTGATCTTTTCTTCTTTGCATTAAAATGAGTTTTCTTCAATGATGCTTTGTATCGCCTCCAATCTCTCCCTATTGACTTTAATATCCATTTCTCGCACAAATGAGGGTACAAGAACTTTGTCTGAAATCATTAAGATATAGTGAATAAATGTGCTATTTTCTATGTTATCACGGTTGTATGTAAAGTAGATTCAAGCAAGAGGAAAAGCAAGATCGAGGAATCTTTTCCTTGAAGGAAAAGGCCAATAGAAATCAAAGTAGAGTATTCGTCTCTGCTTTCTCGGACATGGATATATACCTCTACAAATTGAAGTATTGTTTCAGCTCCACCATCCTTTTGACCATTCTCCAATCCTTCAAGTTAAGTGGACAATAACCCCATTTCTTGCTCTGTGCCCAAAAATTTTCCTAAAAGTCCACCTACGCTCCAATGGGTTGTTCAAGCTTGTTGCATTTGACTACTATTCGATTTCTGTGGAAGGTCCCAAATATGTGTTAAAGTAGTTCTTCCACGCTTCTGTCCTATTGCATCCTCACCTGTAAAATAGAATGAGAACGATAATATAGTTACGATGCAAAGATTTCCATATAATCATTTAATTCGGACTAGTTTTAACTATCATAATTGAAGTATGTACGACATATTCATGGAACCATCATGTTGCTGCTGGACATGTATCTCATCATCTTCCAATTCCTGTGACTCATGTACTGGTTCACCTTGTTCCATAAAATGCTCACTGGCATCACCATTTCCATCGGTATATTCAGCACTGATTTTTACTACATTCAACCTTTTCTTTCTTGCCATTTCACCTGGAAATCGTGGCCAAGTTTCTGAAAATATGGCAGAGTTTGCCCGTTAAAACTGAGTCTTTGTCGAGCAAAAAGAGTTTGCCCGTTAAATTAAGCAACTAGTAAATTCTAACTAGCAAAGTAGCAACTAGCAAGTAAATTGTAGAGGCTAGTTAAACAAATAGTAGGCTAGATTTGCTAAGAGAAATCTGTGCCAGGCAAATATTAGGAAAGCCTTTCAGGTGCAAGTTGGGGGAGATGCATGCAAGAATTAAGGGACAATGGAATAATTTGGTGTTTGCTAACAACAGTCTGAGTTTACAAAGCATACAGATTACAGAAAGAGTGAAAGCCACAAACAGATCATGTTCCCACAGCTCTTCTAGGATTTCTTGCGCTTTTGAAAGTCTTGCATCAATGACATTGGCAGGTAACTCAGCTTCAATCAAGACATGAGGGAGGACCGAAGGAGAGGCGGCTAGGCGGGAGGCGACGACAGCGGTGTCGATGCCGTCGGGACTCCAGAGGAGAGGCGGGAGCCGACGGCGGCGGCGTTCCGTGGAGGCAGCGGTGCTGGTGCGTGAGGCGGCGGGTGGCAGCAGCTCCGGTTTGTGGGGAGGAGGGCGGGCGGGCGGCGTTGGTCCGTGGGGACGGAGGCGTCGGAGGCGGCGGCGGCGGCGCCGGTCTGCGGGGGTGGACAGCGGTGCGGGACGGCGGGGGATCTCGATCTGAACGGGCGGACGGTGGTGCGGGAGAATGACCGAAGGCGGCGAAGGGCGGAGGAGACGAGGAGTAGAGGAAGACGAAGCCGACTAGCTGCCGCCGCCGGCGGGGATCTCGATCTGAACTTTTGGTTTTGGGTGCCGCCGCCGCTCCCGCAGTCCCGCTCGGCTCGGCGCTATCGCTACTCCCGCACGGATTAAGGATGTGATGTATACGAGGAGTCAAGGAGCCAACTGTGAGTTATGGCGCATGGGAAGTCGAGGGGAGAGATTAATTGCCTGAGATTATTGGAGGGAAGATTCTACATTAGAGGGAAGTATATGAAGGGAGATTTTCAGCGTGAAATATTTTAGGCCATGGAGTAATTTTTTGAATGGTGTGTTACACGCGAGAAACTTTCATGATTTTTGTGTTTGATCGCTATAAATTACTCCCATTGTAGAAAAAAAATATAACACCTCTTTTTTCAAGGATATTGCAAAAAATGCCTATTTTTTCAAGGATTTTAAAACACATAGCTTAAATAGCTTAAATAACACATAGCTCAAGCCCACTTCGAATCCAATTCGGAGTCCAGGACCAGGCCGCACTAAAACGGACGCCCAGATCGCATCCGGACTCCGTTTTGGACGTTCCACATATGTATGGAAAGCTGAGAAGATAAGCTTTCCAATGGCTCTGGTCTCATATCAAAATTCCTTCTGAGTCAACGGGAATCGTCGAAACAAGTGGACGTCCAGAATCTGTCAGGGTGCTGTGACACCGTCTTTTGGGCCGTTCGGCTTTGTATCGTGTTGGAGTCCATTAAGGACGCGTCCAGGGGTTTTGCACGCCCCTTACTCCTTTATATACAGCCGCCACCCCCACCATTAGGGTTGGGTTTTGCTTAGATTAATTCTGTCTTTGAACAGTTTCGCCGTCATCGGTTTGTGAGACCCCAATTTTCGAGTGCTTCATCAATATATCTGCAATTTGGTTGTGTTCTTCCTTGTTCTTGCTTGTGTTCTTGATTCGCAGGCGGGATTAGCCTTCTTGGCAAGGTCAACCGGCAGCGCACGGTTGATAACCCGAGGAGACGTGGTGCTGCGATTGCGGGGTTCGGGACGTGTTGTTCGGGCGGATCGATTTGTGTCGCGACTCCACCAAATCGAATTTATCCAAACCTGTTGGAAGATCGGGACCCGTTCCCATCAAGTGGTAATCGAGCTTGGTGTTCCTCCGTGTTGAGTTACCCCTCCTTTGTTATTTTCGGTTTAGTCCTAGAGTCCATGAAAAAGCCCTACAAAAAAATTGTAGTCATAGGTTGTTTCCTGTCCTAGATCTCGTTTAGCCTTTGCACAAGTTGATTCCTGTCCCCCACCTTTCCCGAGCTTCCGCCACCAGATTCCACAAATTCCCTCCACCCGATCTTCGTTTTCACCCCCACAGCAACCATAACTTGGAGGTCCATCTTCAAACGGCCATAACTTTTGCATACGGACTCGAAATCAGTTGCTTTTTTTTGAAATTGGGTGAAATTAAATTTACATCCGAATCTCCCCAACTTCGTCGGGTTCGACGAATTTATTTTCCCGAAATTCGGCCTGGAAAGTGTAGTACTCGCTCGGCCCGAATCACCGAATTTGCAGCACATTCATTAATTTCTGTAGGCCACTCCTTACATCCGATTGAGTTGCAACTTTGTGTGGTTCCTATTTCTGTGCTCTGCTCTGTGAAAAAAATATAAAAAAAATACAAAAAAAAGAAAAATTTCGGCTATAGTAGAGAGGAGAGAGAGTGCTATCCATAGCCGCAAACAAAAAAAAAGAAGAAGAAAAACAAGAGAAAACGAGCACGTTTTAGGTGCCAACAATTTATTTGTTTTGTGCTTATGCTGAATTGAGCTTCTCGATGCACGCCATCTTTGTTGCTGTCGTTGCTTTCATATTCTGTTCTTGACTCCTTGTTCATCATCTCATACTTGATATAGGACACATTTAGGCCAGCAACTAGGACCATACTTTGGACATTTATTCAGCATTACTATCTGTTATTGATTTGTGTTCCACTGACATATTTGGCCTTCCAAACTCCATATATCTACTACGGATAGCACATTTTTGACCTTGCAATCGTACCCACGCTCGACAAGGTATCACGAACCAGCCACCGGTTGTACCACCCCCTGCTTTGGTAAGAACACTTGTAAGAGCTTGGTAAGCCACTTCCTTTGCGGTTCCCACTTCCTTCCTTTGTAGTTGATAGGGATCATCCTTTTGTTTTCCCCGTATTTCCACTAACCATGGCAGGAAACGAAGAGGACGGGACACCGGTCGATTTCAACGAGTGTGTTAGTCGCGGCCAGCTACAAGCTGCGCTCGACAAACAAAACGCTTCACTCACTGATCTCGGCGCGAGATTGGACACCATCGTCGCCGCCATTACCCGATTGAACACCACGGAAGGCATTGAGCGGGTGGAGCGGCGGATGGTGACCTCACCGGTCGGATGGACACATTGGAGCACGTTTACCACACGTCAATGACGGCCATCATCATGATGACGCCACGTAGTATGATGCGAGATGGCAACATTGATCGGCGGGCGACACAAGATGCACGACTACGTCGTCGTCTTCACAAAACCGACATGGTATGGGAGGTAATAACCGAACCGTCATGGTAACGATGACCCTTTGCTAAAGTGAAGTTTACCATTCCATCTTTTTCGGTCTTTATGATGCTGAAATATATCTTGATTGGGAGATGACGGTGAGAGCGAAGTTTAACTCTCACTTAGTTCCCGAGCAACATAGAGTTAGACAAGCTACTAGTGAGTTTAAGGACTTTGCTATTATCGGTGGAATGAACTAAGTACCATGCGCTACAACCCGATACATGGGAGCGCTTAAAAGAAGCTATGCGTGTCGTTTTGTTCCTCCCTCATATAAACTTGAATTGAGAAAAAATTGCAGCGCTTAGAACAAGGTGATAGTTCTGTCCAAGACTATTATCTTTGAGCTTCAAAAGGGTATGGTGCGTTGTGGGGTTGTTGAGGACACGGAGGATAAGATTTGTCGTTTCTACGGGGTTACTGGCGTGAAATTCGGGACATTGTTGATTATAAAGAATTTACTCATCACAACCGCTTGTTCCACCTTGCTATGCTTGCAGAGAAAGAATTGCGAGGACGCACGAATCGGCTAAGGCACGCACCGGACGACCCTTCTACACGCCGCGACGACTACATCGACGGGACGCCCAGTCTTCTTGAGTTTCGTTCTCCTACACCACCTGTGAACAAGATGGCAGCAGCGCCACCGAAGCCACCTTCCACGACTCGCCTTGCAGATTCTACAAAAAATTCTTTGCAGGGTCCAGCCAAGAGTTCTTCTTCCGTGGCTTCAACGGACCGCTCCTCCGGCATTCAGTGCCACCGCTGCCATGGGCTTGGTCATGTGCAAAAGAATTGCCCTAGCCAACGGGCATACATCGCCACAGAAGATGGAGGTTACATCAGCACTACGGATGTCGAGGAGGATGATGATGTTGCTGCTGCCTCGGACGACAATAGCGGTGGTGTTGACGACCTCGTCCTTGGTGGGGCGTCCACAGCGACGCTACGGAGCATCATTGTGCAGCGTGTCCTCAGCACACAGGTACAACAACCCGATAAACTTCAACGCCATAATTTGTTTCAGACCTTCTTTGCAATCAAGAACCGGCGTGCACGTGTCATCATTGATGGAGGAAGTTGCAACAACTTGGTGAGTTCTGATTTGGTCAAGAAGCTTGGCTTGACCACGCGACCGCATCCACATCCATACCATATTCAATGGTTAAATGACTCTGGAAAAGCTAAGGTAACACAAACATGCCGAGTCCATTTTCCATTGGTGCTTATGTTGATCATGTTGATTGTGATGTGGTTCCCATGCAAGCATGCTCTCTTTTATTGGGTCGACCTTGGGAATTTGATAATGATGCTTTACACCATGGTAGTAGTAACACATACACTTTTATGCATAAGAAAAGAAAGTTACTTTCGCCTTTGACCCCAGCTGAAATTATAGAGGCCGATAGGGCGAGAGCTGCTGCTAATGATCCAAAGGAACATGATAAATCTGAAAAACAGCAAGTAACCAATTTGAAAAATTCTGTTATGCTTGCCACAAAATCGAGACCTTGCTGCAATTGATGATGTTAATGATACATGCTATGCTTTTGTGTGCAAAGATGCTTTATTTTCTCTTGATAATATGCCTTGCACTTTGCCTGCTCTGTCACTAACCTTTGCAGGAGTTTAGAGATGTTTTCCCGATGAGATACCTCGGGACTTCCACCCATTCGAGGATTGAGCACCGATTGATTTGATTCTGGGCGAGCTTGCCAAACCGTGCGGCGTCTGGGACCAATCCCGAAGAGACTAAGGAGATTCAGCGCCAAGTCCAAGACCTTTTGGACCGTGGAGTACGTCGTGAGAGCCTTAGTCCTTGTCTTGTTCTGTTCTTTTGGTTCCCAAAAAGATGGTTCTTGGCGTATGTGTGTAGATTGTAGAGCCATTAACAACATTACTATACGGTATCGTCATCCTATTCCTAGGCTAGACGACATGCTTGATGAGTTGTGTGGTGCTATAATTTTCACAAAGATTGACTTGCGTAGTGGATACCACCAAATAAGAATGAAACTTGGCGATGAATGGAAAACGCTTTTAAAACTAAGTTCGGCTTGTATGAGTGGTTAGTCATGCCTTTTGGTTTAACTAATGCACCTAGCACTTTCATGAGATTAATGAGCGAGGTTTCGTCCTTTCATTGGCAAATTTGTGGTCGTTTACTTTGATGATATCTTGATTTATAGCAAGTCCATGGATGAACATTCGACTCACTTACGTGCTGTTTTAATGCTTTGAGAGATGCACGTTTGTTTGGTAACCTTGAGAAGTGCACCTTTTGCACGGATCGAGTCTCTTTCTTGGCTATGTTGTGACTCCACAGGGAATTGAGGTTGATAGAGCCAAGGTGGAGGCGATATGGAGTTGGCCCACGCCACGACAGCCTCCCAAGTGCGGAGTTTTCTTGGCCTTGCAGGATTTTATCGCCGCTTTGTCAAAGAATTCAGCACCATTGCGACACCGTTGATTGAGTTGACAAAGAAGGAGTTGTGTTCCATTGGGGCCATCACAAGAGGAGTCCTTTATTCTTTTGAAGGACAAGCTTACGCACGCACCATTGCTCCAACTTCCGAATTTTGGTAAGACTTTTGAACTCGAATGTGATGCTAGCGGAATTGGTATTGGTGGTGTTTTGATGCAAGAAGGCAAACCTGTTGCCTACTTTAGCGAAAAATTGAATGGTCCTGTTCTTAATTATTCCACGTATGATAAAGAATTGTATGCTCTTGTTCGTTCTTTAGAGACGTGGCAACACTATTTATGGCCTAAAGAATTTGTCATTCATTCGATCATGAATCACTTAAGCATATTCGTAGTCAAACCAATTTGAATCGTAGACATGCTAAGTGGGTTGAATTTATTGAATCTTTTCCTTATGTCATTAAACACAAGAAAGGGAAGGATAATGTGATTCTTGATGCTTTGTCTCGACGCTATACCATGTTGTCTCAACTTGATTGTCGCATTTTTGGTCTTGAAACTATTAAAGAACAATATGCTTTTGATGATGATTTTAAGGATGTGTTGTTGCATTGTAAAGAGGGTCAAACATGGAATAAATTCGTGATCAATGATGGTTTTTTGTTTAGAGCTAACCGCCTATGCATTCCAGTTGGATCCGTTCGTCTTTTGTTGTTGCGGGAGGCGCATGGAGGCGGATTGATGGGACATTTTGGTGCTAAGAAGGCGGAGGACGTTCGACCACACACTTCTTTTGGCCAAAGATGAGGCGAGATGTTGAGCGGTTTGTGGCTCGCTGCACTACATGTCAAAAGCTAAGTCTCGCTTGAATCCACATGGTTTATATATGCCACTTCTGTTCCTTCTATTCCGTAGGCGATATTTCTATGGACTTTGTTTTAGGGTTGCCCAGGACTAAGAGGGGAGAGATAGCATTTTGTTGTTGTGGATCGTTTTTCTAAGATGGCTCACTTTATCCCATGTCATAAAACCGATGATGCCGTTCATATTGCTGACCTCTTTTTCAAAGAGATAGTTCGTTTGCATGGTATGCCTTCTACTATTGTTTCAGATCGTGATGCCAAGTTCTTAAGTCACTTTTGGCGTACTCTATGGAACAAGTTGGGTACAAAGTTGTTGTTCTCTACGACATGTCACCCACAAACTGATGGCCAAACCGAGGTGGTGAACCGCACATTATCTACCATGTTGAGAGCTATTTTGAAGACCAATTTAAAGCTATGGGAAGAGTGTTTGCCGCATGTTGAGTTCGCATATAATCGAGCGGAACACTCCACCACCAAGGTAAGTCCTTTTCAGGTAGTGTATGGATTCAATCCCGTGCCCTATTGATATTTTACCTTTGCCTACTAGTGAGAGAGTTCATAATGATGCTAAGGAGCGTGCTGATTTTATTCTCAAAATGCATGAGACTACTAAGGCAAACATTGAAAAGATGAATGAAAATATAGGATTACTGGTAGTAAAGGTAGAAAGGAAGTTAAACTTGAACCGGTGATTTTGTTTGGTTGCACTTGCGAAAGGATAGATTTCCTGAGTTAAGAAAGTCAAAATTGATGCCTAGAGCTGCTGGTCCTTTTAAGATAGTTGAGAAGATAAATGATAATGCATATAAACTTGAGTTGCCTCCCGAGTTTGGGGTTAGTCCCACCTTTAACATTTCAGATTTGAAGCCATGCTTGGGAGAAGAATATGAGACTGAGTTGAGGACAACTCCGCTTCAAGAGGGGGAGGATGATGAGGACATCACTTCTTCGGATATACACAACACTCCTCCACTTGATATTCAAGGACCAATCACTAGAGCTCGCGCCGACAATTGAATTTACATGTGAGCTCGTTCCTAAGTACTTCTTTTGTTCATTTGAGAATCGATTACTACCTAATGATTTAATTATGATTAGGAACCATGGAGAGGATCAAGAAGTACTTGGAGAAGGGCTACGAGGCGCACGAGTCCAGCAAGGGTGGTCGAATCATGTTGGATGTCCAACTCAAGCCCACTTCGAATCCAATTCGGGTCCAGGACCAGGCCGCACTAAAACGGACGCCCAGATCGCATCCGGACTCCGTTTTGGACGTTCCACATATGTATGGAAAGCTGAGAAGATAAGCTTTCCAATGGCTCTGGTCTCATATCAAAATTCCTTCTGAGTCAACGGGAATCGTCGAAACAAGTGGACGTCCAGAATCTGTCAGGGTGCTGTGACACCGTCTTTTGGGCCGTTCGGCTTTGTATCGTGTTGGAGTCCATTAAGGACGCGTCCAGGGTTTTGCACGCCTTACTCCTTTATATACAGCCGCCACCCCACCATTAGGGTTGGGTTTTGCTTAGATTAATTCTGTCTTTGAACAGTTTCGCCGTCATCGGTTTGTGAGACCCCAATTTTGAGTGCTTCATCAATATATCTGCAATTTGGTTGTGTTCTTCCTTGTTCTTGCTTGTGTTCTTGATTCGCAGGCGGGATTAGCCTTCTTGGCAAGGTCAACCGGGCAGCGCACGGTTGATAACCCGAGGAGACGTGGTGCTGCGATTGCGGGGTTCGGGCGTGTTGTTCGAAGCGGATCGATTTGTGTCGCGACTCCACCAAATCGAATTTATCCAGAACCTGTTGGAAGATCGGGACCCCGTTCCCATCAGGGTTACTCACTGAGCTAAGTTATACATGGCAAAAATTCAACAATCCTTACTATCCCAATAATTCCCACAACGGTTGGGCTTCTTCACAATTATAAACTCATTAACTACACCATCATAATCATTCTAATAATCCTTGCAAAGTACCCCATCATGATGCTCCAATAAAATTGATCAAGATTCCCATACTTTCAATAATTCCAACGTTCCAACAAAATGAGCGTAACACTCATGAACCACACTAGGTTCTTCTAGTTGCAACAATAAAACTATTTAGCCCCAAGGACAACATCTTCTTTAAATCAAATCCTCATCGAGAATTATTCAACAGAACAATTTATCACTCCAAGAATCTCAAGTATCTTGATACCCACAATCTCACCCAGACTAATCACAAAACCACACCAACCAGTTGCCATACACATCTTAAAGGTCTTTGCAACCCAAACTGCGTACCCCTTTCTTGGAGAAGCAAAAGAAGAAAATTTCAGCACAATGTCCATCTGCAATAAACACAAAACCAAGAAAACAAAGATCTTGGACAACAAAGGATAAGACCACAGCTGAAGGCGCATGCCTCCTCGAGACGAAAACATCAAATCTCAACCAATACGAATACAATATTGTCATTTGAGCTCCAGAAACTCTTAAGCAGCGAAAATAAGAAGTCAAACACACTTCACAAAGATTGCACAACTTGACTTCAACCTTCAAAACTTTTATCAAACTTTTCCTTTTAACAAAGAGAACAACCTTCTTTGAATACGGTATCACCTTAACAATTCCAATAAAAGAAGAGTTGAAGACCACAACACATTAATTCTTTAAGAACTAATTAAAATCCCTCAACACGACACTTTGCTTAAAATAATTTCAGCTACCACATAAATCATGAGATCAAAGATCGCATACACACTATCAAAACTTTTGATTTAAATAGTACCAAGGAATTTATTCAAATTCTTCTATTTAATGAACCTTCAACATTACCATCATAACCACAAATGGACCAACATACTAACATCGAATAATACATTCTTAACAAGCATCATCATATCCTCAACTCCTTCATAAACTTTTCCAAAAGAAACATAAGAAATCATTGCATCATGTTTCTAATATCTAAGTAAGGTTGCAACTACTTGATCTAGGAGAACCTAGTGCATAAGCCATATAAATAGAACAAAGCTCTTAAACAAGATGATACTAGAACAAGATAATCTCAGAAATCATGCTAGTATAAATTTCTTACTAGATTTCATATATTCCATTCTTTATTGGTGCTCAACTCTAACTTAGCACCAATTGATTGTACTCTATTCACTATTGGCAATAATTGATTATTATTCGGTCATAACAACATTCATGATCCTAACTCCATTTTACAATTATAAGACATTCATGAGCATAGATTTTGTATCCTACCTTACATTCAGAAATTAGAATGGAAATGACTTTAAACTTCAATGATACCAGCTCGTAAGACAAGTTTCTACAAGTCAATGCATCAACCTTCATCTATTCCTTTATACGTATTTCAACAATCTAGCATGGTAAAAGATAGATGGAACTAGCAATTATGCATGCTCATAAAGCATCTAAATAAAAGACATATTAGGGGTCAATATTACCAAGGTAATATTCTAACACCTCCTTACTTAATCATTCCAAACGGTCGGATTAATTACTAAAGACACAGATAATTCAATTTATCCAATCATGATAGACATTTTAACAATCATAATAATCATTCCGGTTCTTATTACACACCTCAATAACTCCATGAGTTACTATCATGAGTAAACAAATTCTTAATCATAGTTCTTCTAAAAACTATTACAGGGCAATATCAAATTAAACAACTACACTTCCAAGGATACTAGTAAAAAAATTTAATTATACACTATGCTAACATATCAACCTGATAATTCAACCTTATGAATTAGTTTATACGACTACCACCTTCCACTTAAGCATAGCAAAACAACATAAAGGATTTTAACACTCTCTTTCAAAAGGAAAAGGAACAATAAACTTCAACGCCGAGGTAAAGAGAAAACATAGATCCAAAGCTTTCACATAACAATGAGTTTTGCAACTCAAAATTCGCATTAATAAAAGAAAACACCAAGCGAACAATGAGCCATGATTCGCAACAAGACAAACTCCCACGAAGGAACTAACCTTACAAATCAACAAAAGCACGGTAGCAAAGTATCTCGGTGAGTCCGAAAGAAACAATAAGCGCTTCAAGGAATGTAGAGACCAATTGCATACCCTCAACCGCAAGAACCACAATCTCAAAAAATTCATTAACTCCAATCGGCCAAGAATTGGCGAAATCAACAAGGATAATAACAACTTTTCTAATAAATTCACCGCAACACCTGCAATTAAGTTACCCGAGGTAGCTACATTGCTAATCCTCATACTACAAACAATGATATAATCGGCAATACCAAGGTAGCACATCACAACATCTACATCATATCATTGACTATTCTCGGTCATAACAATCATAGGAGCAAATCATAATCATACAAGATTATCAATAAGCATACAAGATTATCTCATAATGTAAATCATCAATATAACATGTCAAAAGCATAAATGCAATGCTTGACTCATCCCATCCTACTGTGCACCAGTGTGTCAATTTAATAGTTTAATTACCACGGACCTAAAGCCCGCTCTGATACCAACTGTAACACCCCAGCCAAACAATGGCACCGAAATGCTACCAAACTAACAACATAATAAAACTATGCTAAGGCATTCTATAAAATTTCGCAGAGCCTCCTTTGTTTATTGATAAAATGAAGTTCTAACAATATTATCAAAAGGTATGAATAACCGCAAGCAAAGTAATTTGGCTACTAAGCGAAACATCTATAAAACTTAAGTAAAGCACGGAAGCAATATGAAGAAGTTCTAATCCATTATTACATCTTAATCAAGGTCATAATCAAATACCACTTGAACTAATCAACAAATAATAATTAGAGTTCTCTATCTTCTCCATGGTGAATATTTCGTGCAAGTGCAACAATACTAATCCTCTTTATTCCCATGCATGTCGACCTCGTGAAGGTACCTAAAATAAACAAACAACAACAACAAAACAACAGCAAGAGTGAGTCCAATGACTCGGCAAGTATAATCAGAACAAATGCAAGCATGAACATTAACTCTCAAGTTAAACATATTACATATGAATTTCATGCTATGCATTATGATCAAAAGCTCCTCTTTCTCATCTCTTTCGCATTTTACCGGTGTCGCGGTGTGCATCCGTCAATGCACACCATGCCTGCACCCTCGGCAGGGGACCAATTGCCCACACTCCGCAAGTGTGGAGACCTCGATGCTTGATCACCGCATGATCAAGACTTCAACAATTCTCAATATGATGCATATATGTGAATGTATCAAAAGATAACGAGCATTCACCATACTACGCATCAACCAATCTCATAAATGCCATAATGTAAACAGAACATAAATAGCATTCTCAATTCATCACTTACTCATACTCACAATTTAAACAGTCATGATTCAACCATCATCCAAACAATTCAACAAATCCATAAACACACAGATTTTCACATCACAAATATACTTGCCTCAACCGCGAGAAAATGAAGAACACGTAGAAGGCACAACCCCCGGAATCCGCTCTCCTCCTGAATATTTAATTAATAATTACCAACATGATAGTAGCGGATTTCTAGATATAAAATAACAGCAACCCCAATTAACCCAACAATTTATCTCAATTAAATCCCCAACTCCCCTCGGCCAAATCTGCCCAACCACAGACAGCCGACTTCCAAAAATCATAACTTTCAGTACGTAACTCCAAATTAAGCGTTCTTGGACTCTCTAGAAAGATAATTAAATTATCTACAAAAACTTAGTTGGGGAGACTCTCTGATTCTGCCATTAACTAGCCGATCCAAACCCTTTTCTAAAGCATCCAAATTCACGTCGGACTCTCTGGACAGCGCACTAAAACAGGCATAACTTTCGTCCAGAAATTCGGAATCCGGACTTCTTTACCTCTATTGAAAGCTAAGAAACTTATCTACAACTTTCTCAATTTTAAGGACTCCTGAATCGCAACTATTTCCGTCGCACAAACCGATGTACTAAACTCTGTCCAGAACTACCCCGATCTGCAGAACAGTAACACTAGAAAATTCATAACTTTCGCTACACAAATCCGAATCACGTGTTCTTGTACTCCCTGGAAAGATAATTAAACCCTCTACAACTTTCTAGAAGGGGACCAGACCTGAATCCCGACGAAACAAGATCAAAACCGCCGAGAAACAACTACCGTCCCAGCAGCCCAGAAAACCGACGAATCTAACTTGATTAAAAACCAATCTAGAGACTACCAGGGATTACCCTTGACGACACGACGACGAACACGTCGACGAACACGACGAACACGGCGACGAACACGCCCGCGATCTCCTCCTCTCTTTCCTCCGGATCCACGCGGTACAGCGACGAACGCCGGCGACGGCGCACCGGGGAGGAGACGACGACGATGAAGACGACGACGGCGCACCGGAAGAAGACGTCGGGCAGCACGGGCGGCGGCTGCTGGGTGGAGGCGCAGGGGTGGAGGCGCAGGGGTTTTAAGAGGTGGCCTCCCTCCCTCTTGGGCCAAGAAAATCCACCGGCCAAGGCCTAGGCCCAGTTGTCTTAAATTTTCATAAAACCCTCAAAACTCTTATAAATTTAATTATTTCACAAAAGTCCTCTCTATTAATTAAACAATTAATTAAACAATTTCCGGGGTATTACAACTGCCCCGATACGCGCCGATACGTATCCTGCACGTATCCGAATTTATTGATTATTCAAAAAAAGAAATTAATTCCCGATACTCTTACAGATCCTTTTCGATACTTTTAACCTAATATCCCCAAACCCCACCTCGCCACCAGATCCGGATCCAAATCCGCCCATCCCACCCCGCCGCCTCCACTAATTCGACGCCCGCCACCTCCGCCGCCTGCTTGCTCTCGGCTCGCCTCGCCCGGTGCCTCCGCCGCACAAGACACCGCTTGTCTCTTCGCCCGCAGCCTCCGTCCGTCCCCTCGGTTGCCGGCTTGCCCGCCGCGTCGTCATTGCCTCCGCCCAGCCAGAGCCCCTCCATTCGCCAACTCATTTCTTTGCCTCCGCCCGTCCTCCGGTCGCCTCCGTCGTCACCTCGGCTAGAAGCATCCTAAATGTTGCTCGTGCTCAATATTAAGGTATTATCGGTTTCTCAATTCCTTATAAGAATTCATTCATTTCTTATTTTTATCTTTACTATATATATATATATATATATATATATATATATATATATATATATATATATATATATATATATATATATATATACACACACACAATCAAAATGCATTCATGCACTTTCCCTCAAAAAAGCACTCGTGCACTTTATATGGCAATTAATAGCCTTTAGTCTTTACTCACCAAACTCCTCGTTCCCTGTGCTTCTCTAATCACTACTCAGACCGAACATGCCTCACCTCTGCTTTCTCTCCTACTCTTCAGCTAGCTAGAGTTTATTTTCATTGGGGCCTTTTCCATTTGACTAGCAGAAGATATCAGGAGGCTGGAGTGGAGGTCGGAGAGAAGATATCTGCGAGCTGCGCGTCATTTGGAGCAGGGCGGCCTACAATTGCAAAGCATGGGGTGAGGGGATGGCTTTGTTCTACTATTTCTAATCTTTGTCTGTTCCCCTCTCATTGCACGTTTTTATTTAACTTTTTTGTCCATAAGTATTGGTAATCTGAAATTGCATCAAGAAGTTACATGTATTTACCATCAGATTGGCGCCGCCTGCAGCTCATGATCTAATCGTGGTATGGAGACAAAAGTCTGCTGGATCCCGTGCCAATCCTCAAGGTTTGGTTCGACAGCATCTCCATGTTTAATAACATGCTGATTTATAGATTTTGCATCATCTGATTTCTGATGGAAGTTGATGGTTCTCATTGTGCTCCATTTGAATAAATACTACTACTTCTTTTTAACATAGGGAACGGGTGGATTTAGATGCCATTAAGAAGTTACTGCTTTCTCCTAGACCAAGTAATGACTATTTGGCCGGGATAGATGGTTTTCTTGACTTTGCATACAGGGGGAGAAGTCCTAAAGCAAAAATCAGATGCCCATGTGTCAAATGCGTTAATAGGTGGTTACTGCAGCGAAGTGAAGTCTATAATCATTTAGTTTGTCATGGAATGCTACAAGGATATACAATTTGGGGCTGCCATGGTGAAACCGCATCATTCATCTCTGCTAACAGGGAGTCACAATCACAAGAAAGAACAGAAACTAATATGCACCGGTTAGTCAAAGATGCTTTTGGAAATATAGATAACGGACTTCCATTTAATTCTTCTGCTAGCCCAAATTCATCTGTAACTGGACCAGATTCTGAAACCCAGAGTTTTTTTGACTTGATCAGAGAGGCTAGTCAGCCCTTATGGGAAGGGTGTGAGCTTTCAAAACTGTCATTTCTTGTACTTTTGTTTCATGCAAAATCCATTAACAAGTGGAGTAATAAATCATTAAATGATTTGCTGGCCATTCTGCAACAAGCAATCCCAAATGGTAAGAATATACCTAGAACATTTTCTGAGGCTAAGAAGATAATTGGAAAGCTTGGGCTTAATTACGAGAAAATTGATGTTTGTCCAAATAATTGCCAGTTGTAAGGAAAGATAGAGCAATGACGACTTTTGTTCCAAGTGTGGAACTTCAAGGTGGAAAAATAAAAAGGATAATACTAAATTAACTATCAAGGAAAGAAGGAAAGCAACCCCAAGGAAGGTGTTACGATACTTTCCAATTAAACCAAGGCTTAAGAGACTATTCATGCACAAAGAAACAGCTATAGCATTGAGATGGCATGACGAGGGACGTACAAAGGATGGGGCATTACGTCATCCAGCTGATTCAGCGGCATGGAAGGCAATTGATTCTAGATATCTTGAGTTTGCATCAGATTCTCGAAACATTAGATTTGGAATGGCTAGTGATGGTTTCAATCCTTTTGGGATGATGAGTTCAAGTTATAGTTGCTGGCCTATTATCTTAGTACCTTATAATCTCCCTCCATGGTTATGCATGAAAGCTTCTTCTCTTATGCTTAGTCTAATAATTCCTGGCCCGTCTTACCCTGGAAAAGATTTTCATATATTTGCTGAGCCAGTTTATGAAGAATTATCGAGTTATTTGAGTTTGGGACACCTACTTATGACGCGTCTCGAGATGAGATGTTTCAACTTCGTGATCATATTGTCCACTATGAGTGACTATCCTGGGCTTGCAATATTTGCAGGATATAGTGTTAATGGTGAGTTTGCTTGTATGCCATGTGGTGAAGAAACTTGCTCTAAACGCTTAAAACATGGGCACAAGTATTGTTTCATGGGCCATCGTCGATTTCTGCCTTTAGATCATGAATTCCGTTATGATGACATTTCTTTTGATGGAAATGAAGAACATAGGGCAGAGCCTATTGCATATTCTCAAATTTCAGTTTTGGAAAAGATAAAAGCAATTCCAAATTTTGAGAAGTCAAAAACTTGGAAGTGTGTTAGTGGTCTATTTTCTTTGCCTTCATGGGACTTTAATTTGCTCACACAATCTTGATATAATGCATATTGAGAAGAATGTTTGTGATAATATATGTGGGACACTTTTAGGATTGGAGGGCAAGTCTAAGGATAATTTACAAGCAAGACTAGACCTGCAAGAAATGAACATTAGATCAGAGCTGCATCCGCAAAAACGTGCTAATAACAAGTATTACTTGCCCCCTGCTTCCTATACCATGTCCAAAAAAGAGAAAGAACAATTTTGTAGAGTACTTTATGATATAAAGGTTCCAGACGGCTATTCAGGAAATATCTCAAGATGCGTAAATGTTGCCCAAGGAAAAATTTCTGGCCTTAAAAGTCATGACTGCCACATTCTAATGCAACAATCACTGCTCGTTGCTCATGAGGTGTACTTCGATAATGTCATATCTGTTTTATTTGATTTATGCGGGTACTTTAGAGAACTGAATGCAAAAGTACTTTATATAAATGAGCTTGAGAAGTTGGAGGAGAGAATTAAAATGACATTATGCCGCATGGAGATGATATTTCCACCAGGACTTTTCACTGTTATGGTGCATTTGGTTATTCATTTAGCAAGTGAGGCAAAAATAGGAGGTCCTGTGTGTTATCGTTCTATGTACTTTGTGGAAAGGTATTTCTCCCTAACAAAGATAAAGTTGTATTTGTTTTGTATTGCAGCACTAGATATTTAACAAATTTCTTTTTTCTCGCTTTGTGTTTATGTAGGTATCTTTGTGTGTTGAAGTCATATGTGCGTAACAAAGCTCATCCGGAGGGATCAATAGCCGAAGCATATTTGGCGATGAGTGCATGACATTTTGTTCACGATATGTTGAAGGTTTTGAAACCAAGCATAACCGCCTTCAAGGAATGATGATACCCATGAATCAGCTTGTCATCCTAATGTGAAACAAGGGCCAACAATATTTTCTCATGTTGGAAAACCACTTGGAAAGCCTAGCAGCTATGTTATAAGGGGTCTAGCAAAGGTACAAGCACATCGATATGTGCTGTTCAATTGTCCGGATGTTAACAAATTCTTGAGGTATTACTTGCAGCTTATAGCATCTTTATTTATTTATCCTTTGTATGACTTCAATTTTGATTATAAATTATTGTGTAGAGCTCATGCTGATCAGCTTGCTAGTAAAAATCCTCGATATTGTGTCAACCCAAAATATATTGAGCGTGTGCAAAATGAGAAGTTCCATGACTGGTTTAGAGCTCATGTAAGTACCCATTTTCATGTCTTTAACTTATACTACTCAAGTCAAAATCTAAATGGATTCTCACTATATAGATAATGGATTTGGAGTGGAAAAATGGTTTATGCAGTATCAAAGAAGATGTTAGATGGCTAGCTCGTGGCCCACTTGATGCAGCCAAAAGATATCGTGCTTTTAACACCCGGGGCTTCAGATTTAGGCCTAAACGTTTGGATAGAGTGACACAAAATAGTGGAGTGGTGCTGACTGCTAAAACATCTAGCTATGCTAAAGCAAATGATGCAAATCCAATTTTAGGTGATGTTACATACTATGGGAGGGTAATAGATATTATTGAGCTCAATTACTCTGGAAAATTTTCAGTAGTACTTTTTAAATGTGAATGGGTCGATGTTATTTCTGGAAAAGGAATTAAAAAGGACAAATATGGCTACACACTTGTCAACTTCTCATATCTTATACATACTGGAGAAAAGATTTAGCATGAGCCTTTTATTCTTCCTAACCAAGCTGATCAAGTGTTCTATGTGGAGGACCCAACAAACCCAGGGTGGTCTGTAGTAATGAAAATGAAGCCCAGAGATATATATGACACCGGCAATGAGGAATGGATAGATGATATAGAAGCTGAGCCTTTCCACGTTTCACACCTTGGGGAAATGTTCAATAATGCAAAGAATCAACAGTGGGTTAGGACAGATGTTGAGGGGACAACATTGATGCTAATAATAATGGATTAGACATCAAACATAGTAGAGAGCAATAATTGCATAATTTGTTTGCTCCATTCAAGGTATGTGTACTTTTCGGTGTAGCAGTGCATGATAATTCTTTAATTAGTCTCATTCCAAGCCTAATTTTCTTATATTCAAAGGTGTATTTGTAATGCATAATTTCACCTGAAACTACTCTTCTCGTCCGGCCGGCGAGGGGAGCTCGGGCGGTCGCCTGGGCTCGCCCGAAGGGCATGTCCGCCCCTGAACGGAGCTGGGGTAGTGACAGCCTATGTTACCTAGATACCCCGATACGGATACGGATACGCGATATGGCGATACGGTGATTCGCCATTTTCCTAAAAATACCGATACGGCGATACGTGTGTGTATATATATATATATATAATAAAGATAAAAATAAGAAATTAATGAATTCTTATAAGGAATTGAGAATCCGAGAATACCTTTATATTGATGTAGGCATGTAGCAACTTGCTTGGTACTTCAGTTCTCCCTCCTGGCTGTTAGACTAATATAATGAACCATCTGCGATGAATAACAGAATAGATAAGTCTATTACAAAATGATCTTCGTTTATTACAAATTCACCTGTGACAGTACCGAAATGGATCCTAATAAGGTATTTCAGGTAAACATAGGATAGGTACATACAGACCAATATGCTTTGCTGTTTATGCAACCCAGGATGCCTCCGCATTGGTTCTTCTCATCTCATTTTAAGAAATATAAAGAAAACAAAGTTGGGACCAGAGGCATCATAAACATTGTCAAACATATATATCAGCATAGTAATAGCATATATGCAAAACCAAAGAAGCCAAGATCCACAGAACAAATTAATCTAGTAAACCCTCTAAACTTTTCTTTCATACATTCCTTTCGTGTGACTGTTGGCCGCTCCACTTGACATCATTGGAATGAGTGCAGTATTTTAGACAACTAGAAGCAAAATATAACAAGAGCATACCTGATATCAGAAAGCTCATTAACATCTTGGCTCAAAGAGCATACCTGTTGCACCAGATTGATTATCAGTGTGCCAAAGGTACATAGGTATAACAGAAAAATACATAAAGGTTCAACTAAAAATGTTAAATACTAACCTTATGCAGGGATTCGTCCCCAATGGGGCGGCGGCCGGTGGGTGTCGAGGCGACGGTCGGAGGCGGCCGGTGGCGGCGGCCAGTGGGTGTTGAGGCGACGGTCGGAGGCGGCCGGTGGCGGCGGCCGGTGGGTGTTGAGGCGACGGTCGGAGGCGGCGGCCGGCGGGTGTTGAGGCGATGGATGGAGTCGACGGTCGGAGGCGATGGGCGGAGGCAACGGGCGGGCGGTGGGCGGGGGGGCGGCGGCGGGCAAGACGCGGCGGCGAGCGAGGCGACGGGCGAGGCGCGGGCGAGGGGACGGGCGAGGCGGCAGCAAGCGGAGGCGACGGCTAGCCGAGGCGGCGGGTGAGAGGTGGTGGGTGAGCGGAAGCGGCGGGCGAGCCGAGGAGCCGGGCGGCGGAGGTGGCGGGCGAGCCGAGGAGCCGGCGGCAGAGGCGGCGCAAGGCGGCGGTCATGGAGGCGGTCGTGGAGGCGTCGAGTTTTGAGTGCAGGCGGCGGGGAGGGGATGAATAGATCCAATCTGGGGCTGTCGGGGGTGGGGTGAGGAATATTGGGTTAAAAGTATTGGAGAAGTATCAGAGCGATGTCGAAAGTATCGTGAATTATTTTCTTTTTTTGAATAATTATTAAATTCGGATACGTGCGGGATACGTGTCGGCCAGATCGGGCGAGATCCGTATCCGATGACAAGATCCGATACCGATGCGTGACTTTTGTGAAGTATCCGTGCAACATAGGTGACAGCGACGGCCAGCCACCAGGAGCCAGATCCGACCGGGCCGAGCAGCTGAGAGGATAGAGGAGGTAGATCCGGCCATCCGGGCGCGGGCGGGAGCAGCAGGCGCGGCGTGAAGGCGGGGCCTGTAGTCCACAGGAGCACTGAGAGAGTGGCTGAGTGAGGTGAGAGCCCTCAGCGAGTCTGAGAAAGAGTGAGAAGAGACAGAGTGAGAGAGACGGAGAGCGAGAGGAGAGACCAAGAGGCTGCCGACTGTTTAACTGATTGACCGTCGTCTGGTAATTTACTCCCTCTTGATTTACTATTTCAAAATTAAGAGTTTATATTTTTAGTGTATAATTGAATGTAGATATTAGATACAATTTTTTGTGTATAATTTATTTATAGATTTATAGTTGTGTATTGACAGAAATTAATAATTTTTTTGTAGATTTTGCTATAATGGAGAAGCAAACTCTGTGTAATTATTTTGCAAGACCAAAGAAGCTTCGACTAGAATTTAATCCAAATAAAATTATTGTCGATCCAGCGCTTCGCATACCAATTGAAGTTATGCTAATGTAATTACTGTTGAAGGCTTGCTTCATGTGATGATGCTTGGATGCAAAGCTTCTTAATGTGATGATTTCTCTTGATGATGTTTTGGAATATTGGTAGCTGATTAAATGATTTTCAGATTGCTCCAAACGATGTCATCGATTATTTTTTGCTCACCTAGTTGCAGTTGTTAATTTTTTGGCATGTACTGTTGCCAAAGCTTTCCCGTTTTTATTTCCTTTTAACCCTCTAGCTTTGGTCTAGTTTTATTGAACTCATTTGGACTGTACATTCGTTGTCTGGGTACATGTTATCTGAGAGAGAAAAATTTATGTTGTCCAATGAATGTTTGTTCTTAAAGAATGTTCCATGTTAATTACTTATGGAAAAAAATAAGTGCGATTAGAAAAGCTCCCTAGCTAGTCTAAATGTTACGTATACACACTTATATAATGTCTAATTATTTTATACTATACAAATCAGATTATTTTGTATGAAGAACATGTTAGCACTTTTCGTCATAATTAAATTTTCAACTTTACAAATCGCCTTGTAGTTCCACGACCGAAGCAGATTTTCTAACATGAAAAATAGCAGCGAGGTTCCACATATTTTTCTCTGCTTTACTGAATTTTTGGCCTTTTTCCAAACCAAAAAACTGCAATTTTTGTTATAAGGGACAGTTAGTGTAAATTTAAGGACTTCTACCTTTGCCCTTCCAATTTCTTTTAAAAAAAAAGATCAATATCTTCAATCTAGTAGTGGTGTTGTTTGTACAAATCTATCAATGTTGAACAAGATTATCCCTACAGTAGAAAGTAACACATGTCCGTAACATATATATTGTATGTTACCAGATAGCTTTGTAACACATGTTTATGTTGCTGTACTATATGCTTGTAACACGTTTAATGATCATACTGAGTATGTGTTACAGGGTCTCCTGGGGATACAAAGTTTGTGTTGCTGAGTTTTTTGCCTGTAACACAATTTGTATTATGTTGCAGTCAAGTGTTACCATAGCCATGTTCTGTTGTAGTGACACGCAGAGAGCGGCTACAAAAAAGATGTCATGGAGGTGATTCCGTTTGTGGTGTCATTGGCTTGTTGGTCACTTGAATTAGCAGTAGAGTCGTGTAGTCTGTGGGTGCTACTTGTCAGTTTGTGGAATTGCATGTAGACATGCATAAACAGATAAATATAACTCAAATTTTCAATGATACACTAGTTGTTTTCCCTTTTAATATGTATAAATGATGCACCGCATCGTCGGATTAAAAGAGTCATTACATGTTCTTAAACTGCCCAAACAATCTAGATCCATTGTTGTCACTATCGGCTACATCGAATCGCCTCTACGACGGCGAAGTTGAATCGCGTTCACCGTCACTTTCCAGTCGTTGTCGGAAGTGGTATAGTTATTTTCTGCGAGATCTTGTGGGAAGTGCTCCGCAATGGTATCCCAAAGTTCACACACTAAATAGTTTAATTTTCTACATTATGAAATTCCCAACTTTTGAGTTTCCAAATTCTTGAATTTTTAAATTTGATGCTTCAAATAGGTGAGAAATGTTTCACCAAAAGATAGGCACTAGAAGCTTCCCTTTTAAAAAAAGAATATCTAAGAAGTGTACTTCAGCCATACTTAATTGAAAAATGATGGTCAACACTCAATAGTGGAATATATATATAACTGTATCATTTTTTAGAGAAAAAATGCTGTACCTAAATAAGGGGGGAGAAATTCACTGGTACGCCCACACGGCAGGCGTCGCTTCGACTCGGAACACGAATCGGACTCGGAAGCAGAGCTCACCGTAAACACCGGCGCTCGCGCGCCATTGCATGGCCTCTGCGCATTCGATCGATCTCGAGTGTTTTTTCACTCCCCAACCCAAGCCAATCAAGCTGGTACGTACGCACGTACCAATCAAGGAAGAAGAGATAGAGGTCAACCCGGACTGCGGCGAGGCATCACAGTCTCCATCCGGCGCCGTCGGCTTCAAGCTTGCGCCGACGGAGGACGTGCTCATCCTCCGCCAGCGCCTCCGCGGCTTCGGCCACGCACTTCCCAGGGGCTGACGTCGTCATCGGTGTCGAGTCGAGGCCCAGCGCCGCCGCGCCGCGGGGCCTTGTCGACTGGCACGGCAGCGGCACCGACAGGCGGCGCGAGGAGGGGCGTTCTTCTTCGTGCCGCGCAGCCGCCGTAGGAACGGCTACGCGCAGCGGTGCTGGCGGGACGTGGAAGCACAGTTGGAGAAACGGCGGCGACTCCGTGACCGATCGAGCTCATGCATTGTTTTAGTTAAAATAGTGGTAAATTTTTAAACCGCATGCATTCTTTTGTCAAAAGACCATATCTATATTACATCACTTGGGAGGTATAAATAGAGACGTCATTCAGTAAACTTACAGCAAAGCGTGGATGACACCTCCTTTGGAGGTATAAATGGATGTCATTCAATAAACTTACAGCAAAGCGTGGATGACACCTCCTTTGGAGGTATAAATGGATGTCATTCAATAAACTTACAGCAAAGTGCAGACGATACGTACGCTAGTATATTTTATGAGATTTTTATGGCAAGCCTCGTCCAAGGCCGTCGTGTCGCTGCCTAGCTTGCTGTGTCTCATGGCCAAAGGCCGTAGCAACGCAACACGCCTCACTCCTCCTGACCCAACTCCTCCCGACACCTCCTCATGCCCCTAACACCGACTCGATCGATCGATGAACCGATCCCAATTCCCACTTCCCCGGCCGTCACCTTGCGGATTTCTCGAAGCACTGCGCCGGAGCGGCAGGCGGCGGCGACCGGCGGGCCAGCGGGCTGCGGGCCCGCGAGGTACGGCCCTTTGATTTGCTGTTGGTTTGGATGATGCTGCTTTTGTAGTGTAGTTTTGATGCTATTGGATTGTGGGTGTCTTGATTCGATCAGATCTTTTTTTGTTGGAGGATACTTGTGTGGATGTTTATGGTTATTGGTACTTTTGCCTTTATATGGTATTATGTAGTTTTTATTCTAGTTGTACAAGTTGGCAGGCGAGAATCAAGATGATCTTAGCGAGAGGGAAGGATTTGCTGATCCATTTGGCTAACATCTTATTCTATCCGCAATTAAATACATATGCATGCTATCATGCTATAATCCACTGCACCATTTCTCAACAGAGTAAGAATGTGCATCGTACTAGGCAATGTACGATGTTATACCGGTACGGTCGCGGCTACAAACGGTGACATCCACAATGCAAATGTCATGATATATTATGAATGATATGATAATCATAAACCACATGAATTCCGACCTCAAAGGAGCATCAACATATTCATCATGAATTTAACCTCAAGGAACATCAACATATCCACAACAACATATCCACCACGTATTTATTTTCATATTCCGCATTTGGCACATTAAACAAATTACCACATGACTACGAGTAACTTATCCAAAGCATGTCAATTGGTTATTAATTGCTACCACAACCCCATTTAGAAAACATGCAACCATGGCATAACATTTCAAATTACGCGAATCATGTAGATTACAAGTAGTAAGAATAACGAGTTAAACGGTAGCACATCCGCTACATTTACTTGCCTCTACCGGCGAAGCGAAGCAATCACGCGCGATCGGGAGCGTAGCCACTTGTCCAAAAGTACCTCTCAGCACATTACTACAGCAAGGGAATCACGTCTTAAGAAATAAAGATGTCGCTAAACCCCATACCCACACATAACCCTCTCCACTTAACAGTCCTACCCTCGGCCCGCTGTAGCAGCTTTGCTTAATATTTTTGTAACTTTAACACTATCAAACCATTTACAGCAAATGATATATTTCTGAAAACTACACTGAAATATCTTCAACTTTCAATTTTAGTTGATTGAGGTGCAACTTCAAGTGACTGAGAGATAAAAAAATTTCAGTCGTCTTTGCTATAGCAAAACCGTTTCCCAATTGCCGCCACCCCACCGTAGGTTCCATTAGAGGTGCAAAGGGGGCGGGTCAGCCCATAGGCCTACTGGCCTGTCTCTTAAATTTTAGCTCCATATGGTGACCCGTCTCTTAAATTTTGGCTCTATAGGGTAGTAGACCGGACCGTGAAATTAAGAGGTCTAATATGAGTTGGACACATCAACTCTTAGAGTTGACCCGCCCCGGACTCACTTCCATTTGTCACTATTCTGTGGAGTCTAGAAGCAGTTATGGGGGTGATACGCGATGGAGATCTGCAACACAGCCAGGAAGGTGCGGGTGTGGCTCGGCACCTTCGACACCGCTGAGCTTGTGGCGAGCGCCTACGACGCCGTTGTGCTTCACTTCCGTGGGCAAGGCCAAGACCAACTTCCCTGCCGCCTACGCTCACGTCCTGCTACCCAAGGTGCTGGCTGCCAGCACCGTGAGCTCGAGTAGCAGCACGGTCGAGTCGTCCTCCCGGGACTTCGAAGGGAAGTGAGTTTGGGGCTGGACGTGGGTGATGGGACTGGGATGCTGGCGACGCGGTTGAAGCGGGTGGCGAACGCAACGGTGGTGACGACGACCATGAACTTGGGGGCACCCTACTCGGAGGCGGCGATGGTGCGTGGGGTGGTGGCGATGCACGGTCCTACTCACCGCCCTTACTCGTATGCTTATGTCATGTCATGAGTGTAACCTTCCATCATTTACCACATATCACATTTTTTATTGAATTATATCATGCTGAACAAAAGAGTAATCAATTATTGTATGACATGAATAATTTAATAATAAGAAGAAATTATCGACCATCAATTATGATTCTACTATGCACTTAAATTTTCTAGTTGCGATGACTGGGTCAACTAGAGGATGACACTAACTCCGAAATTTCTTCGCCTACAGTAAATACCCGAACTCAATACAAGCCACAGTAATAAAAGACAATAATTAATCGATAACGGTCCTACACGATTTCAAAATACACAATATTTCCTTATTTACCGGACAGTTACCATCTACTGTTCATGTACGTATTTAAAATGACATAACTTCCAATTTCTAAGTCCTATCGTAGCAAACCATACCAGCTCTGAAATCTACAGAAATTTTCTATAATTATTTAGTTGGCCACGTGTCCATATTAAATCAGCTAGCTCCCCATTTACAGGACAATAGGCCCGATGGCGCGAGCGGGCAGCGAAGCCCTGGCATGCGCCAACTGAGCGACGGCACGTGGGAGCGAGGTGCGTGGCTGCTGTTGCGCGGAGACGGGTCGACCAACTGAGAGCAGCACTGGTGACCTGCAGCCGGCGAGCACAGGCGCCGGCCGTGGCTGCCGACGCTGGCGAGCGACTTCACGCGCGGCGAGCGCAGGCTTTGGCATTGATGAGTGGCGCGCAGGCCGGGCGAAGCAAGCCAACGGACAGGCGATCGTTTCCGCTGGCGCGTGCTGACTGGAAATCCTGGGGCAAGGCATGACGAGCAGCGATCGATGGAACTGCTGGCGCGATGCGCGGCGATGGAAATTGGCGACGGGCACAGGAAAAAGGAAAAGTGGCTAGGGTTTTAGGCTTGGATCCCCCTCTCCCACACCCCCTTTTATCACAAGCATTATTTCGATCCGAACTCCAACTTTTCTCATACAATTTGTTATAGGAAACCAATTTCCCCGTTCGTTTCGATTTCAGCTTCTAGATTCCGGCTTATTTTTCACTATTTATAAATTTCGTCTTTTTTCTGAACTTTTGTCTTTTTTGAGCTTTTTTGCCGATTCTTTTTTTTCCATATTCGTTTGCATTGTCCGTGATGAGCTAGCATATTTTTTCTATTTTTAATTTTTTTAAAATTTAATTACGCCAAATAAGATACCTTCAGTTGCAGTGAAATTTCAGCCGCTACAGTGCAATTTCAGCCATAAGCCACAACTTTTCAGCCCAATCGAGCATTCATCCAAGCATCTCATTTTCATGTATCTCTTTTTCGCTAATTATGTATAGGTGTCCTGAAGAGGATCATTTCGGAATATTACATTTTGAATATTAATTCATCCTCCTTCCGAGTCCTTTATAAAACTTCTGCTCAATACTCTCACCGTACTCTCTATTACTTATCACAAGTGCCCTACCTTAAGTGCTGCCTTGTTGGTTACCTCCTATGATATTTTATCTCCACTTTTAAGCGTCAGTACACATACAAAACCTGTTTGGTTGGAGGCAATTGACGACAGGGAATGGAAATTTAGCGGGTGGGGGTTGTAAACTCTGGTATTTCCTTGGTGGGCATAGGAATTCATGTGGAATAGCAGTTGGGAGTTTGAGGGTGCAACTCCCACTATTTTAAACCCCTGGAGAGGGTGAGAATTGAGAGAGAAACGCTTTTTTTTTTTATAAAAACAGGTGGATTATTTATCGCAGTCCTGCATCATATCCTGCAAGCTAAAAATTAATTCCTCGCAATACCAAATAGTGACTGGGACTAAAAACAAACTCACATGACCAATCTCATACTAAACTCCCTTCTTTACTATAGACCTATCCATTATGATGTCATACAACCACACAAAGGGTCATCACAGACGATCCTAAGCCATCATTACAGATGGTTTCTGAACCGTCTAATTTTATGTGTATGATAACAGGCGGTTATCACTGACGGTTTATGTACTGTCTATAAAGATCAACTATCACAGACGGCTGCGACCAAAATCCATCTATGATATGTAAAGATCGACTATCACAGACGGCTGTGACCAAAATGTGATATGTAATATATCACAGACGGTTCTATGTACGTATATTCTGTGATAGTATACATATCACAGACGATTCATACATAGAACCGTCTGTGATAGTCAATATTTACAGAGAGTTTATACCATAAAACCGTTTGTGATAGTTCATTGCATACCTTTTTTTTATTTTTTTGGCTAGCCTCATGAAGTGCTAGCCACGTCTTCTGAAAACAAGCAAATACAGAGATATATCACACAATACACAGATATGACATATATACAGATATCGATCACAAATAGATAGATATATCACAAATAGACTAAATGTATTGTTTGATGAAGTACAATTGAATCAAATGTTTGAATATCTATTATTTCTTGTCGAGGTTGAACTCTCTGTTCGGTTGAATGACCTCTGCCATCAAGAAGTTGCATAGCAATCCTCGAACTTCACGGGTTCGTCAAGATCGAATGCTCTTTTGTCGATTTTGATGCCTTGTTGCTACGAGGAGTAAAGTTGTAAGTGTGTATATGTATGTATGTATGTATGTATGTATGTATGTATGTATGTATGTATGTATAAATTGATAATCACGAAATAATTATTGTCAGATTGACAAACCTCATGATTCTTCTTCTTAGCGCCCATGATTTCATGCATATGGTGGCAAATATAGAATGCGCATATGTTGCCCTGTAACTGTTGGTGGCACTGTAAAAATAGAATTACCTACATATATATAGCCAGTTCTAAAGGCATTGTTACAAAGTGTGATATATAATTGTAGTGTTGTAGCGAGTACAAAAATGGCGTCTTATGTTGCAGTGTGGCACTGGATTCCTTGTGTCTCCATCCCTTAGCAACGTAAGCTCTGAACGACCTATATGATTCCAAAACGTTAGCATCGGCCATTACCACCGAAGGGAAGACTACAATAGAACTATGTATGGAGCATACCTGTTGAGTGTTTCTTCCACAAGGGTGAAGTCGTGGTTGTTCTTAAGTAGGGAATCAAGGTATATTACCTTGTTCCACTTTGGTACAATCACAATCAGAATTCAGTGATGTGGTGGAGCATCACAGACGGCTCGGATTACAAATCGTTTATAATAGAGATATTATAGACGATTCATGACAAAAACTGTCTATGATAACGGAAGATATCACAGACGGTTCTTATTAAAAACCATCAGTGATAGTGGCCAAACGGTAGATCACAAAGATAATATATCGGTGTAATATAAATATCTAGTCCCAAAAGATAAAATAGTAAAGTTATATATGGCTTATATATGCTCATTTGAAAGGTTTCGATGAGATCTACAACTTTGCAGTTGATAAGAAACCTAAATTCCAAAGGAAAGACCAACAAAAAGGGCAAAAACAGAAACCGAAAACTTGCGACACAAATTTAGAGCCAAAGATGACCGATTTTGGAGGTCTTAGAGGGTGATTATGAAAGCGGGTCATTTTTTTGGATCGGACTCGTCGTTATCTTTTCAACGAGTATAAGAATGTCGAAAACGGACACTGTATGCAAAAATTATACCCGTTTTACTAAAGTTGTCTCGGAACGGAATTCTACCCGGACTCAGGTGGGAGATTATAAAATTTTAGGGGATTACAAGGCAGGAACATATTACAGACGGTTTTTAATACAAAATGTCTGTAAAGTATCATAAACGGTTTAAATGAATAACCGTCTGTAATGTCTGCCATTATCACAGATGGTTCGTATGAATAACTGTTTGTGAAATAACACATACGGTTATTCGTATAAAACTTAAGATTCAACTATAAAAGAAAGATTAGATACATCTTACATTAGGTGGACTAAGGCTTCTTGTACCTCGGCTAATTAGTTAGCCTTCTAGCATTAATTAGACAATCTAATCCGATCTAGAGGTGCTAATTTCACATATGGCTAATACAAAAAATGTAGGACCGAAATGGCGACAGAGGAGGGGTGAATGTCGCTCTCTTTTAAAATTGCCCCCGAGAATTCGTCCACTGATATTTCAGACAAATGCAGTACAAGGCAACTCACAGAAGGATCGGATACGGTCGAATAGTATCAAATACGAATACGAATTTATATTTTTAAAACGAATACGAATACGAATTCGAATATTTTCAAATACGAATACGAATATTCTCGAATACGAATACGGATATTTTCGAATACGGATTTTCTCGGATACGGATATCGGATAAAACGGATTCCTAGCGATTTTGCTGATTTTCACCGGTTTTTTGACCGGTTACCGGTTTTAAACCACCTAAATTCAAATTTTGAATCACAAAATTTGTACGAATTTTTCATGGGTTCTAAAAACGGATCGAATACGAATCGAATAATCTTGAATACGGATACGGATACGAATATTCTCGAATACGAATGCGAATACGAATACTCTCAAATACGGATACGAATATTCTCGAATACGAATACGAATATTTTCGAATACGAATTTTTGCTTACTATATTTGTATTTTCTCGGATACGAATATCGGATAAAACGAATTATCCGTTATCGTTTTCCACCCCTAGCTGAGGGTTCCCCCGTAGGGTGGTGGTTGTGGCTTAGCCTACAAAGAGTAGACGGAGCCCCCCCCCCGGGAGACAGAACTCAATGAGTTGATGCTGTCGAGATCGCTCAAATATTAGTTCACAACGTCTCCTTACTGTATATTCCTCTCCATGCGTGATGATGTGTTGATTTCTCGATGGCCTCTTACTCCCCTTGGGATCCTTTTACTAGAAGCATGGGCGCGGCGCCACGCCGCGCCAGTCACCGCACGTAAAAAAATAAAAGAGACAAGACTGTGATGAGTTTTAAGAAAACGGGGTAAAACGTAATTTCAGAGAAGGCAAAGGATGAGTTTTTTAAAAAAACAGGGGCAAAAACGTAATTTCAGAGAAGGCAAAGGGGACATTCGGAAAAAAGAGGACCCGTTAGAAAAAACCGGGGGGCAAAAACGAATATTCGAGGAAGCAAAGGGTTTTTTTGAAAAAATCGAGGACCTGTACGTAAAAAAACGGGACCCGTGCGTAATTTCCGAAACCGCGGGGGGCCATCCTGCAAAATAGAGGGACCAAAAAAAAAATTCCAGAGGCGAAAAAAATTCCAAGGACCTTTTTGCGAGAATCAAGGACCTATACGTAATTTCGAAAAAGCTGGAGGAAAATGCCTTCCTGGTCAGACGAAGATTCCCCGCCACGCTGGCGCTGGGGAACGTGGGTCGAGCGACGGGCGGGGCATTCCCCCTGGTATAAGGAGAGGATTATTTGTAGCCTGGGGATCTTCTCTCACCATCCATTGGGCTTGAGCAGAGGCTTAGGCATGTGACACCAAGAGCTATAACATTTACAGGAGTATATCCAAAGTGTTTGTCTGATGCATCTTGGTGATATACATGTCAGCAATGAAGTGATAACCTCAAAAAGAAATGCACATCTAGTGCAGCTTGGTAACTTGACAATTTGTCTCATTTATTTGTTGCGCTAGTTGCTTAAAATATAAACTTGTGGTTGAGTGCAATAACATATGCAAATCTATATTGTCGATGAACATTATGATCACACGGAGAAACCAGTTCAGTATAATTAGAAATTAATATGTGAAAATGCACTGCCATTTGCTTGAGCCCCAAGGCTGGTGAGAGAAACTGCCGTACTCTCATGCCTAAGCCCCTACTCGATCCCCAATGTTGCCATTGCATCCCAGCATATTGTGATAGAATGTAGTAAAGTTTCCTCTTGTAGACCGTGCAATGTCTAAGACGATATACACAAACGGAGTAATTAAAATCCGTCAGTTTTTATGTTTTTCATTTACCCAGATTCAACATGACAAACTAACTATTGTATCAGGCGCCAGGCCAGGGTCGATACTGTAACCAAGAATGATGCTTCGGAAAGCAAAAATGCAAAAGCAACAGAAAAGTCAGTTTGAGACAAGTCCATCCAAATGGGTTGTTTTTCCTATTATTGGCTATTAGTTTTACAAATTCCAACCTATGTACTCCGAATTGTATTCAAGGTGGCATCACCGACAACAAGAATGATCAGATGTATGCTTCACTACAAAAACTTCAGAAGATAAGGGATGAACTTGCACTACTACAGAAAACTGTATTACAGACGGTTCAAAAATTTCATCACAGATGGTTTTCTGAACCGTCTGAATTTATGGGTCAGTGATAATTGAATGTTATCACAGATGGTTTTTAACTATGTGATAATCACAGACGGTTTTCACATAAAAACTGTCTGTGATACGTGATAATCACAGAAAAACCGTCTGTGATATTCTTTTCCAACCCTACATTTATTTCTGTTTATTGCCTAGCCTCGAGAAATGCTAGTCATGCCCTCTGAAACAAGCAGATAAACATATACATGTATACATACAATTCACATCTCAATGCATTTCACAAACATGAAACATCCAATTCACATCTCAATTCATTTCACAAATATAAAATGTGCAATTCACATCACACTTCATTTCACAAACATAAAATATCCATTAACAAATACAGAATTACAAAAGATCTTGTATTTGCACTTAGATTGTAACATTGCATTTTTTATTGCTCTATCGCTCCGGAATCGAGATCTCGCGAAAGGAATAGATCCATAATCAACCAACTTGTCAGGTTGCACAAGCAATACTTAGATAATGCATGATTGCCATTCAAGTATTGCTTGTGCAGCCGATAAGTTTGTTGATTATGGATATGTTCCTTTCACGAGACCTCGATTCCGGAGTGATAAGAGCAATAAAAAATCATGGTGCGCAGTGGAACTCTCCTTGTGACTGTATGACTGCAGCTACCAAAAAGTACGCCAACTCTCCTCGAATTCTTGAAAGGTCAGGATATTTCAATGCAGTTGATGAGATGGACGTAGCCTGTCGATAGAAATATCAATGTGCGTATATATGTAACGTGATAAGTATAAAGTAATTATGGGAAGATTGACAAACCTTGGAATTGGTGATCCTCGAGGAATCGAGGAGTAGTTCCATATGGTGGCAAACGTAGAAGCCACATGTGTTGCTCGGCGGCTGCTGGTGGCACTGCAAAAAATGGAATGTATTAATTCAAGAGGCATTACTACCAACTGTTGCATAGGATTAATTAATGTGTAATAGTGAATACCTTAAAATCTCGAGCATGTATCAGGCCCTTGGTCCCTTGCGCCGAGGCACCTCCCATTGTAACATACATCGTGAACGCCCTACGTGATTCGAAAAAGTTAACCTTAGTCATTCGGAAGGAAAGAACGAGTACAATATAGGTATATATGGAGAACATGTATATGGAGAAAATGTACTTACTTATCGATTACTTGGCTGACAACTGTGAAGTCCATTTTATTCTTACTAAGAGAATCAAGGTAATATATCTTGTTCCATTTTGGTACAATTACTATTAAAATCTAATGATAGTTCTTATTGTAGGGCATAAGTACATATTCCTTATTGTGTTGAGCCAGCAGTCCTGCTGCAATGTACCTCTCGACGACAGACGTATCCTTGTCGATGGTATACTTGGTGACCAAGTGTGGGTCCAAAAAACCAACCGATGATGATTTGGATGTTCTAGTTTTAGTCAGCATTTGTCTATACATATACAGACGAAAGCAACAAATTATATATGACATTTATCGGTATGACATGAACGGAGACTGTGATTGTACACACTTACAGCGTCCAGCATCGAATGAGTGAGACGTCGAGAGCGTTGAGCGTGAAAAGATCGCATAAATCCTCAAATGCGACCACGAAGACACACTCTTGAAGATTGTGATGTAAATGAGCCGGCGCGAATTTGACAGTGATACCTGAGCTCCGTTCTCTCTCTGGCTTATTGGACTGTTCCATATACCACTTGTGCAATTGCTGGCAACTAATTGCTAGGGGTTGGAGGCCCTTTTTCTCGAGCAACGGCTCGCCAAGCACGAATTTGCGGGCCAATGGCAGGTACAGAATATCATCATTGGTCTTCTTTGCTTTGCCCTTGCTGCCTCGGCTGTAGGTCGTCTTTAAAGGTAGCACCGATGGTGGAAGTTGCACTGGTGGAAGTTGCTGCAGTGGGAATAGTGCCCGTGAACATGAAACCAATGCAGGTAGCTGATCTTGTTCAGGTTGCCCTTATGGAGATGACACTAGTGCACATAGCTGATCTGGTTCAGGTTGCCCTTGTGGAGATGGCACCAGTGCACGTAGCTGATCTGATTCAGGTTGCCCTTGTGGAGATGGCACCAGTGCACGTAGCTGATCTGCCACCGGTGAAGAAGCCTCCAAGTAGATATCGCTTTTGGTGAAGAAGGAGAGGGGTCCCAGATCCATCGACCTCTGTGATGGTAAATTGGCCCTCAGGCTTCTTAGATAGCCCTCTTCCTCGGCGTTGTGATTTTGGAGCGGACGCATCCGGTGATGAAGTTGAAGAATGCGTAGATGACATGTTGCTCAATTTGTGCGTCTATTAGGATAAGATAAGTGATCATATTGAATTGGAAGATGAGGAAGCAAAAAAAGTGAAACATTTGCTCAATGTTAGGAAGAGAGGAGAGGAGTGGAGGGGAGGGGGTGATGTGCCTATCTTAGCACCTACTTTAGTTGTTAATACTATATACTAACACTCACAACAAGCAAAAGACAATTTACTATGGTATTGCAGTAAACAATTTACTATAAACATTACAAAATAAATCAAATAGTAAACTATGTCTGATTAAACAATTATGGGAATCCCTGAATAAATATGTACGCGACACCAGTCACCAGATTATATATTCATTGGAATCAAATAGATGTACAAGCATTTCTAAACAAGATCTACAAGCATATCTAAGCATTTCTAAACAATATCTATAAGCATTTCTAAAACAAGATCTACAAGCATTTCTAAACAAGATCCTAGGGTTACCTCGCGGGGATGGCGGCGGCGACGGGCCCGAGGGAGGAGGACGGCGACGTCCTCGAAGGTACGGCAACGGCGACGGGCCCGAGGGAGGAGGACGGCGATGGCCTCGGGGGGACAGCAGCGGCGACGGGCCCGTGGAAGGAGGACGGCGACGGCCTTAGGGGGACGGCAGCCGGCTCGGGGGATCGACGGAGGTGACCGAAGACGGGCTCGAGGGACAGCGGTGGCAACAGGCTTGATCGGGATCTAGCTAGAGCGACTAAGTGTTGGTTTGCTAATAACTACAGTACGCGCAAAACCCTAGCGGGGGTTATATACAAAGGATTATTATAGACAGTTCTATTTAAGAACCGTCTGTGATATCAATATCACAGACGGTTCTAAGTTAAGAACCGTCTGTGATAATAAATATCACAGACGGTTCTATTTTTAGAACCGTCTGTGATAGTATAACTATCACAGACGGTTATTAAATTAGAACCGTCTGTGATAGTTTCTTAACTTAGAACCGTCTGTGATATTGATATCACAGACGGTTCTAAACTGAGAACCGTCTGTGATAAGCCCTCTCCCCCGCTGTAGTTATTAATACAAACACCAACCAGCATTCATATACATGACCTACCGGCATTCATACACATTCTCTCATATAAACACCAACCAGCATTCAAAATTCATCCACCTCACATAGTGTATTAATTCTTTACACATTTTCTCATTCTCATATACATCACATCACATTTTTTACATACATGCCAATTCACATATACATCACATACATGCATTGTTATATACATAAGTGCAAATGCCCACATATATGTCGTACATTCTCATTTCAGTTGCTTATTTCCTTAAAAAATTAGCCTTTCATGATGATCAATGCGTACGTAACTAGTTTCGTCATGTTGTTCGTCGTCGACCCTTATGCCATTTCCAAATGGAGGTAACTCGTCAAATTGATTGTATTCTTCCTCGTCCTCTACATTCTCTACTCCAACAATTCTCCTTTTTCCATGAAGAACTACATGGCGTTTCTTATTTGCCGGGTCGGTTACATAGAAAACTTGAACAACTTGGTTGGCGAGTACGAATGGTTCGTCTTTGTACCCGAGATGTTCGAGGTCCACGGTAGTGACACCGTACTTGTCAACCTTCACTTGTGGGAGATTCACCCAACGACAGCGAAAGGGGATCTTGAAAACCACGTAGTCGAGCTCTCAAATCTCTTCTATGAACCCATAGTATGAGTTTATCGACCCATCGGTATTGAACGCATCTATGCGGACACCACTATTCTGGTTAGTGCTCTTTACATCCTGAGACTGTGTATAGAATGTGTACCCATTTATGTCATATCCTTGCCATGTCACAACTGTAAATGTTGGCCCTTTTGCCAACCATGTCAGCATCTCATTTGGCGAGCTCCTAACGATTTGCTCCTTCAACCATTGGTTGAACCGACTGTTGTGTTGTCTCATGATCCAAACATCCGGCCGCTCGGATTACATTGTCGCAAAGACATCCTTGTCTTTGGTCAACATAAGCGCCACTACCATGTGTTGTAAGACCGTGAAATGGGCTTGAGTATACGTGTCCATATCTGGAGTGATTGCTTTCCTTCCGATAGTTCCGATACCCTTCAGCCTCCCCTCATGCCGAGATTGAGGCACATCTATCGGTTGAATCTGAGCAATATAATCGACACAAAACTCAATGACCTCTTTGCTTGCATAACCTTCGACGATGCTGCCCTCTGGCCGAGATCGATTCCGTACGTATGACTTGAGAATTCCCATGAACCAGTCAAATGAGTACATGCTACGTAGGAATACGGACCCGCACATTTTTATCTCCCACACAACGTGAACAATGAGATGGACCATGATATCGAAAAACGAATGAGGAAAATACATTTTAAGATCACATAGAGTCATCACTACCTCGTCCTGTAGAGCATCTAGTCCTTCGGGATCGATGACCTTCTGAGCAATTGTGTTAAAGAAATAACATAGCCTCATGATTGTCTCTAGGACTTTGATCGGCAAAATATTTCTAATTGCAACAGGGAGCATCTATGTCACCAGCACATGACAATCATGAGAATTCATGCCATTTAACTTCAAATCTTGCATCGAAACAAGTTTCTTCACGTTGCCGGAGTAACCAGACGGAACTTTGACGCCATCCAAGCACTGGTGATGAGGACATCACTTCTTCAGATACACACAACACTCCTCCACTTGATATTCAAGGAACAATCACTAGAGCTCGCGCCCGACAATTGAATTTACAGGTGAGCTCGTTCCTAGTACTTCTTTTTGTTCATTTGAGAATCGATTGCTAACTAATGATTTAATTGTGATTAGGAACCATGGAGAGGATCAGGAAGTACTTGGAGAAGGGCTACGAGATGCACAAGTCTAGCAAGGGCGGTCGAATCATGTTGGATGCCCAACTCAAGCCGACTTCGAATCCAATTCGGAGTCCAGAACCAGGCTGCACTAAAACGGACGCCCAGATCGCATCCGGGCTCCGTGTTAGACGTTCTACATATGTATGGAAAGCTGAGAAGACGACCTTTCCAATAGATCTGATCCCATGTCAAAATTACTTCTGAGTCAATGGGAATCATGGAAACAATTGGACGTTCAGAATCTGTCGGGGAGCTGCACCACCGTCTTTGGGGCCGTTCGGCTTTGTATCGTGTTGGAGCCCATTAGGGCGCGTCTAGGGGTTTTGCATGCCCCTTACTCCTCTATATACAACCGCCACCCCCACCATTAGGGTGGTGTTTTGCTTAGATTAATCTGTCATTGAACAGTTTCGTCGTTCATCGGTTTGTGAGACCCCAACTTTCGAGTGCTAAATCAACACATCTGCAATTCAGTTGTGATCTTCCTTGTTCTTGCTTGTGTTCTTCGATTCGCAGGTGAGGATTAGCCTTCTTGGCGAGGTGATAACCTGAGGAGACGTGGTGCTGCGATTGCGGGGTTCGGAACGTGTTGTTCGGAAGCCGGATCGATTTGTGTCGCGCCTCCACCAAATCAAACATATCCAGAACCTGTTGGAAGATTGGGACCCCGTTCCTATCAAGTGGTTATCAAAGCTTCAGGTGCTCCTTCAGGTTCGAATTTACCCCACCTTGTTGTTTTCGGTTTCATCCTAGAGTCCAAGAAAAAGCCCTACAAAAAAATTACAGTCATAGGTTATTTCCTATCCTAGGTCTTGTTTAGCCTTTTGCACAATTTGATTCCAGAGTCCGTAGTGTTGAGTTTGTGTCCTTAGTCTAGTCATATTGCTGGTTTAGATCGTGTTTTGTTTCGGGTTGTCTTGCTTCCGCTACCTCTCATACAAACCCTAGCCGGGTTGTCTTGCTTCCGCTACCTCTCATACAAACCCTAGTCGTCAATTTTTGTTTTCCCACCCATATCCCACCCTCTGTTTGAGTCATCCATTGCGTCTCGTGATCTCCCAGCACCATCCCCCACCTTTCCCCGAGCTTCCACCCCCACTTTCCACCACTTTCCTCCACCCGATTTTCGTTTTCGCCTCCACAGCAACTATAACTCGGAGGCTCTTCTTCAAACGGCCATAACTTTCTCATACGGACTCGAAATCAGGTGATTTTTTTTCAAGTTGGGTGAAATTAAATTTTGCATCCGAATCTCCCCGAACTTGTCGGGTTTAGCAAATTTATTTTGCCCAAATTCGCTTGAAAGTTCAAGACTGAGTCTCAAATTTCATCACCGAATTTTTAGCACATTCATCATTTTCTGTAGGCCACACCTTACATTAGATTGAGGTGAAACTTTGTGTGGTTCCTATTTTTGTGCTCTGCTTTGCGAAAAAAATAAAATAAATAAAATAAAATAAAAAGAAAATCTAGGCACCTGGGATAGTGCTGTGAGTGCTATCCGTGGCCAAAAAAAACCGTGACAGGGCACAGTTTTAGGTGAGAGAGCTTCATTTATTTTGTGCTTATACTGAATTAAGTTTCTCATTGCCTGGCCATCCTTGTTGATGTCTTTGCTTTACTATTCTGTTCTTGACTCCTTGTTCTTCATATCATACGTACCTGTTATAGGACACATTTAGACCAGCAACTAGGACCAATGCTTTGGATATTTATTCAGCATTACTATCTGTTATTGTTTTGTGTTCCACTAATATATTTGGCCTTCCAAGCTCCATATACCTACTTCCGGATAGCACAGTTTTGACCCTTGCAATCGTCGGATCACACTCTCCAGGTATCCTTTGCCTTGCTTTGGTAAGAACACTTGTAAGAGCTTGGTAAGTCACTTCCTTTGCGGGTTCCCACTGCCCTTCCTTTATGTTGATAGGGATAATCCTTTTGTTTTCCTTGTGTTTCCACTAACCATGGCAGGAGACGAAGAGGACGGGACACCGGCCGATTTCAACGAGTATGTTAGTCGCGGCTAGCTACAAGCTGCGCTCGACAAACAAATTGCTTCACTCACTGATCTCGGTGTGAGATTGGACACCATCGTCGCCGCCATTGCCCAGTTGAACACCACGGAAGGCATTGAGCGGGTGGAGCGGCGGATGGCTGACCTCACTGGTTGGATGGACACATTGGAGGCACGCCTGCCACCTGTCAATGACGGCCATCATCATGATGAAGCCACAATGTATGATGTAGATGGCAACATTGTAACAACCCAGCTGTTTATTTCAAATTTTTGGATGAAAAAAAAATTTAAATTATTAAATTAAATTAATTTAGTTTAAAATAAAAAAAAGAGTTTTGTTTGTATGAAATTTGAATTTTATTTGCCCTGATTTTCTGCTTTTAGAAAGCTGGATTTGAAAAGTAATTTATAGTAAAAACTTAAAAATATTATTGAATAAAATGATATTTTGATTTTCTGTAAAAATACTATGTCAAATTAATTATTTGGAATTATTCGGCTTATATTTGGTTTTCTGAGTTTTTCTGGAGTTTTAAAATCTATTTTGAAAATAAAAAGTATTTTAAGTATGGAAATTAAAATACCAACAGTAGTTGGAAATATTTTTATTAAGTCCAAAATGTCTCCAAGAAGTTGTTTGAATTTTCCTGGAATTTTTGGATATAATTTCATATTTTTCTGAGCTTTATTGAATTTTCTGGTGTTTTCTAAAAATCTAAATCAAATTAAATCCTCCGCTGCGCGATCTAATCTCGTGCGTCCATCTTCACCTAACTCTCTTCGCTCTCCATTTGACGATCCCAATTTCCTCCTTGCGCCACATCGCTCATCCGATCGTTCGCTCTTTCCTCTCTCTCTTCTCTCTTGTTGATAAACCGGTCCCACCTGTCAGTGAATAAAATCATTTTCCTTTACAAAAATAATTAGGCCAGAAAATCAAAATTCTTACTGATGTCATAAATTTATTTCAAAATCATTTCCCTTGATGACGTCATAATTTGATTTTTCAGTTCAAAAATAATTCCAGAAAATCGGTTTATTCTTTTCTCTCTTTTCAAACTTCCGAGAGCCCGTTCTTTTTCGTTTTAACTCCGATTGAGCCCATTAAAATTTCTAAATTCATCTAAAATTCTAATCTATCCATTTATTCCCTATTTTAAAATTTTTGAATTTATTTGGTTTAAACTAAATCTTAATTAGAATTTTTATTTAATAAAATAAAATTAAATATTAATATTTGCTAAAAATATTTTATTTGCGTTCTTTGAGCCTCAAGGAAGTTTCGACATTTTTTTTAGAATTTTCGGAGTTTGTTTGGGCTCAATTTCAAAATCTCAAAAAAAATAAAAAAGAAAAGGGAGAGAGAGAGCGTGCTGCGGCACTGCTCATCTTCCAGAGCCGTTTCGTTCCCGAGTGCACGCACGCGCAGCCATGGACGCCGGTTCTTCTAACTTCCATATCTTTTGATTTTCTCAATCGTTTTTCGCGAAATCTTGTGCGTTAACTTCCTCTCATCAAGAGCATTCCATTCCTAACCGTTTCCCCACTTTATGCGCATTTTCACGAGAAAACGAACCGCCACCGAAGGACATTCGTTCGTTGATCTCCCTCTCCGGTCCATCTCCGCCCCTATAAAAAGGAGCACCGGGTGCCCCTTCTCATCCTAACTCAACCCCCGAAATCTCAAAGCCTCTCTCCCTTTCTTCTCTCCACAATCTCCATTTTACTTTTGTGAACCGAAGTCGTTTCTTGACCGATTGCGCCTCCAACAAAGGAGTCCGGTCACTTTTGACCACACCGTTGGCTTCGCCTCCTCGCGTTTCACGCGGTGCTCCTCTCGCTCGCCGAGCATCACCGAGCATCGCCGACCACCGTGGCCAAACCGCTACCGATGTTTCTCTCCTCGCGAAATGACCGTGCGTGTTCCATCAAAACCGAGGTGAGTATTGTGTTCCCGACGTTCTCCTCTTCGCTTCGCCACCAACCTCACCTCTAACTCCTCTCCGCTTGCCCGAATGCCGATGCCAACCGCCGGTCGCCGAATGTCTTCTCCGTCATGTTTCGTCACCATCCGATGTCCGCTGGTCGAGCCGTCTGCATCGGTGAGTTCGCCTCGATGCGTTCTACGCCATGCTTCTATCGTCATCACTCGAAAACTCCCCGAGTCCTCGTCGACCTGGTCGAGCCAGACACTGAAACCGTGCCTTCGCGCGTACACCACTTTTTCGGTAAGCGCTTTGATTTCTATTCGCGTCATATCGTGTCCTAGCCTCTAAACAATTTATCTATCTTTTTTATTTAATTTTTCGTGGAGCCAATTGTCAGAAATTGAACTTTCCGCAAAAATGGCCGTTTTTGACTCCCGACGTCGATTCGTCGTCTCTGTTGAGTTTTAGCCTGTGCCGTAATTTTTCTTAGACTTGCCTCGCCACGTTCTACGCCGTGCTCACTTCCTTTTCCCCAAAAAGCCTCCACAAATTTTGCCTCCGACACCGCGCGGGCCGCCAATGGCATCTCGTGTCCCCATTCATCCGTAGCGTTTTCACCAATCCGCTCACGCCATATCGTGCCAAACCATCCCGGTAGCCACCTTTCAAATGGTTTTGGATTCGCTTCACCGAGCACCAAGATATCAAGTTTTTCCTTTTTCTGTACCGTCGTCGTTCAAACATCTATTGTATCGTCTCCGTTGAATTTTCAGCCTAGCCAATAATTTTCTTAGCTTCACCATGTCGTGTTCTACCCTGTGCTCACCCTACATCTCCACGTCCCATAACCGGTACTAACTCTCCAACCTGCCGTTATCGCAACCTCGCTGTCATTGCCGTTTTCTCGGCCAAGTTGTTTGTTTGTCGTTTCTCGACGCGCACCATCGCCACCATCTTCGCCTCGTCGCCGAAGTTTCTTACTGTCCGTTCGCCACCACTTCGCAACCAATCGACACCGTTCTATTCAAAAAGAAATTCTCGGATTTTGTTATCATTTCATGTGATATCTAAAACTTCCAGATATCCGTTCTCTCTCATTCGAACTCGGAATACGTTGATTCTTTCTCCTAAATTCATCTAAAATCTTAACCTTTCTTCCAGTATATATTATATATTTTTGTGATTTTATTTGTATTTATTTGTTCCTTTGTATTTATCGTTCGCAGAGAACCCGACGTCGTCAAGAATTTTCGACCATGAAGAAGAAAGTCAAGATATCACACACGAAGGCAAGTCTCCTTTGAACATTTTAAACCTATGTTTGAGAAATATTTTTAATTATTTTAAATTTAATAGCATTGCTATGTTACATAAAATGATAATTTCTGTTGTATGGATAATAGTTAAACCGATAATTGTTATGCCCTCATTTGACATTGACAACCATGTACCTTTGACACCCTAGGATTTCCTTTGTCTCAATAATGAGATTATTATAAAACTTTGGTGAATGTTGTACCGGTAGAAAAATGCTTAGTCATGCTATATAACTTTTGTAACCTTGGAATGAGAAATTATATTTCATTGATTTAGACTTTTGTTCAGAAAGTTAGTGGCGATTGGTGTTACCACTGTTCTTTAAAATAAAATAAAATGTGAGAGTTGGTTTAGACTAGGGCGGATGGTAAGATTGGTTTGGTGCGGTTAGCACGAGAACTTGTAAAGTGTATGTTCCGCCCTAGTCAATTAAGGACCGACGCTTGTGTTTGTCCAGACTGAGCACTACCGTACAACCACAAGTCTATATGGGTACGACCTAGCTGACTAACTTATGATAGTTTAGTCTAGGTACCACCAGTGGAAAGTGGGTGCCAGGGTGTACTGGTTATTCACAGTGAGGGACAGGGTTCTTCAGACTCATATGGCGCAAGAGGGGCTTCGATCGGGTGGTTTAACCCTTCACGGTGAAACCTCGGTGGTGGTGTCCGCTAGACTAGAGTAAGGTAAAAACTTTGTGATATTTTATCTGGGTCACATGCCTAAGAAAGCATGTTGACTATTAAGATGACTTATCTCTTGTGGGTAAAGTTGTACAACCTCTGCAGAGTGTAAAACTATTCGAATAGCCGTGCCCACGGTCAAGGGCGGGCAAAGAATGCATTCACATGGTAGATCATTGTTTTTGGTTTTAAAATAAAAGTTTTGGGAAGCCGGAAGTGGCTGGAACTCCCGGAGTTGTCTTGGCGAGTGTAGCCAGTGTGGGTGGTGTAACCTGTTTTCTTGAACTTTGGCGGTTAGCTAGTTGTTTAGTGTGGGTGGTTTAACCCGTGGTTTTGAGCTTTGGCGGGTTGAGCCAGTATTCAAGTGTTGGTGGTTGGAACCTTCACTATAAAATTGTTGATAGATTCTGTTAAAACAATCACTTTGTTAAATTGATGCTTTTAAAAAAAGTTAATGGTATTTGAAATAAAATGTTGCTTTGTGCAAAAGAACCATATAACCCTCCTTTGTTAAGCCTTGCATCTATTGCATTTTTCCAAGACTTATGAGTACTTTATGTACTCACATACTACACTTAAAATAATACCCAGAAGAGTATGAAGCTCAAGATGGAACTTTCGACTACGGAGCGTATGGATTCGACGAAGGCTTCCAGGAGTTCTAGGTTGCGCTTCCCCAGTCAATTGCCTGTGGCGTATTGATGGGTCTCCGCTGGATTTACTTTTGCTTCCGCTGTGCTTTATCTTTTGTGTGTGTGCGAGGTTTTGTAACCTCATATGTAATAAAGGTCTTTCGGCCTGTACTCTCTTTATTATTGTAATTTTGTTGTTGGCAATGTAATCATCACTGTTTAACTGTGTGCACTAGCTGTGATCTGGGACTAGTGCTGTAATACACAGAGGGTCTGGATTTGAAAATCCGGGTCCCGACAAACATTGATCGGCGGGCGACACAAGAAGCACGACTACGTCGGCGTCTTCAGCAAAACCGACATGGTATGGGAGGTAATAACTAGAACTGTCATGGTAACGACGACCCTTTTGCTAAAGTCAAGTTTACCATTCCATCTTTTTCTGGTCTTTATGATGCTGAAATATATCTTGATTGGGAGATGACGGTAGAGCAGAAGTTTAATTCTCACTTAGTTCCTGAGCAACATAGAGTTAGACAAGCTACTAGTGAGTTTAAGGACTTTGCTATTATCTGGTGGAATGAACTAAGTACCATGCGCTTACAACCTGATACATGGGAGCGGTTAAAAGAAGCTATGCGTAATCGTTTTGTTCCTCCCTCATATAAACTTGATTTGAGAAAAAATTTGCAGCGCTTAGAACAAGGTGATAGTTCTGTTCAAGACTATTATGCTGAGCTTCAAAAGGGTATGGTGCGTTGTGGGGTTGTTGAGGACACGGAGGATAAGATTTGTCGTTTCTACGGGGGTTATGGCGTGAAATTCAGGACATTGTTGATTATAAAGAATTTACTATCACAACCGCTTGTTCCACCTTGCTATGCTTGCGTAAAAGAATTGCGAGGATGCAGAATCGCCTAAGGCACGCACCGGATGACCCTTCTACACGCCGCAAACGACTACATCGACGGGACTGTGCAAGTCTTCTTCGAGTTTTCGTTCTCCTCCACCACCTATGAACAAGATGGCAGCAGCGCCACCGAAGCCACCTTCCACGACACGCCTTGCAGATTCTACAAAAATTCTTTGCAGGGTCCAGCCAAGAGTTCTTCTTCCGTGGCTTCAACGGGCCGCTCCTCCGGCATTCAGTGCCACCGCTGCCATGGGTTTGGTCATGTGCAGAAGAATTGCCTTAGCCAACGGGCATACATCGCCACAGAAGATGGAGGCTACATCAGCGCCGGATGTCGAGGAGGATGATGATGTTGTCACGCCTCGGACGATAATGGTGGTGGTGATGACGACTGGTCCTTGGTGGGCGCCCACAATGACGCTTCTGAGCATCATTGTGCAATGAGTCCTCAAGACGCAGTACAATAACCCGATAAACTTCAATGCCATAATTTGTTTCAGACCTTCTTTGCAATCAAGAATCAGCGTGCACGTGTCATCATTGATGGAGGAAGTTGCAACAACTTGGTGAGTTCTGATTTGGTCAAGAAGTTTGGCTTGGCCACGCGACCGCATCCACATCCATGCCATATTCAATGGTTAAATGACTCTGGAAAAGCTAAGGTAACGCAAACATACCGAGTTTATTTTTCCATTGGTGGTTATGTTGATCATGTTGATTGTGATGTGATTCCCATGCAAGCATGCTCTCTTTTATTGGGTCGACCTTGGGAATTTGATAATGATGCTTTACACCATGGTAGTAGTAACACATACACTTTTATGCATAAGGGAAAGAAGGTTACTTTACTGCCTTTGACCCCAGCTGAGATTATAGAGGCCGATAGGACGAGAGCTGCTGCTGCTAATGATCCAAAGGAACATGATAAATCTGAAAAACAACAAGTAATCCATTTGAAAAATTCTGTTATCCTTGCCACAAAATCAGACCTTGCTGCAATTGATGATGTTAATGATACATGCTATGCTTTTTTGTGCAAAGATACTTTATTTTCTCTTGATAATATGCCTTGCACTTTGCTTGCTCCTGTCACTAACCTTTTGCAGGAGTTTAGAGATGTTTTCCCTGATGAGATACCTCCAGGACTTCCACCCATTCGAGGGATTAAGCACCGATTGATTTGATCCTGGAGCGAGTTTGCTAAACTGTAAGCGTCTGGGACCAATCCCAAGAGACTAAGGAGATTCAGCGATAAGTCCAAGACCTTTTGGACCGTGGGTACGCACGTGAGAGCCTTAGTCCTTGTGTTGTTCTGTTCTTTTGGTTCCCAAAAAGATGGTTCGGCGTATGTGTGTAGATTGTAGAGCCATTAACAACATTACTATAAGGTATCGTCATCCTATTCCCAGGCTAGACGACATGCTTGATGAGTTGTGTGGTGTTATAATTTTCACAAAGATTGACTTGCGTAGTGGATACCACCAAATAAGGATGAAACTTGGCGATGAATGGAAAACTGCTTTTAAAACTAAGTTCGGCTTGTATGAGTGGTTAGTCATGCCTTTTGGTTTAACTAATGCACCTAGCACTTTCATGAGATTAATGAACGAGGTTTTACGTTCTTTCATTGGCAAATTTGTGGTCATTTACTTTGATGATATCTTGATTTATAGCAAGTCAATGGATGAACATTCGACTCACTTACGTGCTGTTTTTAATACTTTGAGAGATGCACGTTTGTTTGGTAACCTTGAGAAGTGCACCTTTTGCACGGATCGAGTCTCTTTTCTTGGCTATGTTGTGACTCCAAAGGGAATTGAGGTTGATAGAGCCAAGGTGGAGGCGATATGGAGTTGGCCCACGCCCACGACAGTCTCCCAAGTGCGGAGTTTTCTTGGCCTTACAGGATTTTATCGCCTCTTTGTCAAGGAATTCAACACCATTGCGACACCGTTGATTGAGTTGACAAAGAAGGGAGTTGTGTTCCATTGGGGGCCATCACAAGAGGAGTCCTTTAATCTTTTGAAGGACAAACTTACACACGCACCCTTGCTCCAACTTCCGGATTTTGGTAAGAGTTTTGAGTTGGAATGTGATGCTAGCGGAATTGGTATTGGTGATTTTTGATGCAAGAAGGCAAACCTGTTGCCTACTTTAGCGAAAAATTGAATGGTCCTGTTCTTAATTATTCCATGTATGATAAAGAATTGTATGCTCTTGTTCGTTCTTTAGAGACGTGGCAATACTATTTATGGCCTAAAGAATTTGTCATTCATTCCGATCATGAATCACTTAAGCATATTCGTAGTCAAACCAATTTGAATCGTAGACATGCTAAGTGGGTTGAATTTATTGAATCTTTTCCTTATGTCATTAAACACAAGAAAGGGAAGGATAATGTGATTGCTGATGCTTTGTCTCGACGCTATACCATGTTGTCTCAACTTGATTGTCGCATTTTTGGTCTTGAAACTATTAAAGAACAATATGCTTTTGATGCTGATTTTAAGGATGTGTTGTTGCATTGTAAAGAGGGACAAACATGGAATAAATTCGTGATCAATGATGGTTTTTTGTTTAGAGCTAACCGCCTATGCATTCCAGCTTGGATCCGTTCGTCTTTTGTTGTTGCAGGAGGCGATGGAGGCGCTTGGATGTGACATTTGGTGCTAAGAAGACGGAGGACGTTCGCCACACACTTCTTTTGGCCAAAGATGAGGCGAGATGTTGAGCGGTTTGTGGCTCGTTGCACTACATGTCAAAAAGCTAAGTCTCGCTTGAATCCACATGGTTTATATATGTCTCTTCCTGTTCCTTCTATTCCGTGGGCAGATATTTCTATGGACTTTGTTTTAGGATTACCCAGGACTAAGAGAGGGAGGGATAGCATTTTTGTTGTTGTGGATCGCTTTTCTAATATGTCTCACTTTATACCATGTCATAAAACTGATGATGCCGTTCATATTGCTGACCTCTTTTTCAAGGAGATAGTTCGTTTGCATGGTATGCCTTCTACTATTGTTTCAGATCGTGATGCCAAGTTCTTGAGTCACTTTTGGCGTACTCTATGGAACAAGTTGGGTACAAAGCTGTAGTTCTCTACCACATGTCACCCACAAACTGATGGCCAAACCGAGGTGTTGAACCGCACGTTGTCTACCATGTTGAGAGCTGTTTTGAAGAACAATTTAAAGCTGTGGGAAGAGTGTTTGCCGCATGTTGAGTTCGCATATAATCGAGCGGAATACTCCACCACCAAGGTAAGTCCTTTTCAGGTAGTGTATGGATTCAATCCCCGTGCCCCTATTGATATTTTACCTTTGCCTACTAGTGAGAGAGTTCATAATGATGCTAAGGAGCGTGCTGATTTTATTATCAAAATGCATGAGACTATTAAGGTAAACATTGAAAAGATGAATGAAAAATATAGGATTACTGGTAGTAAAGGTAGAAAGAAAGTTAAACTTGAACCGGGTGATTTTGTTTGGTTGCACTTGCGAAAGGATAGATTTCCTGAGTGAAGAAAGTCAAAATTGATGCCTAGAGCTTCTGGTCCTTTTAAGATAGTTGAGAAGATAAATGATAATACATATAAACTTGAGTTGCCTCCCGAGTTTGGGGTTAGTCCCACCTTTAACATTTCAGATTTGAAGCCATACTTGGGAGAAGAAGATGATGCTGAGTTGAGGACAACTCCGCTTCAAGAGGGGGAGGATGATGAGGATATCACTTCTTCGGATACACACAATACTCCTCCACTTGATATTCAAGGACCAATCACTAGAGCTCGCGCCCGACATTGAATTTACAGGTGAGCTCGTTCCTAAGTACTTCTTTTTGTTCATTTGAGAATCGATTGCTACCTAATGATTTAATTATGATTAGGAACCATGGAGAGGATCAGGAAGTACTTGGAGAAGGGCTACGAGGCGCACAAGTCCAGCAAGGGTGGTCGAATCATGTTGGATGCCCAACTCAAGCCGACTTCGAATCCAATTCGGTGTCCAGGACCAGGCCGCACTAAAATGGACGCCCAGATCGCATCCGAGCATCGTTTTGGACGTTCTACATATGTATGGAAAACAGAGAAGACGACCTTTCCAATGGCTCTGGTCCCATGTCAAAATTCCTTCTGAGTCAACGGGAATCGTCGAAACAATTGGGCGTTCAGAATCTGTCAGGGAGCTGCGCCACCGTCTTTTGGGCCGTTCGGCTTTATCGTGTTGGAGCCCATTAGGGCACGTCCAGGGGTTTTGCACGCCCATTACTCCTCTATATACAGCCGCCACCCCCACCATTAGGGTGGGGTTTTGCTTAGATTAATCTGTCATTTAACAGTTTCGCCGTTCATCGGTTTGTGAGACCCCAACGTTCGAGTGCTAAATCAATACATCTGCAATTCAGTTGTGATCTTCCTTGTTCTTGCTTGTGTTCTTCGATTCGCAGGCGAGGATTGGCCTTCTTGGCGAGGTCAACCGGGCTGCGCACGGTTGATAACCTGAGGAGACGTGGTGCTGCGATTGCGGGGTTCGGAACGTGTTGTTCGGAAGCCGGATCAATTTGTGTCGCGCCTCCACGAAATCGAACATATCCAGAACCTGTTGGAAGATCGGGACCCGGTTCCTATCAACTGGCACTGTTCTATTTTCTCGGCCTTGAACTGACTGTAACACACAAGGGGAAGGTACGTTCATCCATTATCAGTGCATGTCGGTGCTAACTCAGGCCTGATGTCCATATTAGCCAAGTCAAGCCGTGCGTTGACGCCATCCTTTGTTTTATCATGAATGTTCAGTAAGAGACCAATCAAGCTGTCGCATACATTTTTTTCTACGTGCATGATGTCGATGCAGTGTCGAACATCTAGATACACCCAATAAGGTAAGTCCCAAAATATTGATCTCTTCGTCCAGGTGTTCTTCTCATGAGCCCTCAATTTACGTCCCTTTCCGAGGACAACATCTAAATCCTTAACCATATTATAAACCTCTTTTCCCTTTAAATGCCTTGGAGCTGAACCGTCTTCCTTCTCTCCGTCAAATTGTTTCTTCATCTTGCGGTATGGGTGACCCCTCCGAAGGAACCGGCGGTGACGCATGTAGACGGTTTTGTGTGAGTGTTTTAGCCACACACTTTCTGTACCATCTAAATAGTGAGTACAAGCTTTCGCACCTTTTGTACTATGGCCCGATAGGTTACCAATGGCAGAATAGTTATTTATGGTGTAGAACAATAAGGAGCGCAAAGTGAAGTTCTCTCGTTTGTATGCATCCCATACCTGTACGCCTTCGTTCAATAGTACTTTTAGATTTTCCACCAACGGTGCTAGGAACACATTAATATCATTCCCAGGTTGCTTTGACTTTTGGATAAGTATTGACAGCAAAATATAGTTTCGTTTCATACACAACCAAGAAGGAAGGTTATAGATGCAGAAAGTCACGGCACATGTGCTATGTCACCTGCTCATGCTACTGAAAGGATTCAGTCCAAAACTTATATTCCTTGGTTCTACACTGAAGTCTACAAAACTCCTAGCGATATTTCTCCACTGGGAGGAATCACCAAGGTGTCTTAACATTCCATCCTTCTTGCGCTCCTCTGAGTGCCAACGCAGCAGTTTTGCCTCCTTGGATTTGCGAAAAACCTTTTCAAACAGGGAATTATAGGAAAATACCATGCCACCTTAGCAGGAGATCCTTTCTTCGCCTTTGTTTCCTCACCATCATCTGATTGATTGTTACGTTTGTATCGGGATGCGTTGCACACCGGACATACATGCATGTTTGCATACTCTTTACGGTAGAGGATACAGTCATTCGGACATGCATGTATTCTTTCTACTTCCATTCCCAACGGACAAAGAACCTTCTTGGCTTTATACGTGGTTTTAGGCAACTCATTTCCCTCTGGAAGCATGTCTGCTAAAAGACCTAGCAGCGCCGTGAAACTCTTGTCGGACCGACCGTTGCTTGCCTTCAATTTCAACAGTTCAAGCACGGCCGACAACCTCGTGTACTCTGACCTGCAGCACGTGAACAAAGGTTTCTCTGAGTCCTCCATCAAGCCTCGGAATTTAACATATTCTCTCTCATCATAGTTCTCTTCTACATCGCAAAGCATCTGATCCAGATTGTCATCGTGCAACCCATCTGAATCCGAACCACAATCGACATCATCCGGCGGCATGTCATTCACTTCACCGGTGATGTCATCCGGCGGCATATCATTCACTTCATCGGCGATGTCATCCGGCGGCATATGATCATTCACTTCGCCATGACTGGTCCAACACGTAAACCTTTTTGAAACCCCTTCGAATCAAGTGCGCTTCATTTTGCCCTCGGTTCTTAAACATCTTTAAATTCTCGCAGTCAGTGCATGGACAGTACATATATTCCACCCCCTTATTCAACATATCCTCCTCGGTAGCTCTTGTAAAAGCAGACACACCAATAATGTACTCTTCACTCACACGGCTCATGATACATCCAACTTTCTGTCCCACGTTATGTATATATATAACAATTTAGCATATGAATCTTAATTCATATTATAAACACAACAGCTATTATATAACCAACAATTTTGCAAACCATCTTAAATAACACTTACCAATTACTTACATCTAAATTATAATGCAAAGAAAAATAAATTTAATTACTAACCATATCTAGAGCAACCAGGAAAGTATGAATCTTCAAAGCTCAATCTCTGCCTCCTCCCACCAAATTAATTGGCCTGAAATCGCCTAGCTTGCGTCCTGAATGAAAGAGTTAAGTACCGGCTAGATCTGGATCGAAATGAAGACACATGCGGTTCTGAGCAGCGCAATAAATGCCTAGGGTCATTATCATAGACGGTTTTTAATAAAAATCGTCTAAGTATTATCACAGACGATTTTTAACACAAACCGTCTGTGATAATTGTAACACTCCAGGATTCACAACACCCTGGGATGCTACTAAAACTACTCCACAATTAGCCAATTTACAAGATAAATTAAACTAGCAACATTTACTAAACAAGATAGTATAAGCGGAAGCATAAACAACTAAGAAATAACAGGATAGTGATAGCAATTCACAATTTAAAACATTCTCCCACATTTTAATCTAAATCATAGTTCACAAATTTAACATTATTAAGATAATGTAAACAAAGCTATGCAAAGGTCTAGAATTCTTTCAACTTTATTATAGCATTAAACTATGATCCAAGTGCATCAGTGTGGTGCCGTTCTACCCTTCCCATGCATGCTCAATGTCCACCTGTAGGGAGGGGGAAACAAGGGTGAGATAAAATCTCAGGAAGCAAACTGTTTAACAGGCTATTCAAACTACAAACAATTATACATCATCATTTATAATTCCATACAACAACAACCACAATACATGTCCATAATTATTAATCACCATAAACTTCCATGAATCATACCTCTTCAATTTCAGATTTAATTGGCATATGAATGCAGTCATTTAAATATCAATTAAATGCATATGAAACATTTAGTCTTCCACAACTACAATAGATTAATCATCAACACTTAATCTTCCACAAATAACAATGTTATATCCTCAACTTCAAATCACCATCAAAGACAACAAAACATATATATGATTATCACACTACTTTATTAATTCTCACATCCACCATTGCTATCAACAATTAATACAAGAGAAAAGAATATCATGCCATCACCACAACCCTTACCATACACAAGAGACGAATCCCATTCTACGACCACATCCACAATCTTCATTCCACAAATACCTCACACGAGCCAATTCCATATTACAACTAAAAGGTTGTATATTCCACAAAATAACATCACCATAATATATATTGCATATGAATGCAAATGAATCTTTCCACAATGCAATGCATTTGAATGCTTCATGCTATGCTCCACATCACTCTTGCCAGGGCAGGAATTGTAGTTCATTGTATTACGGCAATATACGATGCTTCCGCGGGCGAAGAGGTGCATCGTATTACGGCAATATACGATGTCAGACTTCTTAGACGATCGCGGCTAAGTGCGGCGACATCCACATATGCAAATGACATGATATGACATGAATGATATGATAATTCATAAATCTCATTAACTCTCAATATATCCACATCCACCACATGTTATTTTCATGTCCACATTATAACATTAAGCAAGAATTTCACATGTTTACTAGCATAATATCAACATATCAACGTAAAAATACATGCTATCATCTCCACTATTAAAATATCATGCAAACATGGCATAATGTGTCAAATTAAGATAATAATATAAATTTCAAGTAGAAGGAATAACAAGTTAAATGGTAGCAATCACCGCTACGTTCACTTGCCTCAATCCGATGAAGCGAAGTAAAATCAGGAGCGCTCAGGGACAAGATCACCTGTCCAAAAGACAACTCTCAGCACACAGCCACAGCATACAAACACGACTAAAATAATTAAGACGTCGCTAGAACCCCGAACTCGCACCAACTCCTCTCCGCTCAACAATTCAGCAAATTACCCTCTGCAGCAGCGCTACTTCACAATTTTGTATCTTTAAAAATAATAATCCAAATACAGAAAATGATACCTCTATGGATTCGTTACTTAAAAACCTACAATTTTCATGTAGAACACATATTTTTATTTTGAGCACAGCTAGGGGTAATTTAATGTCCAAAACAAAAGAGGAACTTTGTTCTGGCAGATTGGACAGCAGTGTTCAATTGTGCCCCAGCAACACTACAGGGGTCTAAAAATTCTGAAATATCTACAGAAGCTAGATCTATGAATTATCTACAACTTTCTCAATTATGTCCATGACCATAAAAATCAATTACTATTTTTAAATCCCGCATCACCATCGGACTGTACCAATCTGTCTGCCTGACGGACAGCAGTATTACCGACTCCATATCTCCCAGATCCCACAGTAAAAAATTACGAAAACATTACAGGAGACGCATATGGAAGTCCTCTACAACTTTTATTTTGTGAGAGTCCGCAGGAAAAATCGCTTACTAGGTCAAAACCGCGTGAACAGACGCGCTACGCGAATCAATCTACAGGCAGACAGCAGCTAATTTCTAATCGGGCAATTAATCTATTAACTACCATCAAAATCCGTGCCAATAACCCTAATTGTTCATAAAAATAGAGGGTTTGAGATGGGGAAAAAATTACCAAGATGAAGAATTTCCCCACTTTTTTCCTCCTCTTCTTCTTCTTCTTTCTTCTCCTCCTTCTCTTCTTCCTTCTCTTCCCTTTCTTCTTTTTCCTTCTCTTTCTCCTTTGCTCCAATGGATGGCATCTTGTGGGGGGGGTGATGGGGTGAAATCTGGGTGTGGGGGCGGCCATGGGTGGAAAAAAGGGAGAGGGGCCAAGGGAGGGGGTTTATAAAGGGGGTGCTAGGGTTTGGGAGGGGGTACGGGCCCCTATTTGGGCTGGCTGGCCTAAAGCGGCTGGCCCACCCCTCCGGACAGCCCAAAACATCCAAATTAATTATTTTAATTTATTTAATTCATTTGAAAATGTTCTATAATTCATATTTTTCCCTTCCCACGATTTACCGAAAAACCGGCGAATCCACGATTGTTTTAAAAACTTACGCCGTAACGACGTTCAGGGTATTACAATAATATCACAGACGGTTCATCGGTAAGAACGGTCTGTGATACTCGTTTTCTCCGACGCCACCAACACAGACGGTGTCCAAATTAAAACTGTGTGTGTTAGTGTCAATCGCAAACGGCTTTGTCAAACCGTCTTTGATTGACCGTTTAGTATTAGGCTTTCTGTAGTAGTGTTGTATGTTATATCTTATCTTTCATTTCGAAAGGCAAATGACAAAAGTCATAATGATGTTTGTTGCTTTTAATTTTTGTTTTTCTCCACAACAATCACTAGATTTTAAATCAATTTAAAACCCAAAAACCAGTTATACCTAAATCGCACACTAGCTAGTCTTCACACTATGACACTAGTATAAAATGGGTTATCACAGTTCGGAACTGTTATCACAGGCGATTTTTTGAACCGTCTGAATTTATGCGTCAGTGATAATCGGAAGTCTGTGATAAATGCAGTACAGACGGTTTGTAACTAAAACCGTCTATGAAAAACAATGTTACAGACGGCTCGAACCAAAAAATAATCGGTGATACTCACACATCATAGACGATTCTAGTTATTAACCATCTGTGATGGGAGAGTATCACAGGCGGTTGGTATATAGAACCGTCCGTGATACTTTCCTATCACAGACGGTTGGTAGATAGAACCGTCTGTGATGTGCAAGTATCACAGACGATTTTTTGGTTCGAGCCGTCTGTGATAATCCTTAATAGGCGATTTATACCACAAAACTATCTATAAGAGTTCATTTTATACCTAAATTTTTTTATTTTTTGGATAGCCTCAGGAAATGTTTACTATGCCATATGAAAATAAGCAAACACAACAACAAACATAACAACACATTCTATTTCCATTAAGATTAGAGGACACCTACAATTTAATCAAATTTTTCAAATATAATGAGTAGGTTATCTATAGCATTGCATACACAAGAGGACACCTACAATTTTTCAAATATAGGCTTCACGATTACAAATTCAGAAAGATGCTTACACTACAAGAAACTTCAAGCTAATACAAACTAGACTTACACATCCTTCATTAAACAAGTGGTGTGGAAAATTTTCAAGTAGCAGCAACAAAAAGGCGACAAACACCATTTTCAGCTTCTATGCCAGAATCAACAGCTTCTATGCCGGTGACTTTTAACAGTGCAGATTTGCCATTGCATTCTTCCTTTCCATCTTACTTCAAGCAAAATTTTAGCTGCCCTTGCTGAACCCCTTTTCTCCCTTGCTGCGCACAAGCGAGTTAGAGTAGTACTAGTGGTGTTGGTTCTTCGAGTAGAGAGAGGGGGTTAATGAGGGGCGAGAGGTGGGGAGGAGACTGGTGTCTGCCGTTCGATGTGGAGAGAATACACGGGTGAGATCAGGATCCTAGGGGATATGCCGTGGATCGGTGACTTGGCGGGGCATCACAGACGGTCCAAATTACAAACCGTTTATGATAGAGACATTACAGACGGTTCGTGACAAAAACTATCTATGATAACAAAAAATATCACAGACGGTTCTTATTAAAAACCAGCAGTGATAATAGCCAAACGGTAGATCACAAAGAAAATATATTGGTGCAATGTAAATAGCTAGTCCTAAAAGATAAATAGCAAAATTTTATATGGCTTATATATACTCGTTTAAAAGGTTTCGATGAGATCTACAACTTTACAGTTGAGGCAAAACCCAAATTCCAAAGGAAAGACTAAGAAAAGGGCAAAAACCAAAACCAAAAACTTGCGACGCAAATTTAGAGCCAAAGATGGCTGATTTTGCGGGGTCTTAGAGGGATATTGGCACTAGCAGGTCATTTTTTGGATTGGGATCGTCATTAGCTTTCCAACGAGTACAAAAACGTCGAAAACGGACACCGTATGCAAAAGTTATGCTCGTTTTACTACATGTGTCTCGGAACGGAATTTTACTCGAACTTAGGTAGGAGATTATTAAATTTTAGGGGATTGCAAGGTGGGAACATATTACAGATGGTTTTTAGTACAAACCATCCGTGATAACTTCATTATCACATACGGTTTTTAATATAAATCGTCTTTGAAGTATCACAGATGGTTTAAATAAATAACTATCTGTGATGTCTGCCATTATCATAGATGGTTCGTATGAATAACCGTTTGTGAAAATACTATATACGGTTATTTATATAAACCGTCTGTGATAATTACAGTACTGACAGTTCCTGAGAACCGTCTATAATGTAAGTGTCCAGTATAGTCTCTTTTGTAGTAATATGAACTACCTATCACATAGGGGTGATCTACCACTAACTAGTTTTTGATCTAATCTATAAATTCACATGCAAGGCTCCACTAATCTAATCTAATCACCTTGATCAAAATAGATTACCTAAAATGATCTAATCCGCAGAATGAATATCACAATTTAAACATTGCATCGAAGATGAACGAGAAAGAAATAGAATAGTAGATGCAAACAAAACTTAAGATTCAACTGGACAAGAAAGATTAGATACATCTTCCATTAGGTAGACTAAGGCTTCTTGGACCTCGATTAATTAGTTAGCCTTCTAGCATTAATTAGACGATTAGGTGCTAATTTCGCCGAAAACTACTAGAACTACCCTAATCTACTACAAAACATGGCTCTGGCAAGCTGGAGCCGTCGGTGGAGAATCCGGAGATTGGATGCTGCAAAGGGCACCCCTAGCTAGGGTCTTATTTATAGTGCCAACGGGCAGAAGGTTGTTGCTTGGATGTGGTAGAATTGAAAACAAGAAGTTTGGCAAGTTTCACTACTACAAAAGAGGCTAAACTGGACGGCTATATCACAGACGGTTCATACGGAAACCGTCTATGATATGTTCACAGACGGTTTATAATGGAAACCGTCTGTGAAAATCTAGACAACACAGACGGTTCGTTTTAAGAACCATCTGTGAAATATCACAGACGGTTCGTAAAACAAACCGTCTGTGAAAATCTTGACAACAGAGACGGTTCGTTGTAAGAACCGTCAGTGAAATTTCACAGACGGTTATTAAAATTAACCGTCTGTGATAAGCTAGACAACACAGACGGTTAATTTTAATAACCGTCTGTGGTAATCGATCGATAACCAATAATTGATGTATACCCTGGATTTCGATCTCACCCATCCATTCTCTCCACATCGAATGACAGGCACCAGTTCCTCCCACTGCTCGGCCCTTATTAATAACTCCCCATCTAAATTTCCACCCGTACTAGCTTTCCTGCATGCATCTCCCCTCCGCTATGAGCTAGCGCCTCCGTCGCGGCACGGTGGGAGGCTGGACAACACACTCTTGCCGTAAATGTCGTAAGTGTGTCTTGTTCAGCCTCACCGTCGTGCCATGAAGGGTTCGTTAGCTTGTTATCCTGTAACAAAAAAATTTGCTTCTCCCCTCCGCTGTGAGCTACCGCCTCCGTCGCGGCACGGCGGGCCGCTGGACAACACACTCTTGCCGTAAGTGTCGTAAGTGTGTTGTCAGACCCGGATTTTTCAATCCGAATCTGTCGCCTTCTCGCATTATTCCCTAATCGAGATAATGCACATGATACATTGCCGAATCATTTCATACATCGCGGAATTCACAACAAGCCATAATATTATTACATTGCTAAGGTGAAGTTAGGCCTTCACAAAGGCGCAGTTGTTACAGTAGGGCCAGGCAGGCCCAATATTTACATTACAAAAGTCTAACAGCGGAAGGGATACAAAGTAGGCCTTTAAACCACAAGCATTGACTGAGGGCAAAAGTGGTCATACAAATATTACTAGGGCTCTAGCAATATTTGGATGAAGCCACACCTTAGTCTAGATGCCTTAGGTTCTAAGCGCGGATTATTCGTCCTAACTCCCGGCGTGGTCTTCTCCATCTGTAGTAGGTACTTCCTCGTAGGCATACGGATCTTGAGCTCCTGAATCTGGATTTTTGGTATTGCGAGTGAGCACACTAACCACCGTGCTCACGAGTCAACACACGTAATCACGAGGGTAATATGCAAGGCTTTTAACAAGGGAAGGCTCAAGTTGTTTTGTTTGCGGAAATATGCTTTTTGAACTATGATACTTAAAATTCCCTTGGACCTAGCCCGTTGAATTTTTAAACATGATACTTAATGACGTGTACATTTATTTTTATCGAATCAGAGACCATCCACCATTACATGGTCTCTGCTCCTCATACCATGCCTTCATATAGATAGTCGCTACATTACCACCGGGGCGACACCCAGACAACTCAAATAAGGGCCTTTCTCGCCTCCGCTTTTCCATTTCCATCCCCAAAATTTTCAAATGTAACTATATCTAGTTAAGTTCCCATGTCCGCCCATGACCGTGGGCATGGCTATTCGAATAGTTTTGACTCTGCTCATTGCCCCCACACGATTCCTTAGCCGTGCGGTTGAGTAGACTATCACAGAGCTTTTATGATGCATTTTCCTAGCAGAGTTACGACCGCTAAGGTTTCCACTTCCTCCGGGTACGACCACCCTTCCAGAAGCCCCCTCTTGCGCCATCACGTCGGAGGATGTGGCCATCCTCTACCCGCCCGTGTTCACACCGACGCAACTCTTACTAAGTCCATGCAAATTAGTTGGCCCCGCCTACACTTTGCCAAAGATGTGGTTGCACATGTTGTACCGTGGAGGTCATCACAAGATTCAGTCCTTAAAGGTTATCTGGGCGGTTCTACCACGATCCCCTTGTGCTATCACGGCACCACTTTATCACAAATCTGTGCTCTCACAGCACCATTCAACACTCATGCCCTCAACCATCCGCCCAGATAATTAAGCACGTAAGTTTCTTTCGGACGAAAAATACACTTATACCAACATAAACTAGTCATCATCATGATGATCGCTCAATCTTCGCTTTAGTTTGCAAGATATGCTAGGGTGCTCTCACACCCTTGTTTATCTAAACAACTCTAAGCATGCATTTATAATTATAGACTTAGTTTCAACCCGCCGAGGGAACCGGGGCGGGGAAGAGGGTCAGGCGCCGCTAGCTGTAGGCTAGCAACAGATCTCACCCTTAAGGGTGCTTTTACCTCTTAAGGGGTGCGCGGGGGTGGAGCAGGCGGTCCGAGGCCGGGAGGCGGTGGCCACACCGGCGAGGGAGGTTCACCGAGGTTCGGGAAGTGGTGAAATGCGATCTTGGGCTCATGCGGCCGATGGCGACGACGAGGAGGGCCGGGGGTCACCGGAGGTGGGTCGGCAACGAGCAGCAGCGGCGGCTCGGGGAGGGCTTACTGGCGGCTTGGGAGATGCCGGGAGAAGCTTGGCGATCGCTCGAGATGGTGTGGGAGCAAGGAATCGAGCTCCCACTGCGTGGATCGATGGAATTGCGGCGAGGGCCGACGGCCGAGTTGGGGAAGAAAGAGGCTCACCGCGCACGGGTGGCTTTTGGGGCAATGCATGCTACTGGGAAATGTTGAGGTGTCACGCGATCCTTTGGGCGATCTCGCGCTTTTATAGCCGACCGGAGTGGGTCGGCACACGCGGACCCACCATGGGACATGGGCGGTGGCATGCAAGCCTTGCCATTGTCGGCGGCGCGATCATGAGCGGCAGGGGTGTGGCGGGTCGTGGGCGGCGTGTGGCCTTCCCCATGCCGCGCCCCTCAGGGATTCCCGCAGCGGTCGCGCCAGTCGTGGCGGAGGGTCCGGCGCGGAGGAGGAAGAAAGGAACGGCCACGACAGCGGGTCCGCTTGTCGTGAGAGAGAGGCACGGTGGAGGCGTCCGCGGGCGGCCGAGATGGCGCGGTGGCAACGTGGCGCCGGGACCGCACGCGTCAACCCGAGGGAGAGGTGGGTGGTCCGGGCGGATCCGCCTCGCCCACGCGTCGGTACGGGGTGGGGTTGGGGCTTTATTTTGATTTTGAATTTCGAAATGATAGAGGGTATAATATAATTCGGAAAAATACTAAATTTCCACCAAAAATTCTAGAAATTTCACAGAAATCCCCAGAGACATTTTTGGGCTTAAGAAAATTATTTCCCCACAAAGTGGTTATTTCATTTAATATTCTTAGGCCTATAACTTACTACTTTTCCTTTTTCCTTTTTCCTTTTATTTTTCTCCTTTTCTTTTACAATTGAGATATATTTACTTTGTGCAAAAGCATGCATATATATATATATATATATATATATATATATATATATATATATATATATCTCAACTTGCCCTACTTATTTCTAAAGCTTTCATCGAGCATTTCGCCACTTCTACTTCTAAATTTTAAATCATCTTTGGTTCCTTGAAAGCCTACTTATGTTACTTTTGAAGTTTTCTCTATGGATCATCTTTTCATATTCGATTTCAAATTTAGAATTCTCTATTAGTTAAACAGGTGGGCTCTTCCTCGAAGTTCTTCAGAAAAATACTTTCAAAAACCCAACTCAACATAATGCGCTATGTAATATTTTACAACATTTTATTATACAGCCTCTAAGTTTTCGTGATGTTACAAACCTACCCCTAAAAAGAATCTCGACCCGAGATTTTGGCTTAGCTAGAAAATAAAGGTGGTAATCTTTATGCAATGATCTTCACGCTCCCAAGTGGCTTCTTTCTTTGAATGGTGACTCCACCGCACTCGCATGCGAATGGATTGGGTCCTGGTTTTCTTTTCCACGGTGTTCAAAATTTTGATGGGACGTTCTTTGTAAGTTAAGTCCTCCTCGAGCTCGATTGCTTCTAATGGGGCTTGGTCTTCTGGCACTCGCAAGCACTTCTTCAGTTGGGACACATGGAAGACATCGTGAACTTCAGACATGTTTGGGGGTAAGGCTAGCTGATATGCAACCTCCCCTTTCTTGGCTACAATAGGGAATGGCCCAACATAGCGCGGGGTGAGCTTGCCTTTGACCTTAAATCTCCAACTTCAAGTACACGTGATCTCCAACTTCAAAACTTAGGGGCCTCCTCCTTTATCAGTCAGAGTTTTCGCTCTGATTGGGTGCCAAGAACCGATCCCTAATCAGACGAACTTTTTCTTCTGCTTGCCATAGAGTTTCAGGACCAAACACGTAGTTTTCTCCCACCTCGGACCAATGGAGTGGGGTCCGACATTTTCTGTCGTATAAAGCTTCAAAGGGGGACATCTTCAGGCTGGACTGGTAGCTGTTGTTGTAGGCAAACTCGGCATAGGGCAGACATTTATCCCATTCCTTTGAGAAGTCTAGTGCACATGCCCGAAGCATATCTTCTAGGATTTGATTTACTCTTTCTGTTTGTCTGTCTGTCTGAGGATGGTAGGCAGTGCTGAAATCTAAATGGGTACCTAGAGCTTCATGTAGACTTGCCCAGAAATGTGAGGTGAACTGAGAGCCTCGATCTGACACAATTCGCTTTGGTACTCCGTGAAGGCTCAGCAATGTCCCTTTTCATACCTGGCCACCAGTAATACTACTTCATATCTTGGTACATTTTTGTACTCCCAGGATGAAGGGAATATGCGGAGCTATGTGCTTCCCGGAGCATCAGATTCTTAAGGTTCTTCTGGTGGGGTACGAAAATACGATTTCCGTACTTCAGAACTCCTTGATGGTCCAGAGTCATTTTAGGGGCCTTCCCTTCTTCCATCAATTTCTTCAATCTCAAAACAGTTGGGTCCCCTTTCTGTGCAGCCTCTACCATTTCTTCAATACTTGTTTGATCTTCCAGAGTGGTTAGGGCTCCTTCTTCCATGATCCCTAGGTTCAGGGCTATCAGCTCCTTATATAGTTCAGGCTGGTGTTCCTGAACCATAAGGTTATTGCAGTAGGCCTTCCGGCTCAGAGCGTCTGCCACTACGTTGGCTTTTCCAGGGTGGTAGTGGACACTCATGTCATAATCTTTGATCAGCTCTAGCCACCTTCTTTGCCTCAAGTTAAGGTGTGACTGGGTGAAGAAATACTTGAGGCTCTTATGGTCTGTGTAGACATCACAATGATTGCCAAGGAGATAGTGCCTCCAGATCTTCAGAGCATGTACCACGGAAGCTAATTCCAAGTCATGGGTTGGGTAGTTGGCTTCGTGAGGGCGGTCGCCGGATGCATACGCCACAACCTTGCCTCCTTGCATCAAGACACCCCAAGCCCTTGATGTGACGCATCGCAAGAACTTCAAAGTCCCGCCACACATCAGGCGTAACCAAAGACTGGGTGGTAGTCAATCTCTTCTTCAATTCTTGAAAACTCCTTCACATGCCTTGGTCCAGCCAAATGTCCGCTCTTTCTTGAGCAATCGAGTCATCGGTCGGGCAATTCGGAGAACCCTTCAATAAACCGCCTGTAGTATCCTCGCTAATCCGAGAAAGCTCCTCACCTCGATGATCGAGGTAGGTCGCCGCCATTTCGTTATCGCAGCAATTTTGGCGGGGTCAATGAGACACTCCTTTGCGCACACAATATGCCCCAGAAGTCGATGTCCCGCAACCGAACTCACACTTGCTGCATTTGGCATAGAGTTGATGTTCCTTCGCCTTTCTAGTACCAAGCGTAGATGCTTAGCATGCTCGTCATGGTTTTGGAGTAGATGAGATTATCATCGATGAATACAACCACAAACTTATCCGTGTAATCCATGAAGACCTTGTTCATGAGATTCATGAAATAGGCAGGGCATTGGTCAACCCAAAGGACATAATCAGAACTCGCATAGCTCATATCTAGTGGTGAAGGCGGTCTTGGGATGTCCTCCGGCCTAATCTTCGCCAGGTAACCCGATCTCAAATCAATCTTGAGAATACTGTGGCTCCCCAAGTCGATCAAACAGTCATCGATCCTAGGCAAGTGGGTACTTATTCTTGATGGTTACTTCATTTAAAGCCCGATAATCTACACACATCCTAGCGGTGCCATCCTACTTCTTTACAAAGATCACCGGGATCCCAAGGTGAGGAACTCACGGATAAAACCTTTGTCCCGTAGCTCATGAAGTTGCTTCTTCAACTCTTCTAGCTCATCTACGGTCATCCCAGATGGTCTCTTGGAGATAGGGGCACACCGTGCTCAAGTTGATAACAAACTCGAGATCTCGTGTGGTGGCATACCCGCAGCCCTCGTGGAAGATCTGCAGATAGTCTTGTACCACCATCATTCCTTCTAGCGGTACATCTTCACAATAATATATTTCTCGACCCCACCGATACGGTCGGTCCACCTTCACCACAATGGTCAGTCCTGGGCACTTGGTCAACTTAACTTGCCTCAAGGCACAATCTAATATTCCTTGGTGTCTAGCTAACCAGTCCATCCCTAGTATAATATCCAAGGTCTGGGATGTTAGCACGACTAAATCTGCTAGGAATATAAACCTTTCCATGACAATTTCTACCCCGGACACACTAAGGTGGCCTTAATCATCCTCGCGGTGAACTAAGCATCAATGCTTTCTTCAATGTGGACAGCGACTAAGCTTGTCCACATACCCTTTGCTATAAATGAATGCGATGCCCTGTAATCAAAAAGGACGCGTCTGGTAGTGTCTTGACAGAGAACGTGCCAGAGGGACTCCAGCACCTCCTCGCCTTCTTCCGCGGTGACATGATTAATCCTTCCACGATTTGGAGTTGATGCACTGCTGGATTGAGGGCCCGATTCCCTCATCTTTGGCCAAGCTTGGCCTCAAGGGTAGTGCCCAAATTGAACTTCACCGAGTGGTGCCGCCTGGGGCGAGATAGGCCTAATGCCCCTTCTCCCACAGCTGAAGCAATTGAAGGAGGTCGAGGATTTGTCCTCGACCGCCCGAGGGGCGAGGAGTCAGAACGTGCTACCACACTGACGAGTGCAGGGCTTGGGCCTGGGATGGGGTTGTCCACGTGAAGGGGAATTGTTAAAGAACCTTTGATGAACCTTCCTCGCGGTCGCCGAACAACCCGCCTGCTTTGCGACTAGTCTCTAGGTTCTTCTTCTCGTTTTCCAGGACCAACGCCTTATTCACCAGCTGGTGAAAACTGGGGAAGTCCTGCGTGATGAGCTGCACACGGAGTTCTTCATTCATCCCTTCGAAGAACCGGTCAATTTTCTCCTCTTCATCGGCCATATCCTTGGGGGCGTAGCGGGCCAGCTGATTAAACTTAGTGAGATACTCATTGACTGACAGGCCACCCTACTTCAAAGTTCTGAACTCGTTCTTCTTTATTCGCATTACTCCAGTTGGGATGAAATTGGCCTTAAAGGCCGCCTTGAATTCTGTCCAGGTTATAGTTGCTGCGCTAGCTCCGGTGGGGGTATCCTCATATCCTTTGGTGGCCAGGTAATTCTCCTACCAGGCAGCCGCGGCCCCTTGGAGTTGTTGGGTCGCAAAGAGCACTTGGTCATCCTCCGCAGATTTTGCCAAACGAAGCTTTCTTTCTGTGTCCCGCAGCCAATCTTCCGCCTCTAGGGCTCATCCGCCCAACAAGGTAAGGGGCCGAGTCCTGATGAAGTCGCCCAAGTCGGAGGCGTGAACATTGGTGTGGGTCTCACGCTGCGAGATAGCTCAAGTATTTGCGTTTGCTGGGCCATTACTTGCGCCATGGATGGGTTAGCCGGTGGGGGTGGGAGGTTCACCCCCTGACTTGGGCCTCTACCCCTTCCCACGGGCTGCGCTTCTTGGCTGGCGTCTACTTCCGCCTGCATGTCCGGGTTGGCACCAGCTTATGCGCGGGTAACTCTATGGCTGGCCATCTGCAGGTAATTTAGTATTCTGTCAAATTTTTGATCTAACCCCGTAAGACTATATCCCCAAAGTCATCATACAAAACAACCAAAGCCAACACCAACAACAGAATTATTTTTGAACACAAGGCCGTTTTCATTAAACATAGACAACACACATATAGCCAGCTTTTTATGGCTTCACAAGCCATGCTGGGCTTTACAAACATACACATACTTAGCGCTCATAATTAAACACACACGGAACTAGAGCACGGGCACACGCTACCACTAGTAAGACGGGGCATGCACTTGCTAACACTAGCCAAACTCCAGCAAGCATCGTACTAATCGACTCACGACGCTTACCCTCCATGTCACCAACACTGGACCGGAGGGTATAGTCTCAGACATCGAACGGGACCGCTACCACTAAACTCGACGGGTCGGTGTCGGAGTGGGAGCGTGAACGGCTGCGTCGGGTCTCTCCTCGGCAGAGCGGATCGAGGTTCGGGGCCGACGCTCTTGCGTCTTTGTGAGCTCGTGCGAGTCCCCGAACCCGGTGGAGGTGCTAGAACCGGCGTCGGTGTAGGTGTCTGCTGAGTCTGGGCGCGGGCGTGGCCGCCCGCTTGGCCTCTGCCAAGGCCCGCTCACAGGGCGAGCCGCTCGCAAGGAGTCCACTCGATGTGGCGCGCGGAGGCGCTCGGCGCGGTGATCTCCTCTGAGCCACCACATGGGCTATACCCATGACCCGAGTGAGGTCCACCTGGTGGGTAAGCATCGGGTCGTCCTCCAACTCCGTCACCCTGGTCCCGTCGAACCTGGCGTGCTCTGTCCGCAGAGGGTGGTAGGTGAATGGGGACTCTAGCACCAGTGTCGCGTGGATGTCGCAAAGTCGGGCCGCGGCCAGACGAGCGGCATCCTGTAGTGCTACTGCAACCAGGCCTCCGGGGTAGTCCAAACACGTGAGACCGGTCTCCCTCGCACGGGTAGATGAAGATCTCTACCAACCAGACTCGTCTCCTCCTATCCTCGGTCCTCCGACCGCGGTAGATGGGCGCGTCCTCGTAGCCCAAGTAGTGGAGTAGTTTGCGGAGTATATCCGCAAACTCTCCCTCACACACTCCGTGAGCGAAGAAGTCCCAGTGTCCAACGTCTACAACTCCTGCCATCTGTAATTAAATAGTATCGTTAGTAATTTTAAAAATAACAACTGAAAAGTAGAACAGAGTAGAGCTAGGAAGGGTACGGTAAGAATTATTGCGCTATATTTTTAAGAAATTCATTTTATACGTTTTTCAATATACACCAGCCTAAATTCTAACAACCAACTAAGGTTTTACCCTACGTCAGATGCTCGATACCACTCTGCACCAGGATTTTTCAATCCGTAATCTGCGTGCCTTCTCGCATTATTCCTGGATCGAGAGATAATGCACACAGATACATTGTCAATCATTTCATACATCGCGAATTCACAACAAGCCATAATATTATTACATTGCTAAGGTGAAGTTAGGCCTTCACAAAGGCGCGATTATTCAAGAGGGCTGTGCAGCCCAATATTTACATTACAAAAGTCTAACAGCGGAAGGGATACAAAGTAGGCCTTTAAACCACAAGCAGAGACTGAGGGCAAAAGTGGTCATACAAATATTACTAGGGCTCTAGCAATATTTGGATGAAGCCACACCTTAGTCTAGATGCCTTAGGTTTTAAGCGCGATTATTCGCCCTAACTCCCGTGGTCTTCTCCATCCGTAGTAGGTACTTCCCGTAGGCATACGGATCTTGAGCTCCCGAATCTGGATTTTGGTATTGCAGAGTGAGCACACTAACCACCGTGCTCACGAGTCAACACACGTAATCAGAGGTAATATGCAAGGCTTTTAACAAGGGAAGGCTCAAGTTGTTTTGTTTATGAAATATGCTTTTGAACTATGATACTTAAAATTCCCTAGGACCTAGCTCGTTGAATTTTTAAACATGATACTTAATGACATATACATTTATTTTATCGAATCGAGACCATCCACCATTACATGGTCTCGCTCCTCATACCATGCCTTCAACAGATAGTCGCTACATTACCACCGGGACGACACCGGGACAACTCAAATAAGGGCATTTCTCGCCTCCACTTTTCCATTTCCGTCCCAAAATTTTCAAATGAACTATATCTAGTTAAGTTCCCATGTCCGCCCATGACCGTGGGCACGGCTATTCGAATAGTTTTGACTCTGCAGAGTGTGTACAATTTACCCACGTGAGATAGATCTGCTCATTGCCCCACACGATTCCTTAGCCGTGCGGTTGAGTAGACTATCACAGAGTTTTTACGATGCATTTTCCTAGCAGAGTTACGATCGCTAAGGTTTCCACTTCCTCCTGCACGACCACCCTTCCGAAGCCCCTCTTGCGCCATCACGCCGGAGGATGTGGCCATCCTCTACCCGCCCGTGTTCACACCGACGCAACTCTTACTAAGTCCATGCAAATTAGTTGGCCCCGCCACACTTTGCCGAGATGTGGTTGCACATGTTGTACCGTGGAGGTCATCACAAGATTCAGTCCTTAAAGGTTATCTGGGCGGTTCTACCATGATCCCCTTGTGCTATCACGGCACCACTTTATCACAAATCTGTGCTATCATGGCACCATTCAAAACTCATGCCCTCAACCATCCGCCCAGATAATTAAGCACGTAAGGTTCTTTCGGACAAAAAATACACTTATACCAACATAAACTAGTCATCATCACGATGACTGCCCAATACTGCTTTCTTTAGTTTGCAAGATATGCTAGGGTGCTCTCACACCTTTGTTTATCTAAACAACTCTAAGCATGCATTTATAATTATAGACTTAGTTTCAAAGGAGTTGTAGCATTATTACTTTTACTAGGGTGACAAGGATCACATAGCCAAAAGTATCGCAAAGGATATATACTAAACCAAGAGAACATGGGCATATATCTAAAATCTGAAATTAACATGTATTGCAACATAAATATAAGCATGCAAGTTATAATACTTAAACCAAAATACTTTATTGAAAACATAGGCTCAAAATGATCAAAGCATTGACTCGCCTTGGATGCAAAGGTCGGGGTTCGGGGTGTTGGAGTCTACTGCACAGCCTCCTCTTCTTGGGCCTCGAAGCTATGTTTTATATGCTAAAATTTAGATAAAAATCATCACAACAATCAATTAACACAATAAAAATTTGAACAAGCTTCAAAAGGTTGGTTCTAGTTCCATTGGTAGCCCTTGATTTTAGATGAATTTAGAAATTGGTTTCACTAAATTTGGAGCTAAAATGAATAAGTTATACACATTTGAATACCTTCGGTTTAAATAAATCTTAAAATTAATAAATTTCGACACTGGGGCCCATCGTCAAGACCGCTTTCATGCCAAGCCGACACGTGGGGCCCGGGCGACAAGCTCACGCCCGCCCAGCGTGGCCGACAAAGGGTCCCTACCGCCAGAGGTTGGCGGCAGTGCAACATCGACAGTGGGGCCCACCACACGGGAAATTAAAAGAAAGGCTCAACCTCAGCGCCGCGTGAGCGGGGCTCGAACCCGCCGAGGGAACCGGGGAAGAGGGTCACGCCGCTAGCTACCGGGCTAGCAACAGATCTCACCCTTAAGGGTGCTTTTACCTCTTAAGGGGTGCGGGGGTGGAACAGGCGGTCCGAGGTCGGGAGGTTCACCGAGGTTCGGGAAGTGGTGAAATGCGATGTTGGGCTCATGGCGAGGCGATGGCGACGACGAGGAGGGCCGGGGTCACCGGAGGTGGGTCGACGACGAGCAGCGGCGGCTCGGGAGGGCTTACTGGCCGTGAGCTACGGTCGTCGGCGAGCTCGGGAGATGCCGGGAGAAGCTTGGCGACTGCCTGGAGATGGTGTGGGAGCAAGGAATCGAGCTCCCACGGCGTGGATCGATGGAATTGCGGCGAGGGGCCGACGGCCGGAGTTGGGGAAGAAAGAGGCTCACCGGCGCACGGGTGGCTTTTGGGGCAATTGCGCGCTGGGGAAATGTTGAGGGTGTCACGGCGATCCTTTTGGGCGCATCCGCGGCTTTTATAGCCGATCGAGTGGGTCACCACGGTGACCCGCCATGACATACATGGGCGGCTGGCATGGCATTGTCGGCGGCGATCATGGCAGGGGTGGCGGTCGTGGGCGGCGTCGTGGCCTTCCCATGCCGCTGCCCCTCAAGGGATTCCCGCAGCGGTCGCGCCAGTCGTGGCGGAGGGGTCCGGCAAGACGCGCATGAGGAGGAAACGGCCACGACAAGCGGGTCCGTGTAACATCCCGAAAATTCTAAGGATTTTATAATAGAATGTTGTGAGATATTGTGCAAGACTTCTTGTTGAGTCAGTATTCTAAAAATATTTTTCCAAGGAAATTTCATGAAAGAACTCACTGCTTAGCTAATAGAGAATCCTAAGTTTGAATACGAATCTGAAAAGATGATCCTAGAGAAAACTTCGACAGTAACCTAGCAGGGCAAGCTTAGATGTATAGATATATATATATATATATATGTATATATGTATGTATATGCATGTATATATATGTATATATGTGAGTGCTTATACACAAAGTAAGTATATCTCCAATTATAAAAGAAAAGAGAAGAAAATAAGAGGGAAAAAGGAAAAGAAGTCGACTGTAGACCTTAAAGTATTAAATGAAATAACCATATTGGGGCGAAATAATTTTATTAAACCCAAAAATATCTCTTCAAGCTTCTGTAAATTTTCTAGAATTTTTGGTGGTAATTTAGTATTTTTCCGAATTGTGTTATGCCCTCTAGTATTTCTAAAAATTCAAAATCAAAAGTGAAACCCAAGACCCCACCCCCGGCCGACGCGTGGACGGGCCGGATCCGCCACGCCGCTCTTGGATCCGCCTTCCTCCCTCGATCAACGCTGCCGGTCCGGATGGCGCCACGTCCCGCCCGGCGCCATCTCGCCACCGCGCGGCCGCCTCCCGCCCCTCTCTCTCGCAAGCGGGCCCCTTTGTCGGGCCTGCTTCCCTTTCTTCCTCCTCCTCACGCTGCTCCGGACCCCCTCGGCTGCGGCGACGCCCGCCATGGAGACCCCACTGGGGACAGCGTTATGGGGAAAAGACTCCCACGATGCCCCGATCCTCGCCGCCTTCCGCCGCCTGTGTTCGCGGCCGCCCACCGCTGCGGCCCGCCCGCCTCGCCAGCCTCCTCCGGCAGCTGCTTTGCAGCTATAAAGCCCGGGAGCAGCCTGTAAGGTTCGCCGTGCCCACCGGTCATTTCTCACCGCCCATTGCCCCTGCACCCACCCGATCGCCGGCGACTGCCCTTCTTCCCCAACTCCGGCCGACGGCCCCTCGCCGCAATTCCGCCGATCCTCGCCGTGGGAGCTTGATCCTTTGCTCCCACACCATCTCCAGACCATCGCCAAGCTATTGCTGGCCTCCCCCGAGCTCGCCGATGACCGTAGCTCGCCGGCGCCGTGAGCCCTCCCGGAGCCGCCGCCGCTCGCCGCCGACCCACCTCCGGTGACCCCGCCCTCCTCGTCACCACCACCAAGATCGCCAAAGCTCAGCTCGCATTTCACGAAGCTCCCGAACCTCGGTGAGCCTCCCTCGGCGGCGACGGCCACCGCCTTTGCCGCCTCGGGCGCCTCTGTTTCCCAGCGTACCCCCTTAAGGGAATAAATCATCCCTTAAGGGGTGAGATAAACGAGCGCGGGTTGGCTACCGTCGCCACCCTCTATCCCCGGCTCCCTCGGCGCGTCGAGCCCCGCCACGCAGCGCTGAGGTTGAGCCATTTTTAAAACTGTCGGCAGGTGGGCCCCACCGCCACCGACCGCTGAACCACCACGCCTCCCTCCCCGCCCGCTTTGGCCGCAGAGCAAGGCGTGAGCCCCGCACTGGGTCCCACGTGTCGGCACCGCTGAGTGCGGTCTCTGCGGTGGGCCCCGCCGTCGATTTTATTATTTTTGGGATTTATTCAAACCGAAAGTATTCAAATGTGTATAACTTATTCATTTTAGCTCCGAATTTAGTGAAATCAATTTCTAAATTCATCTAAAATCAAGGGCTACCTAATGAAACCAGAACCAACACTTTGAAGCTTGTTCAAATTTTCATTGTGTTATTTGATTGTTGTGATAATTTTATCTAAATTTTCACAGATAAAACGTAGCTTTCGAGACTCAAGAGGAGGAAGTGCAGTCTCAGAGAATCCAACGTTCAAAACCCGGACCTCAGCAACCAAGGCGAGTCAATGCTTTGATCATTTTGAGCCTATGTTTTCAATAAAGTATTTTGGTTTAAGTATTATAAATTGCATGCTTATATCTATATTGCAATACATGTTAATTTCCGCTTTTAGATATATGCCCATGTTCTCTTGATTTAGTATATGTCCTTTGCAATACTTTTGGCTATGTGATCCTTGTCACCCTTGTAAAAGTAGTAATGCTACAACTCTTTTGAAACTAAGTCTATAATTATAAATGCATGCTTAGAGTTGTTGTAGATAGACAAGGGTGTGAAAGCACCCTAGCATATCTTGCAAGCTAAAAGAAAGCAGTATTGGGCAGTCATTGTGATGATGACTGGTTTATGAGGGTATAAGAATATTTTTCGAAAGAACCTCACATGCTTAATTATCTGGGCGGATGGTTGAGGGCGGGAGTGTTGAATGGTGCCGTGATAGCACAGATTTGTGATAAAGTGGTGCCGTGATAGCACAAGAGATTGTGGTAGAACCGCCCAGATAACACTTAAGGACTAAATCTTGTGATAATCTCCCACGATATAACAAGTACAACCACATGCTGGCAAAGTGTAGGTAGGGCCAACTAATTTGCATTGGCTTAGTAAGAGTTGCGTCGGTGTGAACACGGGCGGGTAGAGGATGGCCACATCCTCCGACGTGATGGCGCAAGAGGGGGCTTCTGGAAGGGTGGTCGTACCCGGAGGAAGTGGAAACCTTAGCGGTCACAACTCTGCTAGGAAAATGCACTGTAAAAGCCTTGTGATAGTCTGCTCAACTGCGTGGCCAAGGAATCATGTGGGGCAATGAGCAGATCTATCTCGTGTGGGTAAAGTGTACACACTCTGCAGAGTTAAAGCTATTCGAATAGCCGCGCCCACGGTCAAGGGCGGACATGGGAACTTAACTAGATATAGTTCTATTTCAAAATCTTTTAAAAAGGGCAGAGAAAGGCCTTTATGGGAAGGCAGAGTAAGGCCCTCATTTGAGTTGTCCTGGGTGTCGTCCCAGTGGTAATGTAAGCGACCATACGCTGAAAGTATGGTATGAGGAGCAGAGATCATGTAATGGTGGATGATCTCTGATTCGATAAAAATAAAGGTATACGTCATTAAGTATCATGTTTAAAAATTTAACTGGCTAGGTCCTAGGAGAATTTTAAGTATCATAGTTCAAAAAGCATATTGCAGCAAACAAAACAATTTGAGCCTTCCGTTGTTAAAAGCCTTGCATACTACCTCGTGATTACGTGCGTTGACTCGGCGAGCACGGTGGTTAGTGTGCTCACTCGCAATACCAAAAATCCAGATTCAGGAGCTCAAGATCCGTATGCCTACGAGGAAGCACCTGCTGCAGATGGAGAAGACCACGCCGGGAATTAGGACGAATAATCCGCGCTTAGAACCTTAGGCATTTATACTAAGGTGTGGTTTCATCCAAATATTACTAGAGTTCTAGTAATGTTTGTATAACCACTTTTGCCCTCAGTCTCTGCTTGTGGTTTAAAGGCCTACTTTGTATCTCTTCCGCTGCTAGACTTTTGTAATGTAAATATTCGGCCTGCTTGGCCCTATTGTACAACTGCGCCTTTGTGAAGGCCTAACTTAACATTTGCAATGTAATAACATTATGGCTTGTCAGAATTCGCAATGTATGAAATGATTCAAGAATGTATTTGTGTGCATTATCTTTCGATCCATGGAATAATGCGAAGGCACGCAGGTCTGGATTGCAAAATCCGGTCCGACAGAGCTGGTATCAGAGCATACGACTGTAGGGTAAAAACCTTAGTTGGCCGTTAGTACTTAGGCTGTTGTGTATTTAAAAATGTATAAAAGGAATTTCTTAAATATAGCATGGTATTTCTTCCCGCATCCTTCCTAGCTCTACTCTAATCCACCTTTCAGTTGTTATTTCGAAAAATTACTAACGATATTATTTAATTACAGATGGCAGGAGTTGCAGACGCTGGACACTGGGACTTCTTCGCTCACGGGGTGCGTGAGGGAGAGTTTGCGGATATACTTCGCAAACTACTCCACTACTTGGGCTACGAGGACGCGCCCATCTACCGCGGTCGGAGGACCAGGATAGGAGGAGACGAGTCCTGGTTGGTGGAGATCTTCATCTACCCGCCGCGAGGGAGACCGGGCCTCACGTGTTTGCACCACCCACCGGAGGAGCTCGGTGGCAAGAACACCGCAGATGTTTGCTCGTCCGCCGCGCCCGACTTTGCGACATCCACGCGACGTTGGTGTTAGAGTCACCGTTCACCTACCACCCACTACGGACGGAGCATGCCAGGTTCGACGGGACCCGGGTGACAGAGTTGGAGGACGACCCGAGACTTACCTACCAGGTGGACCTCACTCGGGTCATGGGTACAGCCCATGTGGTGGCTCAGGAGGAGATCATCGCACTTCGGGAGCGCCTCCTCGCACGCCACATCGAGGTGGACTCCTTGCGTGAGCAGCTCGCCCAGTGTGAGCGGGCCTTGGCAGAGGCCAAGGCGGGCGGCACGCCCGCACCTGCACTCAGCAGACGCCACACCGACTCAGCTCCCAGCACCTCCACCGTGTTCCGGGACTCGCACCAGCTCACAAAGACGCAAGAGCGTGCGACCCCTGGGCCTCAGTCCGCTCTACTCCGTGGAGAGACTCGACGCAGCCATTCACGCTCTCACTCCGACACCGACCCGTCTGAGTTTAGTGGTAGCGGTCCCGCTTCTCGCAGTATCGGACTACACCCCTCCATCCCCAAAGTCGGTGACATGGAGGAGTAGGCGATCGTGGGTCGATTAGTGCGAGGCTTGCTAGAGTTTGGCTAGTAGTAGCAAGCATAGGCCCCACCCCACTAGTAGCGACTTATGCCGCACCTTAGTATCGTTAAGTATGTGTATGTTTGTAAAGCCCAGCGTGGCTGTGAAGCCATAAAAATGCTGGCTATGTGATGTACTGTCTATGCTTAATGAAAACGGTCTTGTGTTTATTTACTGTTGTTTGATGTTTGTATTGGTTCTTTAATGTGCTGGTCGTGGGTTATTAACTTTTATAGGGAGGTTAGAACAAGGGTCTAAAAGAATGTTAAATTATCTACAGATGGCTAGCCATAGAGTTACCCGCGCAAGCTGGAGCAAACCCGGACATGCAGTGTAAGTGGAAGCTACCAAGAAGCACAAAGCGGGTGAAGGGAAGAGGCCTGTGCCAAGGGTAAACCTCCCACCCCACCGCTAACCCATCTATGGCTCAAGTAATGGCCCAAAGAACGCAGATACTACATGCTATTTTCGCAGCCGCCAGACCCACACCAATGTTCATGCCTCCGACTTGGGCGACTTCATCAGACCCGCCCTCACCTTCGCCGGCGATGAGCCCCTAGAAGCGGAAGATTGGTCGGGACACGTAAAGGAAGTCTGCTTGGCCAAATCATGAGGACGCACCAGTGCTCTTTGCACCCATCAACTCCAAGGGCTGCGGTGCATGGTGGGAAAATTACTGCCACCAAAGGGTATGAGGATACCCCACCGAGCTAGCGCAGCAGCCATAACTCGGACAGACCAAGGCGCCTTTAAGGCCAATTTCGTCCCACCGGGGTAATGCGAATAAAGAAGAATGAGTTCAGACCTTGAAGCGTATGCCTATCACCAATGATTATCTCACCAAGTTTAATCAATTGGCCTGCTACGCCCCAAGGATGTGGTCGATGAAGAGGAGAAATTGACCGGTTCTTCAAGGGATGAATGAAGAACTCCGTGTGCGCTCATCACGCAGACTTCTCCGCTTATCACCGGTGAATAAGGCATTGGTCCCGGAAAATGAGAAGAAGAACCTGGAGGCTAGTCGCAAACGGAAGCAGGTGGTTCAGCGTCCGCAGGGAAGGTTCATCCAGAGATTCTTCAACAATTCCCCTTCTCTCGGGATAGCCCTGCCTCGAGCCCAAACCCAAGACTCGTCCGGTGGTAGTATCGCTCTGCACTCCTCGCCCCTCGGCCAGGCTGCAGGAACAAACCCGACGACCCCCTTCAATTGATTCAACTGTGGAGAGAAGGGGCACTACGCCTATCGCTGCCCTCGCCGGCACCACTCCGATGAAGTTCAACTTGGGCACCACCCTCCCGGGTCAAGCTTCAAAGACCCAACAGAGGGAATCGTGCCCTCAATCCAACCGGGTTGCATCGACTCCCAATCGCGGAAGGATTAATCATGTCACCGCTGAAGAAGCTGAGGAGGCTGCTGGAGTCCTACTGGGTACGTTCTCTGTCAAGGCACTACCAGCGCGTGTCCTTTTTGATTCGGGGGCATCACATTCATTTATAGCAAAAGGGTATGTGGATAAACTTAAGCTGCCTGTCCACCTGTTGAAGAAAGCATTAATGCTTAGTTCACCCGCAGGGATGATAAAGGCCACCTTAGTATGTCCGGGAGTAGAAATTGTCATGGAAAGATTTATATTCCTAGCAGATTTAGTCGTGCTAACCTCCCAGACCTTGGATATTATACTAGGAATGGATTGGTTAGCTAAACACCAAGGAATATTAGATTGTGCCTTGAGGCAGGTCAAATTGACCAAGTGCCCAGGATTGACCATTGTGGTGAAGGTGGACCGACCGTATAGATGGGGTCGAGGAATATATTATTGTGAAGATGTACCGCTAGAAGGGATGATGGTGATGCAAGACTACACAGAAGTCTTCCCTGAGGAACTGCCTGGCATGCCACCAGACAGAGATCTCGAGTTTGTTATCAACTTAAAGCCTGGTGCTGCCCCTACCTCCAAGAGACCATACCGGATGACCGTAGATGAGCTAGAAGAATTGAAGAAGCAACTCCATGAGCTACAGGACAAAGGTTTTATCAGACCGAGTTCCTCGCCTTGGGGATCCCCGGTTATCTTTGTAAAGAAGAAGGATGGCACCGCTAGGATGTGCGTAGATTATCGGGCTTTAAATGAAGTAACCATCAAGAATAAGTATCCACTGCCGAGGATTGATGACCTATTTGATCAGCTTGGGGGAGCCACATTATTCTCCAAGATTGATTTAAGGTCAGGTTATCATCAACTGAAGATTAGGCCGGAAGACATCCCGAAGACTGCCTTTACCACTAGATATGGACTGTACGAGTTTACAGTTATGTCTTTTGGGTTGACCAATGCTCCTGCCTATTTCATTAATATCATGAACAAGGTCTTCATGGATTACCTGGATAAGTTTGTGGTGGTATTCATTGATGATATTCTCATCTACTCCAAAACCGCAGACGAGCATGCTGAGCATCTACGCTTAGTGCTAGAAAGACTGAAGGAACATCAACTCTATGCCAAATTCAGCAAATGTGAGTTCTGGTTGCAAGACATCAGCTTCCTGGGGCATATTGTGTCTGAAAAAGGAGTGTCCGTTGACCCCGCCAAAATTGCTGCAGTAACGGAGTGGCAGCAGCCTACATCACCATCGAGGTGAGGAGCTTTCTCGTTAGCGAGATACTACCGCGGTTTATTGAAGGGTTCTCCAATTGCCGCACCAATGACCCGCTTACTCAAGAAAGAGCGAGCATTTGGTGGACCAAGGCATGCGAAGAGAGTTTTCAAGAACTGAAAAAGAGATTGACCACCACCCCAGTGCTGGTCCTGCCCGATGTGCGTCGAGACTTTGAAGTATACTGCGATGCGTCACATCAAGGGCTTGGGGGTGTGCTTATGCAAGAAGGCAAGGTTGTGGCGTATGCATCCAGGCAGCTTCGCCCTCACGAAGCCAACTACCCAACCCATGATCTGGAGTTAGCTTCCGTGGTTCATGCCCTAAAGATCTGGAGGCACTATCTTATTGGCAATCATTGTGATATCTACGCGGACCACAAGAGCCTCAAGTACTTCTTCACCCAGTCACATCTGAATTTGAGGCAAAGAAGGTGGCTGGAATTGATTAAGGATTATGACATGAGCGTCCACTACCACCCTGGAAAAGCTAACGTGGTGGCAGACGCTCTGAGTAGGAAAGCCTACTGCAATCACCTTATGGTTCGGGAGCACCAACCTGAATTGTATAAAGAACTGACAGCCCTGAACCTAGGGATTGTAGAAGAAGGAGCCCTAACCGTCCTAGAAGATCAAATAAGTATTGAAGAAATGATAGAAGCTGCACAGAAAGGAGACCCAGCTGTTCTGAAGTGGAAGAAATCGATGGAAGAAGGGAAGGCCCCTAAAATGAATCTGGATCATCAAGGAATTCTAAAGTACGGAAATCGTACTTTCATACCCCCTCAAAAGGACCTTAGGGATCTAATGCTTCGGGAAGCACATAGCTCCGCCTATTCCCTTCATCCTGGTAGTACTAAGATGTACCAAGACATGAAGCAATACTGTAATACCCCGGAAATTATTTAATTAATTGTTTAATTAATAGAGAGAGGGTCTTTTGTGAAATAATTAAATTTGTAAGAATTTTGAGGGGTTTTCTGAAAATCTAAGGCAACCTGGGCCTAGGCCTTGGCCCAGGTGGTTTTTTTAGGCCCAAGAGGGGAGGGGAGGCCACCTCTTAAAACCCTAGGCAGCCCCCACCCCAAGGAGCCGCCACCGCCTCCCTGCGCCTCCTCGCTGCGTGCCGTCTCCACCGTGCCGGGTCGCCGCCCGCCGTGGTGCTGCTGCCCTTCGCCGCCGTCATCGCCGCCGCGTCGTCGCCGCCGCCGCCGCCGCCGTCGTCGTCTCCTCCCCGGCGCCGCCGCCGACGCTCGCCGCTGTACCGCGTGGATCCGGAGGAAGGAGAGGAGGAGATCGCGGCGGGTTCGTTGTCGTGTTCGTTGTCGTGTTCGTCGACGTGTTCGTCGTCGTGTCGTCAAGGGTAATCCCTGGTAGTCTCTAGATGAGTTTTTAATCGATTTAGATTCGTCGGTTTTCTGGGCTGCTGAGATAGTAGTTGTTTCTCGGCAGTTTAGGGTTAGATCCGTCGGGATTCAGGTCTGGACCTCTTCTAGAAAGTTGTAGAGGGTTTAATTATCTTTCCAGGGAGTACAAGAACACATGATTCAGATTTGTGTACCGAAAGTTATGAATTTTCTAGTGCTACTGTTCTGCAGATCGGGGTACTTCTGGACAGAGTTTAGTAATCGGTTTGTGCGACGGAAATAGTTGCGATTCAGGAGTCCTTCAAATGGAGAAAGTTGTAGATAAGTTTCTTAGCTTTCAATAGAGGTAAAGAAGTCCAGATTCCGAGTTTCTGGGCGAAAGTTATGCCTGTTTTAGTGCGCTGTCCAGAGAGTCTGACGTGAATTTGGATGCTTTAGAAAAGGGTTTGGATCGGTTAGTATATGGCCGAATCAGAGAGTCTCCCCAACTAAGTTTTTGTAGATAATTTAATTATCTTTACAGAGAGTCCAAGAACTCTTAATTTGGAGTTATGTACTGAAAGTTATGATTTTTGGAAGTCGGCTGTCTGTGGTTGGGCAGATTTGGCCGAGGGGAGTTGGGGATTTAATTGAGATAAATTGTTGGGTTAATTGGGGTTGCTGTTATTTTATATCTAGAAACCCGCTACTGTCATGTTAGTAATTATTAATTAAATATTCAGGAGGAGAGCGGATTCCGGGGGTTGTGCCTTCTACGCTTCTTCATTTTCTCGCGTTGAGGCAAGTATATTTGTGATGTGAAAATCTGTGTGTTTATGGATTTGTTGAATTGTTTGGATGATGGTTGAATCATGACTGTTTAAATTGTGAGTATGAGTAAGTGATGAATTGAGAATGCTATTTATGTTCTGTTTACATTATGGCATTTATGAGATTGGTTGATGCGTAGTATGGTGAATGCTCGTTATCTTTTGATACATTTACATATATGCATCATATTGAGAATTGTTGAAGTCTTGGTCATGCGGTGATCAAGATCGAGGTCCCCACACTTGCGGAGTGTGGGCATTGGTCCCTGCACCGAGGGTATGGCATGGGTGTGCATTGACGGATGCACACTCCGCATTACCGGTAAAATGCGAAAGAGATGAGAAAGAGGAGCTTTTGATCATATTGCATAGCATGATGTTCTATGTTAATTGTTTAACTTGTCAGTTAATGATCATTGTTATCGATGTTGATATACTTGCTGAGTCGTTGGACTCACTCTTGCTGTTTGTTTATTTGTTTTAGGTACCAATGTGAGAATGGCATACATGGGATCAAAAAGGGGATTAGTTTCGTTGCACGTGCACTATTCCTTCAATAAGAAATAAAGACGATCATGATAATCTTGTTGGCTGTTAGCTTAATTGGTTCAGTTTATATTTCATCAGATCAAATGTAATAAAGACTTGGTACCATTTGATATTATCTTTTCGTTCATTATTTAGAACTTGTGCTATTCATGCTTGTCGGAACTGTTATTTCGTTAATAAACAAAGGAGGTTATGCCGAAATTTTTAGGTAATTGATATTAGTTGTTGATATATTATGGATAGTTAGTAGCATTTCAAGCCTATGTTAGGCTGGGGTGTTACAAATACTCACCGTGGCGTGCATGAAAAGAGACATTCTTGAGCACGTCGCTTTCTTGTGATGTCTGCCGAGAGTAAGGCCGAGCACCAAAGGCGGCAGGATCACTGCAGCCTTTGCAAATACCCCAATGGAAATGGGAGGAAGTTGGCATGGACTTCATCACCGGGTTCCCGCCAACGAAGTCAGGATGTGACTCAGTCTGGGTCATCGTTGATAGATTGACCAAAGTTGCCCATTTCATTCCCGTCAAAACAACGTACAAGGGGGATAAGTTAGTGAGTCAGACATGTCCCGCATTGTGTGCCTACATGGCATACCCAAGCGACTTGTTTCAGATCGAGGTTCCCAATTTACCTCACGTTTTTGGGCAAGTCTGCATGAAGCTCTGGGTACCCATTTAGACTTCAGCACTGCTTACCATCCTCAAACCGATGGACAAACGGAAAGAGTGAATCAAATATTAGAAGATATGCTCTGGGCATGTGCACTAGACTTCTCAAAGGAATGGGATAAATGTCGCCCTATGCGAGTTTGCCTACAACAATGCTACCACCCGACTCAAGATGTCACCCTTGAAGCTCTATATGGCGAAAATGTCGGACCCCACCCATTGGTCCGGTGGGAGAAAACTACGTGTTTGGCCCGAAACTCTAAGGCAAGCGTAAGAAAAGTTCGTCGATTAGGGATCGGTTCTTGCGCACCCAATCCAGCGAAAAGCTACTACCGATAAAAGAAGGAGGCCTCTAAGTTTTGAAGTTGGAGATCACGTGTACTTGAAGGTGTCGCCCTTGCGGGGAGTCAAGAGATTTAAAGTCAAAGGCAAGCTCACCCCGCGCTATGTTGGGCCCTTCCCTATTCTAGCCAAGAGAGGAGAGGTTGCATACCAGCTAACCTTACCCCCGAACATGTCTGAAGTACACGATGTCTTCCATGTGTCCCAGCTGAAGAAGTGCTTGCGAGTGCCAGAAGATCAAGCCCCATTAGAAGCAATCGAGCTCGAGGAGGACTTAACTTACAAGGAACGTCCCATCAAAATTCTGGACACCGTGGAGAAGAAAACCAGGACTCAATCCATTCGCTTGTGCAGAGTGCAGTGGAGTCACCATTCAAAGAAAGAAGCTACTTGAGAACGTGAAGACCAGATGCGCAAAGATGACCCTGCTTTGTTTTCTAGTTAGCCAAATCTCGGGGTCGAGATTCTTTTAAGGGGGGTAGGTTTGTAACATCCTGAAAATTCGGAAGGATTTTATAATAGAATGTTGTGAGATATTGTGCAAGACTTCTTGTTGAGCTGTATTCTAAAAATATTTTTCCAAGGAAATTTCATGAAAGAACTCACCTGTTTAGCTAATAGAGAATCCTAAGTTTGAATACGAATCTGAAAAGATGATCCCTAGAGAAAACTTCGAAAGTAACCTAGCAGGGCAAGCTTAGATGTATAGAGATATATATATATATATATATATATATATATATATATATATATATATATATATATATATATATATATATGTATGTATATGCATGTATATATATGTATATATGTGAGTGCTTATACACAAAGTAAGTATATCTCCAATTATAAAAGAAAAGAGGAGAAAAATAAGAGGGGAAAAAGGAAAAGAAGTCGGCTGTAGACCTTAAAGTATTAAATGAAATAACCATATTGGGGCGAAATAATTTTATTAAACCCAAAAATATCTCTTCAAGCTTCTGTAAATTTTCTAGAATTTTGGTGGTAATTTAGTATTTTCTGAATTGTGTTATGCCCTCTAGTATTTCTAAAATTCAAAATCAAAATGAAACCCAAGACCCCACCCCCGGCCGACGCGTGGACGGGCTGGATCCGCCCACGTCGCTCCCGGATCCGCCTTCCCCTCCCTCGGATCGACGCGCGTCCGGTCCGGATGGCGCCACGTCCCGCCCGGCGCCATCTCGCCACTGCTGGTCGCCTCCCGCGCCCCTCTCTCTCGCAAGCGGGCCCCACTGTCAGGGCCTGTTTTCCCTTTCTTCCTCCTCACGCCTCGAGACCCCTCTCGGTGTGGCGACGCCCGCTGCGGAGACCCCACTGGGGACAGCGTTATGGGAAAAGACTCCCACGACGCCCAACCCTTGCCCCTTCCGCCGCCTGCCGCCCGCTGCCCACCGCCATGCTGCGCCCGCCCCCCGCGCCCGGCTTCTCGGGGCAGGCTGTTTGCTGGCTATAAAGCCCGGGAGCAGCCCGAAGGTTCGTCGTGCCCACTGGTCATTTCTCGGCCGCCCATTGCCCCTGCACCCACCCGATCGCGGCGATCGCCTTCTTCCCCAACTCCGCCGACGGCCTCGCCGCAATTCCGCTGATCCTCGCCGTGGGAGCTTGATCCTTGCTCCCACACCATCTCCGCATCGTCGCCAAGCTATTGCCGGCCTCCCGAGCTCGCTGACGACCGTAGCTCGCCGGCCGTGAGCCCTCCCGAGCCGCCGCTGCCGCCGTCGTGACCCACCTCCGGTGACCCCCGGCCCTCCTCGTCACCACCACCAGCATCGCCGCAAGCTCAGCTCTGCATTTCACGAAGCTCCCGAACCTCGGTGAGCCTCCCTCGCCGGCGACGGCCACCACCGCCCGGCCTCGGGCGCCTGCTTTCCCACAGACTCCCCTTAAGGGAATAAATCATCCCTTAAGGGTGAGATAAACGAGCGGCGGGATGGCTACCGTCGCTCACCCCTCTATCCCGCCCCGGCTCCCACGGCGTTCGAGCCCCGCTCACGCAGCGCCGAGGTTGAGCCATTTCTTTTAAAACCGTCACGGCAGGTGGGCCCCACCGCCCGCCGACCGCGCTTGAACCACCACGCCTCCGGGCCCCGCTTGTCGGGGCAGCGGGAGCGGGCGTGAGCCCTCACCGCTGGGTCCCACGTGTCACACCACAGCGAGTGCGGTCTCTGCGGTGGGCCCCGCTCGTCAGATTTTATTATTTTTGGGATTTATTCAAACCGAAAGTATTCAAATGTGTATAACTTATTCATTTTAGCTCCAAATTTAGTGAAATCAATTTCTAAATTCATCTAAAATCAAGGGCTACCTAATGAAACCAGAACCAACACTTTGAGGCTTGTTCAAATTTTCATTGTGTTATTTGATTGTTGTGATAATTTTTATCTAAATTTTCACAGATAAAATGTAGCTTCGAGACTCAAGAGGAGGAAGTCAGCATTGTCAGAGAATCCAACGTTCAAAACCCGGACCTCAAAGAACCAAGGCGAGTCAATGCTTTGATCATTTTGAGCCTATATTTTCAATAAAGTATTTTGGTTTAAGTATTATAAATTGCATGCTTATATCTATGTTGCAATACATGTTAATTTCAGCTTTTAGATATATGCCCATGTTCTCTTGATTTAGTATATGTCCTTTGCAATACTTTTGGCTATGTGATCCTTGTCACCCTAGTAAAAGTAATAATGCTACAACTCTTTTGAAACTAAGTCTATAATTATAAATGCATGCTTAGAGTTGTTGTAGATAGACAAGGGTGTGAAAGCACCCTAGCATATCTTGCAAGCTAAAAGAAAGCAGTATTGGGCAGTCATTGTGATGATGACTGGTTTATGAGGGTATAAGAATATGAGAGACCATGTGGAGGTCATCCCGTTGTGTATGATGAGTAATTGACATCGATTTACGAAAAGTCGAGTTTGCGTCGGTTAGTTCGGACCTAGACGTTGCGTGGCGTAACGGGCTCGGTCGGACTCGGTCGAACCTAGTCGTTTGGGTTTAGGTTGCATATTCTGATGACTCGATAGGTTTGATCTCTATTTACGCTTTCATGTATCGAGCGGTGCTATTTGACGTGTTTCTTGTCTGTGTGTCTGCAGGACGTCGAGGCGGAGTCGTGGCGAGACACGGTGGACCGGACTAGGCGCAGGTGGCGCTGAGGTCAGAACGGTCGGGATGTGTCGAAGACGACGTGGACTCGAGGTGTTTGCGAGGCGAGAAGCGCGGAAGCTTCCCGGAAGGTGCAGGAGGGGCGAAACGGGAATTTCGCAAAACTGCAAAAGCGGGAGCGGCGCGTTGGACTTAGCGGGCGTAACGGGGCGGAGACCCGTTAGCCAAGGCTATAAATAGAGGAGAGGGGCTGCATCTCCACCAAGTCTTCTAGAGAGGATTAGGGTTTCAATAGTCAAAGAGTCTTTGCAAGTGGTTATGCTTTAGACTTTAGTTGGTATGAGTTGGTAGTGGAGCGGAGGGTTGTTTTGTGCCCAGCTTTGTCTCCTGCGTGAGAAATGCTGTGAGTGTCCAGAGCTGTGACTCTGTTCTTTGTCCTCCCTGTTCTGGAGTTCTTGAGATAGAGAGGGAGAAGATGAGTTGAAGTCTATGTAATCATCCCTCTTGTATCAATTGTGTATGGGGTCATCTCTATGATCATCTGCATCAATATGAGAGGTCTCGATTGAATTTAACTAAGTCTCTGCTCTCTGTTCTTTTTCTCTCTACGATGCTCTCATGGCTCATTTCTTGAGATTTTGAGTTTTGTTGTTTCTCTTGCGGTTGAGTAGTAAAATGGGTTGTTCTATGATGGAATCACATTTCTAGACCTTTTGATTGACTTCTCTAAAGAACAAATCAAGTTTAATTTCAGTTTTGAAATTTATGACCTCTCTGTTCTTCAAAGTGCATTTCTAGGGTTTTGTGATTTCTTCTCGTTTTCTTTGGTGAGATGGGATGAAAATTGGCATGTTGAGTTCTTAGACTCTTGAGAAGACATCCTCAAAATTTCATCAGCAAAGGATCAAAGTCTTGAGAGAAATTTGGATTTCTGTAATCTCCCTGAAGCTTTTAGTTTTTGAAGTAAAATCTGTTCTTCTTGTCGTTGGGTTGCTTTCCCTTGGTCCCCTAGGCTCCTTTGGCTTTTCTTATTGTAACCACTTCTTCCTGGGCAGAGAAATCCAAAAGGCAGCCTTAATCTCTTTGATTTTCGGCTATGAACAGTAATTACTGAATAGAAATTTTCAGTCAGTCACTCTTCTCTGTTTTCATGTCTGCCGAACAGCCCTTGTCCTTTCAGGATTTTTCTTCGGGCAAGAAGTTATAGTTTTTAATCAGTTTGGAAATTTTAGTCTGCAGTCCAAACTTTCAGATTACATTGGCTTGCAGTTTCTGCACTTTTGGTTGGACTTCAGTGAACCGATTCTGCTATCTCCAGTCTGCATTTTCCTTTTCGGTTCTCTGCATTGCAGTCAGGTTTTGGCTCATATTTCAGGTTGAGCAGTTTCAGTTTTTGCTGCAGTTTCAAAATCATTCGCTCACGTTCTTTCTCGGTTTGGTCTGGAGTTTTGATCCCCAAAGCTGTCCTCGGCTGTTAGTGTTTCATTTTTGCTACAGATCTTTTACTGCTGCCGAACTGCAGTGTATTCTTTCGGCTTTTCTTCAGATTCCTGTAATCGGCAGCAGCACAAATCGGCAGCAGCAGTAATTAAGAGTTTGGTTCAGTTTTGAACTGCTGTGATTTCATTTGTCTGCTGTTTTCTCAGACTTGTAATATCCCGAACGTCGTTACGGCATAAGATTTTAAATCCATCGCGGAATCGCCAGTTTTTGATGAATCATGGGAAGGAAAAATATGAATTGTAGAACTTTGTAAAATAAATTAAATAAATTAAAATATTTAATTTGGATGTTTTGGGCTGTCCGGAGGGTGGGCGGCCGCTTTGGGCGAAGAGCCCAAATGGGGTCCGTACCCCTCCCAAACCCTAGCACCCTCTATATAAACCCTCCTTGGCCCCTCCCTCTTTCCACCCCAAACCAGCCACCACCACACGCTTGGCGCCCCTTCTCCCCTTGCTGCGCCATGGTGCCAAGGAAGAAAAGAAAGGGAAGAGAGGAAGGAGAAGGAGAAGGAGAAGGAGAAGAAGGAGAAGAAGAAGAAGAGGAAAAGATTGGGAAACGCGTCTTTGTCGTGGGCACGCGTTTGAACGCTGTCGCCTAATCTGCCGTAATGTAGTTCTTCCTTTGTTTTGGGCATTAAATTACTCCTAGCTGTGATTAAAATAAAAATAGGTGTTCTCCATGAAAATTGTAGGTTTTTAAGTCATGAATCCAGAGAGGGATTATTTGATATTTTTAGATCTATATTTTTAAAGATACGAAAAAAATGAAGCAGTATGTCTGAGAGAGTAATTTGTTGAATTGTGGAGCGGAGAGGAGTTTTCGGGGTTTCGGGTCTCTAGCGATGTTTTATATTTTTTTATCATGTTTGTATGCTGTGGTTGAGTGCTGAGAGGTGTCTTATGGACAGGTGGTCATGTCCCCAGCGCTCTTGAATTTTTGTTGATCTTCGCTTCATCGGATTGAGGCAAGTAAGCGTGGCGGTGGTTGCTACCGTTTAACCCGTTGTTCATAATACATTCAGTTTACATTATTATCGTAATTTGATACAATTGCCATGATTGCATGATATTTTAATTGTGGAATTCTTGCTTAATGTTAATATGTTGATCATGAAATTAGTATGTGGTGGATGTTGATTATGTTGAGAGCATGATAATGCTCCTTGGATGAATTAATGTGATTAATGGATTTTCATATCATTCAATCATTCATGATATATCATGTCCTTTGTATGTGGATGTCGCCGCTTATAGCCGCGACCGCACCGTCTGACATTGTATATTGCCGTGTCGACGCACCTCTTCGCCGCGGAAGCATTCGTATATTGCCGAAATACGATGCATTGCACTTCCTGCCCTGGCAAGAGTAATGTGGAGCATAGCATGAGCATTCATATGCATTCATATGCATTGCATTGTGGAATAATCATTTGCATACATATGCAATCTAATGTGGTGAAGTTATTTTGTGGAATGTACAACTTCATAGTTGTAATGTGGGATTGGTTCTTGTGAGCTATTGACGGAATGAAGGTTGTGGTTGTGATCTTGAAATGTGGTTCGTCCCTTGTGTGATTGTGATGGTGGCATAAACTCCTTTCTCTTACTTTACTTGTTTATAGTAATTGTGGATATGAGAAGTAATATAGTATTGAAGTAAGACATACATATGTTTTATTGCCTTTGGTAGTGGTAGTGGTTGAGGATTTAAAGTAGTCAATCATGAATTAATTGTTAGTGTTTTACTGTCTTTGATAGTGAATTGAGGTTGAGAATATATACATTGTTAATTGTGGAAGATTAAATGTGGTTGAATAATCTATTGGGTTTGTGGAGGAATAAATGTTTTCTTTTGCATTTAATACGGGATAAAATGATTGCATTCATATGCTAATTAAATCTGAAATTTAAGAGGTATGATTCATGAAAGTTTATGGTGGTTTAATATTTATGAACATTGCATGATATTTTAATTGTGGATGTATGAAATTATAATGATGATGTTTAAATTGCTTGTAGTTTGAATAACTTGTTAAACAGTTTGCTTGCTGAGATTTTTATCTCACTCTTGCTTCCCCCTCCCTACAGGTGGACTTTGAGCATGCATCGGGAAGGGTAGAGCGGCACCGCACTGATGCACTTGTATTATAATCTTAATGCTGAAATAAAGTTGAAAGAAATCTAGTCTTTGTTTAGCTATTTTATTGACAAATTTCTTCTTAGTAATATTAAATTTGTGTACCGTTCCTATAGATGTTTTGTTATAGTTGATTATGATTAATGATTTGTTATCTATTCATTTATCTTAGTTGTTTACGCTTAGCTTATACTATATTATTTTGTAATTGTTGCGAGTTTATTTTATTTTCGTAAATTGGCTAGTTGTAGAGCACTTCAGTAGCATCCGGGGTAATGTGGATCCCGGGTGTTACTGATTAATATCGAGCGGGCTTTAGGTCCGTGGTACTTAAACTATTAAATTGACACACTTGCACAGTAGGATGGGATGGGTCAAGCATTGCATTTATGCTTTTGACATGTTGTATTAATGATTTATGTTATGAGATGATCTTGTATGATTATTATTTGCTCCTATGACTGTTATGAGTGAGAATTGTTAATGATAATATGTAGAGATTGTTTTTGCTGCCTTGGCATTTGCCAGGTTATATCATTGTTTGCAGAATGGGGATAGCAATGTAGTTACCTCAGGTAACTTAATTGCAAATGTTGTGAGTGAATTTCTTAGAAAGTTGTTGTCTTCCTTAAGTTGATCCTGGCCGATTCTTGGCCTAATGCAGTTAATGAATTTCTTTTGAGTTTGTGATTCTTGCAGTTGAGGGTATGCAATTGGTCTCTACCTGTTCCTTGAAGCAGTTATTGCTTCTTTCCGGACTAATGAGAAACTTTTGCTACCTGTGCTTATTGTTGGCTTGTAAGATTAGTTCCTTCGTGGGAGTTTGTCTTGTTGTGAATCATGGCTTATTGGTTCGCTTGGTATTTTATTTTATAAATGCAAGTTTTGAGTTGCAAAACTCATTAAAATGTGAAAGTCTTGGATCTATGTTTTTCTTTTAGATTATTTCGAGTGTTGAAGTTTATTTTTCATCTCTTTTCTAAAAGAGAGTGGTAAACCTTTTATGGTGTTTTGCTATGCTTAAGTGGAAGGTGGTAATCATATAAACTAATTTATAAGGTATGAATTGTCAAGCTGAGATGTTAGCATGTTGCATAATTAATTTTAATTAGCATCCTCGGAAGTGTAGTTTATTATTTTGATATCACCTTGTAATAGTTTCTGGAAGTATTGTGATTTAGATTTTGTCTATATATGTTTGGAACTCATGGAGTTATTGAGGGTGTGCAAAAGAACGAGAATGATTATTATGATTGTTTAAATTTCTATCATGTTGGGTAAATTGAATTATTTTAGTCTTTAGTAATTAATCTGACCGTTTGGAAATTAGTAGGTAAGGATGTGTTGGAATATTGCCTTGGTAATATTGACTTTTAACCTGTCATTTATTTAGATACTTTATGAGCTTGTACAATTACTAGATTCATCTATCTTTCACCATGTTAAATTGTTGAGACATGTATAAAGAAATAGATGAAGGTTAATGTATTGACTTGTAGAATCTTGTCGTATAAACCGGTATTATTGAAGTTTAAATTTGTTTCGTTCTAATTTACGAACGTAAGGAGAAATATTGAATCTATGTTCATGATTGATTTATGATTGTAAATAGAGTTAGATCATGAATGTTGTTATGATAATTTAATAATCAACTATTGCTAGTAATGAATAGAGTACAATCAATTTGTACTAAATTAGAGTTGAGCATCAATAAGAATTGAATATATGAAATTTAATGAGAGATTTATACTAACATGTTTTGTGAGATTGCCCTGTTCTAGCATCATCTTGTTTAAGAGCTTTGCTTTAATATGGTGGCTTATGCACTAGGATTTCCTAGATTAAATAGTCACAATCTTATCTAGATAATAGAAACATGATGAAGCGTTTTCTTGTGTTTCTTTTGGAAAAATTTATGACGTGATTTGTGGATAAGATGAAGCCTGTTAAGAATGTATTATTCTGATGTTAGCATATTGGTCAGCATGTGGTTGTGGTGATAATGCTGAATGTTGTATAAATAAAATAATTTGGTAACTTCCATGATATTATTTGAGTCAAAAGTTTTGATCTGTTTTTGCGTGTCGCGATCTTTAGATCTCATGGCTTTTGTGGTAACGAAATTGTTTTGAGCAAAGTGTCGTGTTGAGAGCTTTTATTAGTTCTTAAAGAATTAATGTGTTGTGGTCTTCAAATCTCTTTTGTTGGATCTGTCAAGGTAATACCGTAATCAAAGAAGGTTGTTCTCTTTGTTAAAAGAAAAGTTTGTTAAAAGTATTAGAGGTTGAAGTCAAGTTGTGCATTTCTTTTTGTGGTGTGTTTGACTTCTTATTCTTGCCGCATAAGAGTTACTTGAGCTCAAATGGCAATATATTCACCGCATAAGAGCTTCTTGAGCTCGAATGGCAATACTGTATTCTTATTTGTTTGAGATTTTGTTTTTTCTTCTTGAGAAGGCATGTGCCTTCAGCTGTGATCTTATCTTTTGTTGTCCAAGATTTATTGCTATTTCTTCTGGTCTTGTGTTTATTGCGGATGGTAACATATTCCTTTGTCCTAGAATTTACTTTTTTTTTGCCTCTCCAAGAAAGGGGTATTTGATTTGGGTTGCAAAGTCTTTTAAGATGTGTATGGCATCTAGTTGGTGTGTTGGGCGATGATTTGGAAATCCTTGGTTCAAGGAAGTTAAATTTCCAAAGGGAATGGATTGGGAAATTAATAATATCTCGAGCAATAATATGCTCACTTGATTCTTGTTTAAACTGTGTGTTTATGGCAGAGCTCATCTGCAAATTGAGTTGTTATATGTTGTGGTGTATTCTTTTCCAGTTAGGAAAAGAAAATGATTGTTTTGGTCAATCAGTGTTTTCACTCTTGGCTTGTGTGATGTGGTTTCTCCAAATGTCTATTTGGAGAGTGTGAATGGTTTTGTTGTGAATCCTTTGTTTTGGATCGTGGTCCTTTGAAGGAAGATTGTTTACTAGGGTGTTGCTTGAGAATGCTTCATTCTTCTTGTGGTTGTGTTACACTTGTAACAGTTATTGTTTGATCTTCGAGTATTGTTATGAGTGGAATCTGTGAATGAATTCTTTAAAAAGGGTACAATGTATTATCCCGATTATAATATATAGAGAAAAATATTCTAAGAGGGAGGATGGTATTAGATAGTGGCTTGATAGTTTTGCGAGAATGGCAGATCTCGCTGGCCGCTCAGAGCCGGCAGAAGAGTTACGGGTGCTCGACGTTGTCCGGGCGTGTCGTGGACTCATCGGAGTTGATGTGGAGGCCCTTTTGACGAATCAGCCCGAGTAGGAGGTGACATGGGAGCTTGAAGTTCAAGTGTGGAAGAATGACCCAAGTTCTTCGAGGCGGGTAAGAACCCGTAGTTGTTGTTCTATCCTTGGGTTGCTCTATTCGTTGGTTATTCTTTCCTTGGTTGTTCTTGTTCTTTGTGTCGTGGGTTGAGGAGCGAGATTCGAGGACGAATCCTTTTTAGGTGGGGAGAATGTAATATCCCGAACGTCGTTACGGCATAAGATTTTAAATCCATCGCGGAATCGCCGGTTTTTCGATGAAATCATGGAAGGAAAAATATGAATTGTAGAACTTTGTAAAATAAATTAAATAAATTAAAATATTTAATTTGGATGTTTTGGGCTGTCCGGAGGGGTGGGCCAGCCGCTTTGGGCCAGTAAGCCCAAATGGGGTCCGTACCGCCTCCCAAACCCTAGCACCCCTCTATATAAACCCCCTCCCTTGGCCCCTCCCCTCTTTCCACCCCAAACCAGCCACCACCACACGCTTGGGCGCCCCCCCTTCTCCCCCCTTGCTGCTGCCATGGTGCCAAGGAAGAAAAGAAAGGGAAGAGAGGAAGGAGAAGGAGAAGGAGAAGGAGAAGGAGAAGAAGGAGAAGAAGAAGAAGAGGAAAAGATTGGGGAAATCTCTTCATCTAGGTAATTTTTCCCCATCCCAATCCTCTGTTTTATGGATTAATTAAGGTTCTTGGCACGGAATTTGATGGTAGATATTAGATCAATTGCCCGATTAGAGTTTTGTCGCGGATTGGTTTTAGATCTATTCGCGCAGCGCGGCTTGTCTCGTAGTTTTGATCAAGAAAAAGAATTTTCCTGCGGGTATCCCCAAAAGGAAAATTGTAGAGAACTTCCGGATCTATCTCCTGTGGTTTTTTAAAATTTTTCTACCGTGGGATCTGGGAGATACGAGGTCGGCAATACCGCTGTCCGGCAGCAGACAGAACGGTACAGCCCGACGGTAAACCGGAGTTTAAAATTAGTAAACGAATTTTCCTGCAGGTCTCCCCAAAAGGAAAGTTGTATATTACTTCCATATGTATCTTCTATATTTATTTCAAATTTTTATATTACGGGATCTGGGAGATACGGAGTCAGCAATATCGCTGTCCGGCAGGCGGACGGATTGGTACAGTCCAACTGTAATCCGGGATTCAAAAATAGTAAATTAATTTTCTGGCCTTGGCCGTAGTTGGGAAAGTTGTAGATAAGTTATATATCTAGCTTGTATATAAATTTGGCAATTTTTAGGCCTCTGTGCTGTCGTGGGCACGCGTTTGAACGCGGCTGCCCAATCTGCCAGAACAGAGTTCTTCCTCTGTTTTGGGCATTAAATTACTCCTAGCTGTGATTAAAATAAAAATAGGTGTTATGCATGAAAATTGTAGGTTTTTAAGTCATGAATCCAGAGAGGGATTATTTGATATTTTTAGATCTATATTTTTAAAGATACGAAAAAGTGAAGCAGCGCTGCTGTAGAGAGTAATTTGTTGAATTGTGGAGCGGAGAGGAGTTTTCGCGGGTTTCGGGTCTCTAGCGATGTTTTATATTTAATAGTACCAAGGAATTTTATTCAAATTCTTCTATTTAATGAACCTTCAACATTTCCATCATAACCACAAATGGACCAACATACTAACATCAGAATAATACATTCTTAACAAGCATCATCGTATCCTCAACTCCCTTCATAAACTTTTCCAAAAGAAACATAAGAAATCATTGCATCATGTTTCTAATATCTAAGTAAGGTTGCAACTACTTGATCTAGGAGAACCTAGTGCATAAGCCACATAAATAGAACAAAGCTCTTAAACAAGATGATACTAGAACAAGATAATCTCAGAAATCATGCTAGTATAAATTTCTTACTAGATTTCATATATTCCATTCTTTATTGGTGCTCAACTCTAACTTAGCACCAATTGATTGTACTCTATTCACTATTGGCAATAATTGATTATTATTCGGTCATAACAACATTCATGATCCTAACTCCATTTTACAATTATAAGACATTCATGAGCATAGATTTTGTATCCTACCTTACATTCAGAAATTAGATTGGAAATGACTTTAAACTTCAATGATACCAGCTCGTAAGACAAATTTCTACAAGTCAATGCATCAACCTTCATCTATTCCTTTATACGTATTTCAACAATCTAGCATGGTAAAAGATAGATGAAACTAGCAATTGTGCATGCTCATAAAGCATCTAAATAAAAGACATATTAAGGGTCAATATTACCAAGGTAATATTCTAACACCTCCTTACTTAATCATTCCAAACGGTCGGATTAATTACTAAAGACACGATAATTCAATTTATCCAATCATGATAGACATTTTAACAATCATAATAATCATTCGGTTCTTATTACACACTCCTCAATAACTCCATGAGTTACTATCATGAGTAAACAAATTCTTAATCATAGTTCTTCTACAAACTATTACAGGGCAATATCAAATTAAACAACTACACTTCCAAGGATACTAGTAAAAAATTTAATTATACACTATGCTAACATATCAACTTGATAATTCAACCTTATGAATTAGTTTATACGACTACCACCTTCCACTTAAGCATAGCAAAACAACATAAAGGATTTTAACACTCTCTTTCAAAAGGAAAAGGAACAATAAACTTCAACGCCGAGGTAAAGAGAAACATAGATCCAAAGCTTTCACATAACAATGAGTTTTGCAACTCAAAATTCGCATTAATAAAAGAAAACACCAAGCGAACAATGAGCCATGATTCGCAACAAGACAAACTCCCACGAAGGAACTAACCTTACAAATCAACAAAAAGCACGGTAGCAAAGTATCTCGAGAGTCCGGAAAGAAACAATAATCGCTTCAAGGAATGTAGAGACCAATTGCATACCCTCAACTGCAAGAACCACAATCTCAAAAGAAATTCATTAACTGCAATCAGCCAAGAATTGGCCGAAATCAACTTAAGGATAATAACAACTTTTCTAATAAATTCACCCAACACCGCAATTAAGTTACCGAGGTAGCTACATTGCTAATCCTCATACTACAAACAATGATATAATCTGCAATACCAAGGTAGCACATCACAACATCTACATCATATCATTGACTATTCTCGGTCATAATAATCATAGGAGCAAATCATAATCATACAAGATTATCAATAAGCATACAAGATTATCTCATAATGTAAATCATCAATATAACATGTCAAAAGCATAAATGCAATGCTTGACCCATCCCATCCTATTGTGCACCAGTGTGTCAATTTAATAGTTTAATTACCACGGACCTAAAGCCCGCTCTGATACCAACTGTAACACCCCAGCCAAACAATGGCCTGAAATGCTACCAAACTAACAACATAATAAAACTATGCTAAGGCATTCTATAAAATTTCGTGAGCCTCCTTTGTTTATTGATAAAATGAAGTTCTAACAATATTATCAAAAGGTATGAATAACCATAAGCAAAGTAATTTGGCTACTAAGCGAAACATCTATAAAACTTAAGTAAAGCATGGAAGCAATATGAAGAAGTTCTAATACATTATTACATCTTAATCTGAAGGTCATAATCAAATACCACTTGAACTAATCAACAAATAATAATTAGAGTTCTCTATCTTCTCCATGGTGAATATTTCGTGCAAGTGCAACAATACTAATCCCTCTTTATTCCCATGCATGCTTGACCTCGTGAAGGTACCTAAAATAAACAAACAACAACAACAAAACAACGAAGAAGAGTGAGTCCAATGACTCGGCAAGTATAATCTGTAACAAATGCAAGCATGAACATTAACTCTCAAGTTAAACATTTTACATATGAATTTCATGCTATGCATTATGATCAAAAGCTCCTCTTTCTCATCTCTTTCGCATTTTACCAAGACGCGGTGTGCATCCGTCAATGCACACCCATGCACTGCCCTCGGTGCAGGGACCATTGCCCACACTCCGCAAGTGTGGGGACCTCGATGCTTGATCACCGCATGATCAAGACTTCAACAATTCTCAATATGATGCATATATGTGAATGTATCAAAAGATAACGAGCATTCACCATACTACGCATCAACCAATCTTATAAATGCCATAATGTAAACAGAACATAAATAGCATTCTCAATTCATCACTTACTCATACTCACAATTTAAACAGTCATGATTCAACCATCATCCAAACAATTCAACAAATCCATAAACACACAGATTTTCACATCACAAATATACTTGCCTCAACCGCGAGAAAATGAAGAACACGTAGAAGGCACAACCCCGAATCCGCTCTCCTCCTGAATATTTAATTAATAATTACCAACATGACAGTAGCGGGTTTCTAGATATAAAATAACAGCAACCCCAATTAACCCAACAATTTATCTCAATTAAATCCCCAACTCCCCTCGGCCAAATCTGCCCAACCACAGACAGCCGACTTCCAAAAATCATAACTTTCAGTAAGTAACTCCAAATTAAGCGTTCTTGGACTCTATGGAAAGATAATTAAATTATCTACAAAAACTTAGTTGGGGAGACTCTCTGATTCTGCCATTAACTAGCCGATCCAAACCCTTTTCTAAAGCATCCAAATTCACGTCGGACTCTCTGGACAGCGCACTAAAACAGGCATAACTTTCGCCCAGAAATTCGAATCCGGACTTCTTTACCTCTATTGAAAGCTAAGAAACTTATCTACAACTTTCTCAATTTTAAGGACTCCTGAATCGCAACTATTTCCGTCGCACAAACCGATCTACTAAACTCTGTCCAGAACTACCCGATCTGCAGAACAGTAACACTAGAAAATTCATAACTTTCGCTACACAAATCCGAATCATGTGTTCTTGTACTCCCTGGAAAGATAATTAAACCCTCTACAACTTTCTAGAAGGGGTCCAGAGCTGAATACCGACGAAACTAGATCAAAACCGCCGAGAAACAACTACCATCCCAGCAGCCCAGAAAACCGACGAATCTAACTTGATTAAAAACCAATCTAGAGACTACCAGGGATTACCCTTGACGACACGACGACGAACACATCGACGAACACGACGAACACGCCCGCGATCTCCTCCTCTCTTCCTCCGGATCCACGCGGTACAGCGATTTAACGCCGGCGACGGCGCACCGGGAGGAGACGACGACGATGAAGACGACGACGGCGCACCGGGAAGAAGACGTCGGGCAGCACGGGCGGCGGCTACTGGGGTGGAGGCGCAGGGGTGGAGGCGCAGGGGTGGGGGCTGCCTAGGGTTTTAAGAGGTGGCCTCCCTCCCTCTTGGGCCAAGAAAACCCACCGGCCAAGGCCTAGGCCCAGTTGTCTTAAATTTTCATAAAACCCTCAAAACTCTTATAAATTTAATTATTTCACAAAGTCCTCTCTATTAATTAAACAATTAATTAAACAATTTCCGGGTATTACATTCTACCCCTTATATAGAATTCGACCCCAATTCTAACCGCAACCTCAACAGAAAACAAAACAACCAACTAGCAATTAACTTGCACCCGACGTGAACAACGCCGGTCTCTGCTTTCAGCATGCGAGACTCCAACTCCCAAGTTGCTTCTCTCTCGGTCTGCTGCGACCAAAGCGCTTTGACATACTAAATATTTTTTTCTAATTGCTTGCACCTCGCACATAGGTTCTTGAAGATCCAAGTGGTTTGCCAACCTCCCGATCCTTGCTCCTTACATCGCATAACTTTTCACCGCTCTGGGCGACCAATGATTCGACTCACCAAGGCCACTCGTTGAACTTACGCCCCTACAACACTTGAATTGTGTAGCTTTAATTCTTGAATGGTGGTGGTCTTACTCGTTGGTCAACGGTTTTAATGAAGCCCACGCCCGGATCTTTCAAGTTCTCCTCGATACCGAGTCATACAAAGCGTGTATCCCACACTAGAACCCAAGGTAGTCCTAGTGATACACAAACCCCTAAAACTTCGCAATTAACAAAAGCGATTAAATACACATCGGGTTATCATTCCCTTTAGTACCAACCCACACAATCTGACAAGACATATATCTCATGTTTCCATTCTCAATCGATCTCTTTACCTTAGCAATGAGCACCCCTTAAACACGGGCACACCACGGGTCAAGGTAAACCCACTCTTTCACACACGTAATACAACTGAAAATAAGGGATTCTTATTGCAATCACGCATCACCCACTCCCCACCAAAGGGTCAAATCATAAAGAAAATCGAGGATTCAACATAAGAACCTCTCCACCTTCCAAGTAGGTGGTTTGCAAACAAACAACACATACGTCAAAGGGGAATCACTCAAATGTCAAACCGTCCATTTTTTTTTCCTAAACCGAAAAACCACACAAGCCAACAAAAGTCAACTCAAACCACAAAAGACTTTTCTCTCATCACGTAGCTCAAACAAGAATCGGGAGCATTTTACTACCGATTTTTTATTAAACTTCCTCTTGAATCACGTGGTTCCAAATTATCCCATACCATACTAGCTCAATTCTCTTAAATTGGCAACATCAACTCTATGTTCAAACCGAGTGCATCCAACACACTTTTGTAGAGGGACTCTACTATTCTCATAATAACATACTGTAGTCAACTCCTCTTCCCACATGTTACTTTAACGAATAATTTCCAATGCACCTCATCGTTATTTTTCACCCACCAACACTTCACCACAAATCTTAAGGACAATCAACATGAATTTCTCGGCTCACATACCCATTTACTACATCCAAAGGATACTATCAAGGAACATCATAATATTCGAATCCACTCCTTCCACTATTCTCACGCAATAACATTAGCCTCCAAGGTTCTAGCATAGATCACCAACCAAAATTTCCCATCTCTAAGGCTTCTATACATATACTTGATATATTTAATACAAAGACTCTTAAATTCAGTGACTAAAATTTCCACAATCAACCATACTCAATCATTAACAACCATATGAAACATATTCTCAACTTGATTATCTCAGAAAGATTCTAACTCCTAGAGGGTTACTCACCGAGCTAAGTTATACATGGCAAAATTCAACAATCCTTACTATCCCAATAATTCCCACAACGGTTGGGCTTCTTCACAATTATAAACTCATTAACTACACTATCATAATCATTCTAATAATCCTTGCAAAGTACCCCATCATGATGCTCCAATAAAATTGATCAAGATTCCCATACTTTCAATAATTCCAACGTTCCAAAGAAAATGAACGTAACACTCATGAACCACAGCTAGGTTCTTCTAGTTGCAACAATAAAACTATTTAGCCCCAAGGACAACATCTTCTTTAAATCAAATCCTCATCGAGAATTATTCAACGAACAATTCATCACTCCAAGAATCTCAAGTATCTTGATACCCACAATCTCACCCGGACTAATCACAAAACCACACCAACCAGTTGCCATACACATCTTAAAGGTCTTTGCAACCCAAAATGCGTACCCCTTTCTTGGAGAAGCAAAAGAAGAAAATTTCAGCACAATGTCCATCTGCAATAAACACAAAACCAAGAAAACAAAGATCTTGGACAACAAAGGATAAGACCACGGTGAAGGCGCATGCCTCCTCGAGACGAAAACATCAAATCTCAACCAATACGAATACAAGATTGTCATTTGAGCTCGAAACTCTTAAGCGGCGAAAATAAGAAGTCAAACACACTTCACAAAGATTGCACAACTTGACTTCAACCTTCAAAACTTTTATCAAACTTTTCCTTTTAACAAAGAGAACAACCTTCTTTGAATACGGTATCACCTTAACAATTCCAACAAAAGAAGAGTTGAAGACCACAACACATTAATTCTTTAAGAACTAAATAAAATCCCTCAACACGACACTTTGCTTAAAACAATTTCAGCTACCACATAAATCATGAGATCAAAGATCGCATACACACTATCAAAACTTTTGATTTAAATAGTACCAAGGAATTTTATTCAAATTCTTCTATTTAATGAACCTTCAACATTACCATCATAACCACAAATGGACCAACATACTAACATCAGAATAATACATTCTTAACAAGCATCATCATATCCTCAACTCCCTTCATGAACTTTTCCAAAAGAAACATAAGAAATCATTGCATCATGTTTCTAATATCTAAGTAAGGTTGCAACTACTTGATCTAGGAGAACCTAGTGCATAAGCCACATAAATAGAACAAAGCTCTTAAACAAGATGATACTAGAACAAGATAATCTTAGAAATCATGCTAGTATAAATTTCTTACTAGATTTCATATATTCCATTCTTTATTGGTGCTCAACTCTAACTTAGCACCAATTGATTGTACTCTATTCACTATTGGCAATAATTGATTATTATTCGGTCATAACAACATTCATGATCCTAACTCCATTTTACAATTATAAGACATTCATGAGCATAGATTTTGTATCCTACCTTACATTCAGAAATTAGATTGGAAATGACTTTAAACTTCAATGATACCATTCGTAAGACAAGTTTCTACAAGTCAATGCATCAACCTTCATCTATTCCTTTATACGTATTTCAACAATCTAGCATGGTAAAAGATAGATGAAACTAGCAATTGTGCATGCTCATAAAGCATCTAAATAAAAGACATATTAAGGGTCAATATTACCAAGGTAATATTCTAACACCTCCTTACTTAATCATTCCAAACGGTCGGATTAATTACTAAAGACACAGATAATTCAATTTATCCAATCATGATAGACATTTTAACAATCATAATAATCATTCCGGTTCTTATTACACACTCCTCAATAACTCCATGAGTTACTATCATGAGTAAACAAATTCTTAATCATAGTTCTTCTACAAACTATTACAGGGCAATATCAAATTAAACAACTACACTTCCAAGGATACTAGTAAAAAATTTAATTATACACTATGCTAACATATCAACCTGATAATTCAACCTTATGAATTAGTTTATACGACTACCACCTTCCACTTAAGCATAGCAAAACAACATAAAGGATTTTAACACTCTCTTCAAAAGGAAAAGGAACAATAAACTTCAACGCCGAGGTAAAGAGAAAACATAGATCCAAAGCTTTCACATAACAATGAGTTTTGCAACTCAAAATTCGCATTAATAAAAGAAAACACCAAGCGAACAATGAGCCATGATTCGCAACAAGACAAACTCTCACGAAGGAACTAACCTTACAAATCAACAAAAAGCACAGGTAGCAAAGTATCTCAGTAGTCCGGAAAGAAACAATAACTGCTTCAAGGAACAGGTAGAGACCAATTGCATACCCTCAACTGCAAGAACCACAATCTCAAAAGAAATTGTTAACTCCAATCACCAAGAATTGGCGAAATCAACTTAAGGATAATAACAACTTTTCTAATAAATTCACCAAACACCGCAATTAAGTTACCCGAGGTAGCTACATTGCTAATCCTCATACTACAAACAATGATATAATCCGCAATACCAAGGTAGCACATCACAACATCTACATCATATCATTGACTATTCTCACCATAATAATCATAGGAGCAAATCATAATCATACAAGATTATCAATAAGCATACAAGATTATCTCATAATGTAAATCATCAATATAACATGTCAAAAGCATAAATGCAATGCTTGACCCATCCCATCCTATTGTGCACCAAAGGTGTCAATTTAATAGTTTAATTACCACGGACCTAAAGCCCGCTCGATACCAATCAGTAACACCCACCAAACAATGGCCCGAAATGCTACCAAACTAACAACATAATAAAACTATGCTAAGGCATTCTATAAAATTTCGTGAGCCTCCTTTGTTTATTGATAAAATGAAGTTCTAACAATATTATCAAAAGGTATGAATAACCGCAAGCAAAGTAATTTGGCTACTAAGCAGAAACATCTATAAAACTTAAGTAAAGCATGGAAGCAATATGAAGAAGTTCTAATACATTATTACATCTTAATCTGAAGGTCATAATCAAATACCACTTGAACTAATCAACAAATAATAATTAGAGTTCTCTATCTTCTCCATGGTGAATATTTCGTGCAAGTGCAACAATACTAATCCATCTTTATTCCCATGCATGTTGACCTCGTGAAGGTACCTAAAATAAACAAACAACAACAACAAAACAACAAAGAAGAGTGAGTCCAATGACTCGTAAGTATAATCAGTAACAAATGCAAGCATGAACATTAACTCTCAAGTTAAACATTTTACATATGAATTTCATGCTATGCATTATGATCAAAAGCTCCTCTTTCTCATCTCTTTCGCATTTTACCAAGACGCGGAGTGTGCATCCGTCAATGCACACCATGCCTGCACCTCGCATGCAGGGACCAATGCCCACACCGCAAGTGTGGGGACCTCGATGCTTGATCACCGCATGATTAAGACTTCAACAATTCTCAATATGATGCATATATGTGAATGTATCAAAGATAACGAGCATTCACCATACTACGCATCAACCAATCTTATAAATGCCATAATGTAAACAGAACATAAATAGCATTCTCAATTCATCACTTACTCATACTCACAATTTAAACAGTCATGATTCAACCATCATCCAAACAATTCAACAAATCCATAAACACACAGATTTTCACATCACAAATATACTTGCCTCAACCGCGAGAAAATGAAGAACACGTAGAAGGCACAACCCGGAATCCGCTCTCCTCCTGAATATTTAATTAATAATTACCAACATGACAGTAGCGGGTTTCTAGATATAAAATAACAGCAACCCCAATTAACCCAACAATTTATCTCAATTAAATCCCCAACTCCCTCGGCCAAATCTGCCCAACCACAGACAGCCGACTTCCAAAAATCATAACTTTCAGTACGTAACTCCAAATTAAGCGTTCTTGGACTCTCTGGAAAGATAATTAAATTATCTACAAAAACTTAGTTGGGAGACTCTCTGATTCTGCAATTAACTAGCCGATCCAAACCCTTTTCTAAAGCATCCAAATTCACGTTGGACTCTCTGGACAGCGCACTAAAACAGGCATAACTTTCGCCCAGAAATTCGAATCCGGACTTCTTTACCTCTATTGAAAGCTAAGAAACTTATCTACAACTTTCTCAATTTTAAGGACTCCTGAATCGCAACTATTTCCGTCGCACAAACCGATCTACTAAACTCTGTCCAGAACTACCCGATCTGCAGAACAGTAACACTAGAAAATTCATAACTTTCGCTACACAAATCCGAATCACGTGTTCTTGTACTCCCTGGAAAGATAATTAAACCCTCTACAACTTTCTAGAAGGGGTCCAGACCTGAATCCCGAGAAACAACTACCATCCCAGCAGCCCAGAAAACCGACGAATCTAACTTGATTAAAAACCAATCTAGAGACTACCAGGGATTACCCTTGACGACACGACGGCGAACACGCCGACGAACACGACGAACACGCCCGCGATCTCCTCCTCTCTTCCTCCGGATCCACGCGGTACAGCGACGAACGTCGGCGACGGCGCGCCGGGGAGGAGACGACGACGATGAAGACGACGGCGGCGCACCGGAAGAAGACGTCGGGCAGCACGGCGGCGGCTGCTGGGGTGGAGGCGCAGGGGGTGGGGGCTGCCTAGGGTTTTAAGAGGTGGCCTCCCCTCCCCTCTTGGGCCAAGAAAAACCCACCTGGGCCAAGGCCTAGGCCAGGTTGTCTTAAATTTTCATAAAACCCCTCAAAACTCTTATAAATTTAATTATTTCACAAAAGTCCCTCTCTCTATTAATTAAACAATTAATTAAACAATTTCCGGGGTATTACAGAAGGCATGTGCCTTCAGCTGTGATCTTATCTTTTGTTGTCCAAGATTTATTGCTATTTCTTCTGGTCTTGTGTTTATTGCGGATGGTAACATATTCCTTTGTCCTAGAATTTACTTTTTTTGCCTCTCCAAGAAAGGGGTATTTGATTTGGGTTGCAAAGTCTTTTAAGATGTGTATGGCATCTAGTTGGTGTGTTGGGCGATGATTTGGAAATCCTTGGTTCAAGGAAGTTAAATTTCCAAAGGGAATGGATTGGGAAATTAATAATATCTCGAGCAATAATATGCTCACTTGATTCTTGTTTAAACTGTGTGTTTATGGCAGAGGTCATCTGCAAATTGAGTTGTTATATGTTGTGGTGTATTCTTTTCGTTAGGAAAAGAAAATGATTGTTTTAATCAATCAGTGTTTTTCACTCTTGGCTTGTGCAGTGTGGTTTCTCCAAATGTCTATTTGGAGAGTGTGAATGGTTTTGTTGTGAATCCTTTGTTTTGGATCGTGGTCCTTTGAAGGAAGATTGTTTACTAGGGTGTTGCTTGAGAATGCTTCATTCTTCTTGTGGTTGTGTTACACTTGTAACAGTTATTGTTTGATCTTCGAGTATTGTTATGAGTGGAATCTGTGAATGAATTCTTTAAAAAGGGTACAATGTATTATCCCGATTATAATATATAGAGAAAAATATTCTAAGAGGGAGGATGGTATTAGATAGTGGCTTGATAGTTTTGCGAGAATGGCAGGATCTGTTGGCCGCTCAGAGCCGGCAGAAGAGTTACGGGTGCTCGACGTTGTCCGGCGCGTGTCGTGGACTCATCGGAGTTGATGTGGAGGCCCTTTTGACGAATCAGCCCGAGTAGGAGGTGACGTGGGAGCTTGAAGTTCAAGTGTGGAAGAATGACCCAAGTTCTTCGAGGCGGGTAAGAACCTGTAGTTGTTGTTCTATCCTTGGGTTGCTCTATTCGTTGGTTATTCTTTCCTTAGTTGTTCTTGTTCTTTGTGTCGTGGGTTGAGGAGCGAGATTCGAGGACGAATCCTTTTAGGTGGGAGAATGTAATATCCCGAACGTCGTTACTGACATAAGATTTTAAATCCATCGCGAATCGCGGTTTTGATAAATCGCGGAAGGAAAAATATGAATTGTAGAACTTTGTAAAATAAATTAAATAAATTAAAATATTTAATTTGGATATTTTGGGCTGTCCGGAGGGGTGGGCCAGCCGCTTTGGGCCAGTAAGCCCAAATGGGGGTCCGTACCTCCTCCCAAACCCTAGCACCCCTCTATATAAACCCCCTCCCTTGGCCCCTCCCCTCTTTCCACCCCAAACCAGCCACCACCACACGCTTGGGCGCCCCCCCTTCTCCCCCCTTGCTGCTGCCATGGTGCCAAGGAAGAAAAGAAAGGGAAGAGAGGAAGGAGAAGGAGAAGGAGAAGGAGAAAGAGAAGGAGAAGGAGAAGAAGGAGAAGAAGAAGAAGAGGAAAAGATTGGGGAAATCTCTTCATCTAGGTAATTTTTCCCCATCCCAATCCTCTGTTTTATGGATTAATTAAGGTTCTTGGCACGGAATTTGATGGTAGATATTAGATCAATTGCCCGATTAGAGTTTTGTCACGGATTGGTTTTAGATCTATTCGCGCAGCGCGGCTTGTCTTGTAGTTTTGATCAAGAAAAAGAATTTTCCTGCAGGTATCCCCAAAAGGAAAATTGTAGAGAACTTCCAGATCTATCTCCTGTGTTTTTTTAAAATTTTTCTACCGTGGGATCTGGGAGATACGAGGTCGGCAATACCGCTGTCCGGCAGCAGACAGAACGGTACAGCCCGACGGTAAACCGGAGTTTAAAATTAGTAAACGAATTTTCCTGCAGGTATCCCCAAACGTAAAGTTGTATATTACTTCCATATGTATCTTCTGTATTTATTTCAAATTTTTATATTACGGGATCTGGGAGATACGGAGTCAGCAATATCGCTGTCCGGCAGGCGGACGGATTGGTACAGTCCAACTGTAATCCGGGATTTAAAAATAGTAAATGAATTTTCTGGCCTTGGCCGTAGTTGGGAAAGTTGTAGATAAGTTAGATATCTAGCTTGTATATAAATTTGGCAATTTTTAGGCCTCTGTACTGTCGTGGGCACGCGTTTGAACGCGGCTGCCCAATCTGCCAGAACAGAGTTCTTCCTCTGTTTTGGGCATTAAATTACTCCTAGCTGTGATTAAAATAAAAATAGGTGTTCTCCATAAAAATTGTAGGTTTTTAAGTCATGAATCCAGAGAGGGATTATTTGATATTTTTAGATCTATATTTTTAAAGATACAAAAAAGTGAAGCAGCGCTGCTGTAGAGAGTAATTTGTTGAATTGTGGAGCGGAGAGGAGTTTTCGCGGGTTTCGGGTCTCTAGCGATGTTTTATATTTTTTTATCATGTTTGTATGCTGTGGTTGAGTGCTGAGAGGTGTCTTATGGACAGGTGGTCATGTCCCTGAGCGCTCTTGAATTTTTGTTGATCTTCGCTTCATCGTATTGAGGCAAGTAAACGTAGCGGTGGTTGCTACCGTTTAACCTGTTGTTCATAATACATTCAGTTTACATTATTATCGTAATTTGATACAATTGCCATGATTGCATGATATTTTAATTGTGGAATTCTTGCTTAATGTTAATATGTTGATCATGAAATTAGTATGTGGTGGATGTTGATTATGTTGAGAGCATGATAATGCTCCTTGCGGATGAATTAATGTGATTAATGGATTTTCATATCATTCAATCATTCATGACATATCATGTCCTTTGTATGTGGATGTCGCCGCTTATAGCCGCGACCGCATGCAGTCTGCGTTGTATATTGCCGTGTCTGACGCACCTCTTCGCCCATGGAAGCATTCGTATATTGCCGAAATACGATGCATTGCACTTCCTGCCCTGGCAAGAGTAATGTGGAGCATAGCATGAGCATTCATATGCATTGCATTGTGGAATAATCATTTGCATACATATGCAATCTAATGTGGTGAAGTTATTTTGTGGAATGTACAACTTCATAGTTGTAATGTGGAATTGGTTCTTGTGAGCTATTGACGGAATGAAGGTTGTGGTTGTGATCTTGAAATGTGGTTCGTCCCTTGTGTGATTGTGATGGTGGCATAAACTCCTTTCTCTTACTTTACTTGTTTATAGTAATTGTGGATATGAGAAGTAATATAGTATTGAAGTAAGACATACATATGTTTTATTGCCTTTGGTAGTGGTAGTGGTTGAGGATTTAAAGTAGTTAATCATGAATTAATTGTTAGTGTTTTACCGTCTTTGATAGTGAATTGAGGTCGAGAATATATACATTGTTAATTGTGGAAGATTAAATGTGGTTGAATAATCTATTGTGGTTTGTGGAGGAATAAATGTTTTCTTTTGCATTTAATACGGGATAAAATGATTGCATTCATATGCTAATTAAAGCTGAAATTTAAGAGGTATGATTCATGAAAGTTTATGGTGGTTTAATATTTATGAACATAAATTGTAATTGTGGATGTATGAAATTATAATGATGATGTTTAAATTGCTTGTAGTTTGAATAACTTGTTAAACAGTTTGCTTGCTGAGATTTTTATCTCACTCTTGCTTCCCCCTCCCTACAGGTGGACTTTGAGCATGCATCGGGAAGGGTAGAGCGGCACCGCACTGATGCACTTACATTATAATCTTAATGCTGAAATAAAGTTGAAAGAAATCTAGTCTTTGTTTAGCTATTTTATTGACAAATTTCTTCTTAGTAATATTAAATTTGTGTACCGTTCCTATAGATGTTTTGTTATAATTGATTATGATTAATGATTTGTTATCTATTCTGTTTATCTTAGTTGTTTACGCTTCCGCTTATACTATATTATTTTGTAATTGTTGCCAGTTTATTTTATTTTCGTAAATTGGCTAGTTGTAGAGCAGCTTCAGTAGCATCCCAGGGTAATGTGGATCCTGGGGTGTTACAAGACTGTAGCAAAACTGCAGAACTAGATTTCAGTAATTGCTGTCCACTATTTTCGGCTGAAAATCTATTTCGATCGCACCATACTCCATACTTTCGCCAACGGTTGGCATTTCGAAAACAAAAACACTCTTCTCGGCCAGCAGCAGTAATTACTATTCTGACCTTTTTCTGATTTCAGTTTTCAAATCGCAATCTTCACTGCTTTGGGTTTGTTGTTTCCTTCTGCTTTCGAGATGGCACCAGAAGATTCATCCACAAAGTAGCAATCGGCATATCAGTTTTTCAGATTTTCGGCTGCTGTGAACAGCTGCTATAGTTCTTGCCGAATAGCAAATTCAGAGCAGTCTCCTTTTTCCTGTTGTCGGTTGGGTATACTTGCTGTGGTGGTATTTCTGGGTGGCTGTCCCTGTGTTGTTCGGCTGTCAGTTCTCTGTGTTGTTTGGTATACAAAAATCAGCTGCAAGTGCTCTGTGTTTTCAGCTGTAGCAAAATACAAAACTGAATTGCTTGTCACAGTTTTCAGCTCTTCTCTTCTTAGTATGGTTTTGTAACTTTTGATCTTTGTAGTTCTGGGTTAAGACTTTTCATTATTGGCTAACAAAACACTTTCACGTATGATGCAAAACTACTTCTACGTGGCACGTTGAGGTAAATTTCAGTCCTTGTAACCAAGAAAGTTCAGGATAAAGTCTTGATATCAGTTTCCTGTTTCAAGTTTGCAGCAGTAGTTTAAATTCTTTATTCTTCCTGCTGTCTTCAGTTTCAGTTTCTAAGTCTTCTTGTTGGTCGATCAGAGGTTTATTTCCTTGTTTCTCGAGAAAACTCTCTATTGATTTAAGAGAGCATGAATCATCATCTTTGTAGCTTCTATAGCTATCAAAGAAGTTGAGTTCTTCGTGAATATTTTGGGAACAAAATTTGAAGGCACTATTCACCCCCCCCCCTCTGTTGCCATATCCGATCCTACAATTGGTATCAGAGCCGGTTAGCTCTTTTCTATAGATCTTAACCGGTCTGCGAGCCATGGCGACAGACAAGTATTCCACCAAGCCGCCCATCTTTGATGGCCTGGATTACCCCTTCTGGAAAAGCCGAATGGAAACTTACATCCAGGCTCAGGGGTATGCCATCTGGCGGAAGGTGAAGATTCAGTTTGTTGTTCCTGTCGATGAGAACATCAATGTGGCGAACATGCCCGATGTTGAGGCCAATGCAAAGGCAAGGAACATCATAATACAGGGTTTGAGCAGAAGCGAATTTGATCACATCTCTCACCTGTCGTCCGCTCACGACATCTGGACGACCCTCGATGCATACCATGAGGGTACCACCCAGATCAAGACGGTTCGACAGACCGGTTCAGCGAATCTGAGAAATTCGAGATGCTTGCTGGTGAGTCCCTCGACGAGTGCTTTTCGCGTTTTCACAAAATCTTGAGCAACCTCCGAGCCGTCGGTCTCACATACTCCGACTCGGATAACGCTCGACGATGCTTTCGCACTCGATCTTCGTGTTTGGGAGATGAAGGTGACTACCATCAAGGACACCACGGACCTCTCGACCCTGACTCTTGACGCGCTTTACTCGCGCCTCAAGACTCACGAGATTGACATAGTCTCTCGTCGGTCGTAGTCACAGTCAATGGCGTTAGTCACCGATCCCACTTCTGGATCCTCTTCTGCTGAGCCGATGTGCGGATTCTCCCTTGCTGCTCTCTGTGACATAACTGATGACCGCTTAGAGCGACTTATGGATGAACGCTAGCCCTCTTAGCGGAGATTTTCTCATGCTTACAAGAGGAGGAGGGATGGAAAAGAGGAGGACCCGTGATTTGTTTCGAGTGTGGTGGCCCCAATCTCATCCGAGCAAACCGCCCAAGCCGGGAAGGGCAAAAGCGACTACGGCGGTTCGGGTAAGAACGACTACACCGACAAGAACCGCAACTCGAAGCCCTCAGCACCGGTCCAAGGCAAGAAGAAGTTCCGCAACTTTGGGAAGGCGAAGAAGCTCTTCCACCGCGTCCTCACCGCTTTCGATGACCTTGACCTCAGCGAGGTGGAGGGATGGAGCGACGACGACAGGACGGGTGATCAAGAACCCAAAGGCGACGGCGACTTCTCCGGCATGTGCTTCATGGCCCTTGAGGGCGAACTGAGCGACAGCGAGCTGTACTCTGACTCCGACGAGGTATTTCCTTCCTACGACCAACTTAATGAAGCTTTTCTTAAACTAGGAGGATTTCATGCTAGAGCTAAAACTAGGTGTAGCGAGTTGGAGAAGGAAGTAAATAGATTGTCTCTAGAGATTATTGCTCTTACATCTGCTCCCACAAATGATGATTGTGATACTTGTTGTGCTATCAGGTGATATGGAGAAACTAAGGATCTCGCATGATAGTGTGTCCTCCGAGCTTGATATTGTTAAGGTGGAGAATGTTAGTCCGCTTGTGAATTAGAATTGAGTAGGATGGTCATTACCCTACTTGCTACTGATGAGACTATTTCTCCCACCTCATGTGAGGATAAGGACACTGCTGCTAGAGGACCTTATGCCATGCTACTTGATCTGCCCGAATCTTGTGAAACTTGCAATAATCTGAAGATGAACTTAAAACGGGCAGACCATAAGATTGCTGAATTGCGTGCTTCCCTGTTAGAGCCTATTGTTTCTTGCACAAACTGTCCTAAGTTAACTGCTGAACTTGAATCTGTCTCAAAACAGTTTCAAGAAATGATTGATTACAATAAGAAAATAGCTCAGTATGCTTCTAAGGCTCCTGTTAGCTCACCATGCAAAGATTGTGATAAACTAAAATCTGATTTGATTGCTTTAGATGAAAAATGTGTGAAGCTAACTGAGGACCTTCTAGAAAAATCACATCCTCCTTGTGCTTTCTGTGCTGAGGTGTTGGAAAAGGATAAGGACATGATAGAGACGTTTAGGAAGAGTTACGAGAACCAAATGGCTAGGATTAGGCTGCCCTGTGTGTCTGCGAAGCCCTCAAGGTTGAGGTGGCGTGCATAAGGAGAAATATGCACGTGCTATTCGCTCTTCTGCTATTAGTTCTTCTCCTTCCTCTCCTCCTGCTGTCTCTCTTTCTTCTCCTTGCTCCTCTTGCACATCTCTCTTTCGGGAGTGTCAGTACCTTATGAACACTCTCGAGAAATTTGTAGGAGGCAAGAAGAATCTCAATCTTATTCTAGACCAATCAAAGATTTGCAAGTTCAAACAGGGTCTAGGATATGATCTCCGTGAGGATATGAGGAAACATCCACCTGTCGTGCTCAGACCCGTAGCCGCAGGTGTGTTTGAGGTCAAGCCCAAGAATAAGGAAGTTCAATTCAAATCGGATTTGTCCAAGGGATTCGGCGAGAAGGTGATTTCACTGCAGCTTGACCCCTCGTAGGCGGTATCATTGCACCTTCATCGGAAGGATGGGCATTTGTTTGACCATTGCTTCAAGCGCCAAGATCGCGAAGAGATCGTGTTGAGTCTCTTAGGCGTATCCAGGGTCAGCCCCAGACCTTGAGTGCACCTAAGACCAACACGAGGTCTAGGCTTGCTACTTTTGGTGGATTTGGGCAGCATCGAGGACTTGGTTCTTCCGAGTTTTCTGGTTTTCGTCCTCATGCTTCCTTCGGTCATGATTTCCGCCGTCCTGAGGGTAGATCTCGTTTCCATCGAGATAGCTACCCGCGCGTGATCGGCGTCTTCTTGGTGCTCGACTCGCTCTCCGTGGCGGTCGAACCGGCAATGACTTCAGTCGGCACATAGACCTTCTGCTTCTTTGAGCGACGGAGAGCGTAGGGTAGTTAGAGGTCGATCGTGTGTGACTACTTCTTCGCTCGACATGTGACTCGAGATTGGGTTCCAAAATCTATGTTGATTTATCCCAAGATCGAGACTTTGCTCTCTTGTTGACTCGTGTTCGCGGGCGGGGAAGGAAAGGTTTGGCTTGTAGACTCGGGTGTTCACGACACATAACCGGAGATTCCGTTGGTTTTCTTCCTTGCCGTGCTCGGTGATGAGACTATCACCTTTGGAGACTCTTCGTCTGGACGCATCATCGCCAAAGGTACTTGTCGCGCTAATGACTCATTTGTTTTAAAAGATGTTGCTTTGGTGAGTAAACTGCATTACAATTTGCTTTCGGTTTCTCAGCTTACCGATGACGACTTTGAGGTGAGTTTTAAGAAAAACAATTGCAAAATTCTTGATTCTTCGGGTAGTCTGGTTTGCGGGATTTCTCATTTTGGGAGGATCTTTCGTGCTGATTTTATTGAGCCTTCTGGTGATCCTCTCCGGTGTTTGGTTGCTTCTGAGTCCTGCGACCTTTCCTTCTGGCATAGGAGACTTGGTCATATTGGATTTGACCATTTGACTCGAGTTAGCGGCCACGATCTCATTCGTGGTCTGCCGAAACTCAAGATGGTCAAAGATCTTGTTTGCGCTCCATGCCGCAAGCGGCAAGATGGTTGCCGCTTCTCATCCTCCCACACAGTTACTATGACCGATGCACCGGACACCGCTCCATATGGATACAGTTGGACCGTTCGAGTCTTGATCGGCAGGAGGGAAGTGGTATGTTCTTGTCATAGTCGATGACTTCTCGAGGTATTCTTGGGTGTTTTTCTTAGCCTCGAAGGATGAGACGTTTACACATTTTCGAGGTCTTTTCAGTAGGCTTTCTGTTGAGCTTCTAGGTGCCTTACGAGCGATCCACAGTGATAATGGCACGGAGTTCAAGAATTCCTACTTTGAGAGTTTCTGTGGAGAGACAGGTGTAGAGCACCAGTTCTCTTCTCCATACGTTCCTCAGCAGAATGGTGTCGTGGAGAGGAAGAACCGTACCTTGGTCGAGATGGCCAGGACGATGCTTGATGAATACTCTACACCGCGGAAGTTTTGGGCTGAGGCTATAGCCACCGCGTGCCATGTTTCCAATCGAGTTTTTCTTCGGGCACACTTGCGCCGCACTTCTTATGAGCTGAGATATGGGCGAAAGCCCAGCGTCTCTCATTTTCGTGTGTTCGGTTGTAAGTGCTTTATTTTGAAGTCTGGGAACCTAGATAAGTTTGAGTCACGGTCTTGTGATGGGATCTTTCTAGGCTACTCGACTTCTTCGCGGGCTTATAGGGTCTGGAACTGCGAGTCTAGCAAAATGGTAGAAACCTGTGATGTGACTTTCGATGAGGCCAGTCCGGGGACTAGGCCTGATATCTCAGGTTCACTAGAGCAGTCCGAGACCATATTTGTGGATGATGAGGTTGATGGAGATGAGGGTTGTCTACCCGATCCAGTCCCTCATCCACCTCTTGAGGTGCCTTCTTCCACCGCACCTCGAGGTGATCAGCCCTTACCTTCGCTATTCCGGAGCTAGTGGCTCTGTTCCTACCCCGTCAGGTAATGAGGTAGAGGCCACTTCTTCATCTCATCCAGGACCTCCCAGACATATCCAAAAATCTCATCCTTCAGAGCAGATTATTGGAGATCTATTTGAGCGAGTCACTCGTTCGAAATCTGGTACATCACTTTTCTGTCTCCATTCTGCCTTTGTTGCCTCCTTTGAGCCCAAGGACGTTTGTCATGCTTTCTCTGATGAGTCTTGGATCAATGCCATGCATGAGGAGCTGGAGAGTTTCGAAAGAAACAAGGTCTGGACGCTTGTTGAGCCCCCTCGAGATCACAATATCATTGGAACCAAATGGGTGTTCAAGAACAAGCAAAGTGAGGATGGGGTAGTCATTCGAAACAAGGCTAGACTGGTTGCTCAGGGGTACTCCCAGATTGAGGGTCTAGACTTCGAGGAGACCTTTGCCCTCAGTGCGCCTTGAGGCCATTAGAATTCTGCTTGCCTTTGCAGCTTCTAAGGGCTTCAAGCTTTACCAGATGGACGTCAAGAGTGCCTTTCTCAATGGCTTCATTGAGGAAGAAGTCTATGTCAGACAGCCTCCAGGTTTCGAGAACCCCAAATACCCAAGCCATGTCTACAGGCTTTCCAAAGCTTTGTATGGACTTAAGCAGGCCCCCAGGGCCTGGTATGAGAGGCTTAAGTCCTATCTATTGAGTCATGGTTTCGAAATGGGTAAAGTCGACAAGACCTTGTTCATCCGCCGGCTTGGCAATGACTTTCTACTCGCCCAAATCTATATCGATGACATCATCTTTGGCGGCTCCTCGCATGCTCTCGTTTCCCAGTTTTCCGATGTCATGAGCTCGGAATTTGAGATGAGCATGATGGGCGAGTTGAGTTTCTTCCTTGGCTTCCAAATTAAGCAGACTCGGGAGGGTACATTCTTGCATCAGGGCAAATACACTCGAGACCTCCTGAAGCGCTTTGATATGAGTGATGGGAAACCAGTGTCTACTCCTATGGCTACATCAATTCCACTCGACCCAGATGAAGATGGCGAGCCAGTCGATCAGAAGGAGTATCGAAGTATGATCGGCTCCCTCTTGTACCTCACTGCCTCGAGACCGGACATACACTTCTCCGTGTGTCTTTGTGCTCGGTTTGAGCTTCACCTCGCGTATCTCACCGCCAAAGCGAAGCGCATCCTTCGGTACCTTCGAGCTACCATTGACTATGGTATCTGGTACTCTTCCTCATCCTGTCTTTCCCTAAGAGCCTACTCGGATGCAGACTTTGCTGGCTGTAGGATAGACAGGAAGAGCACTTCGGGCACCTGCCAATTCATTGGCACTTTTCTCGTTTCCTGGTCCTCGAGGAAGCAGTCCGGTGTTGCACAGTCCACCGCAGAGGCCGAGTGCGTTCTCGCGGCCGATTCTTTGTAGCCAAGTGCTGGATGGTCTCGACCCTACGGGACTTTGGGTTAGTTATCGATGGTGTTCCACTCCTTTGTGATAACATACGTAATTAACATTGCTAAGAACCCGGTCAGCATTCTCGGACCAAGCATATCGACATTCGCTTTCACTTCCTTAGAGACCATATGGAGAAGGGTGACATCGTGCTCCAGTTTGTGGAGGGTGACCACCAGTTGGCTGACATCTTCACCAAGCCTTTGGATGGCTCGAGGTTTTCAGCTCTGCGGGGAGAGCTTGGGGTGGTTTGTCCTTATGGACTGTTGTGAGGGGGAGCTTGTGCTTTACTATATTTATGATGCTCTTACTCCTTTCGATTGCATTGCATATGGGTGCATTAGTTTAGTCCTTCCAAGATAGGTTAGAGTGGTTCTTTTGTCTAGTTGTTTAGACTTCTTACTCTTATCTTATGCTTTCAGGATGCTCTATTAGATGTTTCTTATCTCACTAGATTGAGCTCACTCACTTCTTGCGATCTAGCGAGGGTCGGGCCACCTTCGGGTAGACAGGGTACGTGTTTGCTCTCTAGTATGTGTTTTACGGTCACTATTAGTCACAGAGTCATATGGGGTAGATGAGAGTCGATCGAGCCATAGTATCCTCTATATCTTATCTATGCTTTAAAGATCGCTGCTTTCTCTACCGACTTCTCGATTTTATTGCTTTGGTTGGGGGGAGTTCATTTGGGAACTTCGGAATGTAATATTGACTTAACTCAACTTGAACTAAAAGTTGCATCACATGTTAAGGGGGAGCTGGATTTTCTTACATTTTAGCATTTTGCATTGTAAGATAACTACATTGAGCCTTGATTATTATCCGGTTATGACATGCTTACGATGATTTACATCTTGCCATGATTTATGCTTATCTGCTAGATTTATCATGACTTCATATGTGTAGACTAGCTTTTGCCATGATGAGTTAATTAAACTTGCTCAATTTGAACTAAAAACTTGTCATGATTAGCACTCGAGTTTAGTCTTTCTTGAGATATCCTTTTATGATTCATGCCATGTCAAATAGGCTGAGTTGAGCGTTGAATCTCTTTTGAGCCTTAGATTGAGCTGTCTTAAACTCTTGTTGTAACATGAGTTAGTACAACTTATCAAAAAAAATCTCTTTTGTGCGAAAAAACTGATCTCACCAATTCTTTCTCACGAGACGGCTTGCCATTGCACTAGGCATGAACTTAGGGGGAGTTTTGGATGACCTAGACTATCTTCTTAAGCTTCTTGCTTGGAGTAGTCGCAGAATGGCTTGAGATCTAGCACATGAAAAAAAAATTGGTTGAAAACAACCATAAGTTCCAAAAGAAAAATGTCATTTGTGCTCAATTTGCTTGAGCTATCAAAAGAATCAAGTACTTGAACCATTGTTTCACTCTTGAGTATGTAACACTCTATTTAGATTCAATATTAGATTCTTGGTTCCGCTTAGCTTGATTGACATGACTTGCATCATCCTTGGATGTCTCTAGCTAGACTTTGCTTATTGATGACTTGACATGCTCATAAATGCACTAAAATTCAGATTGTCATCTAATTGCTTCTAGCTAGCTTATACATATCATGTCATGATCTAGATAGCAGTTCATTGAGTTATGGCTTTGTGTAAGACATTATGGTCATTTTGGATAATTCTCATGGCTCTAAATGCTTAGATTAAACAAACTTCAGCCATTTCATCCATCATCATGACTTATTCTCTCTTTTACATTCTTGATGTGTTTATTGCCAAAAGGGGGAGAATAGATTAAAAAAATCTTTTGGGAATCTAGAGCTTGGAGAACAATTTACTCTTTCTTGAGTTGCTCTAGTGATTCCTTCTGTCGACCTGGTCATGAGTTTCATTTCTTTCTTTGGACCATGTTGGACTCTTCAAACTTTACTTCATGCTTTTTCTGGGTTTGTCAATATACTCATCAAGGGGGAGATTGAGAGACCATGTGGAGGTCATCCCGTTGTGTATGATGAGTAATTGACATCGATTTACGAAAAGTCGAGTTTGCGTCGGTTAGTTCGGACCTAGACGTTGCGTGGCGTAACGGGCTCGGTCGGACTCGGTCGAACCTAGTCGTTTGGGTTTAGGTTGCATATTCTGATGACTCGATAGGTTTGATCTCTATTTACGCTTTCATGTATCGAGCGGTGCTATTTGACGTGTTTCTTGTCTATGTGTCTGCAGGACGTCGAGGCGGAGTCGTGGCGAGACACGGTGGACCCGACTAGGCGCAGGTGGCGCTGAGGTCAAAACGGTCGGGATATGTCGAAGACGACGTGGACTCGAGGTGTTTGCGAGGCGAGAAGCGCGGAAGCTTCCCGGAAGGTGCAGGAGGGGCGAAACGGGAATTTCGCAAAACTGCAAAAGCGGGAGCGGGCGCCGTTGGACTTAGCGTGCGTAACGGGGCGGAGACCCGTTAGCCAAGGCTATAAATAGAGGAGAGGGGCTGCATCTCCACCAAGTCTTCTAGAGAGGATTAGGGGTTTCAATAGTCAAAAGAGTCTTTTGCAAGTGGTTATGCTTTAGACTTTAGTTGGTATGAGTTGGTAGTGGAGCAGGAGGGTTGTTTTGTGCCCAGCTTTGTCTCCTGCGTGAGAAATGCTGTGAGTGTCCAGAGCTGTGACTCTGTTCTTTGTCCTCCCTGTTCTGGAGTTCTTGAGATAGAGAGGGAGAAGATGAGTTGAAGTCTATGTAATCATCCCTCTTGTATCAATTGTGTATGGGGTCATCTCTATGATCATCTGCATCAATATGAGAGGTCTCGATTGAATTTAACTAAGTCTCTGCTCTCTGTTCTTTTTCTCTCTACGATGCTCTCATGGCTCATTTCTTGAGATTTTGAGTTTTGTTGTTTCTCTTGCGGTTGAGTAGTAAAATGGGTTGTTCTATGATGGAATCACATTTCTAGACCTTTTGATTGACTTCTCTAAAGAACAAATCAAGTTTAATTTCAGTTTTGAAATTTATGACCTCTCTGTTCTTCAAAGTGCATTTCTAGGGTTTTGTGATTTCTTCTCGTTTTCTTTGGTGAGATGGGATGAAAATTGGCATGTTGAGTTCTTAGACTCTTGAGAAGACATCCTCAAAATTTCATCAGCAAAGGATCAAAGTCTTGAGAGAAATTTGGATTTCTGTAATCTCCCTGAAGCTTTTAGTTTTTGAAGTAAAATCTGTTCTTCTTGTCGTTGGGTTGCTTTCCCTTGGTCCCCTAGGCTCCTTTGGCTTTTCTTATTGTAACCACTTCTTCCTGGGCAGAGAAATCCAAAAGGCGACCTTAATCTCTTTGATTTTCGGCTATGAGCAGAATTACGAATAGAAATTTTCAGTCACCACTCTTCTCTGCTTTTCATGTTCACGAACAGCCCTTGTCCTTTCGTGATTTTTCTTGAGCAAGAAGTTATAGTTTTTAATCGGTTTGAAATTTCATCTGCGGTCAAACTTTCAGATTACATTGGCTTGCGTTTACGCACTTTTGGTTGGACTTCAGTGAACCGATTCTGCTATCTCCGGTCTACATTTTCCTTTTCGGTTCTCTGCATTGCAGTCAGGTTTTGGCTCATATTTCAGGTTGAGCAGTTTCAGTTTTTGCTGCAGTTTCAAAATCATTCGCTCACGTTCTTTCTCGGTTTGGTCTGGAGTTTTGATCCCCAAAGCTGTCCTCGGCTGTTAGTGTTTCATTTTTGCTACAGATCTTTTCTTCTTTGCCGAATCTGCGGTGTATTCTTCGGCTTTTCTTGAGTCCTATAATCGGCAAAGAAGACAAATCGGCAGCGCAGAATTTAGAGTTTGGTTCGTTTTGAACTGCTGTGATTTCATTTGTCTGCTGTTTTCTCAGACTGTAGCAAAACTGCAGAACTAGATTTCGATAATTGTCATCCACTATTTTCTACCGAAAATCTATTTGATCGCAGCACCATACTCGCCGATCGGTTGGCATTTCTGAAAAATAGCAAACACTCTTCTCGGCCAGCAGCAGTAATTACTATTCTGACCTTTTTCTGATTTCAGTTTTCAAATCTGCAATCTTCTATTGTTTTGGGTTTGCTGTTTCCTTTCTGTTTTCATATGGCAGTCAGCAGTATTCAGTCCACAAAGTAGCAATCGGCAGATCAGTTTTTCAGATTTTCGGCTGCTGTGAACAGCTGCTATAGTTCTTGCCGAATAGCAAATTCAGAGCAGTCTCCTTTTTCCTGTTGTCGGCTGGGTATACTTGCTGTGGTGGTATTTCTGGGTGGCTGTCCCTGTGTTGTTCGGCTGTCAGTTCTCTGTGTTGTTTGGTATACAAAAATCAGCTGCAAGTGCTCTGTGTTTTCAGCTGTAGCAAAATACAAAACTGAATTGCTTGTCACAGTTTTCAGCTCTTCTCTTCTTAGTATGGTTTTGTAAGTTTTGATCTTTGTAGTTCTAGGTTAAGACTTTTCATTATTGGCTAACAAAACACTTTCACAGAAGTGATGCAAAACTACTTCTCTGTGGCACAGTGAGGTAAATTTCAGTCCTTCAGAACCAAGAAAGTTCAGGATAAAGTCTTGATATCAGTTTCCTGTTTCAAGTTTGCAGCAGTAGTTTAAATTCTTTATTCTTCCTGTTGTCTTCAGTTTCAGTTTCTAAGTCTTCTTGTTGGTCGATCAGAGGTTTATTTCCTTGCTTCTCGAGAAAACTCTCTATTGATTTAAGAGAGCATGAATCATCATCTTTGTAGCTTCTATAGCTATCAAAGAAGTTGAGTTCTTCGTGAATATTTTGGGAACAAAATTTGAAGGCACCATTCACCCCCCCTATGTTGCCATATCCGATCCTACAGAATATTTTTCGAAAGAACCTCTCATGCTTAATTATCTGGGCGGATGGTTGAGGGCGGGAGTATGGAATGGTGCCGTGATAGCACAGATTTGTGATAAAGTGGTGCCGTGATAGCACAAGAGATTGTGGTAGAACCGCCCAGATAACACTTAAGGACTGAATCTTGTGATAATCTCCCACGATATAACAAGTACAACCACATGCTGGCAAAGTGTAGGCAGGGCCAACTAATTTGCATTGGCTTAGTAAGAGTTGCGTCGGTGTGAACACGGGCGGGTGAGGATGGCCACATCCTCCGGCGTGATGGCGCAAGAGGGGCTTCGGAAGGGTGGTCGTGCCGGAGGAAGTGGAAACCTTAGCGGTCGCAACTCGCTAGGAAAATGCATCAGAAAAGCCTTGTGATAGTCTCGCTCAACCGCATGGCCAAGGAATCATGTGGGGCAATGAGCAGATCTATCTCGTGTGGGTAAAGTGTACACACTCTGCAGAGTTAAAGCTATTCGAATAGCCGCGCCCACGGTCAAGGGCGGACATGGGAACTTAACTAGATATAGTTCTATTTCAAAATCTTTTAAAAGGGCAGAGAAAGGCCTTTATGGGAAGGCGAGTAAGGCCCTCATTTGAGTTGTCCCGGTGTCGTCCCGGTGGTAATGTAAGCGACCATATCAAGGTATGGTATGAGGAGCAGAGATCATGTAATGGTGGATGATCTCTGATTTGATAAAAATAAAGGTATACGTCATTAAGTATCATGTTTAAAAATTTAACTGGCTAGGTCCTAGGAGAATTTTAAGTATCATAGTTCAAAAAGCATATTGCAGCAAACAAAACAATTTGAGCCTTCCCTTGTTAAAAGCCTTGCATACTACCTACTGCATTCTGTGCGTTGACTCGCTAAGCACGGTGGTTAGTGTGCTCACTCTCGTAATACCAAAAATCCAGATTCAGGAGCTCAAGATCCGTATGCCTACGAGGAAGCACCTGCTGCAGATGGAGAAGACCACGCCGGGAATTAGGACGAATAATCCGCGCTTAGAACCTTAGGCATTTAGACTAAGGTGTGGTTTCATCCAAATATTACTAGAGTTCTAGTAATGTTTGTATAACCACTTTTGCCCTCAGTCTCTGCTTGTGGTTTAAAGGCCTACTTTGTATCTCTTCATTGCTAGACTTTTGTAATGTAAATATTCGCCCGCTTGGCCCTATTGTACAAGCTAGCGCCTTTGTGAAGGCCTAACTTAACATTTGCAATGTAATAACATTATGGCTTCTCGTGAATTCGCAATGTATGAAATGATTCAAGAATGTATCGTGTGCATTATCTATCGATCCGTGGAATAATGCGAAGGCACAAGCAGGTCTGGATTGCAAAATCCGGGTCCGGCGATCCGCTTGTCGCGAGAGAGAGGCACGGGTGGAGGCGTCCGCGCGGGCGGCCGAGATGGCGCGCGGTGGCGACGTGGCGCCGCCGGGACCGCACGCACGTCAACCCGAGGGAGAGGTGGGCGGTCCCGGGCGACGTGGATCCATCAGATCCCACGTCGGTAGGGGTGGGGTTGGGGCTTTATTTTGATTTTGAATTTCCGAAATGATAGAGGGCATAATATAATTCGAAAAATACTAAATTTCCACCAAAATTCTAGAAATTTCACGAAATCCCAGAGACATTTTGGGCTTAAGAAAATTATTTCCCACAAAGTGGTTATTTCATTTAATATTCTTAGGCCTATAATGACTACTTTTCCTTTTTCCTTTTATTTTCTCCTCTTTTCTTTTACAATTTGAGATATATTTACTTTGTGCAAAAGCATGCATATATATACATATATATATATATATATATATATATATATATATATATATCTCACTTGCCCTACTTATTTCTAAAAGCTTTCATCGAGCATTTCGCCACTTCTACTTCTAAATTTTAAATCATCTTTGGTTCCTTGAAAGCCTACTTATGTTACTTTTGAAGTTTTCTCTATGGATCATCTTTTCAGATTCGATTTCAAATTTAGAATTCTCTATTAGTTAAACATGTGGGCTCTTCCTCGAAGTTCTTCAGAAAAATACTTTCAAAAACCCAACTCAACATAATGCGCTACAGAATATTTTACAACATTTTATTATACAGTTCCTCTAAGTTTTCAGGATGTTACATGTGTCTTGTTCAGCGGCACCGTCGTGTCATGAAGGGTTCGTTAGCTTGTTATCCTGTAATAGATCTGAATGTGTTGTTATGTTTCCGTGTGCATTTGCTTGTTTTTCGTCTGTATTTGCTTGTTTTCAAAGGGCATGTAACAAAAAAATTTGGACACCGTCTGTGTAGGTGGCGTCGGAGAAGACGAGTATCACAGACGGTTTTTTATTATAAACCGTCTGTGATAATATGGAATTATCACAGACGGTTTTTTATTACAAACCGTCTACTATAGTCACAACCAATCAAATTCGTATAGATACAGGGGATCATAAATAAAAGGCAAATTTATTAATTTCAATTCGAGGCAAATTTATTACAAAAGTCGCAGAGATAAAGAGATTGCCAGATTCTAATCTTCTGGGCTTCGTATGCTTCTTCTTCGACTTTGGGACTTGGAGGAGCGCTCACGAGTTCTCGAACGCCGTTAAGATTGTCCTTGTCCTCGGCACTTCCTCCTCCAAAGATTGGCAAATGATCGATGGCGTCGTCATAAGCTCGTAGAGGATAGCATTATAAGATTCCTCAGAATCTGCCGTTTCTGCTTGAGCGGCAATGCTATCCATCAATCTCTCCATTGCCACAAATGCTTCATCCGCTTTGTGCACATTGTAGAGAAGAACAAGGTTAAGCGCGGTTTCCCTTTCCTGAGCGGCAAGAAAACACCTCTGTCGACGGTGGATGATGAGGTCCAGCTGACGGATGGAAGCGAGTCAAGGGAGGAGAGCGGGCGGAGCGGAGGAGCTGCTCTAGACGTGGATTATTGGCACTTTGTGTAAGATTACGGCGAACAACTCATGATGGATAAATGAGAGGAAGGAGATGAGCGTAAGAATAGTACTAGAATCCATATTAATTGGTAGCTAGTAAGAACAGTACGTAGGAGATGTGATCACAAGAACAAAGAGATGAGAGTGTACGTATGTAGAAGACCACGCGCGCATATTTAACCTTCAGCACAGATGGTTCGTATACCAAACATTAATGAAATAGACGCTTCGTATAACGAATGAGATACGTTACACGAAACACAAGAGATACGTTCTGACTTTTCATTATCACACCGGTTATCGCAGACGGTTTTAATAAACAACCGTCGTGTTGGCGGCTTCACAGACGGTTTTAATAAACAACCGCCTCGTGAAAAGCGACTTTCACGAGACGGGTTTTAAAATAAAACCGTCTGCGATAACCAGCTTTTCACAGACGGGTTTTAATATAATTCACAGATGGCTTGTAATAAAAACCCGTCTGTGATAATGCCACAAAGCATTTAATGCGCTGCTCAGACCGCATCTGTCTTCATTTCGATCCAGATCTAGCCACTGTTGCGCACTCCTCCGCTCAGGAGGCGATCGGCTAGGCGATTTCAGGCCAATTAATTTGGTTGGAAGAGACAGAGATTGAGCTTTGAAGATTCATTCATACTTTTCCTGGTAGCTCTAGATATGGTTAGTAAGGAAATTTGTTTTTTCTTTAATTGCATTACAATTTAGATCTAAGTAATTAGTGAGTGTTATTGAAGATGGTTAATTTGCAAAATTGTTGGTTATATAATAGTCATTGTGTTTATAATATGAATTGAGCTAGCAAATTAAGCCTCAATATAATACATGTGGCCGGTATATATTTAGTAATAATTAGTTAATCTAATTTTTAATACTGAGTTGTTATATATGTACGCATTCTATACGCAGTCTCAGGATGTAAAGAGCACAAACCAGAACAGCGGTGTCCGCATAGATGCGTTCAGTACCAATGGGTCGAGAAACTCGTACTATGGGTTCATAGAAGAGATTTGGGAGCTCGACTACGTGGTTTTCAAGATCCCTTATTTCACGCCGTTGGGTGCATCTCCCACAGGTGAAGGTTGACAAGTACGGTGTCACAACCGTGGACCTCCAACGTGTCGGGTACAAAGACGAACCATTCATGCTCGCCAACCAAGTTGTTCAAGTTTTCTATATAACCGACCCGGCAAATAAGAAACGCCATGTAGTTCTTCATGGAAAAAGGAGAATTGTCGGAGTAGAGAATGTAGTGGACGAGGAAGAATACAATCAATTTGACGAGTTACCTCCTTTTGGAAATGTCATAAGGGTCGACGACGAACAACGTGAAGCAAGTACAATGAGAATGAGCTTCATATATGTGGGCATTTGCATATATGTATATAACAACGCATTTGTGTGATGTATATGTGAAAATATGTGATGTAGTCAATTTTGAGAATGAGAAAATATGTAAAGAAATATACTGTGTGAATACCGGTTGGTGTTGTATATGAATGCAGTTGGTTGGTGTTGTATATGAATGCTTGCATAAGTTTGTTGGTGGTTGATCATGAATGCAGCTGGTTGGTATTTGTCTGAAGTAATAAAGGCGGCTTATCTCAGACGGTTCTACACTTATAACCGTCTGTGATAGTATAATATCGCAGACGGTTGCAATTTATAACCGTCTGTGATATTGATATCACAGTCGGTTCTACGTGTAGAACCGTCTGCGATAATCCTCCCTATATTAATGTCCGGCTATGGTTTTCCGCGCCGTATGCTGCAGTTATATTCTACATCTAAATCCTGATCTGTCTCATCGCCTCCGCCACCCCGAGCCCTCGCCACCGCCTCCCGAGCCCTCCGCGATCGAAGACCGACGCTGGCTCGCCTCACGCCCGGCGCCTCGCCGCCCGCCTCCCAGAGCCCTCACCGGCCGCCTCCCGAGCCCTCGCCGCCGCCTCCCCAACCCCTCGCGGGCCGCCGCCTCCCAGAGCCCTCGGCGTCGGCCGCCGCCTCCTCGACCCCTCGCGGCCGTCGCCTCCTGAGCCCTCGCCGCCGCCTCCCGAGCCCTCGCCGCCGCCTCCCGAGCCCTCGCCGCCGCCTCCCGACCCCTCGCGGGCCGCCGCCTCCCGAGTCCTCGCCGCCGTCGCCTCCCGAGCCCTCGCCGCCGCCTCCCGACCCCTCGCGGTCGCCGCCTCCCAGAGCCCTCGCGGTCGTCGCCTCCCCGACGCATAAGGACTAAAGTAACCTTGTGATGCTATGATTTGCTTCATGTTAGAACTCCAAATCCCTGCAAATGTTAGTAAACACACTAGGAACTATTCACCCGTGCAAATGTCAGTTCATGTGCTCCTATTCAACTTATTTTTCAACTAGCTGATGAGAACATGGCTTGCTCATATGATACTATGATTTGCTCATGACTAAAAGCAAGGCGTTTCCCTGTATGGCCACATAGAACATTGTTTAGAGACATTATAGTAATAATATATGCTAGATAGACCTTCAAAGGGCATGAAAGTGGTACACTCCAGTGTATCGGATTCAATGAACTTGATACACTGGTTTGTGCCATTTGCATCATAGCCCTCGCCGGCCGCCTCCCCTCCCCTCTATTCCTCTCCTCTCTTCCAATTTAATATGATCACTTATTTTATCCTTATAGACCCACCAATTGAGCAACATATCATCCGCGCATTCTTCAACACCATCGCCGGAGGAGTCCGCTCCAACATCAAGACGCCAAGGAAGAGGGCTATCAAAGAAGCCTAAGGGCCGATTTACCATCATAGCGGTCGATGCATCTGGGATCCCTCTCCTTCCTCACAAAGCAGTAAGCACATTCCGAACATTGATCGGAATAGTTGCACGAGAGCGAATTGAGATCACATTCAATTCGTGGAAGAACATTCCTGAGACTCGGAAACGTGAGCTGTGGACCGAAATTTTGGCATCGTTCGAGATCCCAGAAGAACACCAAGACGTCGTGCAACGACAAACCTACCTAGCGGCGTGCAAAGCATGGAAGAACTTTAAGAGCACGCTTGTCAAGAAATACGTGGAGACGGACGAAACGCCTATTCATAAATACCCATTCCTGGAACCACAATGGGAAGAGTTCAAGGCGATGAAGACAACTGAAGATTTCAAAAGTACAAGTGTGGCGCATAAGGCCCTCCAAGCAAAAAACACACACCCCCACAGACTTGGCATACTGGGTATGCGGGTAAAATCCTGATGGAGGACGGAGGATGATGGCACCAACAGACATCGCCCGCCATTTTCCAATATCCGGATGAGCGCTCGAAATTGGATTAGAGCAAGGTCATCTACAACGACAATGGGACGTCTCCTTCGAAACTCGCAGACCGACAAGTGTCCCAGTGCGGTAAGATATCAATCGGTCGCAGACTTGTAATTACTCCGAACTTCATACGAATTGAAATGACATGTCGTGCTCTTGCAGGAAGAGCTGAGTTTTGAATCTACCGTGGGATCATTCCATGGATCAAGGAAGAATGATATGCTCTCCGTGGCCCTGGGAAACAAGGAGCACCCGGGCCGTACGAGAGGCCTTGGGCTTACGTTCCTTGGAAACATGGTTTCAAGATGACTCAAATGTATCGGCGTGGAAGAGAACCAAAGCCGAGCTACGAGAAGAGTTCAAGGCAACTCTTAGAGAGGAGATAATGGGTGAGTGGTGATGTAATCAGAGATGAGGTGCGGAAACAAACAGAAAGTCAGCAGCCCGCCGCTCCCGTGGTAGCTAGCCCGCACAACCATCCGAGTAGTTGTGCGTCCAATCCGACGGAAAGCGTGGCCAAATTTCCTGTGGACAACATCCAGGTAAAAATTATTATCTCTCCAATGCTTGCTCCATTCATAGACTTATTGGAGTAGCTAATTTTGTATCGTTATGTAGGAGCCACGGTGCGTGCTCCAAGTGAGATGTGCCTCCGTTCCTTGTACGCTTGGGGCCGGGCATATCGATCAGTATCGGGGCCGGTGCACGGTCAACCTTAGCGCCAGCTACGCAAAGTTAATGTGGATGGTGTGCATGCCAATTTTGAGGTCGTCCCGCCATCAAGGCCCCAACGACGAGATCGTGACTCTAGGGCGGCCATTGGAACATTCATCCAAAGGCCCAAATGCGACATCTCCTCAGTAGGCTTCTTCACCGTGGCGGACCGAAGGGCAAGACGAACCCGAGCTACAAGCGGTGTTATCTCCACAACGACAAAGACGAACCGAGCTAGCGATGGTGCTATCTCCACAACGGCAAGACGAACCGTAGCTAGCGATGGTGCTATCTCCACAACGGCAGTACGAACCAGAGCTAGCGCTGGTGCTATCTCCACGGGTGCTATTCTCGCCAAAGCAACTTGCAGCGTCTGAACCATTCACGTCATACTGATGTGTGTCACAATTTGTTGCTTCTCTGTGTATATATATAGATTCATGCTGACCGAAGCTAGATCATCGAAATTACCAATTGGTTTCCTGGACCCATGCTTGGTCGCCATTGATACCATCAACGAGGATGCATCCTTCGTCGAGAGCTATATTACAACAACACTGCTGGCTCACCGCGATAAGGATTTTGTTCTTATGCCATACAATGAGAACTTCCATTGGATTTTAATTGTAATTATACCAAAATGGAACAAGGCTATATACCTTGATTCTTTAAGTAAGAACAAATCAAGTACACGACTATCGCGAAATACTCGATAGGTAAGTACATTGTACATTGTACTCTTTTTCCTTCCGAATGACTAATCTAACTTTTTCGAATAACGAAGGTCGTTCACGCATACATTCAACAAACACGTGGCTCGACGACGGGGCCAAGCCCTTGAAACATTCTCGCAATTTTCGGGTATTCACTAGCTACACATTAATTAATCCTATACAACACTTAGCAGTAATGTCTTTTGATTTAACACATTCTATTTTTTGCGGTGCCACCAAGCAGAATGGGCAACACGTGTGGATACTACGTGTGACACCATATGAGACTACTCCTCGATTCCTCGAAGATCGCAATTCTAAGGTTTGTCAATCTTCCCACATTCATTTCATACTTGTCACGTTATATATGTAAGCTGTTGATTTTCCTATCGACAGTCGCCCCATCCCTACATGTGCATTGAAACAATTGGACTTTGCAAAATTCGAGGAGAGTTCGCTTGGTTTTGTGGAGTATAGTCATCAAATCCAATGGAGAGTTCCATCACAAGACCGTAATTGTGAATTTGTTAATGGATATTAATATCATTTCAATTAATTCATTTGCGAAATGGATGCTTTATGTTTGTGAATGAAATGTGATGTGAATGAAGTGTGATATGTTTGTCAAATGAATTGAGATCTGAATTGTATGTATACATATACCTGTTCATCTGCTTGTTTCAGAGGGCATGGCTAGCATTTCCTGAGGCTAGCCAATAAACAGAAGTAGATTTAGGGGTAGAAAGGAACATCACAGACGGTTTGTAGCTACAAAGCGTCTGTGATGTTGAAATATCACAGATGGTTTGTAGATACAAACTGTCTGTGATATTTTAACATCACAGACGGGTTGTAGCTACAAACCGTTGTTCGACAACCGTCTGTGATTTATCACTGACCCATAAATTCAGATAGTTCACAAAACTGTCTGTGATGACGTTTTTGAACCGTCTGTGATGACCTTTTCTGTAGTAGTGTTTCAATACGGATACTCCTTTGAATTCTACTCGGTTTTCAGTTCTTCTGTGCAGCGAACCTTCAGGAGCCTACTACTTTCTCTCCCGAACATGGAATTGAGTGATTCATTTTTTTCTCACGTTTCGTGAACAAAAAGATATTCAACTTTTTAGTTGCGGATCTTTTCTGAAAAGACCATTGTCTAAGTCAAAAACAAGTTGGAAATTGACTCTCAGACTTGGAGTCTCTGTGCAGCCTACCATGCGGGGCATATATCTCCCAGGTATGAACTCCAAATTACATCTGTGAGGACTCTAAATTGGACTACTCAAAGAGATCTACAATTTTTAGTTATGAGTTTTCTATTTGAAGTTGTTTCGGTTGCCACAGATGTGTTGCAAGTTGATGTACAGATTTTGACTGAACTTGGAAATAGGCAAATGACATGCGTTTTCATCCTCCAAATTAAGGTTTGAAAAATGTTTTGATCATTGAAAACTCATGGAAAGAATCTTTTAGGACCTGTCGAAATACCGATTTAGGAGTAGACGTCTCCAAATGAGTAGAGTTTTGCATTTTTCGGTTCATTCTGCAAAACACATGAAATGATGAGACAATTTCGGTTTTTGTTAGGGTTAGCCACTAAGTGGCACAATTATGCATAATTTATCATGAATAATGAATAATATTGCTGTAACAAATATGCATATAATGAGTGCCAACAAACTCGCAGAGTACTATTTAATTAATTAAGGAGTCTACAAAAACAACAAAAACGAGTTTATAAAACAAAAAAGGGAAGTATAGAATCATCGATGACAATCAGAGGAGAGGTGAATGATTGTAACTTGATGCGGAAGTCGCCTAAACCTATAAAGATAGCAAAACAAAACAGCAGAGAATATATATATTTTTTATATTTTTTACCTTGAAAACTGTAGCTGGACCAAAGAAAAAGACTTATTAATTGTTGCTCCTTGCTAGCCGTGAGAAACCATTTTGCAGCGGGGATTTTAACTTTTTGTCACTCTTAAGATTGGTCAATTAACTCTGTCATTTACATATGGGCCCGCCTGAGTCACTGACAACGGGCCAGAGTGGTAAATCTGTTGCCACTCTACTCATAAGAGTGACAAATAATTAAATTTTCTTTTTGCAGCAGTGCATGCACTTTTAGATGAATGACGTTGATGCACAAGGATGCAAATTTCTTCCATGCGTGTGCGTCTCCTGGCTTTGACTAGATTTAGTTAATACACTGGAACCGAGAAAATACATAAAGCTTCTTTGCATGCGTGTGTCTCCAGGAGCTGATGCAGGTGCCGTGTTGCTCTGTTTGCATGCACAAAAATCACGGGCGAAGGCAATGTGCACAAGATGACCTGGACGAGCTCTCACGCGCGGACGTGCCATAACAACCGAGGAAACGCATTTGCTTCGTAATTGATGGCGCGTGAATCGATACATTTGTCTCGGCGTTGCGTGATTTCTTTTCGCGCGAGAGACGACGATTGAGGAAATCGAGACGACCAGACGAGGATGACATCAAGAAGAATGGAATTTTTTTTACGGATAATCTTTTTTTTATTCGAAAATACAAAAATATACCCGTGAATTTTTTTTTACAAAAATAGGCTCCAATCGCCCAATGAACGGACGATTGTAACATTTCGCCCAACCGGGAAGCGACATTTGGTCAATATAGAAACTGTTGGGCGAATCATTTCTGTCGCCTGATCGTTAGGCGACTCAATTGCAGTCGTTGTACCGTAGTCGCCCAACGGTAGGGCGACAGAGGGGGGTTTTAAGACAGCACAGCCGGCCGCCGCCTACTACCTACCACTTTTTTCACTCATTCTGCACACAGAGAAGAAAGAGAGAAGAGAAAAGAAGAGGAGAGGAAGAAGCGGAAGAAAAGGAGGGGGAAGAATAGGAGGAGAGGAAGACAAGGTAGGAGGAGGAGGCGAGGGAGGAAGAAGGAGTGGAAACTATTCCATCCATTTTGATGCAGGTATTTATTTTGATTATGTTGTATGTTATATGAAATAGTGGTGTTTGTAGTATAAAAATTTTAGCACAATTTTTAGTATAGGAAGTTTAGTATTGTGTGATATTATTTGACTTTTCGCAAAATTGAAACATATATGCAGGCCAACATCATCAATGGCCACTACATTGAGAGTGTATTACGGAGCTGGAACCATTCGTGAAGGTCCGAATGGTGTGGATTTGAGCGATTTTCCGCAAGTCACTCTCGTACTTCCAGATGGCGAGAATGCTCGAATGGCAGATGTGCAGCATTGGCTGACCCGGAGTTTTTCATTGGACACCGAGGTGTGCAACGTCGTCGTGCAAGGGATTTGTAGCTAGTCTCCTACGGACATCAGATGAGAGTTGAAGACATTGGTGCACACTGCTTCGTGGAAGGGTTTTGTGCAAGGGTGCCGACGCCGTGGATACGAGTGTGTGCTGCTTGTGCAACCGTGCTCACTACAAGCAGCTGCACAAGCTCGTGCGTCCACCCTTGCTCTTGGAGGTGCTAGCAGCTCGAGTGGGCCGCATGTTGGCGAAGATGTTGAAGTTGCTCGTCATGAAGCCGATACGGTACGTGGAGGAGAGTTACAGCCGTCAAGCCATAGAGAGGCAACTGGGCAAGCCGATGAAGGAGAGTACAATGAGGATATAGTGTAGCAGATGGACTCTGATAACCAAAGGGCATGGGATAAAGAGAAAGCTGTAGAGAACGACGAGGAGGACAATTCCGATGAGGATGAAGATCCTATCCCCCAGGAATGGAACCGGTTTAATGCGGAGGGTGTTTCCGCACATGATGAGCATGAATCACCATGGAAGTATCATGAGACAGAGGTTCGGTTACATGCTATGTTTGCTGACAAGGAAGCGCTGCAAGATGCCATCAAGCTTTGGGTCTTTTCAATGTAGCGGACATTTCGCGTCGTAAAATCAAGCCAGGAGCAGTACACTGTGAAGTGCAAGCAGCCTGGTTGTTCTTGGAGGGTGCACGCACGTAGACCGAAGTATGAGACTCACTGGATTGTGTCCAAGGTTGAGCCGCATTCTTGCATTCTAAACACTGTGTTGGCGAGGCATCATAACCCGACATCCGGATTTATAGCCAATTTGATGTATGGGGAGATAGTGGAGAAGAAAGACATGGCGGCCACGCATATTGTGGTAGCTATCGAGAATAAATTGAAGTATAAGATTAGCTATGCGAAGGCGTGGCGTGCCAAGCAAAAGGCGTTGGAAAACGTTTTGGCACTTTCGAGGCGGTGTACGACAACCTTCCTCGTATGCTTAACGTCTTGCAGGAAAGGAACCCGGGCACGTACATCGCCGTGCACGACAAGGCACATGCTGCCAGTGATCTTATTTGACGGGACCTTCTTGACAGGGAAATACAAGGGGCAGATCCTGACGGCCATAGGTGTTGACGGTAACAATCAAATATTACCGCTAGCCATTGCATTTGTGGAGAGTGAGAATTATGAGAGCTGGCTGTGGTTTCTCAGATATGTGAGGGCTGGAGTTGTACGTACTCGTCCTTGTGTGTGCGTAATCCATGATCGGCACGCTGGTATTATAAAGGCTATAAGAAAACTTCAGGAAGACCTCGAGGAGCCCTTTCCTTGGCCGGACATGAGGAACCGGTGGTGCAGTCGTCACTTAGGGGAAAACTTTTTCAAGCTATTCATGGTATGTTTCACCACAAAAGACAAGGTACTTCTTTTTTCGATTTGCAGGGTTCTCTGCCTACAATGTCATGGGACCCCAACCGTGCTATTTGTACCAAACGAGAGAACTTACTGCAGTGACCAAAACTGAAAAAGAGGATAGTTCTGCGCAGAGAGGTGACAAAAGAGGGCAGCTTTGCGCAGTGACATAACAAAAGAGGACAGCTTTGTGTGGAGACATGACAAAAGATGCCAGCTTTGCGCAGTGACATGACAAAACGGGACGGCTTTGCTCAGTGAGATGACAAAAGATGTCAGCTTTCCTCAGTGAGATGACAAAACGGGACAGCTTTGCTCAGTGAGATGACAAAAGATGCCAGCTTTGCGCAGTTAACTGACAAAACGGGGCAGCTTTGCTCAGTGACATGACAAAAGAGGCCAGCTTTGCTCAGTGAGATGACAAAAGATGCCAGCTTTACGCATCAACCTATGTATGCGTTACTGGGTTGTGCAAACTACTCTAGTGACTACCCCGACCGCTGTTTTGACACCGCAACCTATCGGCAGCCGGTAACGACGACATGCACCATTTTCCCCTACCTTTTCTCCTTCACAGCACGCACTAACAATCTCTCCCATGTATTTACAGTCTCCGGAGCCTCTATATAGCTACTGCAAATGGATCGATCTTGAGATCCACCTGCGGACCAATGGACCCTCGACTTCGAAGAGTGGAATGTCACACGGGAGAAGGAGTTGCTGGAGGAGAAGCGCCGTAAGAACGAGCCCACTGTTGGTGATATGCCCTAGAGGCAACATGGAGATGTTGAATATATCACATACTATGTTTATGATACATTGCTTTGTTCCTTGAAATAGACATTATCATTATTGATCAATGAGTATGTGACTTATTCATGAGACTCTTAATGCCAAAATGTTGCTATTTCTAAATGATCCCCGATTATATTTCATATGAGGAACAAATATGATTCAAAGATCGAGATATGTATTGATTGATGATCATGTCTCATGGATCATGGTATGGAGATACCAAATCAATAATATGGACATGTGTTATTGAACATATGTTGGATAGACCCGCCATGAGACACTGCAGAGATTCCAAGTGTCATCAGTTGGTCTCAAGTAGTGTTTATGTGGAATCCTTAGACTTGAGATCATCATGGTTCCCGAGATGCGTAGTAGCTTACTTTGGGACTACTAAACACTACTCCGTGGCGGGTAGTCATAAAAGTAGTCTTTGGGTTTGCCATGAAACATGTAGTGGGATGTGAATGATCAAGATAGAATTTGCCCTCCTTATGGGAGAGATATGTCCGCCCCTCGATGTAATGGATTATGAAAGTGCATGGCCATGCCAAGGTGATTGAGGAGTCAATCACGAGTTTATAATCCATCACGGAATCGAGAGAGTGATTGAGCTATTAAGAGGATGACACAGGTCTCGCCTTGAGCTTAATCTATATCGTGAGGCAAAGGGATTAGTACATGAGAACATTACGAGTTCACCGATATGATCTTTACGTATACTTTGAGGTTAATATGTCTTGCTAGAGGCCGCTATTAACGGGGTGATCGGAAAGGTGTTTCGGTCGCGACCAAGTATCGTGAACCTGCTGTGGTCGCACACTTAACGGGTTGGAACACTAATTCAATGTGATTCGGATATGGGCTCAATTCGGATAGAGATCCGGATAGACTCCACTGGGCCTCGGTCCACGAGGCCCAAGTGAGGAGGTCTATATATGGAGGCGAGGGCCGAGGAATGCACCGATAATCCCGAGCTAATCCGTAGCCGCCACCTCGAGCCAAACCCTAGCCGCTCATGAGTCTTTGGTACACTCGCGATCGGCGTTCCACCGGACGTGTGGATACCGTGGGGCGCTGCTCGTTCTGGCGTTGATCGGCATCAACAACCTCTGATTGGATCGCTCGTGGTGTGGTTGATCGCGTGGAGGAGACGATCGGTTCGGGACGATCGACTACTTCCACTACTACTTCGACGCGTGGTTGGATCGGCTTCTCCAACTCTTCTTCATTGCTGCTGCGTCTAGTGGTAATGATCCATGATCCTCCTTAAGCATGATGTTCTTGTGTGCGCGTAGAAAAATTTTGTTTTCGCTCGTAGCCTACTCGCGATCCATTAGTGGTATCGAGCCATCTTGCTTAGTTTGCGATCGGATCGGCGCATATGTTGATATGCGGTTGTAATAGATTGGATCTATTACGGACTAGATCAATCGGTCATAAGGGGTTGGAATATGTATGAGTTGATAGCATCATGTGGCCAAAAGATTAGTTCGTGCTCCTTCTTTGATGTACGCTGCGACTTGCCCCTACCTACCGGTAACACCATCGGGGCTAATGCGTGCACAACGAGAGATTGAGCCAACGGATCGAGGTCTTGTGTTGCGGTCTCCTCAAGCATACCGATCGCGATGATTGATGTGATTGATCTAATGAAAATTGAGACATTTTGAATGGCTCGGATTTGGGTTGATTTGATCGGCCGATGAGATTTTCATAGCGATTTCATAGATGCGATCTATGTAATTCCGTGAGGTTTTGTGCGCCACGAAACGCCGCTATGCATACTGCGCATAGATTGTTATAGAAACACATTCATGTCGTATGGTAGAATCGTTCTACGCTAACTTGTTTTTGCAGGAATGATGTGAATGGTATGGCATAGATGCATATGTGATGTATGTGTGTTTTGGCGGCTGTGTCGTATTAATCACAACCGAGTTGAGGTCGTTCTTTAATTGTATAACGACTGCGTGTCGACTTGTGATGCTTGAGCTCCTCATGTAATTCATTTGCTACCTATTAGTTGTAATAGTTTAGTTCTTTGCTATGGAGGCTTCAAGCATGATGACAAAGAGGACAAGAAGTGTGGCGAAGAATATCACCGTGGAACCATGGCGATGGCGACCACTACGATACAAAATGCCATACCATTCACAGTATAATGTGATTATATGCATGTGATGTTTATTTCTTGTCATACTATTCTTTCATGCCATACCAACTAAGGGTTAGTTTTTCATGATAGAATAGCTTCTCTCAAGAAAAATTAAGAATTTGTTTTGATGCCCTTCCAATTCTTTGCGCCTATAAGAATCATGATCATTGTTTGGTAGGTCTCGCCAAAGCGAGTACCATCAACTATCTTGATCTAATAGGGTGGATGTCGGACATCCACATGCATAGTATTGGTTTACTTGACAAGGCTATCAAATTAGATTTGGGCCTTGGGGCATGGGTTTGGGAGCCGGGGCATTGGATGCCACCCAACAAACAAGAGTCACATAAGATTCTAGCAGTGTTGCTTACCTACGTCACTAAGTTTCTAGCAGTGATGCCAAAGCTCACTAGAACTTAGATGAACATGGATCTTGACCACTATATGTCGTTAGAGGGAAGACGATTACAAAACATATAGTGGGAGTATCTTTTGTTAAATTGTTTAATGGAAGATCAAACATAAACATAGTGCTAAACTTTGCATATTCTTTGTTGTAGATCATGTCAACTAATGCCACATCCAGTTCTTTTAATTTGCGATCTATTCTTGAGAAAGAAAAACTCAATGGAACGAACTTTTGGATTGGTATCGCAACCTCGAGAATTGTTCTCAAGCAAGAGCGCAAGGAGCATGTCCTTGAGTCTCCTTATCCCGATGACTTGCACGATAATGCTACCGTGGCTGCACGGAAAGCTTATGAGAAGCAAGCGAATGATTACCTTGATGTGAGTGTCTCATGCTTGCCACAATGTCCTCTGAGCTTGAAGCAATATGAGAACACGATGCCTACAATATCATTGTGGGGTTGCGTGGTATGTTTGAGAACCAAGCAAGGGCTGAGAGGTTCAACACTTCAAAATCCTTGTTTGCGTGCAGGCTTGCAGAAGGGAATCCCGTCAGCCCTCATGTGATTAAGATGATTGGCTACATTGAGAGTCCGAAAAGCTTGGTTTTCCCCTTAGCCAAGAGTTGGCTATCGATGTGATTCTTCGCCGCTCCCTCGAGCTTTGAGCCATTCATTCGAACTATCACATGAACAACATGGACAAGACCTTGGTGAGTTGCATGGGATGCTAAAATCACCGAGGAAAGCATTAAGAAAAGCAGCCATCATGTGATGATGATGCGAGAAGGCAAGGGCAAGCCCTATGTAAAGAAAGGCGCGGTCAAAGAAAGTTAGCTCCGATGAGATCGCGAGCGGTTCTAAGGCCAAGCAAGTCAAGAAGGGCCTGCTCGATGCGATTGCTACTATCGAAGCAATCGGGACATTGGAAAAGGAACGCCCAAAGTACTTGGAGGATCTTGAGAAAAGAAGGAAGTACGACTTCCGCTCCGGTATAAATGTTATAGAAATCAATCTTGCTACTTCATCTATCGATTCTTGGGTATTTGATACGGATCGGTTGCTCACATTTGCAAATCGTTGCGGGGCTAAGAAGAAGTAGAAGTTTGAGGAGGAGCGAAGTGGATCTTCGCGTTGGCAATGGAGCAAAGTTGTCATGCGGTGGTGTTGGCACCATGCCATTGTCTTTACCTTCGAGATTAGTTTTGGAATTGAATAATTGTTATTGTGTTCCATCTCTTTCCAAGAACATTATTTACGCTTCATGTTTACAAGCGAAGGTTATGACTTTAGATCCGTGAACAATGGTTGTTCTCTTTATTTCAAAGATATGTTCTATTGTCATACTCCATTGGTGAATGGGTTATATGTTCTTACTCTTGAAGAGTCATCGGTCTATAACATTAATACAAAGAGGCAACGATCGAATGATTTGAATCCCACGTTTATTTGGCACTGCCGCTAGGTCACATAAATGAGAAACACATGGAGAAGCTCCATAGAGATGGTATTCTACACTCATTTGATTTTGAATCATTTGAGACATGCGAATCTTGTTTACTTGGCAAGATGACAAAAGCACCTTTCACCGGTCAAGGTGAACGGGCAAGTGACTTATTGGCACTCGTACATTCGATGTATGTGGACCAATGAGCTCAACGACCAGAGGTGGTTTTCGAGACTTCATAACTTTTATCGATGACTTTAGTAGATATGGATATATCTACCGATGAAGATAAGTCCGAATCCTTTGAAAAGTTCAAAGAATTCCAAAATGAAGTGCAAAATCATTTAGGCAAGACAATCAAGTTTCTACGATCCGATCGTGGAGGCGAGTATTTGAGCCATGAGTTTGGTAATCATCTCAAGGATTGTGGAATTGTTCCACAATTGACTCACTTGGAACACCTCAATGGAATGGGGTATCGAACGAGAAATCGCACCTTATTAGATATGGTGCGCCCATGATGAGCCACGTGATCTTCCGTTGTCTTTTGGGGTGCGCTCTTGAAACAACCGCTTTCACACTAAATGAGTTCCATCAAAATCGTGAGAAAAGACACCATATGAGATGTGGACAGACAACGTCCTAGCTTGTCTTTTCTTAAGATTTGGGGATGTGAGACTTATGTAAAACGTTTACAATCGATAAGCTCACCCCTAAATCGATAAATGCTTCTTTATCGGGTATCCTAAGGAAACAAAAGGATATTACTTCTATAATCAAGAAGAAGGCAAAGTGTTTGTCGCCCAAGATGGTGTCTTCTTAGAGAAAGAGTTTCTCTCAAGAAGGGATAGTGGGAGCATGGTGCAACTTGAAGAAATTAGAAACACCGAAAACGTTTCAGCTCCTCTGAACCACAACAGATGAACAAGCGTTGAAGAACCTGTTGTGGACACACCAAGACCACGTGGTCGAGAGGTCACGTCGTGTACCGAGAGGTACATGTTCTTGACTACTCAACAACGGGATATATTGTTGTTAGACAATGATGAACCTAAGATCTATGAAGAAGCGATGGTGGGACCAGACTCTGAGAAATGGCTTGAAGCCATGAGATCCGAAATTGAATCCATGCACAGTAATCAAGTTTGGAACTTGGTTGATCCACCTGATGGTGTTAAATCCATTGAGTGCAAATGGGTTTTCAAGAAAAGATAGACATAGATGGAAATGTTCACATCTATAAAGCGCGATTGGTGGCCAAAGGTTTCAAACAAATTCAAGGTGTTGATTATGATGAAACTTTTTCGCCGTCGCAATGCTAAAGTCTATTCGGATCATTCTAGCGATTGTCGCTTATTTCGACTATGAAATATGGCAAATGGATGTCAAAACAGCTTTCCTTAATGGAAATCTGAGTGAGGATGTGTACATGACACAGCCCACAGGTTTTGTCGATCCGCAATCAGCTAAAAAGATATGCAAGCTACAAAGATCCATTTATGGATTAAAGCAGGCATCTCGGAGTTGGAACATTCGTTTTGATGAAGTAATCAAAGGGTTTGGTTTCATCAAGAACGAAGAAGAGCCTTGTGTTTACAAAAAGGCTAGTGGGAGCACACTCGTGTTTCTGGTCTTATATGTGGATGACATATTATTGATCGGAAATGACATTCCTATTCTCGAATCATTAAGTCTTCATTGAAAAGTAGTTTCTCTATGAAAGACTTAGGAGAGGCGACATATATTCGGGCATCAAGATCTATAGAGATAGATCAAAAGGCGATTGGATTAAGCCAAGATACGTACATTGACAAGGTGTTGAAAAGGTTCAACATGCGAGATTCCAAGAAAGGCTTCCTACCTATGTCACATGGTATAAATCTTAGCAAGAATCGGTGTCCTAGTACACCGATGAGCGGGATAAAATGAATGCGATTCCATATGCTTCACTATTGGATCCATTATGTATGCCATGCTTTGTACACGTCCGGATGTCTCGTATGCTTTAAGTGCTACGGTAGATACCACGATCCGGTGAAAGTCATTTGGATTATCGTAAGAACATCTTGAAGTACTTGAGAAGAACTAAAGATGTGTTCCTCGTCTATGGGGGTGAGGAAGAGCTCGTTGTAAATGGTTACACCGATGCTAGCTTCCAAACCGACAAAGATGATTTTAGATCGCAATCGGGATTTGTGTTCTCACTGAATGGCGGTGCGGTAAGTGGAAGAGTTCCAAGCAGAGACAGTTGTTGATTCTACAATGAGCCGAGTACATAGCGGCTTCAAGTCGCTAAAGAGGTCGTTTGGATCAAGAAATTTTTTCTCGAGCTTGGTGTGATGGCTAGTGCCTCCACCCAATGGACCTCTCTTGTGACAACAAGTGGAGCCATTGCGCAAGCCAAGGAGCCTAGATCGCACCGTAAGTCCAAGCACATTCTACTGGCGATTTCATCTCATCCGCGAGATTGTGGAGAGAGGCGATGTTAAGATATGCAAAGTACACACGGATTTGAACATTGCGGATCCGTTGACAAAGCCGCTTCCCGGCCAAAGCATGAGGCTCACACTAGGGCAATGGGTATTAGATACCTACATGGTTGACTCTAGTGCAAGTGGGAGATCATGGTGATATGCCCTAGAGGCAACATGGAGATGTTGAATATATCACATACTATGTTTATGATACATTGCTTTGTTCCTTGAAATAGACATTATCATTATTGATCAATGAGTATGTGACTTATTCATGAGACTCTTAATGCCAAAATGTTGCTATTTCTAAATGATCCCCGATTATATTTCATATGAGGAACAAATATGATTCAAAGATCGAGATATGTATTGATTGATGATCATGTCTCATGGATCATGGTATGGAGATACCAAATCAATAATATGGACATGTGTTAGTGAACATATGTTGGATAGACCCGCCATGAGACACCGCAGAGATTCCAAGTGTCATCGCTTGGTCTCAAGTAGTGTTTATGTGGAATCCTTAGACTTGAGATCATCATGGTTCCCAAAGATGCGTAGTAGCTAACTTTGGGACTACTAAACACTACTCCGTGGCGGGTAGTCATAAAAGTAGTCTTTGGGTTTGCCATGAAACATGTAGTGGGATGTGAATGATCAAGATAGAATTTGCCCTCCTTATGGGAGAGATATCTCGGCCCCTCGATGTAATGGATTATGAAAGTGCATGGCCATGCCAAGGTGATTGAGGAGTCAATCACGAGTTTATAATCCATCACGGAATCGAGAGAGTGATTGAGCTATTAAGAGGATGACACAGGTCTCGCCTTGAGCTTAATCTATATCGTGAGGCAAAGGGATTAGTACATGAGAACATTACGAGTTCACCGATATGATCTTTACGTATACTTTGGGGTTAATATGTCTTGCTAGAGGCCGCTATTAACGGTGGTGACCGGAAAGGTGTTTCTGGGTCGCGACCAAGCATACGTGAACCTACAGGGTCGCACACTTAACGGGTTGGAACACTAATTCGAATGTGATTCGGATATGGGCTCAATTCGGATAGAGATCCTGATAGACTCCTATTGGGCCTCGGTCCACGAGGCCCAAGTGAGGAGGTCTATATATGGAGGCGAGGGGTGAGGAATGCACCGATAATCCCGAGCTAATCCGTAGCCGCCACCTCCGAGCCAAACCCTAGCCGCTCATGAGTCTTTGGTACACTCGCGATCGGCGTTCCACCCGGACGTGTGGATACCGGTGGGCGCTGCTCGTTGCGGCGTTGATCGGCATCAACAACCTCTGATTGGATCCGCTCGTGGTGTGGTTGATCGCGTGGAGGAGACGATCGGTTCGGGACGATCGACTACTTCCACTACTACTTGACGCCGTGGTTGGATCGGCTTCTCCAACTCTTCTTCACGCACTGCTGGCGTCTAGTGGTAACGATCCATGATCCCTCCTTAAGCATGATGTTCTTGTGTGCGCGGTAGAAAAATTTTGTTTTCTGCTCTCGTAGCCTACTCGCGATCCATTACCCACCCTGCGTATACAATGCGAGACGCAAGCTCATCTCGAAGCGTGCACGCGTAGGAAGCGGGAGAAAGAGGGAAATGACGACTAAGGCAGTTGGGTAGGTTAGTCGCATATCATGGTATATGTTATGCATGTAATAAAAATGTACGCGGCATGTTACTCCCAACTGTATTATGAAGTTTATTTCTATTCAGATAAGCTTATTATCTCGTCTTTCGCATTCAATGATTCAGATAGCAAGTCATTTAACAATATTAACATACCGCTTTTCTCCGTACACTAATTCACAATAAAATCAAAATATCACTTACCACTGTATGTATCGATCGTTCTATAGTCAATCGTTCTTAAAAACATTTTCTCAAAAATTTTTACGCACCTACAACAAACAGTGCACATAAACTTTTATTACAAGTACACCAGATTTTTTCTCAGTTTAAAACTACAAAATTGACAAAACTCTAAAAACTCACGGGGGACTGAGTCAAGTCGCCTCCCTATTAGGCGACTGCATTCAAGTCGCCCACCCATTGGGCGACTGCATTCCAGTCGTTCAATTGGAAAGCCTCAGGAAGTGCTTAGCCAGTCACAGGCCGCCCCCGTTACTGTGGAAGCCAGTGTACATCACCGTTGGAGTAGCTATGCATCCATACACCAATCCGACCAAAGCGACGCTCGAGTTCCGATCGACAAAATCTAGGTAACGTATATCTCTAGAATGCTCCAAAGATAGACTTGTAGGATGCCTTAGCTAATTGTGTATCATTTTGTAGGAGCTCACACCCTGCAAGCTCCAAGTGAGGCTGGTTGGATCCACTCCTCTTTAGGTTGGGTGAGGGATGGTATTTCCATGCCAAGAAGGGACAATATTGTACAGTACCCGGTTGTATTAGGGTTATGCCAACGTCTAGGTGGACATGGTACATGAACTTTTCATGGTCGTACAATTGAACAAAGGCATCATAACACTAGGGGATGCCGCACACACTTTTGTCAAGTGGCCCAAGATGAACATCACCCTGGACCCTGTAGTGCCGTGATCTCCACACAACCATGCCTCTCCAAGAGAACCCTCCATGACTCCACCTCAACCTCCACTTCAGAAGGCCGATGTATCAGCTCCATTGGAGACATTGTTGAAGAAACAAGAAAAGAGTGTTGAGTCGTCTCCCGGGAGATGTATCACAAGCGAGACGCTAAGACCCAATCGAAGAACATTAAGGCACCTCACAAGCCCTAGAAGTTCTCCTTCAGAATGTCGTTGGTCCTCGACACACTGTTACCCCGCCTTAGAATGAGTTATAGGGCTTTACATGCCTAGTACATGCAGAGGACCATTGAGCGGACGACAATCCGATAAACTGGAATCATCGTCAAATACACGGAAATGCATTTCCTCTATGAGCCAGGCAACTTCCTCATGGGCTTCATTAACTTATTCGATCTATTCAACCTAAACGCCCTTGAAGCCTCACTTCTACGATACTAGACATTGTAAGTGCGTACAATCAAGTTCTACATTCATGTAATACCGATAAATGTCATAACTCAATATTGCTTATGTATAGATACATGATGCAAGGAGCCTAGCTATCGCGAGAATCGGTGGGTTTCCTCGACCCATATTTGATCTCTGAGCAATGCATCACTATGCAACCACATGTCTAGTATGGGATGGAACTACTTGATTAATTTGAGATGTTTCACTTTGGTTTCATTTTTGATATGAATGTGAGTTGTGGTCGCAGCTGTAATACCCTGAACGTCGTTTCGGCGTCGGCTTTAAATTCAATCACAGAGTCGCCGGTTTTTCGGGAAATCGCGGGAGGTGAAAATTAAATTGCAGAATTGTACAAAATAAAAAAAATTAAAACAATTAATTTGGATGTTTTGGGCTGTCCGGAGGGGTGGGCCAGACGCTTTGGGCCAGCCAGCCTAACAGGGGCCCCGTACCCACTCCCAAACCCTAGCACCCCCTTTATAAACCCCCTCCCTTGACCCCTCTCCCCTTTTTTCCACCCCTGGCTGACATCCCCCTTGCTGCTGCCATTGAAGCCAAGGAGAGGAAGGAGAAGGAGAGGAAGAAGAAGAAGAGAAGGAAGAAGAAGAGGAGGAGAAGAAGAAGATGAGGGAAGAAGAGGGATGATCCCAAGGGATCCTCTAGGTAATTATTCCTAATCCTAAACCCTCTGTTTTCAGAATAATTAGGGTTCTTGGCACGGATTTTGAAGGGAGATTATAGATTAATTGCCCGATTAGAGATTACCTGCCGTCTGCCTGTAGATTGATTCGCGCAGCGCGTCTGTTCGCGCAATTTAGACCTAGTAAATGATTTTTCCTGCGGACCCTCCCAAAAGTAAAGTTGTAGAGGACTTCTAAACGCATCTCTTTTATTTGTTTTGGACTTTTTGGATGTGGGATCTGGGAGTTACAGGGTTGGGAATACTGCCGTTCGTTAGGAGAGCAGATTTGTACAGACCGATATTAATCTGTGATTTTGAGGTAGTAAATGATTTTTATGATCATGGCTGTAATTTACAGAGTTGTAGAGAATCTGATAATCTAGCCTCTGTAGAAAATTCAGAATTTTTAGACCACTGTACTGTTGCTAGGACGCATTTGAATGCTGCTGTCCAGTCTGCCAGAACAGAGATCTTCCTCTGTTTTGAGCATTAAATTACACCTAGCTGTGGATGTGTTGTGAGCATGTTAATGCTCCTTTGAGGATGGATTAATGTGACTATTGATTATCCTATCATTCATATCATATCATGTCATTTGCATATGTGGATGTCACCGCACCTAGCCGCGATCATACCAGTACAACATCGTATATTGTCGTAATACGATGTACCTCTTATCCCGCTGGGAGCATCGTATATTGTCGTAATACGATGCACCTCCTATCCTGCGTCGAAAGAGTGATGTGGAGCATAGCATGAAAGCATTCATATGCATTGCATTGTGAAAAGATGAGTTGCATACATATGCAATATATTGTGGTGAAGTTATTTTTGTGATATAATCAACTTCATAGTTGTAATGTGGAATTACCTCATGTGGCTATTTGCGGTATGAGGTATGTGGATGAGGTCGTGGAATGTGGTTCGTCCCTTGTATACGGTAAGGGTTGTGATTGTGGCATGAGATTCTTTTCTCTTGTATTAATTGTTGATAGAAATTGTGGATGTGAGAAATAATAAAGTATTGAAGTACAACATATATTTTTTTATTATTTTTGGTGGTGATAGTGGTTGAGGTTTTAAAGTAGTCAAACAAGAATTATTTGTTAATGCTTTACCGTCATTAATGGTGAATTGAGGTTGAGGATATAAACATTGTTAATTATGGAAGATTAAATGTTTCATTCGCATTTAATTGTGGATAAAATGACTGCATTTATATGCCAATTAAATCTGAAATTGAAGATTTGATTCATGTAAGTTTGTGGTGATTAATAATTGTGGATATGAATTGTGGTTGTGGTTGTGGTTATATGGAATTATAAATGATGATGTATAATTGTTTGTAGTTTGAATAGCCTGTTAAACAGTTTGCTTGCTGAGATTTTATCTCACCCTTGTTCCCCCTCCCTACAGGTGGACTTTGAGCATGCATGGGAAGGGTAGAGCGGCACCACACTGATGCACGTGAATCATATTTTATCTTTGTAATAAAGTTGAAAGGATTCTAGACCTTTGCATAGCTTTGTTTACATTATCTTAATAATGTTAAATTTGTGAACTATGTTTTAGATTAAAATGTTGGAGGATGTTTTGAATATTGAATTGCTGTCACTATCCTGTTATTGCTTAGTTGTTTATGCTTCCGCTTATACTATCTTGTTTAGTATTGTTGCAGTTTAATTTATCTTGTAAATTGGCTAGTTGTGGAGTGGTTTTAGTAGCATCCTAGGGTAATGTGGGTCCTGCGGTGTTACAGCAGCCATCGACTCCCATCGATGCAAGAGATGGCTTTTCTAACTAGGTCAAAGCCTACTCGGTAGCGAAACCTTAGCAAGCGAAATTGGGTTGAGATTGAACATTGTAAAGGCCATGTGATAATGGCTTAGTCGCACACCTTTGGAAGTGTGTCAGACAGATATTATAAGTTGATTATCTCTTGTTGGTAAAGTTGTGCAACCTCTGTGGAGTGTAAAACTATTTGAATAGTCATGTCCTCGGTTGTGGACAATGCATGAAGATTTCACACGAGGGGTAGAATTTCATAAAACCTTGGTTGGGTTTGAATGGGAAGTGAACAGTCGGTTCACTTATGGTTTATCTTTATTTTCCACTACTAGTTTTTGTTAAACCCTTCAAGCTATTATCTATAAGCTCGGCCCTAAGATTGTTGCTCTAATAATTAATAATATTTTAGCCTTTCTTAGTTAATCTTGATCATGGTCGATATTTCATCTATGTTTTTATTGTGTGCACTAGTGTGATCTTCGAATAGTGTAGAATACACAATAGAGTCCAGATTTGCATATTTGAGTCTCAACAGAGGCTATTTATTATCAAACAATGATTCTATACTCCTGGAAGTATGTACTCCCACTTGTTATATACCGCTTAAACGATGTTGTTGTACCTCTTTTTTTTAGTATAATCTAATAATGATTATAAGATACTCCAACATGAGTTCAACAAAAAATTTCATCAAAATCCACTTTTTATAGAAAAATTTATGTATATGCTCCTTTTATATATGAAAATGGTATATAGCAAAAATAAAGGTATGTACGTACGTACGTACGTATGTATGTATGGCAACATATATAGTCATAATGGGTATTTCAGTGCTAAGGTGCTAATAGCAAAGTGGATCATCCGATTTAGATTGCGTGGTTCGGATAGAGATGGGTGGAAACCCCATCCCACCTAAACACTTTTGCAGAAAACCCCTAGCGGTTTTCACAAAAATGCATCAAGTGCAAAGCGTTTTTCTGAAAAACACAGGGGTTTCCTGCAAAAGCGTTTACGTGGGATGGGGTTCTCATCCATCTCCATCCATGCCACACAATCTAGATCTGATGGTCCACATTGCCATTAGCACCTTAGCACTATAATAGCCATTAGCACTATATATTGCCTATGTATGTGTGTGTATGTATATACGTATGTACATGTGTATGTATGTATGTATGTATGTATGTATGTATATGTGTGTGTGTGCGCGCGTGTGCTCGCGTGTGCGTGTGCGTGTGCATGTGTGTGGAAGCTAGCATGTGGCTAGATGGCTAGGCATGCAGGTGTGCACCTAGCTGTAATATCCCATTTTTCATCTTTTGTGCTAATGTATTTTTGTTAAGCTTATGCTAATAATATCAAAGATTTTATTTTCCCTAATCATTTTCTTTTGAGAAGAAAATTTAAGAACTTCAAAAGAAACTAAATTGAAAGGAGGTTTTATCTTCAAAAGGGTGAATCAACTAGAACTTGACAACATAGAAAATAAATTGATCTTGAAAAGAAAAATAATAATTTCCTGGATTATAAAAAAATGTATTTATATGTATATATGGATAATTATGTAAAGAGAAAGAAATAAACGATGTATATATGTTTATATATAAATATATAAATGTATATATATATATACATCAAATGAAAGAAATAAAGTATATATGTGTAATTATAAAATATAAACCGAAATCGGAATTTAAAAATGAATTAAGAAACAGGATTTTCAATTCGGTTAAACATGGGCCGTCCATTTTTCCCCCCAGCCGATCTTGGCCGTCCATCCCCTCCCGGCCGCGTCACCCTCTTTCTTCCCCCTCTGGCCGCGACGCTCTCCACTCCCTCTGTCTTCTTCCGCCGCTCGCCGTCCCGTGCTGCCGCTCGTCGCCTTCTGACCGCCGGAGGGAGGCCGAGTGAGCCGACTGGGACTTGCTTGCCGCCCTCGCCTTGGCCTTGACCTCGGACTCGCCGCCGCCTCGCCTTGGCCGGCAGCGCCCTCGCCCCACCCCTGCGCGCCGTAGTACCACCTCTGCGCCCCCTCTCGTGCGCGTCGTGTAGCAGCCCCACTGCGACCTCGGGCAGAGCCGAATCCCCCTCCGCATTCACTGCCGGCCCCGCCGCCATCGCCTCAAGCCGCTGTGGCCGCACGGCGGTGACGCCACCCACGAGCTCGCGCCACCTACTCCGCCCTGGCTCTCCCTCCCTCTGGTCTCTATAAGAACGGCCGAATACTCCATCCCCTCAACCCACCGCAAAACCGCATGAGCTCTTCTTCCCTCCATTCTGGTGAGAGCTCATGAAGCCATCCTCGCCGACGCCACCCGGTCGACGTCGGGACCATTGGGACCTCTCTCAAGCTCCTCACTCTCCTCTTTCTCCTTCCCGCCTAATCGGCTTTCTCTTCTCTGTAGGCCGCGAGCCGCATCTTCCCAACACCGCGCGGCTCCCTCGGCGCGCCACCGCATCCCGGCCAATTCCTCGCACTGAGCACCGCCGGACGCCGTGAACTCCGTCCCCACCTCGCCGACCTCGCCACCTCCCGGTGAGCCGGCACCGTCATCTTCCTCGCCGCCGACACCTTCCTCGCCGCCAGGCCTCCCGGCGCCGCCCCAGCCACCGTTTGAGCCGCAGGTGAGCTCAAGGATGCCCCTAGATGCTCCCACGACGAGCAATTGGAACCTCATCGGCCGAGCCGCCGTCGCCTTGTTCCCCTGCCTCGGCCTGCTGCTCGCCGGCCGCCGCCCGACCAAAGCCATGCCGATTCACTTCTCCCGAGGAGCGCTGGGTGGCCGACCCATTTGGCCGGCCGTCGCACCCAGCCCCCTCCGCCGGCCGGCTCCGCCTCCCAACGGCCGGGATGAGCCGAGCGGGGAGCATGCTAATGAAGTTATTAACTGCTGCCCTAACCGTGTAGTTATGGTGTCCTAAGCCAGCGATTAAAGGGGGCATTAAATCAGTGCTAATTAAGACCCCCTGTCCGCAATGCATTTTCTCCATTTTCGGATTTTCCAGAAATTAAAACTTTGAATAACCATAACTTTTTAACCTTAAGTGAAAATTTAATGAAACCAGTTTCTAAATTTTTCAAAAATCAAGATCTATCTAAGGGTTCTGGTTTGGTTCAGTTTTGAGCTAGTTTGAGTCAAGATTCCTTGTATATGTACTTATTTGCTCTCGTTATTTTATGTGGTATTTTTCCGGTGCGATCACCCGAGTAGAGTACGAAGTCGTGAACGAGCCTCCGTTTGACGCAGCACCAGAACCCCAGACTTTTGATCCAGGCGAGTCAATGCTTTGATCATTTTGCGCCTATATTTTATGTGAAATTATGTTCATTTGAACTATGAGAACATGCATGCTCTACTTTATACACAAACGTATGTCACTCCTAAGGTAGCTAATGACCCTGTATTTACTTCATAATATCATACCACACCAGTAACAGTTGATATCACATGTCCGTTGTCACCCTAGGAGTAAGAATAACTAAAGTAGTTACAAGTCGTATTATTGCCATGCTAAGTCTGGTCAACCCAGGGCTTTAGTAGCCCTGTCAATCTTGTGTTAATCATGGAAAACTAGTTTGGGACGGTCACAGGATGTATGTGGCTGATTATGTATGTGAAATGGTGTTATGCTTCTCAAACCCCAAAAATCTGCTATACGGTTTGGGCGGATGGAAAGAACGGTGGGTGTGGATGTAACACAGGGGTTGTGGAATGAACCACCCGGACGATTTAAGGACTTAATCTTGTCTTGACCCCCGTGTACAACAGTACAACCACAAGCTGGCAAAGTGTAGGCTTGGCTAAATAATTCTTGAACACTCTAGCTATTTCACGGAGAACGTGTGTAGGTGGGGCGTGGAAGCCCTACTTGGAATGGGACACCGGATGTAGGTGACGTTGCCTAGGTTAGCGTATGTGGAGAGAGGAGTCCGACTGCGCTATCCTATGGTGGACATCCCGCACAACCTATGGACGTAACCCCATAGGAGTGACATGCTAGAGTGCGAGGTATTGTAAAGGCCTCGTGATATTTTCTCGATCTACATGTCTAAGGCATCATGTAGAACTGTCGGGATGTTTATCTCTTGTGGGTAAAGATGTACAGTCTCTGCAGAGTTAAAACTATTCAAATAGCCGTACCCACGGTCAAGGGTAAACACGAAATCTTCCTCGAGTTAGTTCTATTTCAAAAATATAAAAGGAGGGTGGGAATAAAAATCATCGGTGGATGTAACGACTTTGGTAAATTTTGTCCTGAGGATGTACTCTGTGTTGATAATAAAGTGGATGTAACCTTCTTAGTAAAAGTAGGTATTGGTGGATAGAACCTACCTTGATGTCAATTATTTGCACATACTTAAATTTATCGATCTTGCGTTCTTGAAAACGCTAGGTCCTAGAAATTTTATATTACGATTATTCAAAAGCGGCTTTAAGCAAATAAAGAACCCGAACCACCCTTGTTAGCCTTGCATCTATATTTATGTGCATTACGTGTGTTGGCTCATGAGCACGGTGGTTAGTGTGCTCACACTCGCTATAAAATCCCCCATACAGAACTAATAAATCAAGAGCACTACGCCTACCATGAGGAACAGGTTATCGAAGGCAACGAAGACGGTGGGTATTAGTTTAAAATGTTACTCCTCGCTTCAGTCCGGTTGACTCGGCTAGTTTGGCGGGTGCCTCCGTTATTAGTCAGGCCCTTGGCTAATAACGAAGGTACTCAGGTTGCCCCAGTCGCTTGCCTGTGGCGAGTTGTGCCCTACGCTTATGTACGCTTCCGTTCTTTATGTATTGCAAGACATTTGGCCTGACGGCCCTATTGTAATCTCGACCCGACGCGGTCTATTTAAACTCTGGTATTGTAATAATTATTTCGCCATGTATGAAATGATGCAAGATTGTATCTGTGAGCATTATCTCTTGATCCGTGGAATAATGCGGTACTATCACGAGAGATTCCGTGTTATAAACTTGGGGTCCGAAGCAGTGGTATCGAGCATCGATGTAAAACCTTAGCTAGGCCGGTCACGCCAAAGTCCTTTTACAAAAATATATTATGAGAAACTCTTACAAAATGTAGCATATCTTGCTTTACTTAACTCTCTTAGTTTCTATGCTCACCCAAAATTTCTTTTGTATTTTCATCTGTTCTAATCTATTGATGTTCAAAATTCTAGATGGCCGGAGCTACACCAGTTGGTCCGTGGGATCACTTCTCCCATGGAGACAGCGAAGGAGGATTTGTTGAGGCCTGCGGCGATTCTTTGCGGTGTCTCGGCTCACCGCCACTTTGTTTTGAGGCAAGAGAGTCCACCTCCACAAAGATGGACATGTGGACCATGGAGGTCTTCATCTACGCACGAGATGGTGCGGGAGCTCCACTCCCACACTATCAAGGCCGAGCCTCCACGGATGTACCTCGTCGGCGCCGTCCGGGACGCAACACATCTTGCCGTGGCTCACCTATGCCAGTGCACAGGAGAGGCTGCGAGAGTCGCCTCGCCTACTCACCTCGCATCCGCCAAGGCGAATTCTTCCGATCACCTCGACCACGGGGTGGACAACCCCACTATCCCACTGATCCGGTGACACAGCGATGTCGGTCTCCTATGCTTTCGCCATGCAGGAGATTGGGCATCTGCGCGTTCTCCTCACCGCAAGCCTGCAGCAATCGGACGTCCTCAGCGCCCAGCTCAATCGCTATCTGATCGCCTTCCGCAGCGGCGAGCGAGAGGTCGCTGCCGAGGTGAACTTGAGCGTCTACGCCGGACAGCCTACCCTCCGCCCTACGCCGCCGCGAGCGCCCAGCTCAACGCCGGTGGTGGTTCCAGCTCGGCACGGCGCCGGCCCAGCTCGGCACGACCAAGGGCTTGGCTCCAGCGCCATGTCGGCACGGTGCCGCCCGACACCGCCTCTGATTCGGCACCAGCAGCGGTTCAAGGCCAGGGACCTCGCCCCCGACGGACGGCGCGCATAAGAGTGCGTCCACCGCCCAATGGCACCCTCGCAGGGCCCAGCAGGAGACGTCGCCCGTTTCACCTTCATTCCTCCAACGACCAGGACGGATCGAGCCCTTCTCGGTCGCGTTCCCGCTCCCAATCACCCAGTGTCATCTCCTGCTCTTGCTTTCCAGGAGAGTGCGTCTTCTGTGGCGAGCACCACTCCCCCACCCCAGAGGTGTAGACTGTTGTAGGCTGGGCAGTAGTATATCTAGCAGACTCCTGTTGGTGTGCGTGAGTCTTTCTCCCCAGATGTACCCCCCTTTATGTACCCAGTTAGTAGACGTGTGTATGCGGTGTCGTGACGTGTTGTAAGCCTACGCACTATGCTCGGCTGTCACGAAACACTTAACCCCCTTTATGTACCCAGTCAGTAGACGTTGTGTATGCGGTGTCGTGACGTGTTGTAAGCCTACGCACTATGCTCGGCTGTCACGAAACACCTAAACCCCCCTCTAATGCAATGAACTAATGTAGGCATAACGCCTTGTGTTTTAATGCTTGCCCTATGCTTTGTCGCTCCTCTTTTGTGGTGTTTTGTTGTGCTAGCTTAGAGGGCTAACCCACCCTCATATCTGTTTTCTTCCCTTTCTGCCGACTCTAAAAAGGCTTGAGTTTGTTCCAGATGGCTCCCAAGAGGACTGCTAACCATGGTAGGGGTCGAGCTCCAAGGGCTGCAGCTCGTGGAAGAGGCAGAGGCCGTGGACTGAATCTACCCCCACCCCCGCTAGTGCCACCAACCATGGAACAAGTATTGGCACAACAAACTCAGATACTCCAGGCAATGCTTTCTGGCCAGCAGACCAATGCAACTAGTCGCAACTCCAAGTTATCTGATTTTCTGAGGACCCGCCCCATGACCTTCTCCGCAGCAAATGAACCCTTAGAAGCCGAAGATTGGTTACGTGACACTGAGAAGAAGGTTAAACTAGCCCGTTGCACTAATGAGGACAAGGTCGACTTTGCCACACATCAATCGAAAGGTCTTGCGGCATGGTGGGAGAACTACCTGCTTTGTCGTGAAAGGGAAAACCCCTTAGGCAATAGTTCAGATGAGGAAGGGTCAGAAGAAGAAGCAGGAGAGGAAGAAATAGAAGGTGAAGACCTATCAGACTCTCTGCAAGGGAGGCATGAAAGCAATGAAGGTCACAATGAAGAGGAAGCTGAGTCCATGACCATCGAGCCCACCGCAACCTGGGCTGAGTTCAAGACCGCCTTTCGGCAAAACTTTGTCCCAGCAGGTATCATGAGGTTGAAAAAGAATGAGTTCAGAAACCTGAAGCAGGGCAATATGTCCGTCTCTGAATACCTCACATGGTTCAACCAGTTAGCTCGCTACGCCATGAGAGACGTAGCCAAACAAGAGGAGAAGATTGATCGATTTTTGGAAGGGATGCATGAAGAGATGAGAGCTCAACTAATTTTGCACGATTATTCCAGCTTCCACCACTTGGTAAATAAAGCCCTTGTTCTAGAAAATGAGAGGAAGATCCTAGAAGTCAGTAGGAAAAGGAAATGGACAGCCTCCCGACCTCAGGGCAGTTTCCAGAGCAAACCCGCTTATCAAGGCAGCTCATCATTCCGCCAGGTGGCAACACCAGTGCCTAGAACCTCATTCCAGGCACCACGCTCAGGCAACAGTGGAATTCAGGTATCTCGTCCCATAAGTCAAGCTCCCACACCCAATCCAGCTGCAAACCTCCACTGCTTCAGCTGTGGAGCTAAGGGGCACTTCGCCAACAAATGCCCAGATCGCCAAGCCACCCCAGGGAAGTTTAACCCAGGAGCCTCCTCATCCCGACTGCAGTTATCAGCACCAAACAAGGCCCATCAGGCACCTCAGGCATCACGGACATCATCGACTCCACATCATGGTCGTGTCAACCACGTCACGGCAGAAGACGCTCAGGAGGCCACTGGAGTACTTGTGGGTGCGTTCTCTGTTAAATCAACTCCGGTCAGAGTTACTGCTTGACTACGGTGCATCGCATTCATTTGTTTCTGGGGGATTTATTGAAAAAGTTAAGCTGCCAACCTTTGGACTTAAGAGACCTGTGGTACTCAGTTCCCCAGGAGGGCGCTTAATTGCTACCCTAGTTAGCCCAAGGGTAGAAGTCACCATGGAAGGTTATATTTTCCCCGTAGACCTGTTGGTCTTGCCATCCCAAACATTGGATGTTATCCTAGGGATGGACTGGCTAACCAAGAATCGAGGATTGATAGACTGTGCAAATAGGGAGGTAGTACTTGTAGGCGCCTCCGGAAGAAAGATAAAAGTTAAGGTGGATCGCCCTCATCGGGACACGAATTCATAATATTGAAGTAAAGACATTAGAGGACACACGGTGGTTCGGAATTACCGAAGTCTTTCGGAAGAAGCTGGGGTATGCCACCGATAGGGAGATAGAATTTGTGATCAACCTAAAGCACAGGACAGCCCCAATTGCTAAGAGACCCTACCGAATGGCGAGATGAGCTGGAGGAATTAAAAGTCAAATTGAGGATCTGCAAACCAAAGTTTATCGACCACTCATCCCATGGGGTTCCCGTATTATTTGTCGAAAAGAAGGATGGGACCGCCAGGTTGTGCGTGATTACGAGCCCTCAATGAAGTAACCATCAAGAACAAGTACCCCTTGCCTCGAATAGATGACTTGTTCGATCGACTATCTGAGACTCTTGTCTTCTCTAAAATAGATTTAAGGTCGGTACCATCAACTCAAGATCGAGCGTAAGATATTCCTAAGACAGACTTTTACCACGCGGTATGGCCTATTTGAATTCTGATCATGTCATTTGGATTGACCAATGCCCCACCTATTTCATGAATCGATGAATAAAGTGTTTATGGAATGCTTGGACAAATTTGTGGTCGTATTCATAGACGACATTCTGATCTACTCTAAAACTACCGAAGAGCATGAAGAACACCTACGAGTAGTCCTCGAGACCCTTCAGGGGCACCAGCTGTACGCGAAGTACAGCAAGTGTGAATTCTGGTTACCCAGGATCGGTTTCCTTGGACATATCGTGTCTGCGGTGGAGTAGCGATCGATCCTCCAAGGTAGAGGCGGTTCTAGAATGGAAGCACCCACCTCGATTCTTGAAGTACGTGGTTTTACGGGACTAGCGGGATACTCAGACGCTTCATAGAAGGTTTTTCCAAGGTATCCAGACCAATGACGAGCCTACTCAAGAAAGAAAAGAAGTATGAGTGGACAGAAGCCTGTGAAAAGAGTTTTCAGGAATTAAAGAAAAGATTGACCACAGCCCCGGTGCTAACCTTGCCGGACATACACAAAGATTTTGATGTCTATTGTGATGCATCGCGCCAAGGCTTAGGCTGTGTACTTATGCAAGGAGGAAAGGTCGTAGCTTTTGCTTCCAGACGACTCCGTCCCCATGAGGACAATTACCCCACCCATGATTTGGAGCTAGCTTGTGGTACATGCTTTAAAGATTTGGCGACATTATTTAATTGGAAACCATCAGTAACATTTATACGGACCATAAGAGCCTCAAGTATATCTTCACCCAAGCCGACCTCAACCTAAGGCAAAGAAGGTGGTTAGAGTTAATTAAAGACTATGATTTGGACGTCCACTATCACCCCGGAAAAGCTAACGTAGTGGCCGATGCCCTAAGTCGCAAACCCCACTGCAACAACCTCATGGTGGAAGAATTGCGACCTGAGCTCTGCAAAGAGTTTGAAGCCCTTAATCTGGAAATAGTAGAACATGGTACTCTAGCAACCATGGAGGTACAACCAACTCTCGAAGACCAAATCAAGGCAGCCCAAAATGGACACCCTGGAGTTCAGAAGTTTAAACGTCTCATGGCCCAAGGAAAAGCTGCTAAGATGATAGAAGATAAACAAGGAGTGCTATGGTATGGGAAACGTCTTTTGTTCCCCACGGAGGGTCTCAAAGACACGATACTCAAAAGCCCATAGTTACGCTTATACTCTACACCCGGGCAGCACAAAAATGTATCAAGAAATGAAAACCTTGTATTGGTGGCCACGTATGAAGAGGGATATTGCCGAGTATGTAGCCTGCTGTGACGTATGCCAGAAGGTCAAGGCCGAACATCAAAAACCTGGGACTCCTTCAACCCTAGATTCCTCAATGGAAATGGGAAGAAGTGGGAATGGATTTCATAAGCTGGTGCGCCTCGCACAAAATCGGATATGATTCCATATGGGTAATAGTCGATAGGTTGACTAAAGTTGCCCACTTTATTCTGTAAAGATCACCTATAAGGGAGACAAATTGGCGAGTTATACATGGCCCGCATCGTGTGTCTACATGGTATACCTAAGAGGATAGTCTCGGATCGAGGTTCTCAATTCACCTCGCATTTCTGGTCCAGCTTACACGATGCTTTAGGGACCCATCTTGCATTGATCTGACCTATCATCCCCAAGCGGATGGGCAAACGAAAGAATAAACCAAATCTTGGAAGATATGCTACGAGCATGTGCTCTGGAGTTCACATCAGACTGGGAGAAATGTTTACCCTATGCGGAATTTGCCTACAATAATAGCTATCAATCGAGCCTCAAGATGTCACCTTTTGAAGCTCTTTATGGACGTAAATGTAGGACTCCTCTACACCGTGCGAAACAGAGAAGGATACATCTTTGGACCCGATACTCTGAGGCAGGCGGAAGAAAAGGTGCGCCTGATCAGGGATCGCTTACAAGCCGCCCAATCCAGACAGAAGAGTTATGCCGATAACCGTCGAAGAGAATTGACATTCCAAGTTGGAGATCATGTGTACCTTAAGGTGTCACCCTCCGAGAATCCATGATTCAAAGTAAGAGGCAAGCTCGCTCCGAGATATATAGGCCGTTCCTATTATTGCCAAGTGTGGAGAAGTTGCATTGGGTTAGAGCTACCAGCAAGTTTATCTGAAGTGCACAACGTGTTCCACGTTTCTCAACTTAAGAAGTGTCTCGAAATTCTGAAGAATGACCTCGTAGAAACCATCGAGCTGCAGGGAGATTTATCCTACCGCGAGCGCCCGATCAAGATTCTTGACACTATGGAAAAGAAAACCAGACGCTAGTCTATTCGACTCTGCAAAGTTCAATGGAGCAACCACTCCAAGCGAGAGGCAACCTGGGAGCGAGAGGATCAACTCAGAGCCGACTTTCCCTTTCTTTTCTCAGAATAGCAGAATCTCGGGGTCGAGATTCATTTTAAGGAGGAGGGTTTGTAATATCCCATTTTCATCTTTTGTGCTAATGTATTTTGTTAAGCTTATGCTAATAATATCAAAGATTTTATTTTCCTAATCATTTTCTTTTGAGAAGAAAATTTAAGAACTTCAAAAGAAACTAAATTGAAAGGAGGTTTTATCTTCAAAGGGTGAATCAACTAGAACTTGACAACATAGAAAATAAATTGATCTTGAAAAGAAAAATAATAATTTCCTGGATTATAAAAAAATGTATTTATATGTATATATGGATAATTATGTAAAGAGAAAGAAATAAACGATGTATATATGTTTATATATAAATATATAAATGTATATATATATACATCAAATGAAAGAAATAAAGTATATATGTGTAATTATAAAATATAAACCGAAATCGAATTTAAAATGAATTAAAAACAGGATTTTCAATTCGGTTAAACATGGGCGATCCATTTTCCCCCAGTAGATCTTGGCGTCCATCCCCTCCGGCCGCGTCACCCTCTTTCTTCCCCTCCGCCGCGACGCTCTCCACTCCTCTGTCTTCTTCCGCCGCGCCGTCCCGTCTGCCGCCGCTCGTCGCCTTCTGCCGCCCGCCGCCGGAGGCGGAGTGAGCCGACGACTGGGACTTGCCGCCCTCGCCTTGGCCTTGACCTCGGACTCGCCGCCGCCTCGCCTTGAGCCCCGGTAGTGCGCCCTCGCCCCACCCCGGCGCCGTAGTACCACCTCTGCGCCCCCCCTCTCGTGCACGTCGTGTAGCAGCCCCCACTTCGTGACCTCGGGCAGAGCCGAATCCCCTCGCATTCACTGCCGGCCCCGCCGCCATCGCCTCGAGCCGCTGTGGCCGCACGGCGGTGACGCCACCCACGAGCTCGCGCCACCCGCTCCGCCCCGGCTCTCCCTCCCTCTGGTCTCTATAAGAACGGCCGAAGACTCCATCCCCCTCAACCCACCGCAAAAACTGCATGAGCTCTTCTTCCCCTCCACTGCCGTGAGAGCTCCGCCGGCCATCCTCGCCGCCGACGCCACCCGGTCGACGTCAGGACCATTGGGACCTCTCTCAAGCTCCTCACTCTCTCTCTTTCTCCTTCCCGCCTAATCGGCTTTCTCTTCTCTGTAGGCCGCCGGCGAGCCGCATCTTCCCCAACACCGGCGCCGGCTCCCCTCGGCGCGCCACCGCATCCCGGGCCAATTCCTCGCACCTGGAGCACCGCCCGGACGCCGTGAACTCCGTCCCCACCTCGCCGGACCTCGCCACCCTCCCCAGTGAGCCGGCACCGTCATCCTCCTCGCCGCCGACACCTTCCTCGCCGCCAGGCCTCCCGGCGCCGCCCCAGCCACCGTTTGAGCCGCAGGTGAGCTCAAGGACGCCCCTAGATGCTCCCACGACGAGCAATTGGAACCTCATCGGCCGAGCCGCCGTCGCCCTTGTTCCCCTGCCTCGGCCGCCGCTGCGCTCGTCGCCGGTCGCCGCCCGACCGAAGCCATGCCGATTCACTTCTCCCCGAGGAGCGCGCCAGGGTGGCCGACCCATTTTGGCCGGCGCCGTCGCACCCCCGGGCCCCCTCCGCCGCCGGCCGGCTCCGCCTCCCAACGGCCGGGATGAGCCGAGCGGGGAGCATGCTAATGAAGTTATTAACTGCTGCCCTAACCGTGTAGTTATGGTGTCCTAAGCCAGCGATTAAAGGGGCATTAAATCGGTGCTAATTAAGACCCCACATCCGCAATGCATTTTCTCCATTTTCGGATTTTCGAAATTAAAACTTTGAATAACCATAACTTTTAACCTTAAGTGAAAATTTAATGAAACCAGTTTCTAAATTTTCAAAATCAAGATCTATCTAAGGGTTCTGGTTTGGTTCAGTTTGAGCTAGTTTGAGTCAAGATTCCTTGTATATGTACTTATTTGCTCGTTATTTTATGTGGTATTTTTAGGTGCGATCACCCGAGTAGAGTACAAGTCGTGAGCGAGCCTCCGTTTGTGCAGCACGAACCCCAGACTTTTGATCCAAAGAGTCAATGCTTTGATCATTTTGCGCCTATATTTTATGTGAAATTATGTTCATTTGAACTATGAGAACATGCATGCTCTACTTTATACACAAACGTATGTCACTCCTAAGGTAGCTAATGACCTGATTTACTTCATAATATCATACCACACGATGAATAGCTTGATATCACATGTCCGTTGTCACCCTAGGAGTAAGAATAACTAAAGTAGTTATAAGTCGTATTATTGCCATGCTAAGTCTGGTCAACCCAGGGCTTTAGTAGCCCTGTCAATCTTGTGTTAATCATGGAAAACTAGTTTGGGACGGTCACAGGATGTATGTGGCTGATTATGTATGTGAAATGGTGTTATGCTTCTCAAACCCCAAAAATCGCTATACTGGTTTGGGCGGATGGAAAGAACGGTGGGTGTGGATGTAACACAGGGGTTGTGGAATGAACCGCCCGGACGATTTAAGGACTTAATCTTGTCTTGACCCCCGTGTACAACAGTACAACCACAAGCTGGCAAAGTGTAGGCTTGGCTAAATAATTTACTGAACACTCTAGCTATTTCACGGAGAACGTGTGTAGGTGGGGCGTGGAAGCCCTACTTGGAATGGGACACCGGATGTAGGTGACGTTGCCTAGGTTAGCGTATGTGGAGAGAGGAGTCCGACTGCGCTATCCTATGGTGGACATCCCGCACAACCTATGGACGTAACCCCATAGGAGTGACATGCTAGAGTGCGAGGTATTGTAAAGGCCTCGTGATATTTTCTCGATCTACATGTCTAAGGCATCATGTAGAACTGTCGGGATGTTTATCTCTTGTGGGTAAAGATGTACAGTCTCTGCAGAGTTAAAACTATTCAAATAGCCGTACCCACGGTCAAGGGTAAACACGGAAATCTTCCTCGAGTTAGTTCTATTTCAAAAATATAAAAGGAGGGTGGGAATAAAAATCTGTCGGGTGGATGTAACCTGACTTTGGTAAATTTTGTCCGGAGGGATGTACTCCTGTGTTGATAATAAAGTGGATGTAACCTTCTTAGTAAAAGTAGGTATTGGTGGATAGAACCTACCTTGATGTCAATTATTTGCACATACTTAAATTTATCAGATCTTGCGTTCTTGAAAACTGCTAGGTCCTAGAAATTTTATATTACGATTATTCCAAAACTGGCTTTAAGCAAATAAAAGAACCCGAACCACCCTTGTTAGCCTTGCATCTATATTTATGTGCATTCTGTGTGTTGGCTCGCGGAGCACGGTGGTTAGTGTGCTCACACTCGCTATAAAATCCCCCATACAGAACTAATAAATCAAGAGCACTACGCCTACCATGAGGAACAGGTTATCGAAGGCAACGAAGACGGTGGGTATTAGTTTAAAATGTTACTCCTCGCTTCAGTCCGGTTGACTCGGCTAGTTTGGCGGGTGCCTCCGTTATTAGTCAGGCCCTTGGCTAATAACGAAGGTACTCAGGTTGCCCCAGTCGCTTGCCTGTGGCGAGTTGTGCCCTACGCTTATGTACGCTTCCGTTCTTTATGTATTGCAAGACATTTGGCCTGACGGCCCTATTGTAATCTCGACCCGACGCGGTCTATTTAAACTCTGGTATTGTAATAATTATTTCGCCATGTATGAAATGATGCAGCATTGTATCTGTGAGCATTATCTACTGATCCAGGGAATAATGCAGTACTATCACAGGAGATTCCAGGTTATAAACTTGGGGTCCGACACTAGCCTACTAGGGTTTAAGTCTTAGACTTGGCGTTGGTGTGCGCCTGTTTTAGGAATACATACACTTATGCATGTTGAGTGGGATCGTGTGTGTCCACACTCTATGAGGTCTTGGGTGCCTCTGATAAATTCCTAGTGTGTGTAGGGAATATGCATGTATGTGTGTGTAAGTGGTGTGAGTGTGGTGTGTATTGTGTGTGTGCGTCTGCTTTGTGCTCTCTCTAAGTATATATCTACTTCTTAAAAATTCGAGATGGTGGTTGGCCATTCTCCCTTCACCTCTCTGTAGTCATTTGATCTAACCACGAGATAGAATCTAGGTCATCCATCTCCCGTCCTAGAGGGAGTTTGTTCGTCGTCATTGTGGCATGATTGTCCCTTTGCCTATTGCGCCGTATCCGTACTATACCCTCCACGATCTTCCCTAATTCTTATCCTCCCACATTCACCTACCTCCAAATTTCCCAGAACCAACAAACCCTCTGCCTAACGGTCGCCTCCGCCTCCATCTCGCCTACCGTCTTCCTGCCCCATCGCCGATGCCACCATCATTGTGAGGACTCCCCATGCCACCACGACAACTACAAGCCCGCGTGCGCCCGTCCCCCTCGCCCTCCTCCAACTGTGATGCTGACCGCTGTCGTAGATATTGGGCTTCCCTGCCTGACCCCGACTGCAACCACCTCTTACAACGCATGGGCCTAGATCCAACGGTGACGGGCACTGAGCAGCGGCTGCAAGCAGCCTTAAGCCCCACGTCCCTCTTCTCAGCTCGCTCGACCACGCCACGACTCCGTCATCCTTCCCTTGCCAGTGGCTTGTTGCCCCTTGGTGGCTCCAGAAGGTGAGTGCCCTTTCTTCTCCCAAATTAACCACTTAAAATATTTAATCTATCCTTGCACGCACACTTTTTGGATTCCCCATCTCATGGTCTTCTCAGGGTCGGCCCTGGGCCTAGGCAGCAAGGGCGACCGTCTAGGGCCCACGAAAACTTGGGGCCCCTAGCCCATGTATGTTAGTATGTATACATGCATGAATTCGCCTTTGATTTTTTCATTTTATAATAGTTCTACTTGAAATCTTCTCATATAGCTGTTACATATATGATACGTTTTTATGAATTTTTGTTCTTTGATTATCTATTAAATACCACTATAAATCTCCAACGTAATATCTACACTATCTAGAACAAAAATCTTTGACTTTCTTGTAACATCAGTTTCTTTTTTATATATAAAATGTATTGTTACACATTTATATAAGAATGAAGGGCCTCATGTTTATCATGCCCTAGGGCCTTCAAAATGACAGGAACAGCCCTGGGTCTTCTAATCCAATTAGATTTTCTTGGCATGCATCGATGTTAGGAGGTTTTAGATTGGATAGTAGCGGGAGAAGACTACTCAAGAGTCAAAGCTGTTCTCGGGCAGCACTAGGCTGCACAGCTTGCAAGTGGTGGTGGAGAGTCATAGTGAGCCTAGGAAGGGGACTGTGCTGCAGGGTGTGCCTGCCTACAGGCTGTGGCAGGTGACACACGGTCACTACTACAGAAAGGCTAATACTAGACGGCAAATCACAGATGGTTTTATAAAGCGTGCGTGATGATACTAATATAGACGATTTTAATTTGAACACACTTTGTGTTGGTGGCGTCGGCGAAAAAAATATCATGAGCGGTCCGTATTAAGAACCGTCTGTGATAATCCCAAATTATCACAGACGGTTTTTTACTAAAAACCGTCTGTGATAATCTGGTTATCACAGACGGTTTTTAGTAATAAATCGTCTGTGATAATTCATAGACGGTTTTTAGTAAAAAACCGTCTGTGATAATCCCCACTACGTATTTATTGCTCCACTCAGACCACATCTGTCTTCATTTCGATCCAGATCTGGCCACCGCCGCACTCTTTCGCTCGGGGAGACAAGCTAGGCGATTCGGGCCGATTATTTTGGTGGGAAGAGGCGAGATTGAGCTTTGAAGATTCATTCGTACTTTCCTGCTGGTGGCTAGCTCTAGATATGGTTAGTAAGAAAATTTATTTTTTCTTTAAGTACATTACAATTTAGATTTAAGTAATTGGTGAGTGTTATTGAAGATGGTTAATTTGTAAAATTATTGGTTATATAATAGCTGTTGTGTTTATAATATGAATTGAGCTAGCAAATTAAACCTCAATATAATACATGTGGCCGGTATATATGTAGTAGTAATTAGTTAAGCTAATTTTTAATATTGAGTTGTTATGTATGTACGTAACGTGGGACCAAAGTCGGATGTATGCATGACCGTGTGAGTGAAGAGTATATTAATGGCGTATCTGCTTTTACAAGAGCCGCCGAGGAGGATATGTTGAATAAGGGGTGGAATATATGTCTTGTCCATCGCCGATCGCGAGAATTTAAAGATGTTTAAGAACCGAGGGCAAATTGAAGCGCACTTGATTCGGAGGGGTTTCAAAAAGGGTTATACGTGTTGGATGTAACACCCCAGGACCCACAATGCCCTGGAATGCCACTAATGCTACTCTACAGCTAGTCAATTTATAAATAAAAACAAACTAGCAACAGTACTACGCAAGTTAGTATAAGCGGAAGCGTAAACAACTAAGATAAACAGAATTAAGATAACAATTCATTAATCATAATCATCTCCAACATAATAACTAAAGGAACGGTTCTGAAATAACATTAATAAGGTGAAACAATTCAACAATAAGATAACTAAGCAAAGAATTAAAATTCTTCTACTTTATTCCAACATTAAGATTAAAGACCAAGTGCGTCAGTGCGGTGCCGCTCTACCCTTCCCAATGCATGCGCAAAGTCCACACAGAGGGGGGAAGCGGAGTGAGATAAAAATCTCGACAAGCAAACTGTTTAACAAGTTATTCAAACTACAAGCAATTTAAACATCATCATTATAATTCCATACATCCACAATTACAATTTATGTTCATATATATTAATTCACCATAAACTTTCATTAATGATACCTCTAAAATTTCAGATTTTACTAGCATATGAATGCAATCCTTTTATCCCGTATTAAATGCAAAAGGAACATTTATTCCTTCACAAACCACAATAGATTAATCAACAACATTTAATCTTACACGATTAACAACGTATATATTCTCGACCTCAATTCACTATCAATGACGGTAAAACATTAACAATTAAATCATGATTGACTACTTTAAATCCTCAACCACTACCACTACCAAAGGCAATAAAACATATGTATGTCTTAATTCAATACTATATTACTTCTCATATCCACAATTACTATAAACAAGTAAAGTAAGAGAAAGGAGTTTATGCCACCATCACAATCACACAAGAGACGAACCACATTTCAAGATCACAACCACAACCTTCATTCCGTCAATAGCTCACAAGAACCAATTCCACATTACAACTATAAAGTTGTACATTCCACAAAATAACTTCACCACATTAGATTGCATATGTATGCAAATGATCATTCCACAATGCAATGCATATGAATGCATATGAATGCTCATGCTATGCTCCACATTACTCTTGCCAGGGCAGGAAGTGCAATGCATCGTATTTCGGCAATATACGAATGCTTCCAGCGGGCGAAGAGGTGCGTCGTATTCGGCAATATCGACGACGTTGACGGTGCGATCGCGGCTATAAGCGGCGACATCCACATACAAAGGACATGATATGACATGAGTGATATGAATGATGTGATAGTTCATTAATCACATTAATTCATCCGCAAGGAGCATTATCATGCTCACAACATATCCACATCCACCACATGCTAATTTCATGATCAACATTATAACATTAAGCAAGAATTACACAATTAAAAAATCATGCAATCATGGCAATTGTATCAAATTACGATAATAATGTAAACTGAATGTAATAAGAACAACAGGTTAAGCGGTAGCAACCACCTTCGTTTACTTGCCTCAAACCGACGAGCGAAGCAAAACAATCAAAACGATCAGGGACAAGACCACCTGTCCAAAAGACATCTCTCCGCACCAAGACACAGCATACAAACATGATAAAAATAATTATAAGCATCGCTAAACCCGAACCGCTCAAACCCTACTCCGCTCGGAAAAACAGCAGAACCCTTCAGCAGCGCTACTTCACAATTTTGTAACTTTAAAAATAATGAACCAAATACAGAAAACGATACCTCTATGGATTCATGACTTAAAAGCCTACAATTTTCATGTAGAACTCCTATTTTTATTCGGATTACAACTAGATGAAAATTAATGCCCAAAACAGAGGAAGAACTCTGCTCTGGCAGATTGGGCAGTCGCGTATCTCCGTCCGCCTGCCGGACAGCGGTAATGCCGGCTCCGTATCTCCCAGATCCCACAGGAGAAAAATTTGAAAAAAATACAGGAGATACATCTGGATGTCCTCTACAACTTTACTTTTGGGAAGACCCGCAGGAAAATTCGTTTCCTAGACAGAAACCACGAGGCAAGCCGCGCTGCGCGAATAGATCTAAAATCAGCCCACGATTAAACTCTAATCGGGCAATTAATCTCTAATCTCCCATCAAAATTCGTATCAAGAACCCTAATTATTCCTAAGAACAGAGGGTTTGGGATGAGGAAAAATTACCAATCTGAAGAAATTCCCCAAAATTTTCCTCCTCTTCTTCTTCTCCTTCCTTCTCCTTCCTTCTTCTCCTTCTCCTTCTTTTCCTTCTCCTTCTTCTCCTTCTCCAAGGGCAGCAATTTGTGGGGAGGTGGGGCACCAACCAGGAGGTGGGGCTGCGCCCAAGAGGTGGAGGGATGGGGTGGTGGCCAAAAGGGTGGAGGGGTTTATAAAGGGGTGCTAGGGTTTGGGAGGGGTGCAGGCCCCATTTGGGTCTGGCTGGCCCAAATCGGTGCCCACCCTCCAAACAGCCCAAAATATCCAAATTAATTATTTTAATTTATTTTATTTATTTTTTCAATATTCTACAATTTATATTTTCCCTTCCCGCAATTTACCGAAAAACCGGCGATTCCGCGATTGATTTAAAATCTTACACCGTATCGACGCTCGGGATATTACATTGGACCAGTCATGGCGAAGTGAATGATCATATGCCGCCGGATGACATCGCCGGTGAAGTGAATGATATGCCGCCGGATGACATCGTCGGTGAAGTGAATGACATGGCGCCGGATGATGTCGATTGTGGTTCGGATACGGATAGGTTGCACGATGATAATTTGGATCAGATGCTTCACGATGTAGAAGAGAACTATGATGAGAGAGAGTATGTTAAATTCTGTGGCTTGATGGAGGACTCGGAGAAACCTTTGTTCACGTGTTGCAGGTCAAAGTACATGAGGTTGTCGGCCGTGCTTGAACTGTTGAAATTAAAGGCAAGCAACAGTTGGACCGACAAAAGTTTCACGGCTTCTTTGGGTCTTTTAGCGGACATGCTTCGGAGGAAATGAGTTGCCTAAAACCACGTATAAAGCCAAGAAGGTCCTTTGTCCATTGGAAATTGAAGTAGAAAGAATACATGCATGTCCGAACGACTGTATCCTATACCGTAAAGAGTATGAAAACATGCATGTATGTCCGGTGTGCAACGCATCCCGATACAAATGTAACAATCAATCGATGATGACGAGGAGAACAGAGGTGAAGAAAGGACCTCTGGTAAGGTGGTATGGTATTTTCCTATAATTCCCGTTTGAAAAGGTTTTTGCAAATCCAAAGGAGGCAAAACTGCTGCGTTGGCACTTTCGGATGAGCGCAAGAAAGATGGAATGTTAAGACACCTTGCTGATTCCGCCCATTGGAGAAACATCGATAGGAGTTTTGCAAACTTCGGTGCAGAACCAAGGAATATAAGGTTCGGACTGAGTACAGATGGAATGAATCCTTTTAGTAGCATGAGCGATCGACATAGCACATGGCCCGTGACTCTGCATCTATAACCTTCCTCCTTGGTTGTGTATGAAGCGAAAGTATATTTTGTTTGTCGATACTTATCCAAGGCCAAAGCAACACGGGAATGATATTGATGTGTACCTAGCACCGTTGGTGGAAGTTCTAAAAGTACTATGGAATGAAGAGTGCGGTATGGGATGCGTACAAGCGAGAGAACTTCACTTTGCGCTCTTTATTGTTCGCACCATAAATGATTATCCTGCGCTTGCTAACCTATCAGGCCAGAGTACAAAAGGTGCCAAAGCTTGTACTCACTGTTTATATGGTACCGAGAGTGTGTGGTGAAACACTCACATAAAACCGTCTACATGCGTCACCGCCGGTTCCTTGGAGGGCTCACCCATACCGCAAGATGAAGAAACAATTTGACGGAGAGAAGGAAGATGGTTCAGCTCAAGTCATTTAAAGGAAAAGAGGTTTATAATATGGTTAAGGATTTAGATGTTGTCCTCGGAAAGGGACGTACATCGAGGGCTCGTGAGAAGAACACCTCGAAGAAGAGATCAATATTTTGGGACTTACCTTATTGGCAGTACCTAGATGTTCGACACTGCATCGACGTCATGCACGTAGAAAAAAAATGTATGTGACAGCTTGATTGGTCTCTTACTGAACATTCGTGATAAAACAAAGGACGGCATCAATGCACGGCTTGACTTGGCTGATATGGACATCAGGCCTGAGTTAGCACCGACATGCAATGATAATGGACAAACATACCTTCCCCTGCGTGTTACGATCTGTCCAAGGCGAGAAAAGCGAATCGTGCGGTGCTTGCATGGTGTCAAAGTTCCGTCGGTTACTCGGCAACGTCAAGAAACTTGTTTCGATGCAAGAATTGAAGTTAAATGGCATGAAGTCTCACGATTGTTATGTGCTGATGACACAGATGCTCCCTATTGCAATTAGAAATATTTTACCGATCGAGTCAGAGACAATTATGAGGTTATGTTATTTTTTAACACAATTGCTCAGAAGGTCATCGATCCCGAAGGACTAGATGCTCTGCAAGACGAGGTGGTGATGACTCTATGTCATCTTGAAATGTATTTCCCTCCTTCGTTTTTGATATCATGGTCCATCTCATTGTTCACCTTGTATGGGAGATAAAAATGTGTGGGCCCGTATTCCTACGTAGCATGTACCCATTTGAGAGGTTCATGGGAATTCTCAAGTCCTACGTACGGAATCGTTCTCGACCAGAGGGCAGCATCGTCGAAGGTTATGCAAGCGAAGAGGTCATTGAGTTTTGTATCGATTATATGGCTCAGATTGAACCGATAGGTGTGCCTCAATCTCGTCATGAGGGGAGGCTGAAGGGTATTGGAACTATCGGAAGGAAATCAATCACTCCAGATATGGATGTGTATACTCAAGCCCATTTCACAGTCTTGCAACACATGACTGAAGTGGCGCCGTATGTTGACCAGCACAAGGATGTGCTTGACAATGTAATCCGAGCGGCCGGATGTTTGGATCATGAGGCAGCACAACACTCGGTTCAACCAATGGTTGAAGGACCAAATTGCTAGGAGCTCGCCAAGTGAGTTGTTGATATGGTTGGCAAAAGGACCAACATTTACAGTTGTGACATGGCAAGGGTATGATATAAATGGTTACACATTCTATACAGGCTCGGGATGTAAAGAGCACTAACGAGCAGGTGTCGCATAGATGCATTTAATACCGATGGGTTGAGAAGCTCGTACTATGGGTTCATAGAAGAGATTTGGGAGCTCGACTACGTGCTTTTCAAGATCCCCTTATTTCGGTGCCGTTGGGTGCATCTCCCACAGGTTAAGGTTGACAAGTACGGTGTCACTACCGTGGATCTCCAACGTGTCGGGTACAAGGACGAACCATTCGTACTCGGCAACCAAGTTGTTCAAATTTTCTATATAACCGACCGGCAAATAAGAAATGCCATGTAGTTCTTCATGGAAAAGGAGAATTGTCGGAGTAGAGAATGTAGTGGACGAGGAAGAATACAATCAATTTGACGAGTTACCTCCTTTTGGAAATGACATAAGGGTCGATGATGAACAACATGACGAAACTAGTTACATACGCACTGATCATCATGAAGGGCTAATTTTTAAAGGAAATAAGCAAGTGGATTGAGAAAGTGCGACACATATATGTGACCATTTGCATTTATGTATAACACTGCATGTATGTGATGTATATGTGACCATTTGCATTTGTGTATATGAGTCATACACCCAGTTGTTGAAAATGTGTGATATATAGGTGAATGTATCTGTATGTTTATTTGGTCATTGTAAAGACATACACAGTTGTTGTCTTATTGAATCTTTGGTTGGTTTATATTATTGAATCTTTGGTTGGTGGGGCTTATCACGAGCGGTTCTACGTTTAGAACCGCGTGATAATATTATCCTGACGGTTCTAAGTTTAGAACCGTCTGTCATATTTATTATCACAGACGGTTCTCTATTTATAACCGTCTGTGATAAGCACCCTTCATATACCACTGGCCGGCTAGGGTTTTCCGCGTTCCCGTTCTATTTAGCAAATCCCGATCTGTCGCACCTCCGTCGCCGTCGTCGCCGATCTGCCTCCCCGAGCCGTCGCCGGCCGCCTCCCCGAGCCCTCGCCGCCGCCTCCCCAAGCCCTCGTCGGCCGCCTCCTCGTGCCCTCGCCGGCCGCCTCCCGAGCCCTCGCCGCCGCCTCCCGAGCCCTCGCCGCCGCCTCCCCAAGCCCTCGCCGACCGCCTCCTCGTGCCCTCGCCGGCCGCCTCCCCGAGCCCTCGCCGCCGCCTCCCCGTGCCCTCGCCGGCCGCCTCCTGTGAGTACGTGCATTTGCATATGATTGGGCATGTTGATTTTGCAAATGTTAAAGTTGTTGAGCACCTTGCTGGCCGTCTATTGAACTTATGTGTTTGTTTGATAATGTCCTGAAGGAATGCACTATATATGCCTCACTATTTGCTGCTATGAATATTTTTGTATGCTAAAATATCCTTGATTATATGCTTGTATGTGCATAAAACATTGAATTCTGAGTTTTTTACATATACTTTTACTAATCCGCTAAATGAGGCTATTTGAGGCTATAGCCCGCTATAGCCTTTGTAACCTTTGCGGAACCCATCCGCTAAATGTCTTAGCCGGCTATTTGAAACTTTGTTTGTCAGTTCTATTATGGTCATATACATCATTTCTTTGACTCTTTGAGCATCATGTTGTATGTGCTTATCTTATGGTATGGCACTTTCATGTGCTTATCTAATAGACCCACAAATTGAGCAACATGTCATCCGCGCATTCTTCAACATCATCGCCGGGCGTCCGCTCCAAAATCAAGGCGCCAAGGAAGAGGGCTATCAAAGAAGCACGAGGGCGATTTACCATCACACAAGTCGATGTATCTGGGGTCCCTCTCCTTCCTCCCAAAGCAGTAAGCGCATGGAGAAGAACGATCGGAATAGTTGCACGGCAACGAATTGAAATCACATTCAATTCATGGAAGAGCGTGCCTGCGACTCGGAAACGTGAGCTGGTGACAGAAATTTTGGCATCGTTCGAGATCCCAGAAGAACACCAAGACGCCGTGCAACGACAAGCCTTGCTAGGGGCATGCAAAGCATGGAAGAACTTCAAGAGCACGCTTGTCAAGGACTACGTGGAGAAGGACGAACGCCTTTCAAAAATACCCATTCACGGAACCACAATGGGAAGAGTTCAAGGCGATGAAGACGACCGAAGAGTTCAAAAGTACAAGTGCGGCGCACAAGGCCCTCCAGGCAAAAAACACACACCCTCACAGACTTGGCACAGCTAGGTATGCGGGTAAAATCCCGCAGTGGAGGAGGGAGGACGAACAGGCAGCCCTAGAGGACACCGCCCCGCCATTTGCCAATATCCCGGATGACCGCGCTCGAAATTGGATTAGAGCAAGGTCATCTACAACTACATCGGGGGACGTCTCCTTTCGAAACCCTGCAGACCGCAAGTGTCTCGGTAGCTTGGTAAGATATCGATCAAACTACGTAGCTTGTAATTACTCCACAACTTCGTACGAAGTGAAATGACATGTCGTGCTCTTGCAGGAAGCACTGAGTGTTGAATCTTCCCAGTAGGATCATTCCATGGAACAAGGGAGAAAGATATACTCTCTGCGGCCCTAGGAAACAAGGAGCACCCGGGTCGTATGAGAGGCCTTGGGCTTTACGTTCCATGGAAACATGGTTTCCAAGATGACTCAGAAATGTATCGGCGTCGTAAGAGAAACAAAGCCGGCGTGGCCTTGCGGCTACGAGAAGAGCTCAAGGCTTCTCTTAGAGAGGAGATAATGGGTGATCCGGTGATGCAATCGAGATGAGGTGAGCAAACAGACGAAAAAATCAGCAGACCGCCCCCGCTCCTGTGCTAGCTAGCCCGCAGAACCATCCTAGTAGTTGCGCGTCCAATCCGACGCAAACCGAGGCCAGATTTCCTGTGGGCGACATCATGGTAATAATTATTATCTCGAATGCTTGCTCCATTGATAGGCCTATTCGAGTAGCTAATTCTGTATCGTTATGTAGGAGGCTACGAAGTGCAGGCTCCAAGTGAGATATGCCTCCGTTCCTTGAGCGCCGCTTGGGCCGAGCATATCGATGCAGTATCGGGGCGGGGTGCACGGTCAAGCTTTAGCGCCGAGCCGCAAAAGTTCATGTGGATGGTGTGCATGTCAATTTTGACATCGTCCCGCTACCAAAGCCCCGAGCGGCGAGATCGTGACTCTAGGGCGGCCATTGGAACATTCATCCGATGGCCTAAAGCGACATCTCCACAGGCTACTTCACCGGTGGCGGGACCAGATCTCGAACCACCGGTGCCATCTCCACTACAAGACTTGTCTCCACCACCGCTAGCTGCACGGTGCTATCTCCACGGTTGCTCTTCTCGCGAGCAACTTCCACCATCGCTACCTTTACGATCATTGCCGTAAAGTCGACCTACAGCCGAGGTAGTAAGGGCAGCAAGGGCAAAGCAAAGAAGACCAATGATGATATCCCGTATCTACCATTGGCCCGCAAATTCGTGCTTGGCGAGCCGTTGCTCGAGAATAAGGGCCTCCAACCCCTAGCAATTAGTTGCCAACAATTGCACAAGTGGTACATGGAACAGTCCAATAAGCCTGAGGTAGAACGGAGAACAGGTATCACTGTCAGATTCACGTCAGAGCATTTACATCACAATCTTCAAGACGGTGTCTTCGTGGTCACCTTTGAGGACTTATTCGATCTTTTCACGCTCAACGCTCTCGGCGTCTCACTCATTCGATGCTGGACGCTGTAAGTGTGTACAATCACAGCCTCCGTTCATGTCATACCGATAAATGCCATATATAATTTGTTGCTTTTGTGTGTATATATAGACACGTGCTGACTAAAGCTAGAACATCCCAATCATCATCGGTTGGTTTCTTGGACCCACACTTGGTCGCCAAGTATACCATCGACGAGGATATGTCCGTCGTTGAGAGGTACATTGCAGCAGGACTGCTGGCTCAACGCAATAAGGAATACGTACTTATGCCATACAATCAGAACTATCATTGGATTTTAATAGTAATTGTACCAAAATGGAACAAGGTATATTACCTTGATTCCTTAAGTAAGAATAAAACGGACTTCACAGTTGTCACCCAAGTAATCGATAGGTAACTTTATTTTCTCCATACATACCTATATTGTACTCTTTCTTTCATTCCGAATGACTAAGGTTAACTTTTTTGAATCACGTAGGGCGTTCGCGATGTACATTCAAAAGGGAGGTGTCTCGAAGCAAGGGGCCAAAGGCCTGACACATACTCGAGATTTTAAGGTATTCGCTATTACACATTAATTAATCCTATGCAGCAGTTGGTATTAATGCCTCTTTAATTATTGCTCATTCCATTTTTGCAGTGCCACCAGCAGCCGTCGGGCAACACATGTGGATTCTATGTTTGCCACCATATGGACCTACTCCTCGATTCCTCGAGGATCATCAATTCCAAGGTTTGTCAATCTTTCCATACTTACTTCATACTTATCATGTTACATATATATGTCCATTGATATTCCAATCGACAGGCTGCGTACATCCCGTCAACTGCATTGAAACAACCCGATCTTTCACGAATTCGAGGAGAGTTGGCGTACTTTTTGGTGGCTCAAGTCGTAAAGCCAGAAGGACAGTTCCACTGCGCACCATGATTTTTTTTGCAATGTAACCATCTGAGTGCAAATGCAGTGTTACTGGATATTTTATTTCAATTCAATTAATTCATTTGCGAATTGAAATGGATGCCTTATGTTTGTGAATGAAATGTGATGTGTATTGGATGTTTATGGATGCCTTATGTTTGTGAATGAAATGTGATGTGTATTGGATGTTTATGGATGCCTTATATACTTGTTCATCTGCTTGTTTTAGAGGGCATGGCTAGCATTTCCTGAGGCTAGCCAATAAATAAGAATTGATTTAGGGGCAGGAAAGACTATCACAGACGGTTTTTAACTAAGAACCGTGCGTGATAGTGATAATCCTGAGCGGTTTTAATAAAAACCGTCGTGATATATATTATCTCGAGCGGTTTTAATAAAAACCGTCGTAGTATCGAATATCACGACAGTTTTTATTAAAAACCGTCTGTGATATTTGCACAACAGACGGTTGAAAAACCGTCTGTGATGACCTCGTATTAACACTGACCCATAAATTCAGACGGTTCACAAAACCGTCTATGATGATATTTTTGAACTGTCTGTGATGATCTATTCTGTAGTAGTGGGTGCAGCGGCACGTGGTGGCGGCCTGACACAGTTTGGCATGTCTGCTTCCTGCGGTCCGAGGTCTCGATGGTTACTTGAGAGGGTATCATCTGCCGTCGTAGGTGTGTGCCCTAATCATCCTTTACCTACTCCTGTTCTGTAGTTTTGAAGGCTAATGTTGTTTGCTTTATGTTTGTTAGAATGGTAAGGCCAAAGCATGAACATGCCAGTTAGGGTGCTTCTTTCCCATGGTGAGAAGGGCAAAAAGCAACGACAAGATTTGTTGGGCTTCTTGCAGTCCCATGTTGGCCGTTTCTTCCATATTTGAGTACTGGTACATAAGGATGAGTTGATGATATAGCTTTGACCAACTGGTACACAATAGTATTCCAAAAGTAATAGTATTACAGGATACACAATAGTATTCCAAAAGTAATGGTTAATTCTTGCAAAAAATTTTAGTTCTGGACAAGGGATAGCAGTGAAAACTTTGGTATAATCTATGTTCACAGTTTGTACATGGCCCTTTGGAGTGTATAAATGTATAGTGGTACTTTTGAGGGTATAAATGGATGGTGGGTACAACTTTACTCATGATAAAGTTGAAACAATGTCGGACATATATTTTATAATCCAGAATCCTATATGATTCTACCACACTATTCCTTGGACCAGTAGATAGTACTCATAGATACATTGCTAAAATATTTCATATATCACTTAGACCATACTAATCAATAATATTACATAACATAGTTTACATATACCACACCGGGCAACTTTTACATAAAGGGCCGCTTAGGCCAAATACATACAATGCAAAAGCGGAGACGAGATTGATTAACAAATGTAAGGCCATATCCTCTGCAACATCCCAAAAATTTTAATTGCATTTTATTGGATTTTTTAGAATTTATTTGGATTTATTTGGATTTTATTTCAAAGCCGTGATTATTTTTTTTTAATTTAAGCATTTAGTAAAGCTAAAAAGAGTTTAGTTTATTTTTCCTAAGTTCTCCTTGATTTATAGTATTTTGAGAATTTCCTAGAATTTAAAATTCAACTTTAAAAGCTAAAAAGTATTGTTGTAAAAATAAAAGGACCAACTCTAAGTTGGAAATACTTTTCGTAAGTCTAAAACATCTCCAGGAATGTTTGAGAAATTTTCTGGAATTTTTAGACTTTATTTGATATTTTCTAAGTATTTTGTAACCTTCCCAATGTTTCTGAAAATCAAAAGCAATTTCTAAACCCAAAACCTCCTCCAGCCGACACGTGTCACTCCCTGGCGCAATCCGTCCTCGCCTGGTTTAATCTCAGCCGCTCTTATCCACTTACCCCTTTGTTTTAAATCCGACGACCCTGATTCACTCCGTGACACGTGGCGTTCATCCGACCGCCCGCCTCTCTCCTCTTCTCCTCTCCCTCTCGCTGACATGCGGGCCCCGCATGTCAACTCTTTATTCTCCCCCTCCCTTCTTCTTCCTCGCGCCGTCGCCATGACCGGCCTCCCCGAGCTTTTAATTCGGCCGTTTCTCCTCATTTAAGTCCTGAGCAAATGCGCCATCTAAGTGCCCTCATCACTCCGCATTTACTATGCCCGTTTCCCTCCGTTTTAAAGTCTGCTAATTGCCGCCGCACCATTTCCTTTCGCTCTTAACTCCGGTGAGCAAAACCGCTAGCCGTTAGCACTCCCCTCCGCTTATATAAACCCCCCCCGCACCCTATCCTCCCATCCTTTTCCTCCCTCGTGCTCCCGAGAGCCCCGCATCACTCCTTTCCTCTCTCCTGCGCTCGAGTGTTCCCGCACCTCTTTTCTCTCTCTCGACATTGGCGAAGCTCCGGTGAGGAATTGCCGCCTCCTCAGTCCACCTCGTGCCTCGCCGACACTGTCGACTCCTTCCTCGTTGCCGTGCACTCATCTCCCACCCCTTCGTCGAGCAAGCCCAATGCCGGAGAGCCGCCGCTGCCGATGCCCTTGCACCGCCGCCTCTGCCTCTTCATCGCCGACTACCTCTGTTGCTCCCTCAGCTTTGCGTGAGGTACCGTGAACTTCCCCATCCCCTCTCTCTCGCGCGCCATTCACCAGCCACTGTCGCATCGCCGTCCGCCGGTGACCATTTTGTCCCGAGTGCCACCTCCTGACGGCACTACCACGTCAGCGCTCGTGCATGTGTGGCAGCCGCGTGGTAGAGACATGGCACCATAGCTCAGCCACGTCAGCACTTGGCCACCATGTTAGCCTGAGTGCCACCTCAGCGACCTTCCCGGTCCATGAACCCAGTCCACCAAAACCGGCCCCACCTATCAGTCTTATAAAAGCTTTTCCTTTATAAAAATAATTCAGCTAAGAATGAAATTAGATGATGACATCATAATCTAATTCTTCAATATAAAAATAATTCAGAAAATCAGCTTTTTTATTTTTCTTTAGTTTTAAACTTTCGGAAGTTCGTATTTCTTCATTTTAACAATGATTTAACACGTTCAAATTTCTAAATTATTCTAAAATCTTTTTGAATTTTTGAATGTTATTGAATTTTGTTTGAATTTATTTTGGTTCTTCACATGTAGACTACGACGAATCTGGAGAGTTTTACTTTGACAACTCGCATCAGGACTTCGAGCAAGGTAAGTTACACATTTGATCATGTTGCTCCCAGTAACTTAAATTATTTATGTTATTTTTAATTATTATGCATACGTACTTTTATTCAAATTAGTTCAAATGTGATTTAAACTTTAGTTACACCAAATTCCTTTGTATATGGCCAAATTTGATATTGAACAAACATGCCTTGTCACCCTAGATGAAAACTTAGTTAGTACATTAGTATTAACTGAAAATTTTATAGAATTGCTTAGCCACACTTAGAATAATTTAGGTAGGAAGAATTGTTTTGCATACAATGGTGATTTATAAAATCTATTCTTGACTTCAGTGAGCCAAGAAAGTCTATGAAATTTTGATAAAATAAAATTATAAAATCTGGTTTAGACTTAGGCATTGGTATGGTGGTGGGTGCTTGCTGGCATGCATTATTGTTTGGTGACACAATGTCGATTGCCAGGCACAAGGGGTTTGTGGTTGGGTCTAAGTCAAATTAATGACCGGTCTGTGAGCTACTATTACAAAGTCACACCGTACTACCACAAGTGGCTAAATAATTTGTGAAGTTCCATCTTGGTTTCGCTATAGGCTGAATGTGGGTGTGGCGTAGGCCGCGACAAGTCTCACATGGCACAAGAGGGGGCTCCAACATGTGGATTCATGTTGTGGTAAAACCTTAGTGGCGGCGTAACTAATTTGGCAATTGAACATTGTAACAGCCATACCATGAACTCTCAGTCGCACACTTAAGACAGTGTGTTAATCACGTGGTATAACGAGAGGACATGTCTTATGGGTAAAGTTGTACACCTTTGTAGAGTAACAAACTATCCTGGATAGCCGTGTCCACAGTCAAGGACATGCTGAGTATACTTTTTCACGGATTAGACTTTGGTTTTTAATAAAATCTGGTTTGTGAAACTTGTGAAATCTTTTGAAAAAATGGTCCGGGTGGGATACCCGTGGATAGGTTAGTGTGAGGTTGGTGCCTTCACTAACAATAATATTTCAGTTAAAAAGATTGTTTTTACATACTATATCAAATTCAGCTTTTGTACTTACTTTACGATATTTACTCTAATGTTGTTTTTTGTGCAAATAACCATATTATGCCTTCCTTTGAAAATTCTTATGAATGTATTAACTCTGTTAACCCTCCTGGTGTAACTTGTGGAGTACTTTATATGCTCACCTTGCTTAATTCTATTGTCAGAGGATGACTACATCGACTTTGGTGAGGATTGCGACGAATAGGACACGTCTTATAGTCATTCGCCTATGGGCAGATAGGATGGGCTGCTCCTTTTATTTTATCTTCCGCTGTTTACTTTTATGTTTGTCCATGAGCCATCTTAGTAACTTGGCAATAAGGCCCGTACACTTTTCTTTATAATAAAGTTTGGTTATTATGCATGATATGTATCCCTGTTAACTCTGTGTACACTAACTTTTCCTAGGATAGTGCGATTTACATAGAGAGTTCCGGAGTTGTTGCTCTGGGGTCCGACATCCTCCCACAGGCAAGTGACTGGAGGGTAAAAACTATCACACTAACAATTTCCTTAGTTCCCTCTGTCTTCTTCACCTTCCGGACATGGGGCATCGTGATGGGCATATGGGTCTTGCTCCGCTACATATGAATTAGTCGAGTAAGCAAGTGTGACCACAATCAACCATGCTCCATGAGTCAACACATAGAATGCATCATCACAGATGTAGGGCTGAATAAGGTTGGCTATGGTTCTTTTGCTAAATGCCTTAGTTGACAATTACAAATAATAGTAATCCCTGTGAGTGGTCTGACCGGCCATGCGGTCCAATCAAGCATTAGTTGCTAGTTACCTTTTTTTGGAAAGCTATTTTCTTTGATTTCATTGAGTTGTCTAACCAACCTTTGTGGCGGTCTGATTGTCCTAAGCGGTCTGATTAGACCCTTTGTGGGTGAACTGACCGGCAACACCGATAACAACTAGTTTTCTAGCCATTGCAGAGAAGCGGTAGTATTGGTCATTAGTTGGTGGTAGTGCCAGCCATTAGTTGATGGTAATGCCGGCCTCATGCTATTTTTTGCTGAATTCTTGCTCTAATGGCTAGTTTCTTAATGTGGGTATAAATACCCCCTTGTGGCCGGATGGAAAAGAATGTTGATGCCCTATTCTTTATTCTTGAGCTAAGAGCAAGCTCTCTCATCTCTTATCTGTATGTGTTGCACTTAGTGAGTTTGGAGAGAAAAATCCTTATACATGTGTTGCACTTGGTTGTGGATTTCGTATCCTTTGAGCTGTGGCACTTGATTCATTCAAGTGAGCGTCACTGACTTGTTACTCTTGGATATTGCTAACTCCTAGACAGCGTGGAGGCATTATGGTCTGGTGATCTTCTAAAGAAACTTGTGAGAAGTCCTAGTATGTTGTGAGTGGTGTGGTGCTCACCATCTTTGGATTGGAAGAAGAGCAACCCTAGTGGAATTAAGGTATTTGCCTTAAATTATGGAGTCGATCCAATTCATTTTGGCTTACCTCAACGTGGATGAAGGGAACGGTAAATTTTTAACACCACGATAAAACTTTGTGCTTCAATTATGGTTTGCTTCCTTGTGCCCATTTATATTCTTGCAATTTATATTCATAGAATTGAATTGGTTGCTTGTCACCAGAAGATTGCAAATCTTGACATAGACTTGGAGTGTTGGTGCACTTAGGTGAAACTAAAATTTTTAGGCCCTCATTGTGCAACATCGATTTGATTTATGCTTTTGCATATAAAATCGATTTTAGCCAAATAAAATTTTAAAAGAACCTATTCACCCCCCTTTAGACGGCCTCCTCGATCTTACAACTAATAGTAAAAGTACTTGGGACTAGCAGTAAAAATACTTGTGACTGGTAGTAAAATTACTTATGATTGGCAGTAAATCAATGATCCATCGGTTCCCATTTGGCTAAGCGTGCCTAGGCCAGCTTGACCCCTTTTAGTGCCATGCCTGGGTTAGAGGGCAGGCACGTAGGTCAGCACGGTAACTTATTCAGGCCAGCCGTGCCGAGCCTAATTATTGATGCGGGGGATTGTCCGATCTTCACGGCGTAGGATCGATGAAGATAGTTGGATCCGTGCAACCTGACAAATCGATGGCGCCAACCACTATTAGAACAACAACCTGCGACAAAAGAATTCACCCAACCACATACTTGTGATCTCGTCTACCCGACCACCAAGTAGACGTGTCGTCGCTCCGGCAAATCACAAGGAATCACAAGAACGACGGGAAGAACGCCCGATTCCTCTCTAGGTTGCATCTATGTGTCAAACCCTAAGAAGAATAAGCGTATAGCTCTCTTTGAAAATAATAGATTGATTCATGGTGGTCTGTTTTACAAGAGCGTCATGGTGATATTCATAAACACCCCCTCCCCTAAACTCTCACGCACGCCTAGGACCGGCCAGCAGTGAGTTCGGCTAGAGAAGCCGGAATAATCTCTAAAGCAGCCCAACTAACTGAATTACAACTCTTTCTATTTATTCTCTCATGTTCGGACTCTTTCCTAATCAATGACCCAAACTACTGTGCCAACCAATTACATGGCCGAAACAAAGTTGTATTCGGTCATTAGGAAAGCATGCAAACCTTGATCTCCTCACGATGCATTGCCTTGGTTGTTCTGATCCATATTTGTTTGCGCCATCCAAAAGGAACTCCTTTAAATATTGATTCTCATGGACTACTTGATGACTGCGTGAGCTTGATGGATATCATGATTACCACGTTTGTTAATTCCAGCACACTTGCTTCCATCCATTGTATTTTCTTTCGTTTTTTTTTCTTTGTCTCCGTTCACATGCACATGCATGATTTTCTTGCTTGGCTTATTTTTTTCTGGCTTCGGCATTCCAACATCTCCTCATGCAAAAACCTAAGACCAATTAAAATACTAGTATTAGGTAGTAGCCAATTCTAATGTAAATTAAAGCCAGATTTAATTAGGAGCGAGTTCACCTGTTGATTAATCTTTTTAACTCGTGCTCGCGTAATCGGACCAATCGAGATGTCCTTATCATCTTGTACACTTGAAGTGATGGACGTTGCATTAGTATCGACGAGGCCTTGTAAACGCATCTTTACTTTAGGTTTGTACAGATCGAGTATGGGCCTGTATATAATTAAATAAAATAGTAGTAATTTTGTATCTCTAAATATAATAATTAAAGACAATTAAATTAGAGTTCACCTGATAATATTTAATACGGCTCAATAATTCCTTCCAGTTAAATAATATATTTAACTGAGAAGTGCAAGATATGAGCGTATCCGCGTCATCCTCCCCTTCTTCAAGAAAAGCCGTCCTCGGCTTTTGATAGCCTGAAATTGTACTAAACAAAGAATACAATGTATATGCATGGTATATGTATCTGTCGTTCACACTTTTCCTGTTTAGCACATCTTGTACATCTGAAGGTGTGGTCAACAAAAAGAATAACACATATGCATGGTACATGTATGAATCAATTATTGTGTCATTCTTATTATTTTGCACAAAGCATTTAGTACAACCATAGCCATAAGATATATATATTGGAATATTGTCATTCACATCAATTATGCTATGCCCTATCTAGATCCGTACCATGTAATGCCCTATCTAGATCTGTATTGTGTCGTGCCCTATCCAGATCCGTACCATGCCGTGCTGGGCAACCCATTTGGTGAACTGTTCACATATTTGGCATTGTAGTGTATTTTTTTAATTTGGTCATCGAACACTCGTTTTAGCAAAAGCTCTGTCCCCGAGCTCGATAGGCGCAGCAGGTGACACTTGCCTCCTCCCGCGCCACCAGATCTCGACAAGAGCTGGTAATAGTGGTAGCAACATCGAGCATAGCAAGAGAGGACATGGCACGGGTGCCAGCAGGCCCCACAGTGCTATTGAGCTCCCTTGGCTCTATAGCTTCTGCTGAGCTGCCCTAGCTCGGTAGGTGGCTATGCAGTCGACCAGCCAAACGACACGACATGACGTGCTCAGTAGTAACTCCCATGGCCTTCGGCAGGGCTTTGTTGTGAATAAGAAAATCATGTGTTTTTGTTAGAAATTTTGTAGGGAACTACATGGGGGAGTTGGGACGGGCAGATAAACCAACACCACCAACTCTCCCTTTTAAGTAGTACATGTACATTATTGCAAAAATGTAGCAATGGACCATGTCAAGCCTAACATAACACTTCGCAATGAATGTGTGAATCACATAGTGCGTACGGTTTTTACATGTGTATGTTTGCCTCACGGTACAAATGGCAACATTCACAGACCATCAATCCAAGCTACATCGTAAGACACTTGTGGCCCTAGCCTAACTGAAATGCAATTGACTAAAACTATTGCAATTGGGCTCGGGAGGATGGCCCTAGGGCAAAAATGTGAAATCATATGGCACCCACATGATGTGGTGGTCATCTGGGCGCCATGGACATGGTTGGTTGTTATAGTAGTAGCAAGCGCAATTGCAGCTCAGGTTGGCACAGCAGCAATGTGGGTGGTAGTCACTATAAAGGTGGACCAACTCCTCACTGTTCCTCTCCTTTATCCTTTATGTACGGAGCTCGTTGTTGTTTGTTCTCTTGATCTGGAACTCCTCCTGCAACTCTAGTAGGCAGATTTGTAGAGTATAGATGTAAACATGGGTGGGTATTGCATACGATGGATCCACCCACTTGGTGAACTTGTAATCTGTGGTCTGCAAGCAAGACAAGGGGACTACAGGTGATTGATGCATGCAAGTATAGGTAGGTAATGAACCACTTACCATGAATAGAGGGCAATGAAAGAATCGATATCCTGGGTGCATGTTATCATCACAAACCTGCACCATCACGTCAAGATTGTGCTTGCATCATGGCCAACCTTGGGGATGTGTGGGTAGTCGCGGAAGGGATTTCTATGAGTGTACAACTCCCGAGTTTTGAGTGGTAGATTGGGGCTTGGGGGGTCGAGGTCCAGGGGACCATAGATGCTTATGTCTTCGAGGTAAGGGTCATGGCCTCGAAACCTAGCCTATGCCCGTCGTCTCCTCCCACGCCTTGACCTTCTAGCCTGATTCTCTGCAATACAGTAATGAATGTGTCAATGTTCATACAAAATATACATTAAAAGCATGTGTCAGTGTCTATAAAAAATTTAAGTTAAAAGTTATGAGAAAGAATGTTCAACATTACAATTGAACTTAATTTAAAACGCATAAAAATTTTCATTGTAGAATATTACTTCGTTGAGAGTTACATTGCACGATATGCCAGCCATGCAAAGCACAAAAGATCACATATATGTAGGTGTTACAAATCGCCATGTCTACGGGGTGGCCAACGAAGTGGAACTATTTAGGCAGTTCCTCGTGAAGTGCCTCGCTGTCTTGCATAACATGCACTTCCATGGTCTTGTCCGTTGGCCACGTTCCAAAATGTACTACGTGGAGGATTGCCGCCATGTAGTGTACACAGTGTAGACATGCAAGCAAGGCTTGTGAGGGAGCTTTGGCTTGTTGCATGTGCAGGTTGCTACTTTGCCTATGGTGCATGCATGCTTGCGATCGCCTCTGGTGTAGCCTATGACATATTTCTCCCTTAAATGGAGCTCAAACTTCTTCCTCACCCCGTCCATGCTTCGAGCGATGTGCGAATGAGCCTTTGTCATTTTCTGCTTCACATAGGCCCGCATCACTTCTAAAAGTTACTTCCCTTCATCCAGGTGCTTCTTTATAACCATAGTTCTGTAAACGAAGTAATCGATGGTGCGGTTCTAATTCTCGTCCACAATTGCAGTGATCGGGAGGGAGTGCATACCCTTCAGCATATTGTTGTACACCTCAAATATATTGGTCATCATAATCCCATACCTCGCACCATCGGTGTAGCGAAGCATGGACCATTTCTCTAGGTCAAGGGCAAGCAAGTTGATCCATTGGATGAACTCGTGCATTGCTACAGCCAATTCCACTCCCTGTGACTCCCTCACATGCCTCGAGGTCTCCTTCTCAAGCTCTCGCCATATTGCATTCAACTTGTGCCTCTAGTTCTGCATGTAGATCCTCTTGAACTTTTTCATCAACTTGTTGCGAAAACAGGTGTGAAAAATCACCGCCAGATGCCTCATGCACCAACGGGTCCTCATATTGTTCCACTGGAAGGGGTGGTTGAGTCCCTTGCTGCATGGTGCTCAGGGATGATAGCAGCCCAGCATTACTGTCCATGATAAGGCAGATGTTGGGCTGGTCTTAGACAACTGTTTTCTTCACATTGGCCAAAAACTACAGCTAGCTATCAGTGTTTCCATTCTTCACAATTGCATAGACCACTGGGAGTAGCTGGTGTTTACGTCAGTGGCCACCATCATCAACATCATGCCCTTGTACCTAAAGAACAGGAATGTGCCATCCATCATGAGCACTAGACAACAGTACATGAACCCCTCGATTGCCTACCGAAATTCTCAGAATACCCGGTCAAGGATGAAACAATTGGGCCCCTTCCAAGGGTACACACTCTCCATCTTATTTATATATGTCTTAAGATTGGCTTTGGTAATTTAATGCGGCATTCTTGGCATGAAGTCATAGGCCTCATCGTACGTGTTGTACATTCCATGTATTACCTTCCTCCTCAACAGCTTCCGCAAAACTATAATGTCTGCAACTACGAGGCGACTGATCAGGCTGGCGATGATTGATGAGGTCACATTTCGGTGCCTGTGTAGCGGCTCTACAAGCTCATAATGGATCGCGAGTAGGCTATGATAGCAGAAAACAAAATTTTTCTACCGCGCACACAAGAACATCATGCTTAAGGAAGGATCATAGATCGTTACCACTAGGCCAGCGCAGTGAAGAAGAGTTGGAGAAGCCGATCCAACCACGCGTCGAGTAGTAGTGGAAGTAGTCGATCGTCCCGAACCGATCGTCTCCTCCACGCGATCAACCACACCACGAGCGGATCCAATCAGAGGTTGTTGATGCCGATCAACGCCGCAGCGAGCGGCGCCTCCACCGGTATCCACACGTCCGGGTGGAACGCCGATCGCGAGTGTACCGGCACTCGCGGCGGCTAGGGTTTGGCTCGGAGGTGGCGGCTACGGATTAGCTCGGGATTATCGGTGCGTTCCTCACCCCTCGCCTCCATATATATAGACCTCCTCACTTGGGCCTCGTGGACCGAGGCCCAATAGGAGTCTATCCGGATCTCTATCCGAATTGAGCCCATATCCGAATCACATTCGAATTAGTGTTCCAACCCGTTAAGTGTGCGACCACAGCAGGTTCACGTATACTTGGTCGCGACCGAAACACCTTTCCGGTCACCACATTAATAGCGGCCTCTAGCAAGACATATTAACCCCAAAGTATACGTAAAGATCATATCGGTGAACTCGTAATGTTCTCATGTACTAATCCCTTTGCCTCACGATATAGATTAAGCTCAAGGCGAGACCGTGTCATCCTCTTAATAGCTCAATCACTCTCTCGATTCCGTGATGGATTATAAACTCGTGATTGACTCCTCAATCACCTTGGCATGGCCATGCACTTTCATAATCCATTACATCGAGGGGCCCGAGATATCTCTCCCATAAGGAGGGGCAAATTCTATCTTGATCATTCACATCCCACTACATGTTTCATGGCAAACCCAAAGACTACTTTTATGACTACCCGATTCACGGAGTAGTGTTTAGTAGTCCCAAAGTAGCTACTACGCATCTTTGGGAACCATGATGATCTCAAGTCTAAGGATTCCACATAAACACTACTTGAGACCAACGATGACACATGGAATCTCTGCGGTGTCTCATGGCGGGTCTATCCAACATATGTTCACTAACACATGTCCATATTATTGATTTGGTATCTCCATACCATGATCCATGAGACATGATCATCAATCAATACATATCTTGATCTTTGAATCATATTTGTTCCTCATATGAAATATAATCGGGGATCATTTAGAAATAGCAACATTTTGGCATTAAGAGTCTCATGAATAAGTCACATACTCATTGATCAATAATGATAATGTCTATTTCAAGGAACAAAGCAATGTATCATAAACATAGTATGTGATATATTCAACATCTCCATGTTGCCTCTAGGGCATATCACCATGATCTCCCACTTGCACTAGAGTCAACCATGTAGGTATCTAATACCCATTGCCCTAGTGTGAGCCTCATGCTTTGGGCGGGAAGCGGCTTTGTCAACGGATCGCAATGTTCAAATCCGTGTGTACTTTGCATATCTTAACATCGCCTCTCCACAATCTCGCGGATGAGATGAAATCGCCGTAGAATGTGCTTGGACTTACAGTGCGATCTAGGCTCCTTGGCTTGCGCAATGGCTCCACTTGTTGTCACATGAGGGTCCATTGGGTGGAGGCACTAGCCATCACACCAAGCTCGAAACAAATTTCTTGATCCAAACGACCTCTTTAGCGACTTGAAGCCGCTATGTACTCGGCTTCATTGTAGAATCAACAATGTCTCTGCTTGGAACTCTTCCGACTTACCGCACCGCCATTCAGTGCGAACACAAATCCCGATTGCGATCTAAAATCATCTTTGTCGGTTTGGAAGCTAGCATCGGTGTAACCATTTACAACGAGCTCTTCCTCACCCCATAGACGAGGAACACATCTTTAGTTCTTCTCAAGTACTTCAAGATGTTCTTTACGATAATCCGATGACTTTCACCGGATCGACGGTATCTACTCGTAGCACTTAAAGCATCGAGACATCCGGGCGTGTACAAAGCATGGCATACATAATGGATCCAATAGTGAAGCATATGGAATCGCATTCATTTTATCCCGCTCATCGGTGTACTAGGACACCGATTCTTGCTAAGATTTATACCATGTGACATAGGTAGGAAGCCTTTCTTGGAATCTGCATGTTGAACCTTTTCAACACCTTGTCAATGTACGTATCTTGGCTTAATCCAATCACCTTTTGATCTATCTCTATAGATCTTGATGCCCAGAATATATCGCCTCTCTAAGTCTTTCATAGAGAAACTACTTTTCAATGAAGACTTATGATTCGAAAGATAGGAATGTCATTTCCGATCAATAATATGTCATCCACATATAAGACCGTAAACACGAGTGCGCTCCACTAGCCTTTTGTAAACACAAGGCTCTTCTTCATTCTTGATGAAACCAAACCCTTTGATTACTTCATCAAAGCGAATGTTCCAACTCCGAGATGCTGCTTTAATCCATAAATGGATCTTTGCGACTTGCATATCTTTCTAGGCGATTGCGGATCGACAAAACACGTGGGTGTGTCATGTACACATCCTCACTCGATTTCCATTAAGGAAAGCTGTTTTGACATCCATTTGCCATATTTCATAGTCGAAATAAGCGACAATCGCTAGAATGATCCGAATAGACTTTAGCATTGCGACGGCGAAAAAGTTTCATCATAATCAACACCTTGAATTTGTTTGAAACCTTTGGCCACCAATCGCGCTTTATAGATGTGAACATTTCCATCTATGTCTATCTTTTCTTGAAAACCCATTTGCACTCAATGGTTTTAACACCATCGGTGGATCAACCAAGTTCCAAACTTGATTCTTGTGCATGGATTCAATTTCGGATCTCATGGCTTCAAGCCATTTCTCGAGTCTGGTCCCATCATCGCTTCTTCATAGGTCTTAGGCTCATCGTTGTCTAACAACAATATGTCCCGTTGTTGAGTAGTCAAGAACATGTACCTCTCGGTGCACGACGTGACCTCTCGACCTACGTGGTGCGGTGTGTCCACAACAGTTCTTCAACAGTTTGTTCATCTGTTGTGGTTACTCAGAGAGCTGAAACGTTTTGGTGTTTCTCGAATTTCTTCAAGTTGCACCATGCTCCACTATCCCTTCTTGAGAGAAACTCTTTCTCTAAGAAGACACCATCTTGAGCGACAAACACTTTGCCTTCTTCTTGATTATAGAAGTAATATCCTTTTGTTTCCTTAGGATACCCGATAAAGAAGCATTTATCGATTTAGGACCGAGCTTATCGATTGTAAACGTTTTACATAAGTCTCACATCCCCAAATCTTAAGAAAAGACAAGCTAGGACGTTGTCTGTCCACATCTCATATGGTGTCTTTTCTCACGATTTTGATGGAACTCATTTAGTGTGAAAGCGGTGCATTTCAAGGCGTACCCCAAAAGACAACGGAAGATTACGTGGCTCATCATGGGCGCACCATATCTAATAAGGTGCGATTTCTCGTTCGATACCCCATTCCATTGAGGTGTTCGGGCGAGTCAATTGTGGAACAATTCCACAATCCTTCGAGATGATTACCAAACTCATGGCTCAAATACTCGCCTCCACGATCGGATCGTAGAAACTTGATTGTCTTGCCTAAATGATTTTGCACTTCATTTTGGAATTCTTTGAACTTTTCAAAGGATTCGGACTTATCTTCATCGGTAGATATATCCATATCTACTAAAGTCATCGATAAAAGTTATGAAGCATCGAAAACCACCTCTGGTCGTTGAGCTCATTGGTCCACATACATCGAATGTCACGAGTGCCAATAAGTCACTTGCCCGTTCACCTTGACCGGTGAAAGGTGCTTTTTCATCTTGCCAAGTAAACAAGATTCGCATGTCTCAAATGATTCAAAATCAAATGAGTGCGAATACCATCTCTATGGAGCTTCTCCATGCGTTTCTCATTTATGTGACCTAGCGGCAGTGCCAAATAAGCGTGGGATTCAAATCATTCGATCGTTGCCTCTTTGTATTAATGTTATAGACCGATGACTCTTCAAGAGTAAGAACATATAACCCATTCACCAATGGAGTATGACAATAGAACATATCTTTGAAATAAAGAGAACAACCATTGTTCACGGATCTAAAGTCATAACCTTCGCTTGTAAACATGAAGCGAAATAATGTTCTTGGAAAGAGATGGAACACAATAACAATTATTCAATTCCAAAACTAATCACGAAGGTAAAGACAATGGCATGGTGCCAACACCACCGCAACAACTTTTGCTCCATTGCCAGCGAAGATCCACTTCGCTCCTCCTCAAACTTCTACTTCTTCTTAGCCCCCAACGATTTGCAAATGTGAGCAACCGATCCGTATCAAATACCCAAGAATCGATAGATGAAGTAGCAAGATTGATTTCTATAACATTTATACAGGAGCGAAGTCATACTTCCTTCTTTTCTCAAGATCCTCCAAGTACTTTGGCGGTTCCTTTTCCAATGTCACGATTGCTTCTGATGGTAGCAATCGCATCGAGCAGGACCCTTCTTGACTTGCTTGGCCTTAGAACCGCTCGCGATCTCATCGGGAGCTAACTTTCTTTGACCGCGCCTTTCTTTACATAGGGCTTGCCCTTGCCTTTCTGCATCATCATCACATGATGGCTGCTTTTCTTAATGCTTTCCTCGGCTGATTTTAGCATCCCATGCAACTCGACCAAGGTCTTGTCCATGTTGTTCATGTGATAGTTCGAATGAATGGCTCAAAGCTCGAGGGAGCGATGAAGAATCACATCGGTAGCCAACTCTTGGCTAAGGGAAAACCAAGCTTTTCCGGACTCTCAATGTAGCCAATCATCTTAATCACATGAGGGCGTCGAGTTCCCTTCGCAAGCTCGCACGCAAACAAGGACTTTGAAGTGTTGAACCTCTCACCCTTGCTTGGTTCTCAAACATACCACGCAACCCCACAATGATATTGTAGGCATCTGTGTTCTCATATTGCTTCAAGCTCGAGAGGACATTGTGGCAAGCATGAGACAGCTCACATCAAGGTAATCATTCGTTTGCTTCTCATAAGCTTTCCGTGCAGACCACGGTAGCATTATCGGGCAAGTCATCGGGATAAGGAGACTCAAGGACATGCTCCTTGCGCTCTTGCTTGAGAACAATTCTCGGGTTGCGATACCAATCCAAAAGTTCGTTCCATTGAGTTTTCTTTCTCAAGAATAGATCGCAAATTAAAAGAACTGGATGCGGCATTAGTTGACATGATCTACAACAAAGAATATGCAAAGTTTAGCACTATGTTCATGTTTGATCTTCCATTAAACAATTTAACAAAGATACTCCCACTATATGTTTTGTAATCGTCTTCCTCTAACGACATATAGTGGTCAAGATCCATGTTCATCTAAGTTCTAGTGAGCTTTGGCATCACTTGCTAGAAACCTAGTGACGTGGTAAGCAACACTTGCTAATCACATCTTATGTGACTCTTGTTTGTTGGGTGGCATCCAATGCCCGGCTCCCAACACCATGCCCCAAGGCCCAAATCTAATTTGATAGCCTTGTCAAGTAAACCAATACTATGCATGTGGATGTCCGACATCCACCCTATTAGATCAAGATAGTTGATGGTACTCTGCTTTGGCAGACCTACCAAACAATGATCATGATTCTTATAGGCGCAGCAATTGGAAGGGCATCAAAACAAATTCTTAATTTTTCTTGAGAGAAGCTATTCTATCATGAAAAACTAACCCTTAGTTGGTATGGCATGAAAGAATAGTATGACAAGAAATAAACATCACATGCATATAATCACATTATACTGTGAATGGTATGGCATTTTGTATCGTAGTGGTTGCCATCGCCATGGTTCCATGGTGATACTCTTCGCCACACTTCTTGTCCTCTTTGTCATCATGCTTGAAGCCTCCATAGCAAAGAACTAAACTATTACAACTAATAGGTAGCAAATGAATTACATGGGAGCTCAAGCATCACAAGTCGACACGCAGTCGTTATACAATTAAAGAACAGCCTCAACCCGGCTGTGATTAATACGACACACAGGCCGCCAAAACACACATGCATCACATATGCATCTATGCCATACCATTCACATCATTCCTGCAAAAACAAGTTAGCGTAGAACGTATTCTACCGCCTCGACATGAATGTGTTTCTATAACAATCTATGCGTATGCATAGCATACGAAAACCTCACGAATTACATAGATCGCATCTATGAAATCGCTATGAAAATCTCATCGGTCGATCAAATCAACCCAAATCCGAGCCATTCAAAATGTCTCAATTTTCATTAGATCAATCACATCAATCATCGCGATCGGTATGCTTGAGGAGACCGCAACACAAGACCTCGATCTGTTGTCTCAATCTCATCGATTGTCTTGTGATTAGCCCGATGGTGTTACCGGTAGGTAGGGGCAAGTCGCGTGTACATCAAAGAAGGAGCACGAACTAATCTTTTGGCCACATGATGCTATCAACTCATACATATTCCAACCCCTTATGACCGATTGATCTAGTCCGTAATAGATCCAATCTATTACAACCGCATATCAACATATGCACCGATCCGGATCGCAAACTAAGCAAGATGGCTCTGATACCACTAATGGATCGCGAGTAGGCTACGATAGCAGAAAACAAAATTTTTCTACCGCGCACACAAGAACATCATGCTTAAGGAAGGATCATAGATCGTTACCACTAGACGCGCAGCGCAGCGGAAGAAGAGTTGGAGAAGTCGATCCAACCACGCGCGTCGAAGTAGTAGTGGAAGTAGTCGATCGTCCCGAACCGATCGTCTCCTCCACGCGATCAACCACACCACGAGCGGATCCAATCAGTAGGTTGTTGATGCCGATCAATGCCGCAGCGAGCGCCTCCCACGGTATCCACACGTCCGGTGGAACGCCGATCGCGAGTGTACCAAAGACTCGCGAGCGGCTAGGGTTTGGCTCGGAGGTGGCGGCTACGGATTAGCTCGGGATTATCGGTGCGTTCCTCGGCCCTCGCCTCCATATATATAGACCTCCTCACTTGGGCCTCGTGGACCGAGGCCCAATAGGAGTCTATCCGGATCTCTATCCGAATTGAGCCCATATCCGAATCACATTCGAATTAGTGTTCCAACCCGTTAAGTGTGCGACCAGCAGGTTCACGTATACTTGGTCGCGACCGAAACACCTTTCCGGTCACCACATTAATAGCGGCCTCTAGCAAGACATATTAACCCCAAAGTATACGTAAAGATCATATCAATTTGAACACGTAATGTTCTCATGTACTAATCCCTTTGCCTCACGATATAGATTAAGCTCAAGGCGAGACCTGTGTCATCCTCTTAATAGCTCAATCACTCTCTCGATTCCGTGATGGATTATAAACTCGTGATTGACTCCTCAATCACCTTGGCATGGCCATGCACTTTCATAATCCATTACATCGAGGGGCCCGAGATATCTCTCCCATAAGGAGGGCAAATTCTATCTTGATCATTCACATCCCACTACATGTTTCATGGCAAACCCAAAGACTACTTTTATGACTACCCGATTCACGGAGTAGTGTTTAGTAGTCCCAAAGTAGCTACTACGCATCTTGGGAACCATGATGATCTCAAGTCTAAGGATTCCACATAAACACTACTTGAGACCAACCGATGACACATGGAATCTCTGCGGTGTCTCATGGCGGGTCTATCCAACATATGTTCACTAACACATGTCCATATTATTGATTTGGTATCTCCATACCATGATCCATGAGACATGATCATCAATCAATACATATCTTGATCTTTGAATCATATTTGTTCCTCATATGAAATATAATCAGGGATCATTTAGAAATAGCAACATTTTGGCATTAAGAGTCTCATGAATAAGTCACATACTCATTGATCAATAATGATAATGTCTATTTCAAGGAACAAAGCAATGTATCATAAACATAGTATGTGATATATTCAACATGTCCATGTTGCCTCTAGGGCATATCACCAACAGCTCACATGTGTGATCCTTCACCACCATTATCTGAAAGTTCATTGCACCGCCTTTGAATCTCAACACACAAACCTTCCCAGGACAAGAACCATCCACACAATTCACCTCATATATATTGTGGTTCGACCTATGCATCTGATACGTGCAGCTTATGTGGATGGTATATCTTGCAATGGCTTACTATGCGGCACTCTTGTTGGGGAAACGTTGCCCTTCAACTAGAGTGTCTTCATCGAAAGGCCATTCCAGCCATCTTCGGATGCAGAACTAGAGAGGCCAACACAACAGCATCCAATCTAGAGATGTACTCAATATCCATGCACACAATATCACCGGATGCCCCGCCCCTCCCCTAGTGCCTACACCAGCCTCATCTCCACTACTGGCTATATCGGCATCCTCGTTCTCATCGGAATGGCTTCCATTCGACACGCTATCCAAATATTTATGGTAGTCAATACATGCTCCCCACCATCTCCTTGCACCTTCGGTTGGCTCAAAGTTCTGAGCCACCTCAACAGCCCTCCATTATCCTGATCGGCACCATCTTCTACCACACCACCACCATTGGGTAGCACCAGCAGGTTCCACTTCGTCGCCACCATACCCGCCAACATTACGCTCCACACCGCCACCACCAACCAACTACGACACTTCCACGCCACCACTCCCGCTGGCCTCACCCTTGCTCGATGCTTCCGCCTTCTCCACAAACTGAACATACACTATTGGCCTCCCATATATCGCCACACTAGGATTGCTTGCAATCTCCATGTACTACTGCCAAACGACGTTGCCAACCACCTTCTTGAGCTCCTAGAAACACTCCCCTGAATCTCCAACCACTGTGGGTGTTACCGCCTCGATGACAAGCTTCTTCTTGCCAACCTTCCTGTCAAATGTACTCTGTACATACCTCCTGAGCTCAGGGAGATCCATCTCCTTCAGCCCTAGAGTCTGGATTTCGGTCTGTTCACAATTTTGAAGGTTTGCCCCATATATACCGTCTCGTACGACACTCTCCATGTAGAGCACGAACAAATATTCTATATCCGATATCGGGTACCTACCACCAATGTAGACAAAATATACTTATTTCAGAGTATGCCAAATACAACTAAATATAATATAAAATAATCATGCACATGTATATAATTGAGCTACCAATTATGCCTACGGGCCATATGCTAATAAAGTAGGTACACACATATGTTCTACATTATTTACAATGGTGCTAGAGCAATACATATATATGTGCATACATACATACATACATATTTTCTAATGCAACGACAACAACAATAGTACAAATAACATGTATTTCTTCAATTATTTACAGAGAATCATCATTATCTCCACTAATACATTATTAACATGACTAATTACAAAATATCATCTGCACGAACTAAATACACACGTCAGCTAAACATAGTTACTAAGCGCATTCTATACAACCAAACCATCATTACACTAATGAAATGTTAATGATATATGAAGTGCATTGCTTGCTGGCGAATGTAATATACCTCTTCTTGAAGGTCTTCATCGGATTTACTCTATTTCTAACTATGAAATCTCCTAAATCGCAGCAAAATCACCTCGAAAAACTAATTTAAACTCTCTTCTACTCTCTCTTTCTTTCTACTCCCTCGGCTCTCTCTCACACGACAGGGAAGCAGCTCAAATGCGTGACTTCAGATGAGAGGGTAGGGACGGACGCGAGCCATTTTATACGCGTGGGAAGGCGCTGGCGACTGACAGGGCTGCGCAGATGCACACAGGCATAGGGGGTAGCGCCAAGCCCTGTCGAAGGCCACGGGAATTACCATCGAGTGCGTCGCATCCGACTGGTCAACCATGTAGCCACCTGTCGAGCCAAGGCAACTCAACAGGAGCTGCCCTAAAGCCCACCGGCACCCGCGCCGTGTCCTTGCCTACCGCGCTCGATGCTGTTGCCGCTGTCGCCTTGTTGGCATAGCAAGAGACAGGTGTCACTTATCGCGCCTATCAAGCTTAGGAGCAAGGCTGTTTTATAAAAACATGTGTTTGAAAGTTAAATTTAGAGAAAATATATGTTTGAAGGCTAAATGTTTTTAAAAAATGCTATGGTGGTAACTGCAGGAACAATTCCTTTGGCCAGGTCTAGGACCGGTGAACGGGTAGGAACCCTCTGGATACTGGATCTTGTATCCAGTTTTTTATTCCCAAATCACTCGCACCTCCAATCCTTTCAATTCCTCAAAAATCCTCCCCAAATCCAACGTTCCTCACCACGCAGGTAGGTAACACAGGCATGGCGCCTCGGAACCGGAAGCGCAGCCGCCGCCCCGCCTCCCCCTACCTCCCCGACGATCTCGTCGCCAGAATCCTGCTCCGCCTGCCGTCCATCACCTCGGTCGCCCGCGCCGCGCTCTCCTCGAAGCAATGGCTCCGCGTCGCCTCCTCCCGCGCCTTCCTCCGCGACCACCGCGCTCGCAACCCCTCGGCTCCCCTCCTGGGCCACTTCTCCTTCCACCACGACACCCGCGGACCGCCGACGTTCCACCCGGCGCTCGTCCGCAACGACCCCGACCTCGCCGCCGCCCTCCGCCGGGGCGACTTCTTCCTCACCAGCCTCACGGAGTCCTACTGGACCCTCCACGACTGCCGCGGTGGCCTCCTCCTCCTCTCGGAGTACGACGACTTGAGGCACAGACGGCTCGTCGTCGTCGACCCCGTCTCCGTCCGCGGGGACACCATTCGCCGCGTTCCTCGGGGGTTCGTTGCGCACTGCCTGCTTCCGGGAAGCAGCTCCGCCGGTGACGTCTGCAACTACCGGTCCTTCCGCGTGGTATCCGTCGAGCACAGCGACGAACGCGGAGCTCGAGCCAGCGAGTACGACTCCCGCACCGGCGAGAGCATCATCCACCCGTGGGCGGAAGGCATCAGGAAGCCTGCGCTGAACACCAGAAACTGCTACTTCGCGGCCATGTATGCCGCCGGGCGCATCTACTGGAAGTACCGCAAAGGCGACTCGCTGTTGTCCCTGGACTCCAGAACCATGGAATTCTCTTACGTCCGTCTCCCGCCCGGCGTCTACATGCAATCGCCTTACGCCGTCGGCGAGACGGAGGACGGCGAGTGCTGCCTTGTGAGCGTCGTGAACGATAACACCGTACAGAGCCCGTGGATGCAGGTCTGGATCGCCGCCGGAGAGAGCCAGGAGGCGTGGGTCTTGCAGCGGGAAGTGTCGCTCGGCACACCGACCCCATGCGGGAAGGTGCAAATACAGGGGCGAGTGCGTCAGGTGCGCGTGGTGGTCGCCGGCCTTGTGCTTCTGTGCACGGATCATTACTCCTCGGGTCACCTTCGTCACATTGCCTTTCGTCTCAAGAGCTTGAGCGCCGAGGCAGAATTCCTGTGCCGCGGATGGGCGTATCCGTACCTGATGGCATGGCGACCTCCCTCTACATTGGCTTCAGGTGCGTTCCAGTGTTTTCAGTAATTCCTTTCCGATAAACAACTAAACATGTAGTGATTGGGTGCGGTTGACATCCAATCTGGCATTTCTCAAGTGTCCAAACACCAAATTAAGCTGCAATATATGTATTATATTATGGTCATACAACAGTGTGTAGAATTCAGTCACTGTTACTGCTGACTTTGGTCTGAGCTTTATCTATTTCTCTCTAACTGATATGGAGCTTGCTTTCAAGGGAAACTAATTGCAAGGTATAGAGAGTTGTCCTTCTTTTTCCAAACATGCAAAGTTTGTGTTTGTTCAATTAGCTCTCAATCCTTAGGGCAGCTCCATGAATTAGTCAGTATTTAGTATCTTACCAGTTTAAATATACTCCATCAGAGGATTAATGGAGAAATCTGAAAATAGTCAGAATATCAAATAGGGATGACAGAAAAGGTAATCCATTTGATGGTTCGGCATGTCTTCGTTAATGTGATCAATTTAGTTACAAGAGCATAAAACTTACTTCTGAAAAAAGATTAAATCATTTCTTATTGAAGTGATCTTAATTACTCCTACTTTTACAGTTTCTAGTTTGACGTATTTGTTTGCAAAATGTTACAGGTTGTTGATTAAGCTGGTGGTTAAATCAAGCGTTACATGTGACGAGAATTTTGCTGGCTTAGCTCCTTGGTTATCTGCGATTTTGCTATTGTCTTATCCCTAGTGTTTAGCATGCTAGGTATAAAACATGTTTAGAAACTATTGGGTGTACGTAAATGGTGCCAATCATGTCTAGGATATTTGGAGAGAGCTGAAACATCACTCTTCCTACCTGGAATTTGCTTCTCCTGGCTATATGTGCTAGTGTTTGTAATATTTCAGATTGCGACACCCTTGACCACATGTTCCCCTTTTGCAGTTTCTAATTTGATTTACTTGTTTGCAAAGTAACGAGAATTTTGCTTGGTTATCTTCCATGGTTATCTGCGGTTTTGCTGTTCTCTCACCATCTGTACATTCAGCATGCTAGATTGCTCGGTATAAATCATATTTAGACATTCTTGATGTAGATGGTTGCAAGCGTGATTAGAGTATTTTGAGAGGACTGAGAGAGAATTTTTTCCCATCCTGAAATTTACTTATCCAGGATATACGTGGCTAGTTATTTCAGATTGGAACACACCTTGTCTGGTTGTCCTACAATTTCGATGACAGAGACTGCTTTCAAGAGGATATCCCACTATGTTTCTTCCATGCTTTTGCAATTTTAGCTAAAAAACCTTGAATTGAACACGCGCCGTTTTGTTACTCATCAAATATATTTTTTGTAATCTTCATGTGGAGAACTTGTTCTGATGATCAGTTTGGCATTTAGACACTATTATGACTTGATTATTCGTCGGGTCTAGTATATGTCGATGCCCTGTTACGAATGAATAAATTCAGTGAAGGGAGTTCATTGCGTGTGGATGTGGATTCGATTGATGTGTTGGATTCAGACAAAGTTGGCACGGAGATATTCGATTCAATGATCATGGTCCATGTTCAGAGTTTGTCCAGAGAAATGATAGGTTTGGTATTCCTCTCCTGGTGTGTTGGGGAACCGATGGGACGAGATCAATTCATGAAGCAAAATAAACAAATTTTGCACTATTTCCAAGCTAAGTTGACTGCTCTGATGTAGGGATTGAGTACATGAACGGTATCAGATTGCTTTGATTGAGTATATGAACAGTATCAGATCGCCGAGGCAATTCAGGTCTCGCTCTCAACAGTTTCAGCTTCTAACTATTTTTTAGCATTTGGCATATTTTAGTTAGAAGTCACTTAGAACGCATTGGCTTTTAATTTCGAATTATTTGGGTTTTTTTTGCCTTTTATTTTTCTCTTTATTTCTTTGCAATGTCTGTGTTGATATAATGGTTTTTTTTTCATTTTTTTCTTATTTTTATTTTTTTAATTAAATGATTCGAAAAAAACTAACAACCGTTACCATATAATTTTAGTCAAAAACCAACAGCTAAAACCATAAATCAGATGTTTAAACTCTTTAGAGCGGACCTTAAATAGCTAACTTCTGTTGAGAGACCGCTACAGAACAGATCTATAAGGCCCTGCTCAAAAGAGCTTTTTTTAAGTGGCTTATAGCTGAAAAGTACTGTAGTTAGCCGAAAAAATAATGTAAGCTGACGAAGGTTTATTTAGCATAATTAAATTTAAAACAAATAAAAATAGAAAAAATATGTTAGCCCATCATGTATAATACAAACAAATACGAGAAAAAAAAGAACCGGCATACGCTTGGAATAAAGTTTGTACACCATTACTGGCTTTGGGACACTTGAAAAACATTCTTTGTAACATTTTAAACACTTTCCCACACAATTCTAGTCTTCTTCATATGCTAAGGAAGCCTAAATGAGAGCAGCATTGCTTGCATAAGGACAATAGTTATCAGACCGGACCGTCCCGATGGTTGAACCAAAAAAGCCAGTGTATTGGTAATCTTTTTTTTATTTTTTAGGCATATATTTTTTAAAAATTAATTGAAAAACATGCGGTTATCCATCGGTTCAACCACCGGATCAGTGACCCGAGATCTCGGCCAGATCGATGGGTTGCCGCCCACACATTTGTGTTGAAAGAATCAAATATTTTTTCAAATAGACTACCATAGCATATATACACCCATGGGCCTCCACACGTTGTTGGTGAGATATATGTTAGATATGAAATTACGCCAATCCTATACTATGAGGATTTTTTAGTACGCTATCCTCTACAATTTCTGGATAATTTTGTTTCTGTGATAGTTGCATTTGATAGGTTAAGCACATTGTTCCCAAATTGCTCACGTTCTCTAGGTGAACAGTGGGAAAAGTGCGTTGTAGACAAAAAAAAATGTGATAATTTAGTGATTTACCCACAATATTCCTATGTTTATATATTTCTGATAGAATGTATTAATGGCACTGAAACAAGAATACAAAAGTTTCTCGTTGTTGATTGGTTGGATCGCTCGTCCATGCCTGTTTCTCAACGCTAAACTTCCTGTCTCCTCTCTTGCTCGTTTTGCACCTACTGATGCTTCTGTGAGATTTGGCTTTATCGTATAGCCAACGTCACTTCACAAAACAAGAGATGGGATAATTAATTATTTACCCTCTAGTTCATTGCTGTTTGTAAGACATATTTTTTTAACACATAGATAAAAAAATAATGAAAATAGCTAGATTATCCTTTATTATGATCTTTAAGTACTATATTCAATATATACATGCAGAGAATAGTAAGTAAAGTTACATATTTATTAGGGATATAAAAAGAATGTTACATTGATTTTAGATTGGAACATAAAATATGTTCTATATTTATAGATAAAACTATTAAAAAATATGTCTTATAAATTTAGATGGAGGTAGTAATATATTATTTGCCACTCTTTACATTAACTCCTTAATTATTTGTCACTTTTTGAAGATTTTGAGCTAAATTTGTTCAGTTCGAGTGAGGCGGAAGAAACTTATTCCTCCGGCCTCGACTGGACCAGGTCGCCCTCGGCCTTGCTCGTCCTCCTCATCCGCTTGTCGCCTGCAGCCATGCGCGACCTGCCTTCAATCCGCAGCTCCTTCCATTCGCTGTTCAAGGAGCACGGGGATGATCAATGGAGCACGGGGAACATGAGTATGGCGTCTATTTTGGTGGAGAAGACTATGATTGGTCGAGCCAAGGCCGTGCGACCGTACAGGGCCTCTCAATTTCTAGAGCCTAAAAAAATCAGCCCAGCAGAAGAAGGGCCATGTATTCATGTGAGGCCAGAGCGCCAAATAGGGGTGAAAACGGATCCGATACGAACGGATAATATCTCTACCATATTTATTTTCATATTTTTTTTCGAATACGGATACGAATACGGATAACTCGAATACGAATACAAATACGAATAATATCGAATACAGATACGGATCGAATACGAATCGAAATGAATACGGTTACGAATATTTATCGGAACATGAAAACCCCTTAAACTATACATCCAAAATTAACGAAAATACATAAATAGTTCATTTTGTCAAAATATTCATGAAATCTAAACAAGCATAGTCTTTTTATCCATAATAAATATACCCAATAGTCGATCATAACATAACTACATAAGTAGCAACAACGTGCAATTCATGGAATACACATGATGACATAATAGCAATTTGAACAAGCATAAGAACATTTCATTCCTCCATTTCATCCACCAAGTCCTCCTTGATAGCAATTTAAATAAGCAAAAGAATACTAGGCTTACTATACCCGTATCCGTATCCGTATCCGGTTTCGTATACTAGGCTAAAATCCCGGATATCCGGTTTCGTATTATCCGTATCCGTATTCGACGGATACTAGGTTTACTGTATTCGTATCCATATCCGATAAAAAAATCCATATCCATATCCGATCCGAGAACTATCCGAAAAAAATCCGATCCGACACAACCCGTATCCGTATCCGTCCGGATCCGACGGAAACTATCCGATCCGTTTTCACCCCTAGCCCCAGAGCCTAGCTCAAGTCCGCGCGCGCGTCTCCGTGCGACGACTTCGCGTGCGTGGCGCTTCGTATTCTCGGCTCTGAGCCCCGAGGCCCCTACGGTGTTTCGTATTCTCTCTTGTATTCATGACTTCGTCAGTTTGTGTTCGTCTCGTCTCCGCCGAGCGCCGGCCAGCCGACTCGTCCAATGTCCATTCATCCAGTGCCGTCCCGTTACTTAAAGCTTTGTACAGGGCCTTCAAATTTCACGGCACGGCCCTGGGTCGAGCAGTTGTGGGTCGGCCACGAGGAAGAAGACCTCGCCGCCGTCGAATCCTGCAGTGCACCGGCGATCTGGAGTGGATGAAGATCAAGTTCGCTGTGTTGTGCGCCCCGACCTAAGCTAATCGGTCCGGAGGGTTAAAGTGGTCGAATAGCCACGATTTGAACGAATTCACCTTAAACATTAGAAAAGTGGCATATAATTGAGAAGTTAATATAAAGGATGACAAATCATATATCTTTACGGATATAAAAAGAATGAGTTTTAAAAAACCCGCGTTCACATTTATTCACACCTAAACTTGACACGTTTCATCTCGCCATCTATTTGTTTGATGTGTTTCTTTTTAACGTTAGCTCAATGACCTCGCGTGACATACTCAACCGTCTGAATCTTAGATGTCTCTATCCTAGCCCTGGCCTTCATCGTCACCGACCATGATCATCTCCATGCTCACCCTGCACATGTAAAAGCCACAGAAACGTTTTCACAGCACAAATTCTTCCCAATTTGACCGTCATCAGCACACACATATAACCATAACCTCAACCTATAATCAACACCAACCAGATCATTCATAATCACAAACTCATTGCTATCTAGAAATCAGCCTTAGATCAAGCCTTAGATCACTCAATACGACCGCTAGCTCAACGAGTACTCGAAACAATAAGTACTTGAGAATTACCATCGCTCCCGCTACTGCAAAAAAAGTCATTACAGACAGTTCAAAAATGTCATCATAGATAGTTTCGCAAACCGTCTAAGTTTATGGATCAGTAATAATACGAGGTCATCAAAGACGGCTATAGAACCGTTTGTGATGCAGGTGATCACATATGGTTTTAGTAAAACTATTTGTGATATATGACTAAAAAATCGTCTGTGATACATGGTTTATCACAGACGATTTCAACTACAAATCGTCTGTGATATATAAATATCACAGGTAGTTTGTAATTGAAACCGTCTGTGATAAACCATATATCATAGACGGTTACTACTAAAAGCCGTCTATGATAGTCATATATCACAGACGATTACGAGTTAATAATCTTCTGTAATATTCTTTTCTGTTTCTAAATCTATTTCTGTTTGTTGGCTAGCCTCAGAAAATGCTAACCATGCCATCTAAAACAAGCAAATCAACATAGTATATATACATCCAATTCACATTCATTCATTTTAGAAACAAAAATATCCATTTCACAAATCAATTAACAGAAATGAAATAAATTATTCATTCATGAAAAAAATACACATATGAACAATTAAGCTCAATCTTATCCCAGTGAAATTCATTATACATTGTGGAACTCCCCATCTTCTTTTATAACTTTAGACATCAAGAAGTACACACACTATTTTCGAATATGTTTGAGGTCGACCTGCTCCAACAGAGTTGTAGCGATGGATGGAACCTATCGGTAAGAAGATCAATGTCGTGCATACATATATATATATTGATAAGTATAAAATAATTATTGCAAGATTGACAAACCTCAGGATTGTTCTTCATGGAACCGATGAGTAGTTGCATGTCGTGACAAACATATAATCCATAGGTGTTATTGCCCGGCAGCTGCTGGTGACACTGCAAAAATAGAATTTGTTAGTTCGAGAGGTATTACTACTAAGTATTATATAGGATTAATGCGTACTAGCGAATACCGGGAAATCTAGAACATGTCGCAAGGCGTCGATCCTTCCCTTGGATTTCCATACCTTTGCAATGTAAGTAACGAATGTTCTACGTGATTCCAAAAAGTTAGCCTTAGTCATTGGAAAAGGAAGGAAAGACTACAATAGAGTTATCTATGGAAGAAATATGTTTACCTATCGATTACTTGTTGGACAAATGTGTAGTCGGTTTTGGTCTTCTTTTGGGAATCAAGGTATATTACCCTATTCTATTTTGGTATAATTACAATTAGAATCCAGTGGAATCTACACAGATATATCATAGTCATTAAACCTAAGTGTGTGTTGATTATAAAGTATAAATCAATAATTATAGCCGCTAGTGTAGTACTTACCCCTGGTTGTAAGGCATAAGTATGTATTCCTTATCGCGGTGACCCTCCAATGCCTTCTAATGTAATTCTTGACGAAGGATGCATCCTCCTTGATGATATCCATGGCGACCAAGCATGGGTCGAGGAAACCAACTTGTAATTTTGTTAACCTATCTTCACTCACATGTACACACACACAAAAGCAATGAGTTATATATGACATTTATCTACATTACATAAATATAGACCGTGATTGTACACACTTACAGTGTCCAACATCAAATGAGTGAGGCGTCGAGGGCATCGAGTGTGAAGAGAAAGAATAAGTCCTCGAAAGTTACCGTGAAGATACAGTCATGAATATTGTGCTACAGATGATGCAGCATGAACTTGACGTTGACACCTGAGCATCGTTGTTCCTCTAGTTTGTTGGCCTATTCCATATAATACATATGCAATCTCTGACAAGATAATCCTAGAGTAAGGAGGCGCACTTTGGGATGACCAACGGCTCATCTACCACGAATTTTTGGGCCAACAACAAATAGGGGATCTCATCATCCGACTTTTTTAGTTTGCCCTTGCTGAGTCTATAGGTTAACTTTACAGTAGTCGACCGGGCACAAGATGTAAATGCATCGCACCCTTGCTGCGTCTGTGCAGGTAGCGTTGGCGCGGATCGCGCCTGTGGAATTGGCACTGGTGCAGATAGCTCAAGTGGACTTGGAACTAGTGCAGATAGCTCGAATGAACTTGGCACCGGTGCAGATGGCTTTTGTGGACTTGGCACAGGTGCAGAAGCCTCCAGGCAGATGTCGGTCTTAGATCACTAGATGAATGTTCTAATGGTTTGCCCTAGAGTCATGACCTCATCGGTGGGGGGGCATCTGTAGCGGGACAACATTGAAATTGGCATGAACACTATCCACATTCACTTTTGTGAAACCTGGCGCTAGACATACACTATGCACCAAGGCCTTAGACCCAGATGAATACGCCTGGCCCCATGCAACACAAATGACAATGGAGGTATATCGCACTTAGAGCTTGTACATAACGATACAAAATTAGCTACTCCAATAGGCCTATCAATGTATCGAGTATTCCAAAGATAGTAATTATTACCAGGATGTCATCGACAGAAATCGGTGGTCGTTTTCTAAGGTAGGGCTGGACGCGTAGCTACTCCGACGGTTGGGGGTCCCTAGCATTGGAGTAGCGAGGGCTTCCTGCTGATTTTCTCTATACCTTTGCATCTCATCTCTGACCAGCCTTTGCACTTCATCTCTAATTTTTATCATAATGTCCTCTCGTAGCTTTGGCTCGCGCTCGACTTTGGCTCTCTTCCTACTCCGATAAACTTCGAAGTCCTCTGGGAAGCCATATTTCTAAGAAACATAAAGACTAAAGCCTTTCATGCGACCTAGGTGCTCCTTGTTTCTGAGGGCCGTGGAGAGTAAATCTCTCTCCCTAACTGCCTCGAATGAGCCTTGGGAGGATTCTACACTCAGCGCTTCCAGGCGGTGGAACACTTCCTCATGTGCGGGGTTTCGAAAGGAGATGGCCCTCGATGACATGGTAAATGACCTTGCTCTTATTCAGTTTTGGACACGCTCATCAGGGATCCTGGCAAATGGCGGGGAGGTCTCCCGCAGATTATCTGCTCATCCTCCTGCCTCCATTTGGGAATTTTACCAGCATACCCAGCAGCGCTGAGTCCGTGGGGGTGCGTGTCTTTTGCCTGGAGGGCCCTACGCGCCGCACTTTCACCTCTAAAAATAGATGTCGTCTTCATCGCCACAAACTTTTGCCATTGCAGTTCTAGGAATACATACTTGTGGAAGGGCGACACATCATTCTCCATGTATTGCTTGACAAGTGGGCTCTTGAAATTCTTCCACGCTTTGCATGCCACTAGGAACGCATGTCATCGTACAGAGGCCTGTTGTTCTTCTGGGATCTCGAACGATCGAAAAACTTTTGTCAGCAGCTGACTTTGCCAATCTTCGGTCTCCTTCTTCCATGAAAAGAACATGAGGATTTAGGGACAAGTTCTCTAATCCGTTCCCATGCAACTATTCCGGCTATTCTCCGGAATGTGGACACTATTTCGATAGTCCTCTTTCTTTTTGGGATTTTTCAAGAGGATGGTGCATCACATGCATGCCGCGACGATGTCAAAGAATGAGTGGACAAAATCACGTATTTATGTGACAAGTTCTCTAATCAATCAGTAAAGCATATATATAACAAACCACATTAATTGCAACAATCCAGAAAACCAAGCGCATATACAGCAAAGAATATATCCAAAGACATGATAATAACATAGAGATCAAACTATTATCTCTTAACATGAACACTGTAATCAAGCCAAAGGACAATATGCTAAATTGAGCACAAGCATAAGTATTTGTAATTAACATAATGCACAAATTAAGAAGTGAGTTTTGCTCTCAGTTTGAGGAGTTTCTCAAGTTGAAACCTGGCCTTCCCACCCTTGTCAACAGATCATATATTAAAGGGACTAACTCCTCATTATTCTGCTAGTTTGATACTCTAAAATTACCTCAGTAAAGTAATGGAATCAACTGCCAGATTTTAAGCACACGATAGAATTAAGAACAACTATTGCAATATCAATAATAATGCTATGGCAATAACAGAAACAAACACCAAAGATGTGCTACGACAGTAATAACAATAATAACTAAATCTAACAATATTCGGTCTAGAACAATAATGATTTATACTTAACCGAAGTAAGAAATAAGTAATGATAAATCAATATTAGCAGAATACTCTCTCATTAGTCAAAGTGATCTCAATCTGACAAGTTATACTCATCGAGAATTCACAAAGCCCACATTCTATTATGCAAAGTCCCCTAGTGCTAGCACTCACAAGGAGGGCCACCAGAGTCAGGGGGAGGCAGCGACAGGCCCAGGAGGAGGAGGAGGGCGATTGCCTCGGGGGAGGAAGGCGACGGGCTAAGGAAGGGGAGGAGGGTGACTGCCTCGGGGGAGGAAGGCCGCTGGAGTCAGGGGAGGAGGAGGAGGGCGACGGTCTCGGGCGAGGAGTGCCACCGGAGTCGGGGAGGAGGAGGAAGGCGATGAGCTACGGAGGTGGAGGGCGACAGGCTCGGGGTGAGGTGGTGGCGTTAGGGACCAGTACAGTGGGGATAAACCCTAGTGCACAATATATATAGGGAATAATCATAGACGGATCTATTTAAGAACTGTCTGTGATATTTATCATCACATATGGTTTTTATTTAAAACCATCTGTAACAAGAAAACATCACAGACGGTTTAATATAGAACCATATGTGAATATATATATCACATACGATTTTACTTTAAAACCGTCTGTGATGTTCCCTACCGACATTCATATGGATACTCACGGGAGTCTTGATGAATCGTAATGATCCTCCAATGCAAGGCACTGTAGCGATCGGATTTTTTTGAATTTTGGATTGGACACAAAGATTAAGCTACGCAAATAAACACGAACGATTAGCACGTAAACAAAATTTCTAATGGATCAAGACATAATAAAACTCACGAAAACCGCGCTCTGATACCAAGATGATACGGGTCATCCGATCTTCTCGACGTAGGATGGATACTCACGGGAGTCTTGATGAATCGTAATGATCCTCTAATGCTAATGCAAGGGACGAACACTCTTTAATCCGCCAAAATACACTCGTGTTGATTTCGCCAACCACCAAGCGAAGATCTATTGTGCACCCAATTCCCAACGGAAAGGCTGAACGATCTTGATTGAAGAAAATCACTCCTAATTCCCAATGGAACTTCGGTAGCAATGCTAAACTCGAACAAACTTTAGTAGATTCATTATTCTCAAACGTGGTCTCCCTTACAATGGGGGTCTAACCCTTAATATATAGTTCCATGGCCACCTCATGGCTGGCCAAGAGGTCCTAAACCAACTCCAACTCATCCCTACATGTATTTGGAAACAAACTCACACAAAAGGAAAAATCTAAAATTAAGCCGCCACAATGTTTTGGTCATAACTTTTTATCCGTGACGAATTTGAAAGTGGGGCTAGATCCATTGCGTATCTCTTGAAATTATCTTTCCAACAAGTACAAGAACACCTGGATCGGTGTAACACCCCAGCCTAACATAGGCCTGAAATGCTACTAACTATCCACAATAAAACAACAACTAATATAGGTTACCTAAAAATTTCGGCATAACCTCCTTTGTTTATTAACCAGATGGCAGTTTAAATAAGCATGAATAGCACAAGTTCTAAATAATGAACGGAAGATAATATCCAATGATACTAAGTCTTTATTACATTTAATCGATGGAAAATAAAGCGAACCAATTAAGCTAACAAGCCAACAAGATTATCATGATCGTCTTTATTTCTTATTGAAGGAATAGTGCACGTGCAACGAAGCTAATCCCTTTTTGATCCCATAGATGCCATTCTCACATTGGTACCTAAAACAAATAAACAAACAGCAAGAGTGAGTCCAACGACTCAGCAAGTATAACTGTATCAAATGCAAGCATGAACATTAACCCTCACGTTAAACATATTACATATGAATTTCATGCTATGCATTATGATCAAAACTCCTCTTTCTCATCTCTTTCGCATTTTACCGTGTCACGGGTGTGCATCCGTCAATGCACACCCATGCCTGCACCCTCGGTGCACAGGACCAATGCCCACACTCCGCAAGTGTGGGGACCTCGATCTTGATCACCACATGACCAAGACTTCAACAATTCTCAATATGATGCATATATGTGAATGTATCAACAAGATATCATGCATTCACCATACTACGCATCAACAAATCTCATAAATGCCATAATGTAAACAAAACATAAATAGCATTAACAACTCAGAACATTACTCAAATTCATAAGTAAAGCATTCATAACTCAAACACCACTCGTATCATCACTCAATCACACAGATTAATCATAGCAAGGTTATACTTGCCTCAACCGCGAGAAAATGAAGAACGCGTAGAAGGCACAACCCCCGAAATCCGTTCTCCTCCTGAATATTTAATTAATAATTACTAACATGACAGTAACGGGTTTCTAGGTATAAAATAACAGCAACCCCAATTAACCCAACAATTTATCTCAATTAAATCCCCAACTCCCCTCGGCCAAATCTGCCCAACCACAGACAGTCGACTTCCAAAAATAATAACTTTCAGTACGTAACTCCAAATTAAGCGTTCTTAGACTCTCTGTAAAGATAATTAAATTATCTACAAAAACTTAGTTGGGGAGACTCTCTGATTCGGCCATTTACTAACCGATCCAAACCTTTTTTTTAAAGCATCCAAATTCACGTTGGACTCTCTGGACAGCGCACTAAAACAGGCATAACTTTCGCCCAGAAACTCGAAATCCGGACTTCTTGACCTTTATGGAAAGCTCAGAAAATTATCTAAAACTTTCCTAACATGAAGAATTTCTGATTCGCAACTATTTCCGTCGCACAAACCGATCTACTAAACTCTGTCCAGAACTACCCCGATCTGCAGAACAGTAGCACTTGAAAATTCATAACTTTTGCTACACAACTCGAAATAACGCGTTCTAGAACTCCCTGGAAAGATAATTAAGTTCTCTACAATTTTCTAGAAGAGGTCCAGACCTGAATCCTGACGGATCTAACCCAGAACAGCCGATTAACCAAAACTGTCAGGGCGGTCCAGAAAACAGACGAAATCCAACTTGATTAAAACTCATCTAGAGGACCAACGGAGTTACCCTTGACGACACGAGGGCGAACACGTCGGCGAACACGACGACGAACGACGGCGAACACGCCGCGATCTCCTCCTCTCCTTCCTCCGGATCCACGCGGTATAGCGACGAACGTCGACGACGGCGCTCCGGGGAACAAGACGACGACGACGGCGGCGGCGACGAAGACGAAGGCACCACGGCGCAGCGGGGCGACGACACGGCATGGAGAAGATGGCGCGGCAGCAGGGGCGCCGGCGGCGGCAAGGCGGGCGCGCGCAAGAAGACGGCGGCGGCAAAGGCGCGGGAGGCGGCGGCTGCGGGGCGGGGCGAGGGGTGGGCGCAGGGTGGGGCTGCGGGGTTTTTAAGTGGTGGCCTCCCTCCCTCTTGGGCCTAGAAAATCCCACAGGCCAAGCCCAAGCCCAGTTGTCTTAACTTTCCGAAAAACCCCCAAAACTCTTTTAATAAATCTTTTCATTAAGTCCCTCTCTCTATTAACTAAGCAATTAATAAAATATTTTCCGGTATTACATTCTACCCTCCTTAAATGCAATTCGACCCAATTCTAACCGCAACCACAACAGAAACAAAACAACCAACTAGAAAAAAAACACGCACCGGCGTGAACAACGCCGGTGCAGCTCGCATGCGAGACTCCAACTCCCAAGTTGCCTCCCTCTCGATGCGATGCGACCAAAGCACTTTGACATACAAAGAAAGTCTTATTTCTCAACACTTTTCGACCTTTCCGAATCCGCCGCTTGGACTCAAAGGATAGATCTTGCTCAATAATCAAAGGTTCTAGCTCGATGTGAACTTCGGGTCTCGCAAGTACTTCCTCAACATGGACACGTGAAACACGTTATGCACTCCGCGATAGCCTCGGGAAGATCAAGCGGTAAGCCAATTTCCCAATCCGCTAATATGGTGAAAGGTCCAACGTACCTAGGGCTAAGCTTCCCTTTGGTACCGAACCTCACCACACCCTTGGTAGGAGATATTCTCAAGAGCACCGATCTCCCACCGCAAACTCCAAGTCCCTCCTTCTCACATCAAGATAACTCTTACATCTACTCTAGGCGACCAACAAATTGTCTTACCAAAGCCACTCTCTCAACGGTCTTCGGACCCAATCCGGTCCTAAGGCGCTTTCGCCCACCGCTTTCCGGCAAAGGCGACACTTACTCTGACCATACAACACTTCAAATGGAGCTGCTTTGATACTAGAGTGATAACTGTTGTTATAGGCAAACTCTGCCAAAGGTAATTGATCCTCCCAACTACCCTTCCAAGACAGCACACAAGATCTCAACATGTCCTCCAAAGTTTGGATAGTCCGCTCTGACTGTCCATCAGTCTGCGGGTGGAAAGCCGTGCTCAAACGAAGCTGAGTGCCCAAAGCACTCTGCAAACTCTCCCAAAACTTGGAAACAAACTTGGCATCTCTGTCGGAAATTATGGTCTTAGGCACACCATGCAGCCTCACAATTTCCCGAACATAAATAGGAGCGGATCACTCATTGAGTTGGTTGTGCGGATAGGAATGAAGTGCGGACTTCTCGAACCGATCCACAACAACCCAAATTGCGTCCTTGCCTCTCGGCGACCGAGGCAACGCGACCACAAAATCCATAGAAATATCATCCCACGGCCATTGAGGAACCTCCAATGGTTACAATAATCCGGCTGGCCTCTTATGTTCAGCTTTCACTTGCTGACAAATACCACACGAGGCCACATAATTGGCTATATCCACCTTCATCCTTTTCCACCAGAAATTCTGCTTCAAATCACGGTACATCTTAGTCTCTCCCGGATGAACTGTATACGGAGTGCGATGAGCTTCTCTCAAAATGTCATCCTTAACCCCCGCTTTCTGCGGCACGCATAAACGCCCTTTAAAGCGCAATGCACCTGACATATCCAAGCTGAAATCCCCTTCTTTTCCCATCTCCAACCGTTTCATAACCCTCTCAAGCAACCGATCGATCACAGTCCCTCACTTTTCGCTCGGTATAGTGACTCTAAGATCAACTGGGTCTCCACTCGGGCCGTACCCGCATAGCAGAAAGATATCCCCATACGATCAAAATCAGCAATCAAACAATCCAGGGTAGCAGGCGTCGCCTTGCGACTCAAAGCATCGGCCACCACATTGGCCTTACCCGGATGATACTGAATGGTTAGATCATAATCCTTGATCAACTCTAACCATCTGCGCTGCCTCAAATTCAAATCCTTCTGGGTAAAGATGTACTTGAGACTCTTGTGATCGGTAAACACGTCACAAGTCTCACCGCATGATAGTGCCTCAAAGCTTCAATGCAAACACAACTGCAGCCAGCTCTAAATCATGGGTAGGGTAATTCTGTTCATGCTTTTTCAGCTGCCTTGATGCGTAAGCCAAAACCTTACCATCTTGCATAAGCACACAACCCAGCCCAACTCTTGATGCATCAGAGAAAACTGTGAATCGCTTCCCTGGCTCTGGAACGGTGAGAACAGGGGCGGTCACCAGCTTTTCCTTGAAAATCTGAAAACTGCGCTCACAATCATCATCCCACTGAAACCTCATGTCCTTCTGAGTAAGCCTCGACAGGGGCTTGGCGATGATGGAGAAATCTTGCACAAAGCGCCGATAATAACCTGCCAATCCGAGGAAGCTCCTCACCTCCTTGACATTGGTCGGCCTCTCCCAATCTACCACTGAAGAAACTTTACTTGGATCAACGGAGACTCCTTTATCGCTGATGATGTGACCCAAGAACCCCACCTAGGTCACCCAGAACTCACACTTCTTGAGCTTCGCATAAAACTTATGCTCTCTTAGTGTTGCCAACACTTGTCTCAGATGCTGCTCATGATCTGCTTCGCTCTTGGAATAAATCAAGATATCATCAATGAATACGATCACAAAGTCGTCCAAATATTCATGTAACATCCTGTTCATTGTCTCCATGAAAGCGGCAGGGGCATTTGTTAGTCAAAAGACATAACTTTAAATTCAAAATGCCCATACCTCGTGGAGAACGCCGTTTTCTCAATGTCCTCCTCTCGGACAGAATTTGATTGTACCCGATCGAGATCAATCTTTGAAAATACCTTAGCTCCCCTCAACTGATCAAACAAATCCTCGATACGGGGTAAAGGATACTTATTCTTGATGGTCCGCTGGTTGAGAGCACGGTAGTCAATACACATCGCCAACTCCCATCTTTCTTCTTGACAAACAAAGACCGGTGCTCCCACGGAGACACGCTCGGCGAATAAGATCCTTCGCTTTTAGATCATCCAACCGCTTCTTTAGCTCTTCTTGGAACAGTCGAGCCAAGCAGTGCGGAGTTATAGAACGGTCGTGCTCCCGCACCAAGTCAATTCTGAACTCCACCGGACGCGAGGTGGCATCCTGCAACTCTGCTGGAAAAACGTCCACGAATTCCCGGACCACCGGAATCTGCTCTGCAATCAAAGAGGAATTTGGCTTTTCCACAAGGGATAAAAGAAATCCACTCTTTACTGCTCTACTACCAGGAAAAAGACTAGCCAACACACTGGGTGTACAGGAGGGTGCACTACCAAACACTAACTCTTGGCTTTGGGCGATTGCAAAGTTCTTGTCTTCCAAAAACAAGATATGACATCACGGTAAATATGCAACCAATCCATTCCCAAAATAACATCAAACGGCTCCATCCTCATAACCATCAGATTAGCAACAAAATGTTCTCCATCTATGGTAATCGTACAACCCGGACAGACTGTTGAACTAGAAAGAATTCCACCCGGCGAATGAACCAAAACAGACTGAGCTATAGACTGCAAACTCAACCTGGCCCGACTAGCAAACTCTATGGAAGCAAAAGAGAAAGTAGCTCCGGAATCAAACAGAACATAAGCCTCCACTGAGTCCACCAAAAGCGTACCTGTCACCACATCGGGACGACCTGCCGGCTCGGCCGTCGGCAAGGCGTAGGAGACTGACGCTGGAGTGCCGGGCGCCGCAACACCCGGATATGGCGGAGCCGCCACTGCAGGAGGAGCTGAAGGCGCCACTGCTGGAAACAACGCCGCAGGAGGAGGCGGCCAAAAGTACCCTGGAGGCATCCCTCCAGGAGAAGGGTAGTGAGACTGGTCGGCGCCAAGTTCGAGTAGGGCACTGCTAGCATCTCTGACCGACCCCGGAAAGAAGCTGTGCCGTCTTGTTGTCTTTGCTGGCTGGCTCCCACTTGATGATGCTGGCGGGATTACGCTTACAGACCATTGCCTTGTGGCCCTCCAGACCACAATGGCGACAAGCTCCCGACCAAACACACTCTGCCGCACGATGTCCCTCACCACACTTGAAACATTTCATCCCCTGACCCGGGACCGGACGTACCATCGGAACACCAGCTGAAGGACGAAAAGTGGAAGACGCCTAGGACTTGTTGAACTTAGACTTGAAAGAATTCTGCGACCCCTTGAACTTCTTGTGAACCGGCTTCAGCGCCGACCCACCACTGCCAAAACTCTTCCTCGGCTACTCTCTATACTCTCCGAGTCGCATGACCACCAGTCCCATGCGGTCCCTCCCCAAGTCGCATCTCTAACTCCATGCCTCTCGCTTGCTCCACCAGGGAGCTAAAGTCACGGAGCTCCAAAGCTCCCAATACCTGTCGAAACTCCTACCTAAGTCCTCTCGGAACCTCTTGGCCTTCTCCACCTCATTGGTAGCCACAAAGGGCAAGCGGATTATGTTGTGGAATCCCACCTCGTACTCGACATCGACATCTTGCCCTGCTTGTAATCGTTCAATGAAACCTCCATCCTCTCCACAAATGAGTCAGGATAGAACCTCTTCCTGAACTGCTCCGAGAACACCTCCCAAGTCGCCGGCCTAAGGCGCGGATCTAGCCGACAGACTCCTTCCCACCGAGATCCGCTTTGCCCTTCAACCGAAGGCCACAAACCGAGCTCGCTTTGCTCGGATGGTAGCCCCAACACCTCTAGATGTCTCTCTGTGATGCAACCGCTTAGCGGCATCAATCGGCGTCCCTAGTCCATCGAAGTATCCAACCTCAACGCATTCCACCGATGCGGACCCATCACACCCACCGCCGGCAAGGCCAGGGAATGACCGCAGCGCGCTCACGGGTGCGGGGGTGGAGACGGTTTCCTTGAACCGCTGAAGCAACCTCTTCCTCTGATCCCACCGGACTGGCCTCTCTGGCGTGATTACATTCAATCGGGGCACACCTGGCTTCCGTCCGGCGCTCTGCCGGCCACGACCACGACCACGACCTCTACCCTTGCCATCTCTATATAACATAAATAAATATAGAGTCACACATGACACACAATTAATTATCGAAACAAGAAGAACGATACGGATGCGATGCAAAACCCATCCCCATCTATGTGCACAAGTGTGTCAAATTTAATATTTTCACTACCACGGACCTCTGACCGCTCGATACCAACAGTAACACCCACCTAACATAGACACGAAATGCTACTAACTATCCACAATAAAACAACAACTAATATAGGTTACCTAAAATTTCGGCATAACCTCCTTTGTTTATTAACCAGATGGCAGTTTAAATAAGCATGAATAGCACAAGTTCTAAATAATGAACGGAAAGATAATATCCAATGATACTAAGTCTTTATTACATTTAATCGATGGAAAATAAACGAACCAATTAAGCTAACAAGCCAACAAGATTATCATGATCGTCTTTATTTCTTATTGAAGGAATAGTGCACGTGCAACGAAGCTAATCCCTTTTTGATCCCATAGATGTCATTCTCACATTGGTACCTAAAACAAATAAACAAACAGCAAGAGTGAGTCCAACGACTCAGCAAGTATAACTGTATCAAATGCAAGCATGAACATTAACCCTCACGTTAAACATATTACATATGAATTTCATGCTATGCATTATGATCAAAGGCTCCTCTTTCTCATCTCTTTCGCATTTTACCGGTAATGCGGAGTGTGCATCCGTCAATGCACACCCATGCCTGTACCCTCAGTGCAGGGGACCAATGCCCACACTCCGCAAGTGTGGGGACCTCGATGCTTGATCACCACATGACCAAGACTTCAACAATTCTCAATATGATGCATATATGTGAATGTATCAACAAGATATCATGCATTCACCATACTACGCATCAACAAATCTCATAAATGCCATAATGTAAACAAAACATAAATAGCATTAACAACTCAGAACATTACTCAAATTCATAAGTAAAGCATTCATAACTCAAACACCACTCGTATCATCACTCAATCACACAGATTAATCATAGCAAGGTTATACTTGCCTCAACCGCGAGAAAATGAAGAACGCGTAGAAGGCACAACCCCCGAAATCCGTTCTCCTCCTGAATATTTAATTAATAATTACTAACATGACAGTAACGGGTTTCTAGGTATAAAATAACAGCAACCCCAATTAACCCAACAATTTATCTCAATTAAATCCCCAACTCCCCTCGGCCAAATCTGCCCAACCACGGACAGCCGACTTCCAAAAATCATAACTTTCAGTACGTAACTCCAAATTAAGCGTTCTTGGACTCTCTGTAAATATAATTAAATTATCTACAAAAACTTAGTTGGGGAGACTCTCTGATTCGGCAATTTACTAACCGATCCAAACCTTTTTTTAAAGCATCCAAATTCACGTTGGACTCTCTGGACAGCGCACTATAACAGGCATAACTTTCGCCCAGAAACTCGAAATCCGGACTTCTTGACCTTTATGGAAAGCTAAGAAAATTATCTAAAACTTTCCTAACATGAAGAATTTCTGATTCGCAACTATTTCCGTCGCACAAACCGATCTACTAAACTCTGTCCAGAACTACCCCGATCTGCAGAACAGTAGCACTAGAAAAATTCATAACTTTTGCTACACAACTCGAAATAACGCGTTCTAGCACTCCCTGGAAAGATAATTAAGTCCTCGACAATTTTCTAGAAGAGGTCCAGACCTGAATCCTGACGGATCTAACCCAGAACAGCCGATTAACCCAAACTGTCACGGCGGTCCAGAAAACAGACGAAATCCAACTTGATTAAAACTCATCTAGAGGACCAATGGAGTTACCCTTGACGACACGAGGACGAACACGTCGACGAACACGACGACGAACGACGACGAACACGCTCGCGATCTCCTCCTCTCCTTCCTCCGGATCCACGCGGTATAGCGACGAACGTCGACGACGGCGCTCCGGGGAACAAGACGACGACGACGAAGACGAAGGCACCACGGCGCAGCGAGGACGACGACACGGCACGGAGAAGACGGCGCGGCAGCAGGGCGCACGCGGCGCGGCGCGCGGCGGCGGCAGCAGGGCGGCGCAGCAGCAGGCGCTGGGAGGCGGCGGCAGGAGGGCGGCGCGGGGGTGGGGCGCGGGGTGGGGCTGCCGGGTTTTTAAGTGGTGGCCTCCCTCCCTCTTGGGCCTAGAAAATCCCACAGGCCAAGCCCAAGCCCAGTTGTCTTAACTTTCCAAAAACCCCCAAAACTCTTTTAATAAATCTTTTCACTTAAGTCCCTCTCTCTATTAACTAAGCAATTAATAAAACATTTTCCGGGGTATTACAATCGGACTGCATTTGTGAAAGTTATGGCCTTTTTAGTAACTGCCTGTCAGGTTGTTCCGAACCGAATCCGAATTGAATCCTGAGTTGAATACAAGTTTGAATTGGAGTGAGCACATGGGAGGTCCGAATTTGGCTGAAAATCTTATCCAAAACTTGTAGTTTAAGTCCTTGTGCTCCTCCCTTTTGCTCTCCCAAGTCTTCACATGAATCATACCTAAGAATACATAAAATAATAGCATGAGGTAGTATTCCAAGTTCATCATCAATTAAAAGAAATTCACCTGACAATATTTAATGTGGCTCAATACTTCTTTCCAATGAAATAATGTATTCGCCTGAAAAGTGCTAAGCATGTGCGTATCCGCATCATCCCCCCTTCTTCAAGAAAAGCCGTCCTCGGCTTTTGGTAGCCTGAAATTGTACTAAGCAAAGAATACAACGTATATGCATGGTATATATATTTGTCATCAACACTTCTTTTGCTTAGCATATCAAGAACATCTGAAGGCGTAGTAGATAAAAACAACAACACATATGCATGATATATGTATGAATCAATTATCGTTTTATTCTCGTTGTTCCACACAAACAAATTAATATAACCGCAACCATAAGATGTATACATTGCAACATTGTCTTTCATATCATTCTCCATTCCATGAGAAAAAGTCGTCCTCGACTTTGCTAAGCACTTGTACAAGTCATTAATGGGCCAAACCAAATTAAGTTGTTCAAATATGGGGGAGAAAATTTTTGTTCCTTCCATGCTTCAACTGCGCTACTCTGATTATTTGTACATGATCGTCCATTAAAGGATGAATAAGTAGGCTTAAGAAATCTTTTAAAACATGAAAGCACTATTGTTGAAACTCATCTCATTGTGATCATGATATGCACAAAAGATTGTTTATCCAAAATATGTAATTTCAATTCAGCAAACTTATCATATGTAATGCATATTCGATAAACATAAAACTTATCATCTATACCATAATTTTCAATCAGATTGAACTTATATGTATATGCATAGGTACTAACTAGTGATTTTGAACATGAAATTTCAGCAACATTCTCAATCACACTAGATAGCTCTTTAGGATCATCAAACATGATATAATATAAGGAATCATCAGGAGATATTCTTGTAAGAACTTCCTTATGAGTAATCAATTCCACATTATGTAAATTGAGCAAAGAAATTTCAGAACATGGAATTTTCATTCGTATATATGAGTTCTCACAAGTACTCACCGTTTCACAACTAATTTCAGCACCAATATTGTTACCTTTATTGTTCTCTTCAGTTGATGTAGGTGTTGTAGGTATTAAATCATCATGATGTAACAACGGATCAGCAAGTACTTCATCTTTAACTATGATTATCTCCTAATCGCTTATCTCCAATGGAGCCAGTTGTTGAACATTTGACTCTTCTTCTTTAATATCAACCTGCACAATGTGAAAAATAATACTATAAGTAGATATTAATGTGTTAGTTTCAAAATTAACCTCACTTTGTCTATCTTCTACTTCTCTCTTTTCTTTTGGTGTATCTCTCACACTCTCAGTTTGTATGCTCTCAAACTCACATATGGTGGAATCACACACCGCTCTTTTAACACTCTCACTCAATTTGGCTATGTGGCTCTCATTCTCACATAGGTTCTGATGCATCTCAATTGTTGTATGTATCATTGAAGCAGCACAAGATGTCTCCTTTACCGAAGGGAAAGTCCCATGCTCGGTCATCTTCTCATGTGTCACACTAGCGGAACCATAAGAGCTGAAATATAGATATGGATTGAACCGTGATGTACGTCTCTCCATAAGTCTCTCTTCTTGCTTAATAGCATAATTCACAAGATCATACATGCTACTAAAATATGTATGTCGAAGTGTAGTGGTAATCTCAGAATTCATGCCTCCTTTGAAGTATGCCATCTCTTTGAATTCACTAGTGACTCCTGCACGACGCAACGCATCTTGCAGCTGAAAATAATAATCCTGAACTGTATTACTCCCTTGTGTGATACTTTTCAAATGATGGAGCAATCCCCACTCATAATAGGATGGCACAAACTCGTTTCTCATGATCACCTTCAAACCTTCCCAAGATCTAATGAATCGTTTTCGAGATAATTGTTGCCACCAACTATAAGCATAGTCTTTAAACTGTATAGTGGCTCGCATCACTTCTTGGTCTTTGGGAAGCTTCTGAACTCTAAACTCTTTCTCCAATCGCCATTCCCACTCAATATACTACTCTGGATCTTCACTTCCATAGAATGGAAGAGACAAATTGTTGGGTTTGGAATCACACCATGAGGAACAAAATACTGAAGATTCATTCCTATTTGGTTCACACCGAGAGAAACGAATTGTTGAATATCCTGTCATGGTTAGTTATGCAACATATATATATGTGGAAACACTCAATCTCACTATTTTCTCTTCCAAGTAAAGTTCTTACCTTTCCGAAGTGAATTGAGGCCAAAAGAAACTTACACTTGGTGGTGGCTATAATAACAAGTGATGATCAAGCGGATTTAAAAGTGACTCACAATTGCACGGCAAAGGATATTTTGTGGAGCTTGGTTAGGAAGTATTTATCCTACACGATCTAATTTTTCGATGTTGTAAAATTAAGTAATAATCCAAGTTAGAATACTTTGCCTAAGTGCTGATCCAAAAGATTTAAGTGAAGTATATGAACGCACACGCAAAGATCAATGTGACTCGATGCAAGCAAAGGAATGAGCTAACTAGAGGCAATATGAAATTAAAGATTAGATAGCTTGTTTTGCACCAAGTACTAGGAGAGACGCTAGCCAATTGCAATGATATGAATGTAAAGGCACAAGATTGCTCAAAGGAATTAAATATACAAGCTGAAATTATATATTAGAATTAGCTAACCCCAATTTGGCCAATGCTCACTTCCCCTTTTTTTTTGTCGGCTGCCTTCTTTCTTTCTTTCCTTCTTTCTTTTTTTTTAACTTGTTGTTGGCAATAAGGTTTAACTTTCCCTTCCACAAATGAATAAAATTTCAACAGGTGTAAATTAATATCAAGAACAGCCCTTAATGCAATTATCAAAGACTAGTCTCAAAGATGAACGGAAAAATTAAGGATATCCATGTGAAAATAGTCACGGTCAGATTTTGTTTTTGCGCGACATCAGAGCAAAGATCTTGTTCACGGATCAGTAGCGATCGGATTTTTTTGAATTTTGGATTGGACACAAAGATTAAGCTACGCAAATAAACACGAACGATCAACACGTAAACAAAATTTCTAATGGATCAAGACATAATAAAACTCACGAAAATAGCAGATGCCAAACTAGGGTTTGGATTTTTTTTGTGTGTTTTCGGTTTATGGACTATAGGACAGTAAGTAATAAACTAAAATTTAAAGGGATAAGATCCTACCGAGTAAACCGCGCTCTGATACCAAGATGATACGGGGTCGCCCGATCTTCTCGACGTAGGATGGATACTCACGGGAGTCTTGATGAATCGTAATGATCCTCCAATGCCAATGCAAGGGACGTACACTCTTTAATCCGCCAAAGCACACTCCGTTTGTGAAAGTTATGGCCTTTTTAGCAACTGCACGTCGGGTTGTTCGAACGAATCGAATTGAATCTCGAGTTGAATCCGAGTTTGAATTGGATTGAGCACGTGGGAGGTCCGAATTTGGCTTGAAAATCTTATCCAAAACTTGTAGTTTAAGTCCTTGTGCTCCTCCCTTTTGCTCTCCCAAGTCTTCACATGAATCATACCTAAGAATACATAAAATAATAGCATGAGGTAGTATTCCAAGTTCATCATCAATTAAAAGAAACTCCTTAAGAAACAAATTCACCTGACAATATTTAATGCGGCTCAATACTTCTTTCCAATGAAATAATGTATTCGCCTGAAAAGTGCTAAGCATGTGCGTATCCGCATCAATATATGTATACATACACATATATACATATATGTATATATATATGCATACACATATATATGTGTGTATATATATATACATACATATACATACATACACATACATATACATACATACATATGCATATACATACATACATACATATGCATATACATACATACATACATACATACATACATACATATACATACATACATATACATACATACATACATATATATATATATATGTGTGTGTGTGTGTGTGTGTGTGTGTGTGTGTATGTATATATATACATGTATATGTGTATGTATGTATGTATGTATGTATGTATGTATGTATATCACACATTCTCATATACATAAATGCAAATTCACATATATATGACTCATTCTCATATACATAAATGCAAATTCACATATATATCACACATTCTCAAATACATAAATGCAAATTCACATATATATATATGTGTATATATATATCATACATTCTTATATACATATATGCAAATTCACATATATATCACACATTCTCAAATACATAAATGCAAATTCACATATATATAGGTGTATATATATATCATACATTCTTATATACATATATGCAAATTCATATATATATATCACACATTTTTATATACATACATAAATGCAAATACAGAACATATGATATATAAATATTTCATTTATCATTCCACTTGCTTATTTCCTTTAAGAATTAGACATTCATGATGATCGACACATATGTAGCTACTTTTGTCACATTCTTCCTCTACCCTTATGCCATTTCTGAAAGGAGGCAACTCATCAAATTGATTATATTCTTCCTCATCTACTACATTCTCAACTCTGACAATCATTCTTTTTCCATGAAAAACTACGTGGCACTTTTTATTTGCCTGGTCGGTTACATAGAAAACTTAAACAACTTGGTTACCAAGTACAAATGGTTCATCTTTGTATCCGACACATTTGAGATCCACGGTAGTGACACCGTACTTATCGACCTTTACCTGTGGGAGATGGACCCAACGACATTGAAATAAGAGGATCTTAAAGAGCACGTAGTCGATCTCTCAAATCTCTTCTATGAACCCATAGTAGGAGTTCCTCAACCCATTGGTACTGAACGCATCTATATGGACACCGCTGTTCTGGTAAGTGCTCTTTACATCCTAAGCCTGCGTATAGAATGTGTATCCATTTGTGTCATATCATTGCCATGTCACAACTGTAAATGTTGGCCCTTTTGCTAATCATGTCAGGATATTACTTGACAAGCTCCTAGCGAGTCGTTTCTTCAACCATTGGTTGTACCGACTGTTGTGTTGTCTCGTGATCCAAACATCCGGCCGCTCGAAATTCTATTGTTGAAGCACACCTTTGTGCTGGTCGATATATGGGGACACTTCAGTCCATGGTTGTCATGGAGGAGTTAGTAACCACGGCGAGTGAACGGCGCCTGGACACCTAGGTGATGCCACAACGACGCCTAGGTGAGCCGCCGCGCTATACTTATGTGCTTCTCCCCTATACATACGTGCACATACAACCCTCAACGGCATATCTCCCTTCATGCGCCTCCCTCTGCCAACTGCTCTCCCCTCCCTGTCGCATCTCCCTCTCCCCGACTCTCTCCCATCCCACATCTCCCCAACTCCTCCTGTCCCACATCTCCCTCTCCAACATCTCCCGCTGTCCCACACTCACTCCTCTCTCTCTCCTCGCCACCTCCTCCGGTCCTCCCCCTGCTACCTTACCTCCTCCGGTCCTTCCCCGCCGCTTTGCCTCCTCTCCTCTCCCTGGTGCCTCCTCCCCTGGTGCCTCACCTCCTCCACCCCACGTCGCCTCCTCCTCCCCTGGCCACCTCCTCCCCCAACTACTTCCCCCCAAGGCACGGTGAGTGTCCATGGTGTCCACCCCGCTCCGCCGCGACGCCGTGACAAGCATTCATCAGTCATGTGTTGCAAGACCATGAAATGGGCTTAAGCATACGTATCCATATCTGGAGTGATTGCTTTCCTTCTGATGGTCCCGATACCCTTGAGCCTCCCCTCATGGCAAGATCGAGGCACACCTATCGGTTCGACCTGAACCATGTAATTGACACAGAACTCAACGACCTCTTCGGTTGCATAACCTTCGATAATACTGCCCTTCGGCTGAGATCGATTCCGTACATAGGACTTGATAATTCCCGTGAACCTCTTGAATGGGTATATGCTACGTAGGAACATGGACCCGCATATTTTTATCTCCCACACAATCTGAATAGTGAGGTGGACAATGATATCGAAAAATGTTGGAGGGAAATACATCTCAAGATGACATAGAGTCATCACCACCTCGTCTTGCAAAGCATATAGTCCTTCGGGATCGATAACCTTCTGAGCAATTGTGTTAAAAATAACATAGCCTCATGATTATCTCTCAGACTTTGATCGGCAAAATACTTTTAATTGCAATAGGGAGCATCTGTGTCATCAGCACATTACAATCATGAGACTTCATGCCAATTGACTTCAAATCTTCCATCGAAACAAGTTTTTCATGTTGGCGGAGTAACCAAATGAAACTTTCACAGCATGCAAGCACTAGCAGAGTTTAGTTCTCTCAGCATTGGACAGAGTGTAACAAATAGGGAGAAGGTAAGATCATTCTTTATCGGTCTTTGTCGGTGCTAACTTAGGCCTGATATCTATATCAGTCAAGTCAAGCCCGTGCGTTGACACCATCCTTCGTTTTGTCACGAATGTTTAGTAATAGACCAATCAAGCTGTCACATATATTCTTCTCTATGTGCATGACATCTATGCAATGGTGAACTTTTAGGTGTTGCCAATAAGGTAAGTCCCACAATATTGATCTCTTCTTCTAGACGTTCTTCTCACGAGTCGTCAATTTACGTCCCTTTCCAAGCACAACATCTAAATCATTAACTATATCATAGATCTCTTTTCTGCGTAAATGCCTTGGTTCTCTCTATTGAATTGTTTCTTCATCTTGCGGTATAGCTGAGTCCTCAAAAGGAACCTACGGTGACGCGTGTACACAGTTTTACGCGATACTTTAGCAACATACTCTCGGTATCATTTAAGCAGTGAGTATAGGCTTTGGCCCCTTTTGTACTCTGGCCTGATAGGTTAGCAAGAGCATGACAATAATTTATGGTGTAGAATAACGAAGAGCGTAAAGTAAAGGTCTCTTCTTTGTATACATCCCATATCTCTACCCCTTCGATCTATAGTATTTTTAGATCTTCCACTAACGGTGCTAGGTACACATTAATATCGTTCCTAGGTTGCTTCGGCCCTGGGATAAGTATCGATAGCAAAATATACTTCCACTTCATACACAACCAAGGAAGAAGGCTGTAGATGTAGAGAGTCACGGGTTAAGTGCTATGTTAGTTGTCATGTTACCGAAATGATTCATTCCATCTGTACTTAATCCGAACCTTATATTCCTCGGTTCTACACTGAAGGCTGCAAACATCCTATCGATGTCTCTCCACTGGACGGAATCAGCAAGGTGTCTTAGTATTCTATCCTTTTTACGCTCTTTCGAGTGCCAATGCAATAGTTTTGCCTCCTTTGGGTTCACAAAAAACCGCTTCAAATGGAGAATTACAAGAAGATATCATGCCACCTTACCAGGAGGTCCTCGCTTCACCTTTATTCCCTCCCCATCATCTTATTAATTCTTATGCTTGTATCGGGATGCATTGCACAACAGACATACATGTATGTTTGCATACTCTTTACAGCAGAGGATATAGTCATTCGGACATACATGTATTCTTTCTACTTCCATTTCCAATGGACAACGAATCTTCTTGGCTTTGTAGGTAGTTTTGGATAACTCATTTCCCTCCAGAACCATGTCCGCTGAAAGACCTAACAATGCTATTAAACTCTTATCGAACGAACTATTGGTTGCCTTCAATTTCAACAGTTCAAGCATGACTGACAACCTCGTGTACTTTGACTTGTAGTACGTGAACAAAAGTTTCTCCGTGTCCTCCACAAGCCCAAGAATTTAACATATTCTCTATCATCACAGTTCCTATCTGCATTGCGAAGCATCTAATCTAGATTGTCATCATGCAGCCTATCCGAATCAGATCTGATCTAGATCGACATGATCATCCGGCGGCATATTATTGACTTTATCAGTGATGTCATTATTACTGCCTTTCTATATAATCCACTCTTCACCATGACTGGTTCAATCTTCATACTTCTTTTTGAAACCCCTTCGAATCAAGTACGCTTCAATCTGCACTCGGTTCTTAAACATATTTTGATTCTTGCAATGCATGGACAATACATATATTCCACCCCCTTATTCAACATATCCTTCTCGACAGCTCTTGTAAAAGTAGAAATGCCATTAATGTACTCTTCACTCACACGATTCCAAGCGTACATCTAGCTTCGGTCCTACGTTATAATATAACAGTTTGGTATAACATATTCAAATAATTAATTACTATACTATATATGTACAATCTAAATTAAGTACCTATATGTAGCAAAAATAATTAATTACATTGAATTAAGTAGAAATAGACTATGAATTGACTAAACCCTAAACCATGCTAGATGTAAATAATCTTCTCTCTACATCAAGCTAGCTAGATCTTAATCATCTTCAATTATCCTCTCTCCAAAAGCTAGATCTAAATTATAATGCAATTAGGAAAAAATTGCTAACCATACCTAGCCAATAAATTACTAAATCTACAATCACTCTTGCTAAATAGTCTCCTTCCACCAAATGGCCTCAAAGCTCCACCTCCAGCTCAAAGCAGCAACGTATAGATCTGGAATTTAAGATAGAGGGTCGATGGGTCTACGTGCAATTAACCTAGTGGAATTATCATAGATAGTTCCTATTAAAAATTGTTTGTGATAAACTAATTATCACATATGGTTTTTAAAAGGAACCGTATGTGAATTATCAAAGGAGGTTCAAACTAAAAACCATCTGTGATACTTCATAATAGCACATATTGTTCTTGTTAATAACCATCTGTGATACTTTATAGACGGTTTTAACCATGAACCGTCTGTGATAGTTCACTTTTACAGACGATTTTTAGCACTTGCAGCAACACAGAAGGCCTCTAAACTAAAACTATTTTTGATTGTATTTAATACAGATGGTTTTCGGTAACCGTCTATGATGCGACATCTCGTATTAGGTTTTGTGTAGTAGTGTCCGCTCAAAACACTTGTGAATAACAAGCATCACTACCGACCACAAAACCATCGAGTACCGACTATGTACTATATCACCGAGTGCCGACCACCGTGCACCAACTAGTCATGCCGCTGGCTTAACACGAGTACTCAAAATACTCGAAGATCACAAGAGTTGAAGCACTCGTACCGATCATGAAATCTATGAGTACCGACCGTGTAGCCTACGGCAACCGATCGCAAAAACCTTCAACTCCTGATCGCGAGGTCTACGACAATCGACCAAAAAGTTTGAGGCAACGACAACAGACCGCAAAGTATACGAGTACCGAGTATCGACTAAAAAAGTCTACAACTATCTACCAGTTACTATAGCTACGACCATGGACATAGTACTGTAGCTATGACGATCGACCGGTTACTATAGTAGATGACCTTAAGACTTCCGATCGGTTCACTGTATATAAGACCGGTTCACTGTCACTTACGACCGGTTAAACGTCAGAGGTCAAAATCTACGATTAACTACCATGGTCGAAATACCGTGGTTGAAGCCGGACGTGGTCAAAGATGGACATGGTTGAAGTCTGCCATTGTCGAAAGTTGACGTGGTCAAAACCTGCATTGGTCGAAGGCTGTTGTAGTCGAATGCTGTCGTGGTCGAAGTCCCACGAAGATCGGGCTAATTCCGTTAGAGATGACATCCGCGCGCAGCTCGGGGAGACCATGTGAAGTCATGGGTGGAGGCCACGTGAAGTCCTGCGGAGGTCGTGCGAAGTCCATCGAATACGACATCTATGTGGAGGTCGGCGGAGACTGTGCGAAGTCCTCAACAGAGACCATGTGAAGTCCTTGGTGGAGACCGTGCGAAGTCCTATAGAGGTCGTGCGAAGTCTGTCGAAGGCGACATCCATGTGGAGCTTGACGGAGACCGCGCGAAGTCCTTCGGAGGTCGTGCAAAGTCCGTCGAAGACGATATCCACGTGGAGCTTGACGGAGACCATGCGAAGTCCTCGGTGGAGACCGCGTAAAGTCCGTCGGAGACGACATCCATGTGGAGCTCGGTAGAGACCGTGCAAAGTCCTCGAAGGAGACCGCGCGAAGTCCATCGGAGATGACATCCATGTGGAGCTCGGCGGAGACTGTGCGAAGTCATGGGCGGAGACTGCGCAAAATCCTGCAGAGGTCTTGCGAAGTCCATTGACAACAACATACACGCAGAGCTCAGTGGAGACCGTGTGTAGTCCTCGGCGGAGACCGCACGAAGTCCATCGGAGTTTATATCTGTGTGGAGCTCGATAGAGACCATGTGAAATATCACAGAAACAAGCGTCGATGAGGACACAACCACAGGGGGGTTGGGTAAGCATTGATGATGAACTTATGACAACTAGCTTGATCATACGAGCGTCGACGGAGACTAGACCACAAGGGGGTTGGACGAGTCGTGCGAAGTCGCGATCGCGAAGTGGTCATCCGATAGTCGAAGCTGGTGTACATCACGCACGGAGGCCAACTCCCTGGTGCCATGATGGCGATGACGAGAAGTGCCACCCCACCTGTGTTGGTGCGATGGGGAAGCCGCCGATAGCATCCAGCACGGTAGACCGCCGCCAGCAGCATCACTATTTTTTTTGAAAACCAGTAGAAGCTAGGTGATCTGGGGTGCTCGCGACATGAGCTCTTCGACGGTAGCCCTCTCTAGCGCTTTTCCTTGCGCATCTTCTTGCGTGAGTCCCCATGGATGACGCCAAATGTTGTAGCCTTGTTACAATAGGGAGTGCAGGGTACCCCATGGACGACGCCAACTGTTGTAGCTCTTCGATGGTAGCCCTCTCTAGCGCCTTCCCTTGCACCGTGTGGTGCTGCAGTGGTCTCTCTTCTTTATCCCCTTCCTCCTATCTCTCTAGCGCCCAGGTCCTCCCCTTTGTTCCACGACCGGCCGTGCACCCCCCACATGCGCTTCTCCTCTCGATGTGCTGTCGTCCTCCCTTCATCCTCTCCTTGGCAACCGACCGCGCCCTACGTTGTGCCATGGTGCCATGGTCTAGCTCCCAGTGCCACCCCGACGCATCCCCTCACCACACCTTGCAACTCCTAGTCTGGAGCCGCCACCCCCACATCCTGCCACTCCTCGCCATGCCTGACCTCGTTGTGTTCCCACCGCGAATCCCATCAGCCATGTCGTCTCGCGCGCCTACTCTGCACCCTACGTCAACGTCGTGCACTTCGCCCACACTGCACTGGACGTAGCCCATGCGCCTATCCTCTACCCATCGAGTCACCATGCCATCTTGTCACACGGCCCTACGTCTCGTCTACACGCCCACGAATCCTGCCGTGCCTTTGTCACCACACCCATGACACCTTATGCTCGCACGGCCATGTCATCTACGCACGCTGCTAATCAGTCAACGGCAACAGCAGCAGCTCACCCTCCACGCGTTCCTCTCAGCACCGAGCTCTTGTGAGAAATCGTGCATGCCTCCACCTACTAAAGCCACGGCCAAGCTCAATGCCGCCCCCTGGACACCCCATTCTCCCCCTTCCTCCATAAACTAGTAGAGCTCCACGGCCACATCAGTGCACCGGCCGCCATGGTCCCTTGGCATTATGGCCCTCTCGACGACGCTATTGCCCTTGTGAGCGTGTCATGCCATGTTCCCAGGCCTCACCTCTCTCCCCTACCAGTTAATTGGAGTCTCTACCACTAGAGATCGCCAGAGTCGCTATTCCTCCAATACCGGCTACCACCGCCTTCCTTGCTGCCATATCCAACATGGGTTTATGCAAATTAATTTAAAAACTTAATTTTGGTTATTTGCATGCCAATAAAATATAATAAGTTAATCCTCAAGTAAGATTAAATAAAGCATGATTATGCCATTAATTGTTTTTCCAATTAGAAAATAAGTTTGTGAGATTCAAGTAATTAACATAGATTCAATAAAAATAAGGTTAGGCTAAAATCTAATCTGTGAAACTAAATTAAATGGAATTTGTAAATTAAAGATACTAGAGGTTTAATCTTAATTAGCTTCGTGTCAACCAAAAAGTTAGCAAGATATCTACCATAAAATGAGTTTTGAAGCTCCCAAGTTTCACTCTAGTCTTAAGCTTGGATCCTATCTTATTGCTATCCCCCATATCCCAATTTAGCAATATGATTAAAAGTTAACATAGTAGCAAATTCTCACCACATAACATGACGTTGTTTCATGCAATGAGCATCTTTAATTAAAGGATTTTTTTTAAATGTAATATTTTCTAAGCCAATAATCATCCAACCTTATCTCTAGATTTAAATTCCCGGCAGACACTTGAAAATATTTAATGCACCGATAGCTCCGTTCAATCTTGAAAGAGAACCCAGATAGAATATTAACTCCTCGACCAATAAAATGCGGATTATTGGTCACTTTTAATAAATTTGTTAATCAAGCAGACTAATCAATCTTGTTTATAAATTAATGTCTCAATTAATGGGTAGTTGCAATCCCACATAATATTGCATCTTGAGCTACCAAGTTAAATCAACCAATTCGCATTATAAACATCATTTGTGGAACTGTATCCTAAAAATACTAAGTTTTAACCCTCAACAAGTATTACTCAATATCCCAATTAATCTCTCCCATCCATCGTAGGCCTTGCCTAACCTATGGAACTTTCTTAATAAATATAAATTAAATAAGGCACGATCAAGTCTCGGCATCATGCAATCGGCTATGTCTAACCACGTTTTTTTTCTAAAAAGTGAAATATTCTCGTGAATATTCCTTGGACGCCGATCCTTCTTTTATATCCTTTCCCGGTGAGGTTACTCCATCACTTTGTTTCCACTCAAAATTCATTTGACTCCGTCTCTATCCTGCAACTCAATACGTCTTCCCTCATACCCTTAATCATAGCAAATTATAAATAAAGTCAATTAAAATTATTTGGAACTTTGCTAGTTCTTTGGATTTGTTGGGTTTGTCAGTCGTTGGTCGTGTAATTAGTCACTGGATCCACGAAGAGACGACAAGTTTGAGCAAGATCAAGATTGGAAAGAGTCGAAGATCAAGAATCGAAAATGATCGACTGAGAAAGCTTTGAGTAAGATCAAGGCCATGGTAATTCAAGTAAGGCAATTCATCACTTTGATCATATTGATCCTATATTTTATGCAAAATTATTTTTCTTTAAATTATCAAATTACATGCTTAATTTATTATGCAAATATATGTCAAAGCTTAAGATAGCTACATGCCTACTTGATATTGGAATAATTTTAATATTGTAGGATCGGAAATGGCAACAGAGGGGGGTGAATGGTGCCTTCAAAAATCGCCTCGAAATATCCACAAAATCTTCGTCTCCGATAGCTGTAGCAACTATGAAGAAAAAAGAAGATAGCTCACTGGACGACGAAAACAATTTTGCCGATTGACCGAGGAAACTCAAAAGAGAGGCAAAACTAGACCGACCTAATCTTCAGAAAATAGATTTCACTGTCAAACCAAGGAAACAGACCTCAAACTGCAATAACTGAACACAGGGATCTAATGCAGTCCAAGTGCTGCGACAAAAAGCAAAACAGTGAGCAGTTGACCGAAAAAGATAAACAGTGATTACTGCAAAGCCTAAACCACAGTCGAGAAATGAAGATTAAACTGTTGTGCTTTTCAGAATAATTACCCAGACCAAGGATAGAGCACAATTCGAGTCGAGCACAGGAGTCAATCCATCAAAAGAACACCTTGCTGTCCAGAGAGCAGCTGGCTGTAACTGAAAAAGATGAAAATAACCTGCTCGGCAAAACAAAACAGAAAAGGAAAACACAAAGCAAAACTGGAAGAGGAAAGGAACTGAAAAAAAAAAGCAGAGATCACATAAATCAGTAGTAAACTTTTCTCCTGAACTTCATCGAAATCTTCTGGCAAGAGTAGCTGCAGCAAAGAATTAGCCATTCATTGAAAACAGACTTTTTGCAAAGATGATAACAAGCTGCACACTATTCTGTCTGAAAATGGAAGAAACAGCCGAAGGATTCCAGGCTGCAAAGATGCTAAGCTGAGCTGACAAAAAGAGAACTGAAAAGATTGGTTGCTGCAAACAAACTTCAAACAAATTGACAACCCTCCGTCGAAAGCAGTCTACAGCAGGGAGTCAGCTGCTCACAACAAATACTATACTGCCCACACGAGAAACAGAAGGAGCATAGAGAGACCAAAACAGATTTGAAGCAGCAGGATCTGAACTGAAAACAGTAGCCGAATGCAGACCTAAAGACAGCAGCCTGCCGCAGGCCAAACCGAAGCAAAGAAACTCATTGAGAAGATCACGGTAGAAGGAGATTCACATACTGCAACCGAGACTAATGAGATGTATATCCATTGAATTCACACGGGACAGATCTTTGATTTGCTCAAACAAGAGTTTTTATGATCTTCAGTTTTTGTTCACGTGACTTGGAATCAATAAGGAAAGAAAGCTTTAGATCAAAAGCACAAACTAGAACAAATATCTTGCCAAGCCCATATGGGTGAGATGCTAGTGGGCGAGGTATTGTAAATACCTCGTAATAATCTCTCGATCTATGTGACCAAGGAATCGCATAGATCCGTCGAGTTGATTGTCTCTTGTGGGTAAAGATGTACATTCTCTACTGAGTAAAATCTATTTGAATAGCTGTGCCCACGGTCAAGGGCAAACATGTGAACTTTCTCGAGTTAGTTCTATTTCAAAAACCTTTGTGGGTGGATAAAAACCTATCGGAGGGAAGTACTTTGTCTTTAATTTTTTTCTTGGAGGGAACTGTACTCCAGTGGTGAAAACTAGCATTTGGCGGAGATAACCATGCACTCTAGAAGGTGGATGTAACCTAGGTTGTAATTAATATTGCATTTTCATGTCAACTTTAGAAAATCGGTTTCAGTTAAAACTACTAAGTCGTATGAGTGTTTCTAATTATTGTATTTTCTAAACAATACTTTTAGCAACCAAAGGAACCTCAAGCCTCACTTGACAACCTTGCATCTATTATTATTTGCATTCTGTGTGGTGGCTTGTTGAATACCATTGTACTCACTCTTGCTTAATTACCATTACTCAGTCAATAAGGAAAAGAAGATTAAGCCCTACGGTGCCTTAAGGGGATCGGTAGAGCTGGAAGATGAAGAGGCCACGAACTAGGTAGCGAATCTTCAGTTGGCTGCCTGTGGGCAAGTCCTAAGGGTCCTACTTGTGTGAAGTTTCCGCTGCTGCATTTCGTTGATTTCGGCCTGATCAGCCCATGAGTAAGTTGTTCCTGTATTATCTAAGCTTCCGTATGATATGTTTTTGATATATAGTAATGTATCTGTGAATACTATTTACTGATTCAGGGAATAGTACGGTGAAATTACAGATGATTCTAGATTGCTAAATCTGGGTCCAACACTAAAAGACAAAGATACAAATATAAATGTTCATTTTCCACTCAGCTATCCTTTTGTGTTAGGTTTCACAGCTATAAACATACGATTCTTGCTGCCATTAGGGCACTCCCAAATATTCGATACAAGCGTTCATACTAGAGGAGAGTGTGGTTACATGTTATTTTAGAAACAACCACCCAATAACTTGTGGCTTGATACTAGAGGGCCCCGAAATGATTTAATTATTGCATTCATCTCCCATGTCTATCGCGGTAGGGAGAGAGATGGCCCACAAAATTAGTATCAAATTCGTTCCATGCACTATTTTATCACTACTATTTTTTTGTTTCCTAAAAAGATTTGATACTTGCATGAATATCAAATCTATTCTCTCTCTTCCACCTCACAAAAAAATTAAATGTTGCATAGCTACAGTATCATGCTGATATGACTATTAGGAGTGCCCTAATACTTGTTCGCACTAATTGTTTTGTGAACACACCTAATACAACACATAGACGCTCACACACATGCACATCATCCATAATTTAAGAAACATTATTGTGAGAACATTTTTGGACCATTTAGCTGTTCGATGTGTAACACCCCAGCCAAACAATGGCCTGAAATGCTACCAAACTAACAACATAATAAAACTATGCTAAGGCATTCTATAAAATTTCGTGAGCCTCCTTTGTTTATTGATAAAATGAAGTTCTAACAATATTATCAAAAGGTATGAATAACCGCAAGCAAAGTAATTTGGCTACTAAGCAGAAACATCTATAAAACTTAAGTAAAGCACGGAAGCAATATAAAGAAGTTCTAATCCATTATTACATCTTAATCTGAAGGTCATAATCAAATACCACTTGAACTAATCAACAAATAATAATTAGAGTTCTCTATCTTCTCCATGGTGAATATTTCGTGCAAGTGCAACAATACTAATCCTCTTTATTCCCATGCATGCTTGACCTCGTGAAGGTACCTAAAATAAACAAACAACAACAACAAAACAACGAAGAGTGAGTCCAATGACTCGTAAAGTATAATCAGTAACAAATGCAAGCATGAACATTAACTCTCAAGTTAAACATATTACATATGAATTTCATGCTATGCATTATGATCAAAAGCTCCTCTTTCTCATCTCTTTCGCATTTTACCCAGACGCGGGTGTGCATCCGTCAATGCACACTATGCCTGCCCTCTGCAGGGGACCAATGCCCACACTCCGCAAGTGTGGGGACCTCGATGCTTGATCACCGCATGATCAAGACTTCAACAATTCTCAATATGATGCATATATGTGAATGTATCAAAGATAACGAGCATTCACCATACTACGCATCAACCAATCTCATAAATGCCATAATGTAAACAGAACATAAATAGCATTCTCAATTCATCACTTACTCATACTCACAATTTAAACAGGTCATGATTCAACCATCATCCAAACAATTCAATAAATCCATAAACACACAGATTTTCACATCACAAATATACTTGCCTCAACCGCGAGAAAATGAAGAACACGTAGAAGGCACAACCCCGAATCCGCTCTCCTCCTGAATATTTAATTAATAATTACCAACATGACAGAGCGGGTTTCTAGATATAAAATAACAGCAACCCCAATTAACCCAATAATTTATCTCAATTAAATCCCCAACTCCCTCGCCAAATCGCCCAACCACGACAACCGACTTCCAAAAATCATAACTTTCAAGACGTAACTCCAATTAAGCGTTCTTGGACTCTCGGAAAGATAATTAAATTATGTACAAAAACTTAGTTGGGGAGACTCTCGATTACGCCATTAACTAGCCGATCCAAACCCTTTTCTAAAGCATCAATATTCATAACTTTTGCTACACAGATCCAAATAATGTGTTCTTGTACTCCCTGGAAAGATAATCAAACCCTCTACAACTTTCTATAAGGGGTCCAGACCTGAATCCCGACGAAACTAGATCAAAACCGCCGAGAAACAACTCATCGTCCCAAAGAGCCCAAAAACCGACGAATCTAACTCGATTAAAACCAATCTAGAGACTACCGGGATTACCCTTGACGACACGACGACGAACACGCCGACGAACACGGCGACGAACACGCCCGCGATCTCCTCCTCTCTTTCCTCCGGATCCACGCGAGACAATGACGAACGTCGGCGACGGCGCACACGGGAGGAGACGACGACGATGAAGACGACGACCAAGCGACCGGAAGAAGACGTCGGGCAGCAGGCGGCGGCTGGCTGGGTGGAGGTGCGGGGTGGAGGCGCAGGGTGGGGCGCCTAGGGTTTTAAGAGGTGGCCTCCCTCCCTCTTGGGCCAAGAAAACCCCACCGGCCAAGGCCTAGGCCCAGTTGTCTTAAATTTTCATAAAACCCTCAAAACTCTTATAAATTTAATTATTTCACAAAGTCCTCTCTATTAATTAAACAATTAATTAAACAATTTCCGGTATTACATTCTACCCCCTTAAATGTAATTCGACCCAATTCTAACCGCAACCTCAACAAAAACAAAACAACCAACTAGCAATTAACTAGCACCGACGTGAACAACGCCGGCATCGCTCACAGCATGCGAGACTCCAACTCCCAAGTTGCTTCTCTCTCGGTCTGCTGCGACCAAAGCGCTTTGACATACTAAATATTTTTTTCTAATTGCTTGCACCTCGCACATAGGTTCTTGAAGATCCAAGTGGTTTGCCAACCTCCGATCCTTGCTCCTTACATCTCGCATAACTTTTCACCCGCTCTAGGCGACCAATAGATTCGACTCACCAAGGCCACTCGTTGAACTTACGCCCTACAACACTTGAATTGTGTAGCTTTAATTCTTGAATGGTGGTGGTCTTACTCGTTGGTCAACGGTTTTAATGAAGCCCACGCCCGGATCTTTCAAGTTCTCCTCGATACCGAGTCATAAAAAGCGCTGTATCCCACACTAGAACCCAAGGTAGTCCTAGTGATACACAAACCCTAAAACTTCGCAATTAACAAAAGCGATTAAATACACATCGGGTTATCATTCCCTTTAGTACCAACCCACACAATCTGCACAGCACATATATCTCATGTTTCCATTCTCAATCGATCTCTTTCCTTAACAATGAGCACCCCCTTAAACACGGGCACACCACAGGGGTCAAGGTAATCCCACTCTTTCACACACAGAATACAACTGAAAATAAGGGATTCTTATTGCAATCACGCATCACCCACTCCCCAACAAAGGGTCAAATCATAAAAGAAAATCGACGATTCAACATAAGAACCTCTCCACCTTCCAAGTAGGTGGTTTGCAACAAACAACACATACGTCAAAGGGAATCACTCAAATGTCAAACCGTCCATTTTTTTCCTAAACCGAAAAACCACACAAGCCAACAAAAGTCAACTCAAACCACAAAAGACTTTTCTCTCATCACGTAGCCCAAACAAGAATCAGGGAGCATTTTACTACCGATTTTTTTTTAAACTTCCTCTTGAATCACGAGGTTCCAAATTATCCCATACCATACTAGCTCAATTCTCTTAAATTGGCAACATCAACTCTATGTTCAAACCGAGTGCATCCAACACACTTTTGTAGAGGGACTCTACTATTCTCATAATAACATACTCTAGTCAACTCCTCTTCCCACATGTTACTTTAACGAATAATTTCCAATGCACCTCATCGTTATTTTTCACCCACCAACACTTCACCACAAATCTTAAGGACAATCAACATGAATTTCTCGGCTCACATACCCATTTACTACATCCAAAGGATACTATCAAGGAACATCATAATATTCGAATCCACTCCTTCCACTATTCTCACGCAATAACATTAGCCTCCAAGGTTCTAGCATAGATCACCAACGAAAATTTCCCATCTCTAAGGCTTCTATACATATACTTGATATATTTAATACAAAGACTCTTAAATTCAGTGACTAAAATTTCCACAATCAACCATACTCAATCATTAACAACCATATGAAACATATTCTCAACTTGATTATCTCAGAAAGATTCTAACTCCTAGAGGGTTACTCACCGAGCTAAGTTATACATGGCAAAATTCAACAATCCTTACTATCCCAATAATTCCCACAACGGTTGGGCTTCTTCACAATTATAAACTCATTAACTACACCATCATAATCATTCTAATAATCCTTGCAAAGTACCCCATCATGACGCTCCAATAAAATTGATCAAGATTCCCATACTTTCAATAATTCCAACGTTCGAAAAAATGAACGTAACACTCATGAACCACAGCTAGGTTCTTCTAGTTGCAACAATAAAACTATTTAGCCCCAAGGACAACATCTTCTTTAAATCAAATCCTCATCGAGAATTATTCAACGAACAATTTATCACTCCAAGAATCTCAAGTATCTTGATACCCACAATCTCACCCGACTAATCACAAAACCACACCAACCAGTTGCCATACACATCTTAAAGGTCTTTGCAACCCAAACTACGTACCCTTTCTTGGAGAAGCAAAGAAGAAAATTTCAGACAAGGTCCATCTGCAATAAACACAAAACCAAGAAAACAAAGATCTTGGACAACAAAGGATAAGACCACGGTGAAGGCGCATGCCTCCTCGAGACGAAAACATCAAATCTCAACCAATACGAATACATTATTGTCATTTGAGCTCCGAAACTCTTAGCGGCGAAAATAAGAAGTCAAACACACTTCACAAAGATTGCACAACTTGACTTCAACCTTCAAAACTTTTATCAAACTTTTCCTTTTAACAAAGAGAACAACCTTCTTTGAATACGGTATCACCTTAAAATTCCAACAAAAGAAGAGTTGAAGACCACAACACATTAATTCTTTAAGAACTAATTAAAATCCTCAACACGACACTTTGCTTAAAACAATTTCAGCTACCACATAAATCATGAGATCAAAGATCGTACACACTATCAAAACTTTTGATTTAAATAGTACCAAGGAATTTATTCAAATTCTTCTATTTAATGAACCTTCAACATTACCATCATAACCACAAATGGACCAACATACTAACATCAGAATAATACATTCTTAACAAGCATCATCATATCCTCAACTCCCTTCATAAACTTTTCCAAAAGAAACATAAGAAATCATTGCATCATGTTTCTAATATCTAAGTAAGGTTGCAACTACTTGATCTAGGAGAACCTAGTGCATAAGCCACATAAATAGAACAAAGCTCTTAAACAAGATGATACTAGAACAAGATAATCTCGAAATCATGCTAGTATAAATTTCTTACTAGATTTCATATATTCCATTCTTTATTGGTGCTCAACTCTAACTTAGCACCAATTGATTGTACTTTATTCACTATTGGCAATAATTGATTATTATTCGGTCATAACAACATTCATGATCCTAACTCCATTTTACAATTATAAGACATTCATGAGCATAGATTTTGTATCCTACCTTACATTTAGAAATTAGAATGGAAATGACTTTAAACTTCAATGATACCAAACAGTAAGACAAGTTTCTACAAGTCAATGCATCAACCTTCATCTATTCCTTTATACGTATTTCAACAATTTAGCATTGTAAAAGATAGATGAAACCAAGAATTGTGCATGCTCATAAAGCATCTAAATAAAAGACATGTTAAGGGTCAATATTACCAAGGTAATATTCTAACACCTCCTTACTTAATTATTCCAAGCGGTCGGATTAATTACTAAAGACAAAGATAATTCAATTTGTCCAACATGATAGAAATTCAATAATCATAATAATCATTCTAATTCTTTTTTGCACACTCCTCAATAACTCCATGAGTTACTGTCATGAATAGACAACTTCTTAATCGTAGTTCTTCTCAAAACTATTATAAGGCAATATCAAATTAAAGCACTACACTTCCAAGGATACTAGTAAAAGAAATTAATTATACACTACGCTATCATATCAACTTAATAATTCAAACCTTATGAATTAGTTTATATGATTACCACCTTCCACTTAAGCATAGCAAAACAATCATAATGGATTTTAACACTCTTTTTCAAAAAAAGAGGAACAATAACTTCAACGCCGAGATAAAGGAATACATAGATCCAAAACTTTCACATAACACTGAGTTTTGCAACTTCAAAATTTGCACTAAAGAAAATAAAACACCAAGCGAACCAATGAGCCATGATTCGCAACCGGACAAACTCCCACGAAGGAACTAACCTTACAAATCAACAATAAGCACAGGTAGCAAAGTATCTCAGTAGTCCGGAAAGAAACCATAACTGTTTCAAGGAACAGTAGAGACCAATTGCATACCCTCAACTGCAAGAACCACAATCTCAAAAGAAATTCATTAACGCAATCACCAAGAATTAGCTGGAATCAACTTGAGGATATTAATAACTTTTCTAAGAAACTCACCATAACACCTACAATTAAGTTACCCGAGGTAACTACATTGCTAATCCTTATACTACACCCAAAGGTAAATCTGGCAATGCCAAGGTAGCACATCACAACATCTACATCATCTCATTGACTATTCCCACTCATAACAATCATAGGAGCAAATCATAATCATACAAGATTATCAATAAGCATACAAGATTATCTCATAATGTAAATCATCAATACAACATGTCAAAAGCATAAATGCAATGCTTGACCCATCCCATCCTACGTGCACTAGTGTGTCAATTTAATAATTTAATTACCACGGACCTAAAGCCCGCTCGATACCAATCAGAACACCCCACCAAACAATGGCACGAAATGCTACCAAACTAACAACATAATAAAACTATGCTAAGGCATTCTATAAAATTTCGTGAGCCTCCTTTGTTTATTGATAAAAATGAAGTTCTAACAATATTATCAAAAGGTATGAATAACCGCAAGCAAAGTAATTTGGCTACTAAGCAGAAACATCTATAAAACTTAAGTAAAGCACGGAAGCAATATAAAGAAGTTCTAATCCATTATTACATCTTAATCAAGGTCATAATCAAATACCACTTGAACTAATCAACAAATAATAATTAGAGTTCTCTATCTTCTCCATGGTGAATATTTCGTGCAAGTGCAACAATACTAATCCTCTTTATTCCCATGCATGCTCGACCTCGTGAAGGTACCTAAAATAAACAAACAACAACAACAAAACAACGAAAGAAGAGTGAGTCCAATGACTCGGCAAGTATAATCAGTAACAAATGCAAGCATGAACATTAACTCTCAAGTTAAACATATTACATATGAATTTCATGCTATGCATTATGATCAAAAGCTCCTCTTTCTCATCTCTTTCGCATTTTACCGGTGACGCGGAGTGTGCATCCGTCAATGCACACCATGCCTGCACCCTCGGTGCAGGGACCAATGCCCACACTCCGCAAGTGTGGGGACCTCGATGCTTGATCACCGCATGATCAAGACTTCAACAATTCTCAATATGATGCATATATGTGAATGTATCAAAAGATAACGAGCATTCACCATACTACGCATCAACCAATCTCATAAATGCCATAATGTAAACAGAACATAAATAGCATTCTCAATTCATCACTTACTCATACTCACAATTTAAACAGTCATGATTCAACCATCATCCAAACAATTCAATAAATCCATAAACACACAGATTTTCACATCACAAATATACTTGCCTCAACCGCGAGAAAATGAAGAACACGTAGAAGGCACAACCCCCGGAATCCGCTCTCCTCCTGAATATTTAATTAATAATTACCAACATGACAGTAGCGGTTTCTAGATATAAAATAACAGCAACCCCAATTAACCCAACAATTTATCTCAATTAAATCCCCAACTCCCCTCGGCCAAATCTGCCCAACCACAGACATCCGACTTCCAAAAAATCATAACTTTCAGTACGTAACTCCAATTTAAGCGTTCTTGGACTCTCTGGAAAGATAATTAAATTATCTACAAAAACTTAGTTGGGGAGACTCTCTGATTCTGCCATTAACTAGCCGATCCAAACCCTTTTCTAAAGCATCAATATTCACATCCGACTCTCTGGACAGCGCACTAAAACAGTCATAACTTTCACCCAGAAACTCGGAATCCGGACTTCTTTACCTCTATTGAAAGCTAAGAAACGTATCTACAACTTTCCCAATTTGAAGGACTCCTGAATCGCCACTATTTCCGTCGCACAAACCGATCTACTAAACTCTGTCCAGAACTACCCCGATCTGCAGAACAGTCGCACTAGAAAATTCATAACTTTTGCTACACAGATCCAATAATGTGTTCTTGTACTCCGTGGAAAGATAATCAAACCCTCTACAACTTTCTAGAAGGGGTCCAGACCTGAATCCCGACGAAACTAGATCAAAACCGCCGAGAAACAACTACTGTCCCAGCAGCCTAAAAAAACCGACGAATCTAACTCGATTAAAAACCAATCTAGAGACTACCAGGGATTACCCTTGACGACACGACGACGAACACGTCGACGAACACGGCGACGAACACGCCCGCGATCTCCTCCTCTCTTTCCTCCGGATCCACGCGGTACAGCGACGAACGTCGGCGACGGCGCACCGGGGGAGGAGACGACGACGGCGCACCGGGAAGAAGACGTCGGGGCAGCACGGGGCGGCGGCTGCTGGGGTGGAGGTGCAGGGGGTGGAGGCGCAGGGGGGGGGGCTGCCTAGGGTTTTAAGAGGTGGCCTCCCCTCCCCTCTTGGGCCAAGAAAACCCCACCTGGGCCAAGGCCTAGGCCCAGGTTGTCTTAAATTTTCATAAAACCCCTCAAAACTCTTATAAATTTAATTATTTCACAAAAGTCCCTCTCTCTATTAATTAAACAATTAATTAAACAATTTCCGGGGTATTACACGATGATTGTACAATAAGAACACAGACCAATTTTAAGTTTCTGTGTCCTAAATTAGTGTAGTGAGTTTAGTTCGGAACTAGCTTAGGCTATCCTAGCTCTCTTAAGCATTTGCAAACCACATATCTTTGTATCGTTCATGATTTCATGTAATTACCATCTGTTTTCACTCCAACCTAGCACATGAAAGGCCTTCTCGAGAAATGTTTACTTCTTTATTGATCGAAAACTAATTGTCTTACTCTAGTCTTCAGCATTGTTAGGTGCTTGGCCTATCTTTCATGTTTGGTCAGGCTTTTTTTTTTGCCACACTTTACATTGTACATATATTTGAAATTTTGAAAGTCAATTAAGTAAATTGATATTAATCACTTGCCTAATTATTGCTTATATATTCGGGTGTGCGAAACTAGTACTCTAGTCGATTCATTTCAAACAAGAAAATGTGGTCATTTTGTGCATTACTGTCGTGCTCTTTATTTGATATTTTTTTGGAAACTTAGAGGTGATGGATCAATTTGATATTTTGCTGGCTATTCTTAATCTTTAGTTTGCCACCTATATAACATCTTTAAAAGTTATGGACCTAGCTAAATTGTTGCATGCATGTGTACAACTAATGTTTGGAGAAACATCCCCTTTTTACCCTGCAGTTTAATTTCGAAGTCCTTGGATATGCATCCCTTTGTTGTTTGTTTGTAATATTTTCAGATTGAAATACCCTTGTCTACATGTTCGACAACCGCAATCATCATGTAGAGTGTTTTTCAAGATGGCCCATTATGTTTTATGCTATGCAATTTTAGTTAAAAACCTCCAATCCTACTCACATTGCTGAACTCATCACACTTTTTTTTTTGGTAATCTACCTATGGAGAACTTGTTCTGATGATGCTGTGATCAGTTTTCCATTTAAAACTGGTTTGTTTACTTTTTTAAAAAAATAGAACTGTTTTGATTACTGGTTTGGTTGGGCCTCGTATATGTCGATGTGTACAGCTTTAATCGAATCATTTCGGTACAGGGAAGTTCATCGATCGCGTGTGGATGCGGATTCGATTAATGTGCTGAAATACAAAAAACAAAACCATCTAGCCGGGATATATGCGTGTTCAACGGACATGCTCCAGCTTTCAGTGTTTCCTGGAGAGAAATGTCAGTTTTGGTCCTCCTGGTGAGTCCTGATGAGTCGGCGAAGAGAACTTACTCAATTCAGGAAGCAAAATGAATAAAATGTGCGCTACTGCATTCACAGACAATTACTGAACAGAACAGGACTAGCTAGTTTCTTTGCAGCAGCCAACCAGTATGAACTAAAATTTGTAAACCACTATGCATTTGCTGTGTAGGAATCAGTTGGGAATTTGGGATCCCTTCCCCTCAAGTTTAGCCCAACTCATTGGGACTGGGAAACACATACAGCCACCGCAAAGCCTGCTTTCTTAACTCATTTGCATGCGTACTACTTCCTGTCTGACGAGATTGTGGGTCCCTTCAAAAGTGTTGTTGCTGTTAGCGGAAATAATACTATAGCAGCTGTTTGTTGTTTTTAGCTATTCAATTAAAGAAAATAAATAGAAAATTAGAAAAATGAAAACATTGTTATATTGTAACATCCCAAATTTAGGAGTCATGAAAAAATAATTATCAATTAAAATCTTTCTATTGTATTTCAGTGTTATTTGAAATTTCGGCATTTGCCTGAGGATTTTCATTTGGGAATTGACAAAAATATGAAAAATTTAAAACCTTTTATTTCTTTTTGCATTTTTCGAATTATTCTTGGATTTCTAATCTAGTTTTGCCAAACAATTCAAAGAGCAAAAATAAAATCCGTAAACTAAAAGCCAAATATTCTTAAATAAATTTGAACATAAATTGAAATAGAAATTTGCTATAAGAAAAGATGGTTAAAAGTGGCACGAGAGAAAGTATGGTGGAAACCATCCTAAAAGCCCACAAGTATAATTTTGGCACTAAAAATAAATTTTGAAGCAAGTTCTAAAATTATTTAAATCAAATAAGTATATTTAAATTCAACAAGATGTCTCCTCAAGTTATTTTCTAGAAAAACCAAGAGAAGATAAAACTCTAAAAATTTTACACAAGCATCCGCACTATGTCACGAGCATTCGCAAAGATTTTCATAATCTTTCGAGCTCATCTTATGTGTCCAATAATTGCTAAAACCTCTTAGCTCACCTCACCCTTTCTCTCCCTCTCACTGCTGAGTGTGGCCCACTTGCAATACCTTTCTTCCACCTCCACCCTGTAGCATGAGAAACCATGAGCATATGCCATTGGTTTTTGATGCCATGCTCATTGTTTTGATACCACGCCCGTTGTTTCTCCTCTCTACTAACAAACCATGCCGTGTTCTCCTACCTCGTCATGTCTCTGTCGTGAATTCCACTGTCCGCGCCCCACTGTGCTGCGATGACGTGGCCATGCCTTGTGTCGCACCTTTCCTTCTTGCATCCTGACTTTGTGCCCAGCTTTGCATCATGACTGCTAAGTTGGCCCTCGTAAACTTGGACCGCTCCGTGCTCGAGTGCTTCGACCTGTTTACACTTACTTGTGAGCTTCGGTCGACTAGCAAGTACTCGAGCACATGGGTACTCGAACACATGACTCCTAATCCATTAACATTCAAGATTATAACCAACAATCCCATCAGGATGCCTCTCTTCACTTGATGACGCGTTGGGCCCGCTTGCAGAGTTTGTCTCATGTGCCTACGCTAGCTTTGCCATGGTCGTGGCTCGTGTGGCCCCTGGCTTCTGACGCCGCGCCCACAGTTCTTCTCTACTATTGCCAGCCCCCACCTACCCGTCACCTCAACACGATGGATCTCTTCCCCCTTGTCTCCTTCCGCCCGTCGTATTCCATGGTAAGTATTCGACCGCGCTGTCCAGTCACGCTCGTGAGAACTCGTGATCTGCCCTCAACCATTCCATATCTATAAAGGCCCCCGACTGTGCCATTTCTCTTCATCTCACCCTCTCAATCTCTTGCGCATTTCTTGAGCACCTTGCTCACTTAAATATTTAGAAACCGAAGTCATACACGACACTGGCGAGCACGTCCCCTTGTTCTAGCTACTTCGGTGAGGTTCCCTCCTCCTCAACTCCGTCACAACGTGCCTACCTCTTTCTTAAGCACCCTACTAATTTGTTTGGCCTTTCATACAATGAATCACTCAAGCTATGCCTTCTTCTTCATCTCTGACCAGGATGCCGCCGTAGGCCTTCCTCTTTCTCCGGTGAGTCGTACCTCGATTTGTTTCATCCATACTCCACATGCATGCAAGCAAGCTCATACACACCCTTTTGTAGTTTCTTTGTTGCCAGACATCATTGTCGCCATGGACCCCTTCACCATCAATGAGGCCACCACCACTAGCCTCCTCCGGTCCTTTTCGAGTCCCGTCATCTCCTTTAGTGAGTCTCTCCTCTCCCATGGAAGCTCCCCTAGCACCGAATTGAGCCCTAGTAGCTCAAAGCCCTGTAGTGCCTTCCCTTGCCTCCGCCACCACCGGACCACACCACCGACCGCCTTACCCTCCAAGTTGGGCCGTGATTCTTCACCTAGGCATGCAGGCTGAAGTCCTAGCTCCATTTTATCTCACTCCTCATCCGCTGAGGAGTCCCTCGCTGACGACGAGCCGGGGCTCTCTCGATAGATAGGAGTATTGTAGATTTGTTGGCAACTTATGTCCACTGGAAGTAGCTCATATACCACCTTCAAGATTTCATCAAAACATGAGATGCTCAAGTTGTGTTGTGACTTCACATTCATCCAACGTGTAACTGCATCCAACTGAGTTATTTTAGTTTTCCCATGAATTGGTTACTCTGAATCTGATAGCATCGTATAGAAAGCTTGTGCAGTAGGTTCTGATTCTTCCTCTTCGGTTATGTGATATGCATTGTCCACATAAACCACCATCGCATCCATTATGTCCACATGATCATTAGCTTGCACTAGAGGAGAAGGTTGATGTTGAGAAGCCAATGACTCACCATGTGTTGTCCAAACCTCGTAATTCGCTTTGAAGCCATATTTGCATAAGTGAATCTGTATAACATTCTTGCTTTGCAGCTTGCAATTCAAACAATACGCACAAGGACACCTCACTCCATCAATATTAGCATTTGGCACCACACGGAATGCACGCTCAATGAATGCTTTTGCCTTTTCAATCCATTCATCTGTGAAAGATTCCATCTTTTGACGCCCACTGTACATCCAACTACGGTCTTCTGGCATGGCGTACACTCCATGCAAACCAAACTAAACTATAGTTCAATATACACTCTATATAAGTGGTTTTTATTTTTCTACGAGGAGTGATTTTCATATTTTTCAATACCTATATTTTTTTTGTATAGTTTTGTATAGTCACATGTAAGCCACAAGCAAAAGCATGCTTATCTTCTATGCAGGTAGTCATGTTATTGTAGTAAGCATTATCACACTGAAATATTTAAAAGCCATGATGGCTTCCAATCACACATTTGGCACACACTGTGCAACCCAAGTATTTAGATTTGTTCTATTATTTAGTCATTACTACAGAAGGAAAGTATTTGCTATTGCTACCTCCAACTATTAATTAAATTCAGTGAAAGTCCACGCGATTTACTCTAAATATTAGGAATTACACGACCATCATGCTAAAAAGACATTACTTGAACATTAGATCAAACACAAATGGCAATAAGGAATATTACTCCCGCCAGTCACGCAAATGAGGTAGGTTTCATCGTAGCTAGGACATAAACATGCAGCATTTGGCAAAAAAATCACATAGGCATTTCCACAAACACATTAAAGACAAATAGTAAATAGACTTTGGAGAGAGGATTTCAGTACCTGTTAATAGGTGAGCTTCTCCATTTGCTTCTCATAAGTGGTAGAGAGGGGCATCAACTAGTGATAAGCTGACTTCGTCGATGAGCTTGCAAGGGAGGTGGGGATTTGCATAGGAAGAAGAGGAGCCTTCTAGGTTGTGGAGAGTGAGGGATTTGCTTGGTGAGGGAGCAGATTGTTGGCCAAGCTAGCCGAGGGAGGGAGGAGAGGCATGGGAGATATAGAGTGTGTTTGGTTGGTGCCTAAACCAGCCCTACCAAACTTTGACTAGCCAAAATTTTGGTTGGGGTTTTGGTTGCCCACAATTTGACCAAAAATTGGTACCAAATACATAAAGGATCACTATAGAGCTATCGGCTTGCCAGAAATGCGGCAACTATCCAAACAATTGCCAAATTATTGGATTTAGCCAAATTTTCGGCAAGGTTAGTTTGGGCGCCAATCAAACACACCCATAGATTTGGGGGAGAGAATGGCTATTGTTGGAAGATGAGAGGCAGGAGAGGAGAGATTTTGGGGAAGGGAGGCTGTTCTCGGTAAACTGCACAGGTGAGATTTTGAGACAAAGTGAGCATTTTCCCTTCAAAATTTTTTTTTAGTGCCCTCTCCTTGGCGCCATATATTTTACTGAAATTTTCGTAGTACCCGCGTTCGATGTTTCCGAGTGTTAGTACTCAGGGATTATTTGCATTTCCCTGAGTGCTACCTACCACACTCAGGAAAATATATATTCCCCGAGTGTTCATGCAACTCTCGGGGTTCCTTGATCATCCCCCAGTGCTACACGTCAACACTCGGAGATTTTGTGGTCACTCAGGTCATTTCCTGGTAGTGAACAGTTTTAGTTAGGAATCACGTTTACTCTGGACGGGAATCGTGGAAACCAAGTATTGCAGTTGTTTTGTACCACATATTTGACAAGCGAACAAATGCAGAGTTCCTCAGCCATGCATGCTTTGAGGCACTTTGTTGCAGTTGTCAACCGCAATCTTTAATTCTTATTATTAATTCCTTCAAGGAAGATTCAGTCATCTGAGAATTTGACAGCTATGTGTAGGGGTGAAAACGGGTCGGGTTTTTTCCGACCGATCCGGTACCGAATCTGGCTGGTAGCAAATTCGGTAAACTGGTTTGGTATCCGGTCGGATTCGGTTTCGGATACGGATATATGTAAACGGATTCGGTAGCGGATTCGGTATAGCTGATATCCGACCGGATACGTTCAGTATTCGGTTAATCGGGTACTATCCGAATGAAAACCGAATACCTTATCTGAAGCTTCGTTGGCTCGGCGGCACCTCGGCCCATTAGCAGGTCACGCCACGCGGTGACGCCCCACGGCCCACCGGCCAGCTCCTCACGCACACGACTCACGCGGAACGGACGCAGCGCAGTCATCACTTTTCTCTCGGCCTCCGCCTCTCGCTCGCTCTCGCGGTCTCGCCTCGTCATCTCCTCCCCTCCCCACCCGCGTCAACCAAACCCTAGCCGCCTCTCGATCTCGCCGCTGCCCCCAAATCCCTCCCCGCCTCTCGATCTCGCCGCCGCCCCAAATCCCTCCCCGCCTCTCGATCTCGCCGCCGTCGGCGCTGGAGGCAAAACCCTGCATCTCCCTCACCGTCGCAGCCGGTAAGCCCATCTTGTCTCCCTGTTCCCTTCCCCCCTCCCTTATCCCTCTCTGAGTCTCTGTGACTGTGTCTATTCTTTTTAAGCAATTGGAAAATTTGCAGAAATTTGCGGGAGAAGGGTGTCCAACTGGACCAGGGATTCATTTGGTTATCACTTCTGGTCGGCATCGACGAGGAGAAGAAAGAGCTGGTGGTCGGCCGTTGGCATCATCGACTTCTGCAAGACACACGGGACAAGTAGCTGGAGACGTGCGTGAAGGCCTCCGGCATCCTGGGCGGCCCCAAGAACGAGTCCCCCACCGTGTTGAGGTACTTCCTGGCCGTCCCTGACCAATGGTCCTCCTAATAACTCTGTAGCGTTGATCCATTCACCCCTGTAATTTAACGCCGAGAAGCACCGGACAGAGATGACAGATTGACGATGCAACAGCTCAGTTACTTGGTTTCACTGTACATTTGTGTTCTTGCTTACATTTGTGTTCACTGTAATTGTTGAGATAAGTTAAAAGCTGTGAGTTACTGAGTTGTGAATTTATTCTGGACCACACTATGCTTGTAAGAAGTTCTGGGTTGCCTTTGTCAAATTTAATCACATTTATGAACTTCTTATGCTGCATATCAACTTCTCTTGAACATTATAGCTTATGTGTAGTTGTTATTTGAATTGTGGTATGCTTGGCTTTGATGAAGGAAATATTGGGCTGTTCAGTGTTCACAGAACCAAATTAAGTTATTTGCTTTTGGTGGATTTAGCAAATTGGGCTGTTCACAGCTCAGTTACAGCAGAACATATAAAAGAACTCATTAGGATTCAACCCAGATCATTGGATGTTCACAGCTCAGTTACAGCAGAACATATAAAAATAAGTAAATTGCATAAATTTAATAGTTCAAATCTACATTCCCAATCTGACGATCTGGCTGGGCTGTCAATTACTGTTGTTGTATGATTTATATGCCTATCTATTCATTTTACTTATGATGTTGTTATTGCTCAATCTGCGTTGACAGCTTGGATCGTGCATTTATCTTCAGTTGTGAGTTGTGAATTGTGAACTGTGATGGCATCTGTAAGTGCAAGTGTAAGTGATAATGTGGGTGTAGTTGCATCTCGTGAAGTGCCAACTGAATGTGAAGAGGTACCGTCCATTGGAAGTGGCACACAAGAGAATGTAGGAAGAAGAAATAGCTAGTGATGACGAGCCATAGAGCGTGAAGGCACTTTGGGCGTTCAGTTGTTATCTGCTTGAGGCTATGAGCCTAATGTAATGCCCCAGAATGTTTATTAAATTACTTACTTAAATTAAAGCAAGGGACGTGGGGAGAAAGATTAAATTTAATAGTGTTTTGAGGGGTTTTCTGAAAAAGTAAGCAAACTGGGCTAGGCCTTGGCCCAAGAGGGAGTTCTTGGCCCGGAGGGGAGGCCACCTCTTAACCTAGCCCCACCCTCCCCATGCATCCGCCGCCCCAATTCCCTTGCCTTGCCGCCGCCGCTGCCGCCGCCGCCTTGCCGCGTCGGGCTGCCGTGCCCCCGCCGCCGCTGCAGCCGCCGCGCCAGCCGCCGCCTCGCCCCGCCTGCCGCGCCGGGCCGCGCTGCCGGTGCCGTGTTGCGCCGCGGTGCGTCGTCGTCTTCCTGCGTCGTGGTGCGCTGTCGCTGCCTCGACGTCGTCTCCTCCCCCGGTGCGCCGTCGTCGTCGTCCGTCGCTGCACCGCGTGGATCCGGAGGAAGGAGAGGAGGAGATCGCGGGCGTGTTCATCGTGTTCGTCGACGTGTTCGTCGACGTGTTCTTCGTCGTGTCGTCAAGGGTAATCCCTGTTAGTCTCCTAGATGAGTTTTTAATCGAGTTAGATTCGTTGGTTTTCTGGGCTGCTGGGACAGAAATTGTTAGTCGGCAGTTTTGGGATAGATTCGTCAGGATTCAGGTCTATACCCCTTCTAGAAAATTTTAGAGGACGTGATTATCTTTCCAGAGAGTACTAGAACACGTTATTCGGATTTGTGTAGCGAAAGTTATGAATTTTCTAGTGCGGCTGTTCTGCATATCGGGGTAGTTCTGGACAGATTTTAGTAGATCGGTTTGGACGATGGGAATTGTGGCGATTCAGGAGTCCTTCAAATTGGGAAAGTTGTAGATACGTTTCGTAGCTTTCCACAGAGGTAAAGAAGTCCGGATTCCGAGTTTCTGGGTGGAAGTTATGATCGTTTTAATGCGCTGTCCAGAGAGTCCGTCGTGATTATTGATGTTTTAGAAAAGGGTTTGGATCGGGTAGAAAACTGCAGAATCTGGAAGGCTCCCCAACTAAGTTTATTTAGATAATTTAATTATCTTTGCAGAAAGTCTGAGAACTCTTAATTTGGATTTATGTTCTAGAAGTTATGAATTTTTGAAGTCGGCTGTCTGTGGATGGGTAGAGTTGGCCGAGGGGAGTTGGGGATTTAATTGAGATAAATTGTTGGGGTAATTGGGGTTGCTGATATTTTGTATCTAGAAACCCGTTTCTGTTATGTTAGTAATTATTAATTAATTATTCAGGAGGAGAGCGGATTCCAGGGGTTGCACCTTCTGCTCGTTCTTCGTATTCTCGCGGTTAAGGTAAGTATAATAATGGTTAATTCCGATAGTATGGATTGTGGATGAATGATGAATGTGGATGTGTGATTTATGATATGATTACGTGTGTTCATGCTTATGAAAAATGCTATGTGGTACAGGTTATGGTTTGTTGCTATTGCAAATATAATTGAAGTGATAAAACTGTAGTGTGAATTGTGGATGAGTGATGCTTTGGAGATGATTGTTCTAAATTGTGTGTTTAAATGATCTTGGTTATGATAATGATTTGTTGGTACTATTTATGGTCAATTGAAACTGAAGATGTTCATGAGAATTTATGATGCATAGATATTGTGAATGCAAGTTTTTATTTGTTGAGACATTCACACATATGCATCATGCTGATATTTTGAAGTCTTGATCACGAGATGACCAAGCGTCGAGGTCCCCATCATGTTGATGTCATGACGGGCTAAAGGTCCCCATACTTGTATAGTATGGGCAATTGGTCCCTGTACCAGATGGTACAGGCATGGGTGTGCATTGACGGATGCACACTCCGCATTACCGGTAAAATGCGAAAGAGAAGTGATAAAGAGATTTTTGATCATATTGCATAACATGGTTCATTTACATGATTGATGGATGAATTGGTTAAATGATGTTCATGATTGCTTTTGTTACTATTTATTATATTTGCTGAGTCTTTGTACTCACTTTGTTCTTTGTTGTTGTTGTTTGTTGATTGTTTTAGGTATTTTCATGAGGACAGCATGCATGGGAATAAAGAAGGATTAGCGTTGTTGCACTTGCACGAATTATCCATCATAGGAGGAATAGAGAACTTTGAATATTAATTATTCAATAACTAAAGTGGTATTTGTTTTTATGGCTATCAGGTTTAAAATGTAATAAATGTTTAGAACACTTTATATTGCTTCCGCGTTTTGATTAAGTTTGATAGCGGTTTTGCTTATTACTGATTACAATGCTTATGGTTACTTATATCTCTTGATTATACTTGTTAGAACCCAGTTTTAGTCAATAAACAAAGGAGACTCTGCCGAAATTTTGTAGATTGCAGCTAATTAGAATTGCTATATCGTTTAGTTAGTAGCATTTCAGGCCAATTTTTGGCTGGGGTGTTACACCTATACTATTGTTATTTTGTGTTTCTATTATGGCAAGATAAACTTATGTTATGTATGGTACTCCGTACTCGTAATCTCGTATGAACCTTTGTGTTCCTATTGTGGCTTGTATGAATTTACCACTTATGTATAATTTGTGTTCCTATTATTGTTCTCACTGCTTTCTTCTATTCTTCGTTTTGTTGAACCTTTGTGTTCCTATTGTTCCTATAATTAGCTTACAAAGTTTCTTGATGAGTATTGGTTTCACATTTTATATAAAACCAAGAGGCCGTTGTAACTTTGTAAGCTTTTGGAACTGTAATCATCCGTATTATCCGTCTGTATTATCCGTTTCCGAGCCGAATCCGTTACATATCCGTCCCGACGGTACCGTATTCGAAACTCCGAATATTCCGAATTCATATTCATATCCGGTCTTACCGTATTCGACTCCGAATCCGGAGAAAAATGTGAGTTAGGATACGGTTTAAGCAATATCCGTCCGAATCCGATCCGTTTTCACCCCTAGCTATGTGCAATACTTATTAGCATTATTGAAACTACCTCGCATTGTGTGAAAACTGAGGTTGTCGAATAGATTTTGGAGGCCCAATTTTAAAATTAGAATTGGACCAGAAAATACAAATAAAGAAAAGTTCAATTGACATATCTCTAATACTTAAAAAAGAAAGTTGGTGATGGTGATTTATCAGCTCCTCCTAACTTTCCCTTGCACCTCCTTAAAAAATCTCTAACAAAAACAGAAAAATAATGTACAAAAAAAAATTCACCACCCTAAAAATTCTGTAATATCCCGAACGTCGTTTTTAAGCAATCGCGGAATCGCCGATTTTTCGGTAAATCGCGGGAAGGGAAAAATATGAATTGTAGAATATTGTAAAATAAATTAAATAAATTAAAGCAACTAATTTGGATATTTTGGGCTATTCGAAGGGGTGGACCAGTCGCTTTGGGCCAGCCAGCCCAAATGGGGGCCCGTACCCCCTCCCAAACCCTAACAACCCTTTATAAACCCCTCCCCACCCCTTGGCCGTCCCCCACCCTTTGGCGCCTCCCCTCCCTTCTTGCTGACATTGGTGCCTCAAGTGCTGCTGCCATTGGAGGAGAAGCAAGGAGAAGGAGGAGAAGAAGGAAGGAGAAGGAGAGGAGAAGGAAGAAGAAGAAGAGGAGGAAAAAGTGGGGAAATTCTTTATCGTGGTAATTTTTTCCCATCCCAAACCCTCTGTTTTTCAGATTAATTAGAGTTCTTGGCACGGATTTTGATGGGAGATTATGGATTAATTGCCCGATTAGGGTTTATCTGCTGTTTGCCTGTACATTGATTCGCGCAGCACATCTGTCCTCGCGGATTTGACCTAGTAAAAAAACTTTCTGCGGACTCTCCCAAAAGAAAAGTTATAGAGGACTTCCAGGTGCATCTCCTGTAATTTTTTTTATAATTTTTGGCCATGGGATCTCGGATATACGGAGTCGGTAATACCGCTGTCCGTCAGGCGGACAGATTGGTACAGTCCGACTGTAATACGGGTTTTAAAAATAGTAGATGATTTTTATGGTCATGGCCGTAATTGAGAAAGTTGTAGATAATTCAGAGATCTATCTGGTGCAGAAATTTCATAATTTTTAGACCCCTGTAGTGTTGCTGGGACGCTATTGAACACTGCTGTCCAATTTGCCAGAACAGAGTTCTTCCTCTGTTTTGGACATTAAATTACCCCTAGCTGTGATCGAAATAAAAATATGTGTTCTACTTGAAAATTGTAGGCTTTTAAGTCATGAATCCAGAAAGGTATCATTTGCTGTATTGGATCATTAGTTTTAAAGATACGAAATTGTGAAGCAGTGCTGCTGCAGAGGGTAATTTGCTGAATTGTTGAGCGGAGAAGAGTTTGTGCGGGTTCGGGGTTCTAGCGATGTTCTAAATATTTTAGTCGTGTTTGTATGCTGTGGTTGTATGCTGAGAGTTGTCTTTTGTACAGGTGGTCTTGTCCCTGAGCGCTCTTGATTTTACTTCGCTTCATCGGATTGAGGCAAGTGAATGTAGTGGTGGTTGCTACCGTTTAACTTGTTATTCCTTCTACTTGCAATTTATATTATCATCATAATTTGATACATGATGCCATGATTGCATGATATTTTAATTGTGGAGATGGTAGCAAATATTGATCAAGTGATATGTTATTAACTTTGCGAGTAGACATGTGGATTTCCTGCTTAATGTTATATTGTGGGACATGAAATTTATTTGTAGTGGATGTGGTTATGTTGAGAGCATGATAATGCTCTTGGTGGATGAATTAATGTGACTCATGAATTATCATATCATATCATGTCATTTGCATATATCTATGTCGCCGCACCTAGCCGCGACCGTACCGGTACAACCTCTTCTCCCGCGAGAAGCAATTCCCTGCCCTGGAAAGAGTGAAGGAAGGAAGATAGCATGAGCATTCATATGCATTTATTTGTTGTTTGAATGACTGCATTCATATGCCATTTTGCATTCATATGCAATATGATGTGGTCAAGATATGTTGTGGAAAGATTTATTTGCATTCATATGCAATATGTTGTGGTGAAGATATTTTGTGGATTATTCAACTCCATAGTTGTAATGTGGAATTTACAATTCCATTGTTGTGTTGTGGAATTGGCTCATGAGAGCTATTTGTGGTATGAGGATTGTGGTTTTGGTCGTGGAATGGGATTCGTCCCTTGTGTGGAAAAGGTTGTGTTTGTGGCATAAGATTCTTTCCTCATATATATATTAATTGTTGATAGCAAATGTGCATGTGAGAAATAATAATGTATTGAAGTAAAACATACATATATTTTATTGTCTTTGGTAGTGGTAGTGGATGAGGTTTTAAAGTAGTTAAACAAGATTTATTTGCTAATACTTTACCGTCATTGATAGTGTTTTGAGAATGAGGATCTAAACATTGTTAATTTGAAAGATTTAATGTTGATGATTAATCTATTGTTGTTATGGAAGATTAAATGTTTCTTTTACATTTAATGGAGGATAAAATGACTGCATTTATATGACAATTAAATCTGAAATTGAAGAGATACTATTCATAGAAGTTTATGGTGATTTAATAATGGTGAACATGAATTGTAGTTGTGGTTGTATGGAATTATAAATGATGATGTATACTTGTTTGTAGTTTGAATAGCTTGTTAAACTGTTTACTTGCTGAGATTTTTTATCTCACCCTTGTTTCCCCCTCCCTACAGGTGGACTTTGAGCATGCATTGGGAAGGGTAGAGCAGCACCACATTGATACACATAGAATTTGTTATAATGCTAAAATAAAGTAAAAGAATTCTAGTCTTTGCTTAGCTATCTTGTCGATGAATGTTTCATCTTATTAATGTTAACTTTGAGACTTGTTAATTGGTTAATATATTGGAGTCGATTAAAATGATGGATTGCTATCATTATTCTGTTATTTTCTAGTTGTTTATGCTTCCGCTTATATTATCTTGTTAATTAAATGTTGTCAGTTTAATTTATCTTGTAAATTAGCTAGTTGAAGAGCAGTTTTAGTAGCATCCCAGGGTAATGTGGGTCCTGGGGTGTTACAAATTCTCTATCAAAAAAAGTACAGATCTTTACCGCGTACGTGGCAGAACCAAGGATGTGGAGGCATGATGCGGCCGAGCGCAAAGGTCGAGCCGAGGGCGTGGATCGGGCAGGCTGATCCTGACAATATTGACTCGACATGCTACGATAAAATGGTTTTATATCCATAGAAAAGCACAAGCATTCAGCTAGTGTGTGTAGAAAAAATACATTCTACTCCGAAGTGTAGTTACTCCCACCTATGATGTACCACCTAAACGGGCTTAACATACTTTTTTATCACATTAGGTATACTCATATACTAATTTTAAGATATTCCAATGCCAGTCATATGAAAAAATTACAAGGAAGCATATGGTTTTTAATTAGTATATTTTATTAATACATTTATATTCATATATAAAAAGAAGTATGTTCAAAAAACTGTACATGTCACCTTAAAAGTATATATACCACTTAGATGGTCTTATATACTCATATATTATACGTACATACCCTTCGTCCGTTAGATACTTTATACTTTACAAGATACGATATAGAGAGTAACTATACCGTAAAGTAGATATATATATATATATATATATATATATATATATATATATATATATATATGTGTGTGTGTGTGTGTGTGTGTGTGTGTGTGTTTTGTAGTCAACACCTCAAGCTAAGCGGATTCCTTAAAACCAGTGGTCGGGTTTCGAAATGTTCATCTTTTTGTTCCCACCTTTTATGTGACCAATGTTGAAGCGATCATTATGCATGCATCACGGCATATAGACGATAATATGTGGCAGATCAGGCCGCTTGACAGGCTTCTGTGTGTAGTCTTTTGCTCGTCCTCCAAGCATCCACAAACAAAATACAAACAATAGAAACTGACCAATATTAAAATTCCAGGGCCTCCAGTTCTCTTGATCTCCACCTGATGAGTTTGGACTTAAGCCTTTCCTGTGTCGTCACTAGCTCTAGCACACTCTTCAACATTAATAGCAGTTGACAGCTCATTAAGCATCAAGCGCTCCTGATGAGTTGTTTGCATCCTCCCATCGCATCATTTCAGGAATTTTTAATGGAAACATTGGAGGATTCGAAATGACCCAAAAGAGTTTGAGATCAGTCAGCCATAATTTCGTTTTAGCTTGCCAACGTTTATAGTTGACACCGTCAAATATCTCCAGCTTAACGACATCGGATGATGAAGTCATTTCTTTAATTATAGGTTTTTTGGATTGTTGTAATATATGCGGTATAAGCATAATTCTTAATTTAATTCCAGTAATAATTATAAATAGACAAGCATGACAAACATGGCATAGAAATGACTTCACAAACATATTAACATATGAATCATTTTAAGTCATTCGAAAAGTAACATATGCTCAATTTAATTACCATATAAGAGTTCAAGACTAGCATAACCTCATGAACACATAGGCATAGAAATGCTAATCTCAACCAAAATATAACATATATGACCAGCTTCAGCATATGGACAATTAATTGAGATTTCTTAAGTGCTCTCAGAAGGCTAGTTGCACAAGATTTATTCTTGGACATCTCTGCCACGACAAAGTCTAATCTTGATTATATATGACAGCTATATATTAGATCTTGAGCTAAAATTAATTCTTGCTACTACCAAAAATCCATAGATCAAGTAAGCAGTTTGCTGGTCAGTCCAGTAGTGTTCTTAACAAATCAATCTTTCATTTACTCAAGGAAAACATATTGATTCATCAGGACAAAAGAGTTCGGCAGAGGTCAATAAAGACCAAAGCTGACCACCACATAGACATCACACAGAGGTCAATGAAAGGAACAACAGGACGATGATCAGTGAAGGAAAATATCAGATTTAATTGAATGCTCAAGATCAATCTACCATCATGTCCATATATAATCTCAGCATTATGTCATTTCATCACAGAGCAATCAATTCACAGAAAATTCTTTGCAATCTTCCAGCTTGTGATACTCACAGAAAAGTAAAATATTTCACAAACTTGTGAAGAATCGACAACTAATATACTCACAGTAGTGGTGATATTCAAAATCACCGAGAAGAATCTGAACACGACAAGGTACGCACACAGCGCTGTTCCAGAAAACCTAGCACCCCCGTGTTGCTCGCAGTAGAGGAGTGAGGTAGACGGAGATACAATGCCCACTCCAACCTCGGGTTGCCGACGCTAGAGACGAGGGTTAGGGTTGACGCCGCACAAGACCACTCAGAGCAACGGCTGAGAGTTCGCGAACCATAGGAATAGATCACAAATCTCCCTCAAAACCCAGCACAAGCCCGAGCCAAATCAACCTCTAGGGACTATCCCAAACCTTTCCTCTCGGCCAAATCGAAGAAGAGGCTCAAGGAAACTGTACGAAAAACCCTAGAATGGCGATTCGCACTCCACAACCGACGGCGACAGGTGAAAACCCGGCCGACGGTTCTCAAGGCTCAAGAACGAAGAATCACAGCGAGAGATTCGAGATCGGAGAGGGGAGAACTTACTCATGCATTCGGCCAAGCAAAGAGAGGAGAGGCGCCTTTTAAAGGGGAGCGGGGCGGTAGCCGGCGGGCTGCACCACGGCTGGCGCCGAAGCTCCCGCACCGATAGTGCCTCCTTCGCCGCCGCCACCGCTCGACTCGGTCGCCCCGAAAGACGCGGTCTAAGCCGTTCCGCCCGCATGCGAGTAGACGCGAGAAGACGAAGCGCACACGCATCCAAACTGACACGGGAACCAACCATGGGAGGAGACGAAATCTCCTCCCCTTATCGTCTCGGGCGACCCACTGACAGGTGGACCCCACCTATCTCTCTCTCTCTCTTTCTTTTTTTCCTTTTTCAATTGGAAATTACCGAAATGCGCTCGTAGTAATCAATATGATCATCCTAAATCACTAGTCCTTCAGTCCACAAATATAGGAAGATCGTTTTACCGTTTTGTACACTCCTTGCCAATGCTACTCCTTATCAATAAACCTAACCTCCTAGCTATACTTGAAGTGTTAAATTTGTTTAGACTATTCCATCCTACTAGCTCTTTATATAGAGTATGGTTCATTTGGGTCTTGTCATCCTTAACCTCCTTGTTCTTAGTTTAGAACAATTCATCTTGATATGGTTTGCCTCACCATATTCATAGCATCTGATTGGACTTCCCCTCTGCCTTAATCTGATATTGTTAATTGCTTTGGTTACCCTATTATAGAGAAGTACAAGCTGCTTTTCTGGAATTTTCCCTAATTATTCATCTGAAATAAAAGCACAGGCAGACAAAGAAACAATAGAGCAACCACAAAAACTATCATCTTGATTAGTCATTAAAACCAAAGAATTAGACTTGTTTATCCTAGCTAAAACATCAATCTCATGTGTTTTCATTTTGGAATAAAGATTATTCAAAGTTAGCATTACCCCGGCCTGGAGAAGCTTTGCCACCTCTGCCTTCGCCGCATTCTGCCGGTCAGTTGACATGCGCCGGAGCCTCTGTTTGACCGGCTTAGTGTCGGGGCGGACTGCCAACTTGTGTTCAATGAGGGCGCGGTCCACGCCCTTGATGTCTTCCAAGGACCATGCAAAGACGTCCGCGTTGTCCCGAAGTACCCGAAGTAGGTCTTGTTCGACTTCGGGAGGGAGGCCTTCACCGACGGAGACGCAGTGCCCGTCGGCATGGAGGGGGACCTTCTTAATGGATCGCGCGTAGGCTACGCAAGCAGAAAAACAAAACTTTTCTACCGCGCACACAAGGACATCATACTTAAGGAGGGATCATGGATCGGTACCACTAGACGCGCAGCGCAGCGGAAGAAGAGTTGGAGAAGCCGATCCAACCACGCGCGTCGAGGTAGTAGTGGAAGTAGCCGATCGTCCTGAACCGATCGTCTCCTCCACGCGATCAACCACACCACGAGCAGATCCAATCTGAAGGTTGTTGATGCCGATCAACGCCGCAACGAGCAGCGCCTCCACCGGTATCCACACGTCCGGGGCTGGAACGCCGATCGCGAGTGTACCAGCACGTTAATAGGGGTCACCCTGTTAATAGCGGCCTCTAGTAAGACATATTAACCCCAAAGTATACGTAAAGATCATATCGGCTGAACCTGTAATGTTCTCATGTACTAATCCCTTTGCCTCACGATATAGATTAAGCTCAAGGTGAGACATGTGTCATCCTCTTAATAGCTCAATCACTCTCTCGATTCCGTGATGGATTATAAACTCGTGATTGACTCCTCAATCACCTTGGCATGGCCATGCACTTTAATAATCCATTACATCGAGGGGCCCAGATATCTCTCCCATAAGGAGGGCAAATTCTATCTTGATCATTCATATCCCACTACATGTTTCATGGCAAACCCAAAGACTACTTTTATGACTACCCGATTCGGAGTAGTGTTTAGTAGTCCCAAAATAAGCTACTACGCATGCTGGGAACCATGATGATCTCAAGTCTAAGGATTCCACATAAACACTACTTGAGACCAACTAATGACACATGGAATCTCTGCAGTGTCTCATGGCGGGTCTATCCAACATATGTTCACTAACACATGTCCATATTATTGATTTGGTATCTCCATACCATGATCCATGAGACATGATCATCAATCAATACATATGCTGATCTTTGAATCATATTTGTTCCTCATATGAAATATAATCGGGGATCATTTAGAAATAGCAACATTTTGGCATTAAGAGTCTCATGAATAAGTCACATACTCATTGATCAATAATGATAATGTCTATTTCAAGGAACAAAGCAATGTATCATAAACATAGTATGTGATATATTCAACATCTCCATGTTGCCTCTAGGGCATATCACCAAGCCTCCCACTTGCACTAGAGTCAACCATGTAGGTATCTAATACCAATTGCCCTAGTGTGAGCCTCATGCTTTGGTCGGGAAGCGGCTTTGTCAACGGATCGCAATGTTCAAACCGTTTGTACTTTGCATATCTTAACATCGCCTCTCCACAATCTCGCGGATGAGATGAAATCGCCGTAGAATGTGCTTGGACTTACAGTGCGATCTAGGCTCCTTGGCTTATGCAATGGCTCCACTGTTGTCACAAGAGAGGTCCATTGGGTGGAGGCACTAGCCATCACACCAAGGTCGAAACAAATTTCTTGATCCAAACGACCTCTTTAGCGCCTTCGAAGTCGCTATGTACTCGGCTTCTATTGTAGAATCAAGAATCTGTCTCCTGCTTGGAACTCTTCCACCACCGCACCGCCATTCGAGCAGAACACAAATCCAGATTGCGATCTAAAATCATCTTTGTCGGTTTGGAAGCTAGCATCGGTGTAACCATTTACAACGAGCTCTTCCTCACCCCATAGACGAGGAACACATTTTAGTTCTTCTCAAGTACTTGAAGATGTTCTTTACGGTAATCCATTGACTTTCACCGGATCTCGACTGGTATCTACTCGTAGCACTTAAAGCATACGAGACATCTGGACGTGTACAAAGCATGGCATACATAATGGATCCAATAGCTGAAGCATATGGAATCACATTCATTTTATCCCGCTCATCAGGAGTACTACGACACTGATTCTTGCTAAGATTTATACCATGTGACATAGGTAGGAAGCCTTTCTTGGAATCTGCATGTTGAACCTTTTCAACACCTTGTCAATGTACCTATCTTGGCTTAATCCAATCACCTTTTGATCTATCTCTATAGATCTTGATGCCCAGAATATATGTCGCCTCTCCTAAGTCTTTCATAGAAAACTATTTTCAATGAAGACTTAATGATTCGAGCATAGGAATGTCATTTCCGATCAATAATATGTCATCCATATATAAGACCGTAAACACGAGTGCGCTCCCACTAGCCTTTTTGTAAACACAAGGCTCTTCTTCATTCTTGATGAAACCAAACCCTTTGATTACTTCATCAAAACGAATGTTCCAACTCCGAGATGCTCGCTTTAATCCATAAATGGATCTTTGCACTTGCATATCTTTCGGTGATTGCGGATCGACAAAACCTGTGGGTCGTGTCATGTACACATCCTCACTCGATTTCCATTAAGGAAAGCTGTTTTGACATCCATTTGCCATATTTCATAGTCGAAATAAGCGAATCGCTAGAATGATCCGAATAGACTTTAGCATTGCGACGGCGAAAAAGTTTCATCATAATCAACACCTTGAATTTGTTTGAAACCTTTGGCCAATCGCGCTTTATAGATGTGAACATTTCCATCTATGTCTATCTTTTCTTGAAAACCCATTTGCACTCAATGGTTTTAACACCATCAGGTGGATCAACCAAGTTCCAAACTTGATTACTGTGCATGGATTCAATTTGGATCTCATGGCTTCAAGCCATTTCTCGAGTCTAGTCCCACCATCGCTTCTTCATAGGTCTTAGGCTCATCGTTGTCTAACAACAATATGTCCCGTTGTTGAGTAGTCAAGAACATGTACCTCTCAGGTGCACGACGTGACCTCTCGACCCACGTGGTGCGGTGTGTCCACAAGGTTCTTCAACAGTTTGTTCATCCTGTTGTGGTTCTCAGAGGAGCTGAAACGTTTCGGTGTTTCTCGATTTCTTCAAGTTGCACCATGCTCCCACTATCCCTTCTTGAGAGAAACTCTTTCTCTAAGAAGACACCATGCCAAGCGACAAACACTTTGCCTTCTTCTTGATTATAGAAGTAATATCCTTTTGTTTCCTTAGGATACCCGATAAAGAAGCATTTATCAGATTTAGGACTGAGCTTATTAGATTGTAAACGTTTTACATAAGCCTCACATCCCCAAATCTTAAGAAAAGACAAGCTAGGACGTTGTCCTGTCCACATCTCATATGGTGTCTTTTCTACTGATTTTGATGGAACCCTGTTTAGTGTGAAAGCGGCTGTTTCAAGAGCGCACTTCAAAAGACAACGGAAGATCACTGTGGCTCATCATGGAGCGCACCATATCTAATAAGGTGCGATTTCTCGCTTAGATACCCCATTCCATTGAGGTGTTCGGTGAGTCAATTGTGGAACAATTCCACAATCCTTCGATGATTACCAAACTCATGACTCAAATACTCGCCTCCACGATCGATCGTAGAAACTTGATTGTCTTGCCTAAATGATTTTGCACTTCATTTTGGAATTCTTTGAACTTTTCAAAGGATTCGACTTATCTTCATCGGTAGATATATCCATATCTACTAAAGTCATCGATAAAAGCTATGAAGCATCGAAAACCACCTCCGGTCGTTGAGCTCATTGGTCCACATACATCGAATGTACGAGTGCCAATAAGTCACTTGCCCGCTCACCTTGACCGTGAAAGGTGCTTTTGTCATCTTGCCAAGTAAACAAGATTCGCATGTCTCAAATGATTCAAAATCAAATAAGTGCGAATACCATCTCTATGGAGCTTCTCCATGCGTTTCTCATTTATGTGACCTAAGCGACAGTGCCAAATAAACGTGGGATTCAAATCATTCGATCGTTGCCTCTTTGCATTAATGTTATAGACCGATGACTCTTCAAGAGTAAGAACATATAACCCATTCACCAATGGAGTATGACAATAGAACATATCTTTGAAATAAAGAGAACAACCATTGTTCACGATCTAAAGTCATAACCTTCGCTTGTAAACATGAAGCGAAATAATGTTCTTGGAAAGAGATGGAACACAATAACAATTATTCAATTCCAAAACTAATCCTCGAAGGTAAAGACAATGGCATGGCGCCAACACCACCGCATGAAGAACTTTTGCTCCATTGCCAACGCGAAGATCCACTTCGCTCCTCCTCAAACTTCTACTTCTTCTTAGCCCCTGCAACGATTTGCAAATGTGAGCAACCGATCCGGTATCAAATACCCAAGAATCAGTAGAAGAAGTGGCAAGATTGATTTCTATAACATTTATACCTGGAGTGGAAGTCGTACTTCCCTTCTTCTCCTTAAGATCCTCCAAGTACTTTGGGCGCCTTTTCCAATGTCCCGATTGCTTACGATGTAGCAATCGCATCGAGAGCAGGCCCTTCTTGACTTGCTTGGCCTTAGAACCGCCGCGATCTCATCGAGCTAACTTTCTTTGACCGCGCCTTTCTTTACATAGGGCTTGCCCTTGCCTTTCTGCATCATCATCACATGATTGGTGCTTTTCTTAATGCTTTCCTCGGCAGATTTTAGCATCCCATGCAACTCAGCCAAGGTCTTGTCCATGTTGTTCATGTGATAGTTCAGAATGAATGGCTCAAAGCTCGGGAGCGATCAAGAATCACATCGAGCCAACTCTTGGCTAAGGGAAAACCAAGCTTTTCCGGACTCTCAATGTAGCCAATCATCTTAATCACATGAGGGTCGACGGATTCCCTTCGCAAGCTCGCACGCAAACAAGGACTTTGAAGTGTTGAACCTCTCAGCCCTTGCTTGATTCTCAAACATACCACGCAACCCCACAATGATATTGTAGGCATCTGTGTTCTCATATTGCTTCTGAAGCTCAGAGGACATTGTGGCAAGCATGAGACAGCTCACATCAAGGCAATCATTCGTTTGCTTCTCATAAGCTCTCGTGCAGCCACAGTAGCATTATCAGGCAAGTCATCAGGATAAGGAGACTCAAGGACATACTCCTTGCGCCTTGCTTGAGAACAATTCTCAAGTTGCGATACCAATCCAAAAGTTCGCTCCATTGAGTTTTTCTTTCTCAAGAATAGATCGCAAATTAAAAGAACTGGATGCGGCATTAGTTGACATGATCTACAACAAAGAATACGCAAAGTTTAGCACTATGTTTATGTTCATCTTTTATTAAACGATTTAACAAAAGACTCCCACTATGTGTTTTGCAACAAAACTCCCTCTAAGTTACATAGTGGGTCAAGATCCTCATTTCATTAGTTCCTAGTGAGCTTTGGCATCACGGCTAGAAGACTAGTGACATGGGTAAGCAACACCTTGCTAATCACATCCCTATGTGACTCTTGCTTGTTGGGTGACATCAATATGTCCCGGCCCCAACCTATGCCCCAAGGTCCAAAACTGTTTTGATAACCTTGTTAAGTAAACCAAATGCTTTCGCATGTAGATGTCCGACATCTACCCCAAATAATGATAATAACCGACGGCACTCTACTTTGGTAGACCTACCGTGCAGTGATCATTATCTTTTGGTGCAACATATGGAAGGGCATTAACACCTAATTTTATGAGGAATTCTATCCTACCAAAGCAACATATCACATATATCATTGCACAAGAATAAGATAGATAACATCACAGATAAACATATTTAACTGTGAAATAGTATGGCCCAAAAAAATGGTGATCTCCATCTCCATGTAGGTGTAGACGATCTCCATCCTCCACATCACTCCTTTAGGCCACCATGCTTGAAAACTTGTAACCTCAAAACTAAACTACTACCTATAATAGCTAGAAATTGAAGATTACAAACATAGATTCAAGCATTAAGGTCGACACGCAGGTCGTTAAATACAATATAGACAGCTAACAATAGCTGAAATAATCATGACACGCAGGCCATGAACGAATGTTACATGCATCACATACATCTCATACATTCCAATAAGATATAGGGCCATACTATTCACATCATTCCCTGAAAAACAAGTTAGACGTAGAATCGTATTCTACCTAACGATGTGAACCCAAGACGCTATACAAGGTGGGTACGCTATACAAGACACCCTACGATATTCACAGATCCAATCTATGAAATCGCAATGGAAAAACTATTCGGCACAACCACCTTATGCCGATCCGAGACATTCTCTAGGACGCTAGTTTTTCCACTGGGCCGAGGCCATCAGAACCGTAGAATACTAGTATTCGGCATAACAACCTTATACCGATCCGAGACAATCTCTAGGACACTAGTATTCATACAATCTGCGCCTCATCTAACCCCTGTTCACCGATTGATCTCATCAACCCGTGCTATCATCGATTCATCACATGAACCGACTGATCTAATCTGTAATAGATCCAATCTACTACAACCGCATATCAAAATATGCGCCGATCCAGATCGCAAACTAAGCAAGATGGCTCTGATACCACTAATGGATCGTGCGTAGGCTACGCAAGCAGAAAAACAAAACTTTTCTACCGCGCACACAAGGACATCATGCTTAAGGAGGGATCATGGATCGGTACCACTAGACGCCAGCAGCAATGAAGAAGAGTTGGAGAAGCCGATCCAACCACGCGCGTCGAGGTAGTAGTGGAAGTAGCCGATCATCCCGAACCGATCGTCTCCTCCACGCGATCAACCACACCACGAGCAGATCCAATCTGAAGGTTGTTGATGCCGATCAACGCCGCAATGAGCAGCGCCTCCACCGGTATCCACACGTCCTGGGCTGGAACGCCGATCGCGAGTGTACCAGCACTCGCGAGCGACTAGGGTTTGGCTCAGGAGGTGGCGGCTAGGGATTAGCTCGGGATTATCAGATGCATCCCCCTCAGCCCCTCGCCTCCATATATATAGACCTCCTCACTTGGGCCTCGTGGACTGAAGCCCAATAGGAGTCTATCCGGATCTCTATCCGAATTGAGCCCACATCCGAATCATATTCGAATTAGTGTTCCAACCCGTTAAGTGTGCGACCCTGTAGGTTCACGTATACTTGGTCGCGACCCAGAAACACCTTTCCGGTCATCGTGTTAATAGCGGCCTCTAGTAAGACATATTAACCCCAAAGTATACGTAAAGATCATATTCCGTGATGGATTATAAACTCGTGATTGACTCCTCAATCACCTTGGCATGGCCATGCACTTTAATAATCCATTACATCGAGGGGCCTAGAGATATCTCTCCCATAAGGAGGGGCAAATTCTATCTTGATCATTAATATCTCACTACATGTTTCATGGCAAACCCAAAGACTACTTTTATGACTATCCAGTTACGGAGTAGTGTTTAGTAGTCCCAAAATAAGCTACTACGCATGCTGGGAACCATGATGATCTCAAGTCTAAGGATTCCACATAAACACTACTTGAGACCAACTGATGACACATGGAATCTCTGCAGTGTCTCATGGCGGGTCTATCCAACATATGTTCACTAACACATGTCCATATTATTGATTTGGTATCTCCATACCATGATCCATGAGACATGATCATCAATCAATACATATGCTGATCTTTGAATCATATTTGTTCCTCATATGAAATATAATCAGGGATCATTTAGAAATAGCAACATTTTGGCATTAAGAGTCTCATGAATAAGTCACATACTCATTGATCAATAATGATAATGTCTATTTCAAGGAACAAAGCAATGTATCATAAATATAGTATGTGATATATTCAACATCTCTATGTTGCCTCTAGGGCATATCACCAACACTTCTTGACCTCGCCCTCCGGCCGAGGCTTGGGCGTCCAACATGGGGCGGAGGTCCTGGTCCCCTAGGAGGGTGATGATGCCTTGCGGGCCCGGAAGCTTCATACATAAGAGGCCAGGGTGTGGGGCCGCACCGAAGGAATTGAGGGCTGGGCGTCCCATATGACGTTATACAGGTACGGGATGTCGACGATGTCGTCGCTCCTCGCGTTGCCGCCCTGGCCAAAAGAGACTTGCAGGCTTACCTAGCCTAGGGGTGCTCAGTGGCTATCCCCTAAATCCCTGCAATGGGGCTCCCGAAGGCCCCAAGAGAGTCCGGGGATCCCCATCTGGTCAAAAACTGCCGTGAACAAGATGTTCGCGGAGCTGCCTCCATCGACCACGACGCGTTGGACGTCGCACCTCGCGATGGCGGCCTGGATGACCAGGGGGTCTTGATGAGGGAACCCCACACCCTCGGCGTCAGCTATCGTGAAGGTGATCTCGCGCTGTGCCCATTCGAGCAGTGCTTGCGCCGAGAGCTCCAGCGAAGAGGCCCCGGTGATGACATTTATGGTTTTGCGCTGGCCCCCTTTGGGGCTTGAATTCGCAGGGGGCCCTCCTGGGGTTGATGCACATGAGCTATGACAGGGGGCGCTGTCCCCATGGTTTGGTCCCTGCCGGCGCTTAGACGCAACGCCGCGATGGTGGTGCATGCTCGTGTGAAATGGTCGCCGTGGCCATGCACCTCGCACCACATGTCGTAGTCCTGGTTCTCCTGCTCTGCGCTGGGTCTGTCATCCTGGCCGCGTCCTCGCCCCCAGCCTCTGCGGCCCCATCCGCAAAAGGCGGGGGCGACGCCTTCGGAACCGCCTTCAATGTCTAGGACGTGGCGGCCCCTTTGAGATCTGCGCTGATTACGCTTGGGCTTGGGCTTGTTACTCGAGCCCTGCCTGCTCGTGGCGTTCGTTGAAGACTCTTGCTTGTGTTTGCCCCTAGGGGAGTGCTCCCTCTTCGATAAGCCTTCGTGCTTCAACGGGTCCTCCGCTTGACTGGCGTCAGGGTCGTCGCCTTTGCACCGACGAGCGTCCTCCTCCGCCCTCGCATACTCCTCCATCTTGTCGAAGAGCTTTGTGACCGTCTTAATTGGCTTGCACGTATTGTACTCAGCCAACGGCCCTAGGTAGAGGCCCTGGATTGTTGTGTTAATGATAGTCGTCTCGTTGACATTCTTGACCTGGCAACATGAGGGGTAGCCCCTTCGCTTTAGTGGTGTCGTCCCCGCCTACAACATCGATGGCAGTCTCGTACACGCGCATGAACTCTCGAGGGTCCGTGTCACCTTTATACGGCTCGATGGCGTTGGGGAGCTTGAAGTCCTCTGGCCACGTCGATTGCTGTAGGCCCACAAAGAGGGGTAACTTCGGATCCACGCGCCGAAGGGGAACGCGACCGGAGGCAGGGAAATCGCAGTTGTCGCTCACCCTAGCGTGGACTCCAGGGGGACTTGTTGGCTCCGAGCCTCTTGTATATCCCGCACGACTTCGCGGAGGTCTTGCAACTCCCTCTGGAATGTGCTGATGGCCATCAGTAAAGCACTCTCCGGCGTCACCGTGGTTGTCGGTGCGTTGGCGCGGTGGACTCCGGAGTCGGAGGCAAAGCCGACGTTGCCGCTAGAGCCGCCTAGCGCTCCCACATTGGATGCAGGGGCGGTGGCCCTGCCGGCGCGGATGCCAGCATCACCGCTCCCGATAACCCGATCGGTGCTGACGGTGCCGATCGTGGCACCAGCGGTGGGGCCGGTCACCGCGCCACGCGTGTCGACATTAGCAGTCGTAGTGCTGGTGGTGGCGTTCATGCCCACGACCACCGACATCGAGGCCCTGGTGTCGGCGCGCATCTTCACCGTCGCCATCTCTGCCATGCTCCTCTTCTTGTGGTGCCGTCCTTTTTCAGATCTTGGAGCTTGCTCTTGTCGTCCCCACGGACGGCGCCAACTGTTGTGGTTACCGACCAAACAGTATAGATGGTAGTGGAGAGTTAGGTGAGCAATGCTTGGGGATTTCCCCCATGGCATGGGTGGCCTTATATATTCATATGAGGAGTATTTTACAATTATGTCCTTGCACCTAAATACCCTTCTCAAGGGCATATATGGCATTACACATGTCCTACTTTGGCCTTTATGACCTTCTAAATGGCCGACTGGGCTTAGGTGGGGGCCACCCTACGATAGTAATGGTATGGTATTTATCATGTATGAAATGATATAGTAATGTACCTGTGAGCACAATCTACTGATCTAGGGAATAGTGCGGTGAAATCATATAGGATTTTGAGTTAGTAAAACCCGGGGTCCAACATTTGTAGAGCTTGGATGGACAGTGTTTACCTATGCAATCTGAAATCCTGGATGTTGTAAAGTTAAGTAATAATCGCAGCTAGAATACTTTGCCTAAGTGCTGATCCAAAAGATTTAAGTGAAGCATATGAACGCACATGCAAAGACCAATGTGACTCAGTGCAAACAAAGGAATGAGCTAAATAGAGGTAATCTGATATTTGAGAAATAGATAGCTCATTTTGCACCAAGTACTAGGAGAGATGCTAGCCAATTGCAATATTAAGGATATAAGGCCACAAGACTGCTCAAAAAGGATCTGATCACACAATTCTGATTTTTTTTACGTAGACTTCGGCCACAAATTTCTTTCTCTCTTTTTTCCACTTCTTTTCTATATATATATTTTTTATTTAAACCGTGGCTCTTTCTGTACGTCAATTGCCTTCTTGGTACAAAAACCCAGATTTCAATAAGTGTGATTAATACCAAGAGCAGCCTTTGATGCAATGTCAACAGCCCTTGGTGCCCAATCATAACGACGTGGGATCGATAATGATAACTTGGATCTGTGCAACCTAACGAACCGATGGCACCAACCACTGTCAAAACAGCAACCTGCGACAAAAGAATTCGCCCAACCACACGCTCGTGATCCCATCTACCAGATCACAAAGCAGACGCATCACAGCTCCTGAGAATCACAAGGAATCACAAGAACAACTATGTAGAGAAACGTCCAATTCCCCTCTAGGTTGCAATCAGATGACAAACTCTACAAAGAATAAGCATATAACTCTATCTTGAAAATAATATATTCAATTGTGGTCTCCAAAAATTTACCTATTACAAGGCTTATATAACCCTTGGGAGGCCGCAAGGTCTCCAACTCAACTCCTAAGTGTTTTAGACTCGGACTGTCACAAAAAGAAAATAAAAATAAAAATCCATAATTCTTTTGAAAATAAATCCTCCTCCATTACGTAGCCCTTGAAATAAGCTTTCCAACAAATCCAAGATTACCTCAATCGGATCTCGTATGTGAAAGTTATTGCCTTTATACGCAGGTATATGATCAGAGAAATGGTCATACTGTTACGAACACCTCCAAGTCAATCGAACGACTGCAAGTGTCTCTAGCCAATCTAACGACGGGATCATTTGCCTTGGTCCGAACATTACCATAAATATCGACCGTCCAAAGTTGATCAAACGACGCAGAAGGAGAACGTTCCGAGCGGTCCAAACCTCACCGTCGCTATCGACCGTCCAAAATTGTTCGAACATCAAAGAATGAACGAACGTTCGGAGTGGTCCGAATGTCTCCAAGGTGATCAGGCGGTCTGTTGAAGATCCGATGGTAGACTCATTTGGAGTGGGCCGAACGTCTCCGAACCATCTGAGCGTCCAACGCTGATCGGACGGTTTGCACAATCGAAACCATTTAGACTAGTCTGAATGTTCCGAAGGTCTTGCAAGCGCTCGATGTGGATCAGACAGTCCTGAGCACATCTGAGGTCGATCAGACCGATCCAAAGGTAGTTTTTGATACCAGTTGAAATCATTTGAATATCTAGAGCATCTTTGTGAGTTCGATTGTTCTTGCGGTAAATCATTTGAATATCCAGAGCATCTTTGTGACTTCGATTGTTCTTGCGGTCGATCCGATGTGGCAATGAGGAACGTGTCTTCCCTTGCTTGACTCCAAGTATTTATTCTCCATTAGTGAGAGACCATGTGAGAGGTGCTCCCATGTTTGTGATGTGTCTGGAAATTGGGTTCAATTGTGCTGCTCCCAGATTTTTCGGAACTACCGCAGTGTGTTCAGCGGTACTACCGGCCAGTGGTACTTCCGGCCTAGAGAGCGGAACTATCGGTACCGTTGCAGAATGTAACGATCGGGGCATAAAATCTGGGTTTGGTTTGATCATTGTGTTGATTATGGTTTATGGTTATTCCATTATCTCGAGCGGTGCTATGTGATGTGTTTTCTTGTTTGTGTTGGCTGCAGGACATCAAGGAGGAGTCGTGGCGAGACACGGTGGACCGGACTAGGCGCAGGTGGCGCTGAGGTCAGAACGGTTGGGATGTGTCGAAGACGACGTGGACTCGAGGTGGTTGCGAGGTGTACACAACAAGGAGCGCGGAAGCTTCCCGGAAGGTGCATGAGGGGCGAAACGGGAATTTCGCAAGGTTGCACAAGTGGAAGCGCGCCGTTGGAGTTAGCGGGCGAACGGGCGGAGACCCGTTAGCCAAAGGCTATAAATAGAGGTGGGGGCTGCATGACCCTTGGAACACATGGAAAGGTTTTAGGTTTTCTTTAGTCAAAGAGCCTTTGGAGATGTTGTTTTGCTTTAGGCTTTAGTGGGTGAGAGTGGTTGTGTGCAGCAAGACCGCCTCCACCCCTTGTGTGTTCCTCCCAAGAACTAGGGAGAGTTCTTGGTGATCTTGAGGATTTGAGAGAGGGAGAGAGTGGAGATGAGTTGAGAGTCTTGTAATCTTTCTTCTTGTGTGAATGTACATGGTATCGGGACTCCTTTGTACTCATCTTGTGATCCGGAATGAGAATCAAGTTTCTTGTTACTCCGTGCTCTCTGCTCTTCGCTTTTCCTTTTTGGGCGAGTTCTTGATTCTCTGATTTTTGCGTTGTTTCTTGCCCGGGAAGTGTAAAACGGATTGCTTTGTGATGGTATAGTACCCCAAGGTCATTTGATCAAGTTTTCCCAAGAGCAAATCAAGTTTAATCTCGCCAGCGGTTTGAAGCCTTCTCTGTTCTTCATGGCTTATTTCTAGGGTTTTGCCCCAAATCTTGTTTTCCTCTCTGTGATGGCTTGAATCTTGGCTTGTAGAGTCGCGTGGCTATTGCTAAGATATCTGCAAAATCTCTTGGCCAAAGGATTAGAGTTGGAATCGAATTTTGATTTTGGGCAACCCTCTGTATTTTTCGGTTTCTTGTCCTCTCTTTGATTCCCTAGAGGAATCTTGAAATTAGTTCTTGGCTAAGTCTTCTGGGAGTGTTTCCTAGTTATCCTCAAAGTTTCCCAAGCCAAGAACCCAAGATTCTCGTGAATTTCAGATTTTTCGAGTTTCACACAGTTGTTCTTGGTGCGGTACTACCTCTCCTCGAGAGGTACTACCAAAAGGTACTACCGCGGTTTACACAGCAGTAGTTCCGCTCAACCAGTACTACCGCTCCCGTAAGTGGTACTACCGCTCACGGTGTAATGTACTGAAATTCGCTTTTCTCTCGGATTTGATTTCTTCTCTTGATCTGATTTTTCGGTGAGTTCTTCTACGCTTTGTGAGTACTTGAGGGAGGATTTTATTTTGAAAGGCACCATTCACCCCTCTGCTGCCATTCCGGTCCTTCAATTGGTATCAGAGCCGGTTAGCTCTTTCTCATAGATCTTAACCGGTCTCCAAGAACCATGGCAATGGACAAGTATTCCACCAAGTCGCCCATTTTCGATGGCTGGATTACCCTTTTTCCGAAGAGCCGGATGGAAACTTACATCCGTGCTCGGGGTATGCCATCCGCGGAAGGTGAAGATACGCTTGTTGTTCCCGCCGATGAGAACATCAATGCCGGAATATGGTCGATGTTGAGGCAAATGCTAAGGCAAGGAACATCATCATTCAAGGGTTGAGTAGAAGCGAGTTCGATCGATCTCTCACCGTCGTCCACCTCGACATCCGGGTGACCTCGATGCATACCATGAGGGCACCACCCGATCAAGATGGTTCGACAAGACCAGTTCAAGCGAGAATACAGTAAATTCGAGATGCTTGCTGGTGAGTCCCTTGACGAGTGCTTTTCTCACTTTCACAAGATTTTGAGCAACCTCCGAGCCGTCGGTCTCACATACTCCGACTCGGATAACGCCGTCAAATTCTTTCTCGCACTCGATCTTAGGGTTTGGGAGATGAAGGTGACTACCATCAAGGACACCACGGACCTCTCGACCTTGACTCTTGATGCGCTTTACTCGCGCCAAGACTCACGAGATTGACATAGTCTCGCGTCGGTCGAAGTCTCGACCGATGGCACTAGTCACCGATCCCGCTTCTGGATCCACTTCTTCTGAGCCATCTTACGGATTCTCCCTCGCTGCTCTCTGTGACATAACCGATGATCAGATAGAGCAGCTTGCGGATGAGCAGCTAGCCCTCCTCGCACGGAGATTCTCCCATGCTTACAAAGGGAGGAGGGACGGAAGGAAAAGAGGACCCGTGATTTGTTTCGAGTGTGGTGGCCCCAACCACATCCGAGCAAACTGTCCCAAGCTTGGGAAGGGTAAAAGTGACTTCGGTGGTTCGAGCAAGAACGACTACATTGACAAGAACCGCAACTCGAAGCCCTCAGCACTGGCCCCGGGAAAGAAGAAGTTCCGCGACCTTGGGAAGGCCAAGAAGCTCTTCCACCGCGTTCTAGCCGCTTTCGACGACCTCGACCTCACCGAGGTGGAGGGATGGAGCGACGACGACGGGACCGGTGACCAAGACCCCAAGGGCGACAGCGACTTCTCCGAGATGTGCTTCATGGCCCTTGAGGGTGAACTGAGCGACAACGATCTCTATTCCGACTCCGATGAGGTATGTCCCTCTTATGACCAACTTAATGAAGCCTTTCTTAAGTTAGGAGGTTTTCATGCTAGAGCTAAGACTAGATGTAGCGAGTTGGAGAAGGAAGTAGAGAGATTGACACGGGAGCTTACTTCACTTATATTTGCTCCCTCCCGTGACGACTGTGATACATGCTGTGCTTTGATCGGTGGTATGGAGAAGCTAAGGACCTCACATGATAGTCTGTCCTCTGAGATTGATGCAATTAAGGTGGAGAATGTTAGTCTGCTTGCTGATTTAGAATTGAGTAGGATGGCTGTTACCCTACTTACTACTGATGAGACTATTGCTCCCACCTCATGTGGAGATAAGGACTTTAATGCTAGAGGACATTATGCCATGCTTCTGGATCTGCCCGAGTCTTGTGTAAATTGTGATAACTTTAATATGAAACTAAAACGGGCAGATCATAAAATTGCAGAATTTCAAACCTTCTTACTTGAGCCTATTGCTTCTTGCGTGAATTGTCCCAAGCTTACTGCTGAACTTTAAGCTGTCTCCAAACAGTTTCAAGAATTAGTTGATGACAATAACAAATTGGCCAAGTTTGCTTCTAAGGACCCTGTTAGCTCACCATGCAATTGCTGTAACAAACTAAAATTTGAATTGGTTGCATTAGATGAAAAATGTGTGAAGCTAACTAAGGATCTTATAGAAAAGCAACCATCTACTTGCATTGTGTGTGCTGGGAAGAAGCATGAGGGTTTGGTAGAGACGCCTAGCGACGTGAACCAATTGGCTAGCAGTAGGACTGTCCTTCCTGAGTCGGCTGTGCGTGCACAAGCCAATCTTTCCTCTGCTGTTGGTTCTTCTTCTACTCCCTTACCTCCTGTTGTTTCTTCTCCTCCTTGCTCCTCTTGCACCTCTCTCTTTCGGGAGTGTCAGTACCTTATGAACACTCTCGAGAAATTTGTAGGAGGTAAGAAGAAACTCAATCTTATTCTAGACCAATCAAAGATTAGCAAGTTCAAACAGGGTCTAGGATATGATCTCCGTGAGGATGTGAGAAAGCATCCACCGTCGTGCTCGCACCGTGAGTCGCAGTGTGATTGAGGTCAAGCCCAAGAAGAAGAATGTTCAATTTAAATCAGTGGGCTTTGTTCAAAGGATTGACGAAGAAGGTGACTTCACCGCAGCTTGACCTCTCGGAAGGTGAAGCCATCTCATGCTAATTCAGCCTCTCGGGCGGTATCATTGCACCTTCTGTCAGAAGGATGGACATTTGATTGACCATTGCTTCAGGCGCACCAAGATCGCGCGTAGAGACCGTGTTGCAGCTCTTAGGCGTATTCAGGGTCAGCCCCAGACCTTGAGTCCACCTAAGACCAACACGAGGTCTAGGTTTGCTACTGTTGGTGGATTTGGGCAAGATCGAGGACTTGGTTCTTCCGAGTTTTCGGTTTTCGTCCTCATGCTCCCTCGGTCATGACTTCCGCCGTCTCGAGGGTAGATCTCGTTTTCCAATCGAGATAGCTATTCGCGGCGAGATCAAGATGTTGCCGGATTTGACTCGCCTCCCGTAGCACTCGGATCCAAAGAATGCCTGTGTCTGCTCACGCCCTCCGCTTCTTTGAGCGACGGAGGCGTGGGGTAGTTAGAGGTTAGTCGTGTGTGACTACTTCTTACGCCGACGTGTGACTCAAGATTGGGTTCCAAAATCTATTTTGATTTATCCCAAGATCGAGACTTTGCTCTCTTGTTGACTCGTGCTCGCCAGCGTGGAAGGGAAAGGTTTGGCTCAGAGACCTGTGTGTTCACGACACATGACCGGAGATTCCGCTGGTTTTCTTCCCTAGCTCGAGCTTGGTGATGAGACTATCACCTTTGGAGACTCTTCGTGCGACGCGCATCGCCAAAGGTACTGTATGCGTTAATGACTCATTTGTTTTAAAAGATGTTGCCTTGGTGAGTAAACGCATTACAATTTGCTTTCGGTTTCTCGACCACCGATGACGGTTTCGAGGTAAGTTTTAAGAAAATGCCCGCAAAATTGTTGATTCTTCTGTAGTCCGGTTTATGGATTTCTCGTTATGGGAGGATCTTTCGTGCTGATTTTATTGAGTCTTCTGGTGATCCTCTCCGGTGTTTGGTTGCTTCTGAGTCCCACGACCTTTCCTTCTGGCATAGGAGACTTGGTCATATTGGATTTGATCATTTGACGCGAGTTAGCGGTCACGATCTCATTCGTGGTCTGCCGAAACTCAAGATGGTCAAAGATCTTGTTTGCGCTCCATGCCGCAGACGGCAAGATGGTTGCCACTTCTCATCCTCCCACACAGCTACTATGACCGATGCACCAGACAACCGCCCATATGGATACGGTTGGACCAGCTCGAGTGCAACGGCAGGAGGGAAGTGGTATGTTCTTGTCGTAGTCGATGACTTCTCGAGGTATTCTTGGGTGTTTTTCTTGGCCTCGAAGGATGAGACATTTACACATTTCGAGGTCTTTTCAAGAGGCTTTCTGCTGAGCTTCGGTGCCTTACCAATGATCCGCAAATGACAATGGCACGGAGTTCAAGAATTCCTACTTTGAGAGTTTCGTGGTGAGACAGTGTAGAGCACCGCCTGCTTCTCCATACGTCCCTCAGCAGAATGGCGTTGTGGAGAGGAAGAACCGTACCTTGGTCGAGATGGCCAGGACGATGCTTGATGAGTACTCTACACCGCGGAAGTTTTGGGCTGAAGCTATAGCCACCGCGTGCCATGTTTCGAACAGAGTTTTTCTTCGGGCACATTTGCACCGCACTTCTTATGAGTTGAGATACGGGCGAAAGCCCAGTGTTTCCCATTTTCGTGTGTTTGGTTGCAAGTGTTTTATTCTGAAGTCCGGGAACCTAGATAAGTTCGAGTCACGTTCTTGTGATGGACTCTTTCTAGGCTACTCGACTTCTTCGCGGGCCTATAGGGTCTGGAACTGCGAGTCTAGCAAAATGGTAGAAACCTGTGAGGTAACCTTCGATGAGGCCAGTCCGGGGACTAGGCCCGATATCTCAGGTTCACTAGAGCAGTCCGAGACCATCTTCGTGGATGATGAGGATGATGGAGATGAGGGTTGTCTACCCGATCCAGTCCCTCATCCACCCCTTGAGGTGCCTTCTTCCACCGCACCTCGAGGTGATCAGCCTTTACCTTCTGCTTCTTCTAGAGCTAGTGGCTCTGTTCCTACCCCGTCAGGTAACGAGGTAGAGGCCACTTCTTCATCTCATCCAGGACCTCCAAGATATTCAAAAATCTCATCATTCTGAGCAGATGATTGGAGATCTCTTTGAACGAGTCACACGCTCCAAGTCTGGCGTGTCACTTTTCTGTCTCCACTCTGCCTTCGCAGCTTCTTTTGAGCCCAAGGACGCTTGTCATGCTTTATCTGATGAGTCTTGGGTCAATGCCATGCATGAGGAGCTCGAAAGTTTCGAAAGAAACAAGGTCTGGACGCTTGTTGAGCCCCCTCGAGGTCACAATATCATTGGAACCAAGTGGGTATTCAAGAACAAGCAGAGTGAGGATGGGGTAGTCATTCGAAACAAGACTAGACTGGTTGCACAGGGGTACTCCCAGGTTGAGGGTCTGGATTTCGAGGAGACCTTTGCCCCTGTAGCTCTGTAACACCCCAGCCAAACAATGGCCTGAAATGCTACCAAACTAACAACATAATAAAACTATGCTAAGGCATTCTATAAAATTTCGTGAGCCTCCTTTGTTTATTGATAAAATGAAGTTCTAACAATATTATCAAAAGGTATGAATAACCATAAGCAAAGTAATTTGGCTACTAAGCGAAACATCTATAAAACTTAAGTAAAGCATGTACAATATGAAGAAGTTCTAATCCATTATTACATCTTAATCAAGGTCATAATCAAATACCACTTGAACTAATCAACAAATAATAATTAGAGTTCTCTATCTTCTCCATGGTGAATATTTCGTGCAAGTGCAACAATACTAATCCCTCTTTATTCCCATGCATGCTGACCTCGTGAAGGTACCTAAAATAAACAAACAACAACAACAAAACAACGACAAGAGTGAGTCCAATGACTCGGCAAGTATAATCAGAACAAATGCAAGCATGAACATTAACTCTCAAGTTAAACATATTACATATGAATTTCATGCTATGCATGATGATCAAAAGCTCCTCTTTCTCATCTCTTTCGCATTTTACCAGACGCGGAGTGTGCATCCGTCAATGCACACCATGCCTGCACCCTGCATGCAGGGACCAATTGCCCACACTCGCATGTGTGGGGACCTCGATGCTTGATCACCGCATGATCAAGACTTCAACAATTCTCAATATGATGTATATATGTGAATGTATCAAAAGATAACGAGCATTCACCATACTACGCATCAACCAATCTCATAAATGCCATAATGTAAACAGAACATAAATAGCATTCTCAATTCATCACTTACTCATACTCACAATTTAAATAGTCATGATTCAACCATCATCCAAACAATTCAACAAATCCATAAACACACAGATTTTCACATCACAAATATACTTGCCTCAACCGCGAGAAAATGAAGAACACGTAGAAGGCACAACCCCCGGAATCCGCTCTCCTCCTGAATATTTAATTAATAATTACCAACATGACACTAGCGGGTTTCTAGATATAAAATAACAGCAAACCCAATTAACCCAACAATTTATCTCAATTAAATCCCCAACTCCCCTCGGCCAAATCTGCCCAACCACAGACAGCCGACTTCCAAAAATCATAACTTTAAGTACGTAACTCGAAATTAAGCGTTCTTGGACTCTCTAGAAAGATAATTAAATTATCTACAAAAACTTAGTTGGGGAGACTCTCTGATTCTGCCATTAACTAGCCGATCCAAACCCTTTTCTAAAGCATCCAAATTCACGTCGGACTCTCTGGACAGCGCACTAAAACAGGCATAACTTTCGCCCAGAAATTCGGAATCCGGACTTCTTTACCTCTACTGAAAGCTAAGAAACTTGTCTACAACTTTCTCAATTTGAAGAACTCCTGAATCGCAACTATTTCCGTCGCACAAACCGATCTACTAAACTCTGTCCAGAACTACCCCGATCTGCAGAATAGTAACACTAGAAAATTCATAACTTTCGCTACACAAATCCGAATCACGAGTTCTTGTACTCCCTGGAAAGATAATTAAACCCTCTACAACTTTCTAGAAGGGGTCCAGACCTGAATCCCGACGAAACTAGATCAAAACCTCCGAGAAACAACTACCGTCCCAGCAGCCTAGAAAACCGACGAATCTAACTTGATTAAAACCAATCTAGAGACTACCGGGATTACCCTTGACGACACGACGGCGAACACGCCGACGAACACGACGAACACGGCGACGAACACGCCCGCGATCTCCTCCTCTCTTTCCTCTGGATCCACGCGGTACAGCGACGAACGTCGGCACGGCGCACCGGGAGGAGACGACGACGATGAAGACGACGACGGCGCACCGGAAGAAGACGCGGGGCAGCACGGGCGGCTGCTGGGGTGGAGGCGCAGGGGTGGAGGCGCAGGGGTGGGGGCTGCCTAGGGTTTTAAGAGGTGGCCTCCCTCCCTCTTGGGCCAAGAAAACCCACCGGCCAAGGCCTAGGCCCAGGTTGTCTTAAATTTTCATAAAACCCTCAAAACTCTTATAAATTTAATTATTTCACAAAGTCCTCTCTCTATTAATTAAACAATTTCCGGGTATTACATTCTACCCCTTAAACAGAATTCGACCCAATTCTAACCGCAACCTCAACAGAAAACAAAACAACAAACTAGCAATTAACTAGCACCCGACGTGAACAACGCCGGCATCGCCACAGCATGCGAGACTCCAACTCCCAAGTTGCTTCTCTCTCGGTCTGCTGCGACCAAAGCGCTTTGACATACTAAATATTTTTTCTAATTGCTTGCACCTCGCACATAGGTTCTTGAAGATCCAAGTGGTTTGCCAACCTCTCGATCCTTGCTCCTTACATCTCATTTTCTTTTCCCCCGCTCCAATGATTCTCGACTCACCAAGGCCACTGTTGAACTTACGCCCCTACAACACTTGAATTGTGTAGCTTTAATTCTTGAATGGTGGTCGGTCTTACTCGTTGGTCAACGGTTTTAATGAAGTCCACGCCCGCATCTTTCAAGTTCTCCTCGATACCGAGTCATACAAAGCGCTGTATCCCACACTAGAACCCAAGGTAGTCCTAGTGATACACAAACCCTAAAACTTCGCAATTAACAAAAGCGATTAAATACACATCGGGTTATCATTCCCTTTAGTACCAACCCACACAATCTGCACAAGACATATATCTCATGTTTCCATTCTCAATCGATCTCTTTACCTTAGCAATGAGCACCCCTTAAACACGGGCACACCACGTGGGTTAAGGTAAACCCACTCTTTCACACACGTAATACAACTGAAAATAAGGGATTTTATTGCAATCACGCATCACCCACTCCCCACCAAAGGGTCAAATCATAAAGAAAATCGAGGATTCAACATAAGAACCTCTCCACCTTCCAAGTAGGTGGTTTGCAAACAAACAACACATACGCCAAAGGGGAATCACTCAAATGTCAAACCCGTCCATTTTTTTCCTAAACCGAAAACCACACAAGCCAACAAAAGTCAACTCAAACCACAAAGACTTTTCTCTCATCACGTAGCTCAAACAAGAATCGTGAGCATTTTACTACCGATTTTTTTATTAAACTTCCTCTTGAATCACGAGGTTCCAAATTATCCCATACCATACTAGCTCAATTCTCTTAAATTGGCAACATCAACTCTATGTTCAAACCGAGTGCATCCAACACACTTTTGTAGAGGACTCTTCTATTCTCATAATAACATACTCTAGTCAACTCCTCTTCCCACATGTTACTTTAACGAATAATTTCCAATGCACCTCATCGTTATTTTTCACCCACCAACACTTCACCACAAATCTTAAGGACAATCAACATAAATTTCTCGGCTCACATACCCATTTACTACATCCAAAGGATACTATCAAGGAACATCATAATATTCGAATCCACTCCTTCCACTATTCTCACGCAATAACATTAGCCTCCAAGGTTCTAGCATAAATCACCAACCAAAATTTCCCATCTCTAAGGCTTCTATACATATACTTGATATATTTAATACAAAGACTCTTAAATTCAAAGTGACTAAAATTTCCACAATCAACCATACTCAATCATTAACAACCATATGAAACATATTCTCAACTTGATTATCTCAGAGAAAGATTCTAACTCCTAGAGGGTTACTCACCGAGCTAAGTTATACATGGCAAAATTCAACAATCCTTACTATCCCAATAATTCCCACAACGGTTGGGCTTCTTCACAATTATAAACTCATTAACTACACCATCATAATCATTCTAATAATCCTTGCAAAGTACCCCAGCATGATGCTCCAATAAAATTGATCAAGATTCCCATACTTTCAATAATTCCAACGTTCCAAAGAAAATGAACGTAACACTCATGAACCACGACTAGGTTCTTCTAGTTGCAACAATAAAACTATTTAGCCCCAAGGACAACATCTTCTTTAAATGAAATCCTCATCGAGAATTATTCAACAGAACAATTTATCACTCCAAGAATCTCAAGTATCTTGATACCCACAATCTCACCCAGACTAATCACAAAACCACACCAACCAGTTGCCATACACATCTTAAAGGTCTTTGCAACCCAAACTGCGTACCCCTTTCCGTGGTGTCCTTGATGGTAGTCACCTTCATCTCCCAAACCCGAAGATCGAGTGCAGAAAGAATTTGTCGAGCGTTATCCGAGTCGGAGTATGTGAGACCGACGGCTCGGAGGTTGCTCAAAATTTTGTGAAAGCGAGAAAAGCACTCGTCAAGGGACTCACCAGCAAGCATCTCGAATTTGCTGTAATCGCGCTTGAACTGGTCTTGTCGCACCGTCTTTATTTGGGTGGTGCCCTCATGGTAAGCATTGAGGGTCACCCAAATATCGAATGCCGACGCCGGTGAGAGATGCGATCAAATTCGCTCGCTCAATCCTCGAATGATGATGTTCCTTGCCTTTGCGTTTGCCTCAACATCGCCCATATTCCGGCATTGATGTTCTCATCGGTGGAACAACAAACCGGACCTTGACCTTTCGCCAGATGAGCGTAGCCTCGAGCACGGATGTAGGTCTCCATCCGGCTCTTCCGAATGGAAAATCCATCCCATCAAAGATCGGGGGCTTGGTCGAGTACTTGTCCGTCGCCATGGCTCTTGAGACCGGTTAAAGATCTATCAAGAAGAGCTAACCGGCTCTGATACCAATTGTAGGACCGAAATGGCGACGGAGGGGGTGAATGTCGTTCTCTTCTAAAATCGCCCAGAATTCGCACACCGCAGAAGAGGCAACTCACGTAACATTAATTCTCCTAAAACTGAACGCATGCGATACTAAAAATTCAGCATAAATCGAGAGTAATCAAGAAAATTTCAATTGAAAATATTGCCGCTTGATCTCGCATGCAAAACACCAAAGATCAAGAAAAGAAATAAAAGAAAAGCAAGCGAGACTCGAGAGAAGGATTGAATGCTTCCGGACGTGAGAAGTAAGGAGTTACTAGTAGTACACTGCAGGTGGTGCCGAACACGTAAAAGAGTAAAACAAAAGAACAACAACAGTAAACCAAAGCTGCAATCAATAGACTCGTGAACTCAACAGTGAAAGCCAAAGAAGAAAAGAAAAAGATCGCCTGGGAAAATAAACTACCAAAGCTGCAGATAGATAAGAAAGGAAGTAAACAGCCACTGCTGCTCTCTGATCTGCAGATTCCTTTCTTGTTTGTTTTCTTCGGCTGGAAGACCACTTGCTACACAAGTTCAATCCCAACCGAGTGAACACAAAGAAATCAAAGTGTCGTTTCTTAGCCGAGAGACGATTAGAGGTAAAATAATACTACAAAGAAGAACCAAAGAATCGAAAGTTGCGGCAAAAGCAACAATCGGCGAGAGTGAAATGGTGCAGCTAGAACAACAATTCGACGATGAGAGGAGATCAATTCGCACAATGAACAAAACAAGATCCAATCGCTCAAAGGAACTGCAGACACGAGATGAACCACTCGGCGGAAGCTTGAAACTGCGAAAAAAATGTAAACGAGAATAGTGAGAACGGTTGCTGCAGAAAACTGGAGTTACTCCACCGAAACTGAAATTATCGCCGAGAAGTTACCGCTCGAGAACTCAAGTCGCGATCGTAGCCGAACACGTAAAATGATTGACGTAAAAGCGAAGATGTCTCAAGCTACACCGATTCTTAAGTGCGTAAAAGAAGATCGAACGCAAGGAGAAATGAAAACTGAGATTTCGTGACATCCGCACAAAAACCGAAAATGAAGAGGTGAACTAGTCAAAACCGAAACCACCGTAAAGGATTCACAAAATTGATCATGAAATCTTTTGCTCACAACAGAGAATGATCAACTATCAGGAGGAAATGCAAGAACCAGAGACAAAAGAAGGAAGTAATCAAGAGCTTATATCCAACTCATCCAATCTCTCATAGAAGCCAACATAAAACCATACTTTTCACAGCATTCCAAGAAAGATTACAAGACTCTCAATCCATCCTCTCAATCCTCAAGAACACCAAGAGCCTCACAAGCTTCTTGGGAGGAACACAACACACACAAAGATATGAATAAGCTCACAAGTGTCCTAAGGGGTATGCAGCCCCTCACCTCTATTTATAGCCCTTGGCTAACGGGTCTCCAACCCATTACGCCGGCTAAACCCTAACGGAGCCGTCTCCCGCTTGTGCAGCCTTGTGAAATTCCGTGCCGCCCCTCCCGCACCTTCCGAGAAGCTTCCGCGCCCTTGCCTCGCACGCCCGCAACACGCCGAGTCCACGCCGCCTTCGACACCTCATGACCGTTCGACCTCGGCGCCACTGCGCCTAGTCCGATCCACCGTGTCTCGCCACGACTCGCCCTCCGCCCCGCATACACGTACAAGAAAACACATCACATAGCACCGCTCGATACATGAACTTGTAAATAGCATAAAACAAGATCAAACATGTCGCAATATCAGAATATACATCCTAACCCATACGACTAAGTTTGACCAAAGTCCGACCGAGCCCGTTGCACCCATGCAACGTCAAGGTCCGAACAAACCTACTCAAACTCGACTTTTCTTAAACCGATATCAATTACTCATCATACACAACGGGATGACCTCCACATGGTCTCTCAATCTCCCCCTTGATGAGTATATTGACAAACACCGAAAAAGCACAAAGTTGAGTTTGAAGAGTCTAACATGGTCCATAAGTAAAGAGTGAAGTTAATGACCATGTCGACAGAGGAAGCAAAAGAAAGAACAAGTTTTCCTCAAAGCTCCCAAGTGGCTTTTTCTACCACTAATTTCTCCCCCTTTTGGCAATAAACCCATCAAGAATGAAAGAAGGAGAAAAAGTCATGAAAATGGATGAAAGGCTGATTTGATCATTTTTTTTTAAGTATGTAGAGCCATGAGAATTATCCAAAATGACCAACATATATTACATCAAGCCATATCATACAAATATGCTACAAAGATCATGACTAAGTATGTAAAGAGAAGCTAAGCAACATAAGGCATATTCTGAATTTTAGTTGAAGTGCTTAGCAAGTCAAGTCAATCATGATTTTAGTCTAGCTAATGATATCCACAAATGATGCAAGCCATGTCAATGAGCTAAATGGAATCAAGAAGCTAGTGTTGAGCCAACTAGAGTGCTATTTGTTCAAGAATGATACAATTGTTGAAGTACTTTGAATTTTTTTTAATTGAGCACTTTTGACATTTTTCTTTTGAGATCTCATGATTGTTTTCAATCATATTTTTGTCATGTGCTAGACCTCAAGCCTTATGCGATCATTCCAAGCGAGAAGCTTAAGGAAATGATCTTGGTCATCCAAATCTCCCGAGTTCATGCCTTGTGCAATGGCAAGCCGCCTCATGAGAAGGAATTGGTGAGATCAGTTTTTTCGCACATAAGAGATCTTTTTTTTATAGATTGTACTAACTTATGTGTCATCAAGAAACTATATAGCTCAATCTATTGCTCAACTAAGATTCAAGACTCAACTCAGCCTATTTGACATGGCAAGAACCATAAAAGATAACACAAAGTCGACTAGTCTCAAATATGAACATGACAGAATTAGGTCAAATTTAGCATTTTAATTAACCTATCAGGGCAAAGACTTGACTACACATATAAAGTCATGATCAAATTAGCAATGGAGCATAAGTCATGGCAAAATGTATTATAATGAAAACATGTCATGAAAGGATAATAATCATGGCTCCATTAAGTTATGTTACAAATACAAAGAAGAACATCCAGCTCCCCCTTAACAATTGATGCAACTTTCAGTTCAAGTTGAGTTATGTCATCATTAAAATCTAGAAGTTCCCAAATGAACTCCCCCTGAACCAAAGCAATAAAACGAGAAGCTGGCAAATAAATCACGAAAACAGGCAGTCCTTAAAGCATAGATAAGATATAGAGGATACTATGGCTCAGACTGACTCTCATCTACCCCATATGACTCCAGTGACTAATAGTGACCGGAAATACACACACTAGAGAGCAAACACGCACTGCCTCTGCACCCGAAGGTGGCCCGACCCTCGCTAGATCGCAAGAAGTGAGTGAGCTCAATCTAGTGAGATAAGAAACAGCTATCCTGAAAGCACAAGATAAGAGCAAGAAGTCTAAGCACTCAGCAAGAGACACACTCTAACCTATGCTAGAAGGACTAAGCCCAATGCACCGCAAATGCAATGCAATGAAATGAGACGAAGCATAATCAATATAGTAAAGCAAGAAAGTCCAAGCTCCCCTCACAACAGTCCATAAGGACAAACCACCCCAAGCTCTCCCAGAGAGTGAAAACCTCGTGCTATCCAAAGGCTTGGTGAAGATATCACCAACCGGTGGTCACTCTCCACAAACCGAGCACGATGTCACCCTTCTACATGGTCTCAAGAAAGTGATATCGATATCAATGTGCTTGGTCCGAGAGTGCTTGCATCGGGTTCTTAGCAATGCTAATCGCAGACGTGTTATCGCAAAAGAGCGGAACACGGCCGATAGCTAACCCAAAGTCCCGCAGAGTCGAGACCATCCAGCACTTGGCTACAAGAATCGGTCTGCAAGAACGCACTCGGCCTCTGCGGTGGACCGTGCAACACCGCATCGCTTCCTCGAAGACCAAGAAACGAGAGAAGTGCCAATGAACTGGCAGTGCGAAGTGCTCTTCCTATCTATCCTACAGCCGGCAAAGTCTGCATCCAAATAGGCTCTAAGGGATAGACAGGATGAGGAAGAGTACCAGATACCATAGTCAATGGTAGCTCGAAGGTACCGAAAGATGCGCTTCACCGCCGGGCGGTGAGATACGCGAGGAGAAGCTCAAACCGGGCACAAAGACACACGTAAAAGTGTATGTCCGGTCTCGAGGCGGTGAGGTACAAGAGAGCCAATCATACTTCAACTCTTTTGATCAACGGCTCGCCGTCCTCATCTCGGGTCAAGTGTGGCCGTAGAAGCCATCGAGTCGACACCGCTTTCCATCACCCATGTCGAAACGTCTCAGGAGATCACGGGTGTACTTGCCTTGATGCAAGAAGGTACCCTCCCGAGTCTGCTTGATTTGGAAGCCAAGGAAGAAAGTCAACTCACCCATCATGCTCATCTCAAACTCGGTGCTCATGACATCCGAGAACTGTGAAACTAGAGCATGAGAAGAGCCGCCAAAGATAATGTCATCGACATAAATTTGGGCGACGAAGGTCATTGCTGCCGGCGAATGAACAAGGTCTTGTCAACTTTACCCATCTCAAAATCATGTCTCAATAGATAGGACTTAAGCCTCTCATACCAAGCTCTAGGGCTTGCTTAAGTCCATACAATGCTTTGGAAAGCTTGAAGACATGACTAGGGTATTTGGGGTTCTCGAAACACGGAGGTCGTCGACATAGACTTCTTCCTCAATGAAGCCATTGAGAAAGGCACTCTTGACGTCCATCTGGTAAAGCTTGAAACCCTTAGAAGCGCAAAGGCAAGCGAATTCTAATGGCCTCAAGACGAGCTACAGGGCAAAGGTCTCCTCGAAATCCGCACCCTCAACCCGGGAGTACCCCTGCAACCACCCTAGCCTTATTTCAATGACTACCCCATCCTCACTTTGCTTGTTCTTGAACACCCATTTGGTTCCAATGATATTTTGATCTCGAGGGGCTCAACAAGCGCCCGCACCTTGTTTCTCTCGAAACTCTCTAGCTCCTCATGCATGGCGTTGACCCAAGACTCGCCGATAAAGCATGACAAACGCCCTTGGGCTCAAAGGAAGCTACGAAGGCAGAGTGGAGATGTAAAAGTGACACGCCGACTTGGAACGTGTGACTCGCTCAAATAGATCTCCAATCATCCGCTCGTAAGGATGAGATTTTTGGATATGTCTTGGAGGTCCGGATGAGATGAAGAAGTGGCCTCTACCTCGTTACTGACGGGTAGGAACAGAGCCACTAGCTCCGTAATAGCGAAGGTAAGGGCCGATCGCCTCGAGGTGCGGTGGAAGAAGGAACCTCAAGGGGTGGAGAAAGGACTGGATCGGTAGACAACCCTCATCTCCATCATCCTCATCATCCACAAAGATGGTCTCGGACGCTCTAGTGAACTCGAGATATCGGGCCTAGTCCCTGACCGCCTCATCGAAAGTTACCTCACGTGTTTCTACCATTTTACTAGACTCGCAGCCTGCACCCTATAGGCCCGCCAAGAAGTCGAGTAGCCCGTAAAAAGTCCATCACAAGAACGTGACTCGAACTTATCTAGGTTCCGGACTTGAGAATAAAACACTTGCAACCAAACACACGAAAATGAGAAACACCGGCTTTCCCGTATCTCAACTCATAAGAAGTGCGGTGCAAGTGTGCCCAAGAAAACTCGATTGGAAACATGGCACGCGGTGGCTATAGCCTCACCCAAAACTTCCGCGGTGTAGAGTACTCATCAAGCATCGCCCGGCCATCTCGACCAAGGTACGGTTCTTTCTCTCCACAACGCCATTCTCACGAGGGACGATGGAGAAGAGAACGGTGCTCTACACTGTCTCACCACGAAACTCTCAAAGTAGGAATTCTTGAACTCGTGCCATTGTCATCGCGGATCGCTCGTAAGGCACCGGAAGCTCAACGAAAGCCTCTTGAAAAGACATCGAAATGTGAAAACGCCTCATCCTTCGAGGCTAAGAAAACACCCAAGAGTACCTCGAGAAGTCATCGACACGACAAGAACATACCACTTCCTCCCGCCGATCGCACTCGAGCTGGTCCAACCGTATCCATATGGAGCAGCTGTCCCGGTGCATCGGTCATAGTAACTGTGATCGGAGGATGAGAAGCGGCAACCATCTTGCCGCGTGCAAGGCATGGAGCGCAAACAAGATCTTTGACCATCTTGAGTTTCGCAGACCACGAATGAGATCGTGGCCGCTAACTCGAGTCAAATGGTCAAATCCAATATGACCAAGTCTCCTATGCCGAAGGAAAGGTCGCGGACTCGAAGCAAGCAAACAACGGAGAGGATCACCAAAAGACTCGTAAAAATCAGCACGAAAGATCCTCCCAAAACGAGAAATCCCGCAAACCGGACTCACCAAGAATCAAGAATTTTGCGCTTGTTCTTCTTAAAGCTCACCTCGAAATCGTCATCGGTGGTCGAGAGACTGAAAGCAAATTGTACTGCAGCTTACTAACCAAGGCAACATCTTTTAAAACAAATGAATCATTAATACGACTATACCTTTGGCGATGACGCGCCTGAAGAAGCATCTCAAGGTGATCGTCTCATCACCGGAGCTCGGGCAAGGAAGAAAACCAACGGAATCTCCGGTCATGTGTCGTGAACACCGGAGTCTACAAGCCAAACCTTTCCTTCCTCGCCCGTGAACCCGAGTCAACAAGAGAGCAAAGTCTCGATCGGGATAAATCAACATAGATTTTGGCACCCAATACCGAGTCACACGTCGAGCGTAAGAAGTAGTCACGCACGACCGACCTCTAACTACCCTACGCCTCCGTCGCTCAAAGAAGCGTAAGGTCTATGTGCGACTGGTCGTTGCCGGGTCCGACCGCTACGGAGAGCGAGTGAGCACCGGCGACGCCGATCACGCCGCGGGTAGCTATCTCGATGGAAACGAGATCTACCCTCGGGATGGCGGAAGTCACGACCGAGGGGAGCACGAGGACGAAAACAAGACTCGGAAAACCAAGTCCCTGTCGCCCAAAATTACCAACAAGAGCAAGCCTAGACCTCGTGTTGGTCTTAGGTGCACTCAAGGTCCGGGCTGACCACGAATACGCCTAAGAGACTCAACACGGTCTCTTCGCGATCTTGGCGCTTGAAGCAATGGTCAAACAAATGCCCATCCTTCGGATGTAGGTGCAATGATACCGCCTCCGAGGGGTCAAGTAGCATGAGATGGCTTCGCCGAGAGGTCAAGCTGCAGTGAAATCACCTTGTCGTCGAAATCCTTGGACAAAGCCCGCGATCTAAATTGAACTTTCTTGTTCTTGGGCTTGACCTCGATCACACCGCGGCTATGGGTCCGAGCACGACGTGGATGTTTCCTCACATCCTCACGAAATCATATCCTAGACCCTGCTTGAACTTGCAAATTTTTGATTGGTCTAGAATAAGATTGAGATCCTTCTTGCCTCCTACAAATTTCTCGAGAGTGTTCATAAGGCACCGACACTCCCGAAAGAGAGAGGTGCAAGAAGAGCAAGGAGGAGGAGAAACAAAGAAGGTAAGGGAGCAGGAGAACACCAACAGCGGAGGGAAGATCGGCTTGTGCACGCACGTACCGACGTAGAAGGGACAGCCCCATCGCTAGCAGTGTTGGTTCGCATCGCTAGGCGTCTCTACCTTACCCGGGCTTCTCCCCTTCTTCACAATCACATTACAAAGACAAGGTGGCTTCTCTAGTAGGTCCTTAGTTAGCTTCACACATTTCTCATCAAATGCAATCAAGTTAGATTTTAGTTTGTTACAACTAATGCATGGTGAGCTAACAGGTCCTTAGAAGCAAACCGAGCCAACTTCTTATCATGATCAATCATTTCTTGAAACTGCTTGGAAACAGATTCAAGCTCGTGATCGCTTTAGGACAATTCACACATGAAGCAATAGGCTCAAGTAGAAAAGCTTGTAATTCAAAGAATTTTATGATCTCGCCTGCTTTAGGTTCATCTTCAAATTGTTACAACTTTCACAAGTCTCGCAGATCGAGAAGCAATGTATAAAGACCTCTAAAAGCATTATCCTTATCCTCACATGAGGTGCAAGAAGTAGTCTCAACGGTAGATGAAGGAAAAACAATCCTAGACATCTCTAGTTCAATGAAAGGACTAACATTCTCCACCTTAAGAATATCTAGCTCGAGGTCACACTATCATATGAAGTCCTTAGCTTCTCCATATCACCAATCAAGGCGGGGCATGTATCACATTCGTCACGAGAGGAAGCGGATGTAAGTGAAGTAAGCTCGTGACAATCTAGCTACTTCCTTCTCTAACTCAAGACACCTAGCCTTAGCTCTAGCATGAAATCCACCTAGCTTAAGAAAAGCATGATTGAGCTGGTCATAGGTGGGGCATACCTCGTCCGAGTCGAGAGTACTCATTGTCGCTCGGTTCGCCCTCGAGGCCATGAAGCACATGCCGGGAGAAGTCTTCGCCGCTCTTGGGGTCTTGATCACCCGTCCGTCGTCGTCGCTCCATCCCTCCACCTCGCCGAGGTCAAGGTCGTCGAACGCGAGAGGACGCGTGGAAAAGCTTCTTGGCCTTCCCAAAGTCGCGAACTTCTTCTTGCCTTGCGTCGAGCCGGAGGCTTCTTGTTGCGGTTCTTGTCGGTGTAGTCGTTCTTGACCGAACCGCCGTAGTCGTTCTTGCCCTTCTCCGCTTTGGGGCGCTTGCTCGAATGTGGTTGGGGCCACCACACTCAAAGCAAATCAATGGTCCTCTTCTTTCCATCCCTCCTCCTCTTGTAAGCATGGGAGAACTTTCGAGCTAGGAGGGCCACTGTTCATCCTCTAGCTGCTCTAACTGATCATCAGCTACATCACGAGAGCGATAGGGAGAACCCGCAAAGAGAATCAGCAGAAGAACCAGAAGCAGCAGTGGGATCGGTGACTAGTGCCATCGACTGAGACTTCGACCGACGAGAGACTATGTCAATCTCGTGAGTCTTGAGGCGCGAGTAAAGCGTGTCAAGAGTCAAGGTCGAGAGGTCCGTGGTGTCCTTGATGGTAGTCACCTTCATCTCCCAAACCCGAAGATCGAGTGCAGAAAGAATTTGTCGAGCGTTATCCGAGTCGGAGTATGTGAGACCGACGGCTCGGAGGTTGCTCAAAATTTTGTGAAAGCGAGAAAAGCACTCGTCAAGGGACTCACCAGCAAGCATCTCGAATTTGCTGTAATCGCGCTTGAACTGGTCTTGTCGCACCGTCTTTATTTGGGTGGTGCCCTCATGGTAAGCATTGAGGGTCACCCAAATATCGAATGCCGACGTCAGGTGAGAGATGCGATCAAATTCGCTTCTGCTCAATCCCTGAATGATGATGTTCCTTGCCTTTGCGTTTGCCTCAACATCAGCCATATTCCCGGCATTGATGTTCTCATCGGTGGAACAACAAACCGGACCTTGACCTTTCGCCAGATGGCGAGCCTCGAGCTCGGATGTAGGTCTCCATCCGGCTCTTCCAGAATGGAAAATCCATCCCATCAAAGATCGGGGGCTTGGTCGAGTACTTGTCCGTCGCCATGGCTCTTGAGACCGGTTAAAGATCTATCAAGAAGAGCTAACCGGCTCTGATACCAATTGTAGGACCGAAATGGCGACAGAGGGGGGGTGAATGTCGTTCTCTTCTAAAATCGCCCCCGAGAATTCGCACACTGCAGAAAGAGGCAACTCACAGAAAATTAATTCTCCTAAAACTGGAACGCATGCGATACTAAAAAATTCAGCATAAATCAGAGAGTAATCAGTAAAAATTTCAGCTGAAAATATTGCCGTTTGATCTGCATGCAAAAACACCAAAGATCAAGAAAAGAAATAAAAGAAAAGCAAGCAGAGACTCAGAGAGAAGGATTGAATGCTTCCTGGACGTGAGAAGTAAGGAGTTACTAGTAGTACACTGCAGTGGTGCCGAACACAGAAAAGAGTAAAAACAAAAGAACAACAACAGGCAAACCAAAGCTGCAGTCAATAGACTGTGAACTCAACAGAAAGTGAAAGCCAAAGAAGAAAAGAAAAAGATCGCCTGGGAAAATAAACTACCAAAGCTGCAGATAGATAAGAAAGGAAGTAAACAGCCACTGCTGCTCTCTGATCTGCAGATTCCTTTCTTGTTTGTTTTCTTCGGCTGGAAGACCACTTGCTACACAAGTTCAATCCCAACCGAGTGAACACAAAGAAATCAAAGTGTGCTGTTCTTAGCCGAGAGACAGATTAGAGGTAAAATAATACTACAAAGAAGAACCAGCAAATCTGAAAGTTGCAGCAAAAGCAACAGTCGGCAGTAGTGAAATGGTGCAGCTAGAACAACAATTCGGCACAGTGAGGAGATCAATTCTGCACAGCTGAACAAAACAGTATCCAACTGCTCAAAGGAACTCATTGCATACGAGATGAACCACTCGGCAGCGGCTTGAAACTGCAAAGAAAAGCGAAACGAGAATAGTGAGAACGGTTGTCGCAGAAAACGGAGTTACTCCACTGAAAACTGAAATTACTGCCGAAGTTATCGCCGAGAATCAAGTCATGATCGTAGCCGAACACAGAAAACAGATTGACAGAAAAGCAGAAGATGTCTCAAGCTACAGCCGATTCTTAAGTGCAGAAAAAGAAGACTGAACGCAAGGAGAAATGAAAACCTGAGATTTCTGCATACTGCACCAAAAACCGAAAATGAAGAGGCTGAACTAGTCAAAACTGAAACCACCAGAAAGGATTCACAAAATTGATCATGAAATCTTTTGCTCACAACAGAGAATGATCAACTATCGTGAGGAAATGCAAGAACCGAGACAAAAGAAGGAAGTAATCAAGAGCTTATATCCAACTCATCCAATCTCTCATAGAAGCCAACATAAAACCATACTTTTCACAAAGCATTCCAAGAAAGATTACAAGACTCTCAATCCATCCTCTCAATCCTCAAGAACACCAAGAGCCTCACAAGCTTCTTGGGAGGAACACAACACACACAAAGATATGAATAAGCTCACAAGTGTCCTAAGGGGTATGCAGCCCCTCACCTCTATTTATAGCCCTTGGCTAACGGGTCTCCAACCCGTTACGCCGGCTAAACCCTAACGGAGCCGTCTCCCGCTTGTGCAGCCTTGCGAAATTCCCGCCGCCCCTCCCCGCACCTTCCGAGAAGCTTCGCGCCCTTGCCTCGCACGCCCGCAACACGTCGAGTCCACGCTGCCTTCGACACCTCATGACCGTTCGACCTCAGCGCCACCTGCGCCTAGTCCGATCCACCGTGTCTCGCCACGACTCCGCCTCGCTGTCCTGCAGACACACAGACAAGAAAACACATCACATAGCACCGCTCGATACATGAACTTGTAAATAGCATAAAACAAGATCAAACATGTCGCAATATCAGAATATACATCCTAACCCATACGACTAAGTTTGACCAAAGTCCGACCGAGCCCGTTGCACCCATGCAACGTCAAGGTCCGAACAAACCTACTCAAACTCGACTTTTCTTAAACCGATGTCAATTACTCATCATACACAACGGGATGACCTCCACATGGTCTCTCAGAATACGGTATCACCTTAACAATTCCAACAAAAGAAGAGTTGAAGACCACAACACATTAATTCTTTAAGAACTAATTAAAATCCCTCAACACGACACTTTGCTTAAAACAATTTCAGCTACCACATAAATCATGAGATCAAAGATCGCATACACACTATCAAAACTTTTGATTTAAATAGTACCAAGGAATTTATTCAAATTCTTCTATTTAATGAACCTTCAACATTACCATCATAACCACAAATGGACCAACATACTAACATCAGAATAATACATTCTTAACAAGCATCATCATATCCTCAACTCCCTTCATAAACTTTTCCAAAAGAAACATAAGAAATCATTGCATCATGTTTCTAATATCTAAGTAAGGTTGCAACTACTTGATCTAGGAGAACCTAGTGCATAAGCCACATAAATAGAACAAAGCTCTTAAACAAGATGATACTAGAACAAGATAATCTCGAAATCATGCTAGTATAAATTTCTTACTAGATTTCATATATTCCATTCTTTATTGGTGCTCAACTCTAACTTAGCACCAATTGATTGTACTCTATTCACTATTGGCAATAATTGATTATTATTCGGTCATAACAACATTCATGATCCTAACTCCATTTTACAATTATAAGACATTCATGAGCATAGATTTTGTATCCTACCTTACATTCGAAATTAGAATGGAAATGACTTTAAACTTCAATGATACCATTTCGTAAGACAAGTTTCTACAAGTCAATGCATCAACCTTCATCTATTCCTTTATACATATTTCAACAATCTAGCATGGTAAAAGATAGATGAAACTAGCAATTGTGCATGCTCATAAAGCATCTAAATAAAAGACATATTAAGGGTCAATATTACCAAGGTAATATTCTAACACCTCCTTACTTAATCATTCCAAACGGTCGGATTAATTACTAAAGACACAGATAATTCAATTTATCCAATCATGATAGACATTTTAACAATCATAATAATCATTCCGGTTCTTATTACACACTCCTCAATAACTCCATGAGTTACTATCATGAGTAAACAAATTCTTAATCATAGTTCTTCTAAAAACTATTACAGGGCAATATCAAATTAAACAACTACACTTCCAAGGATACTAGTAAAAATTTAATTATACACTATGCTAACATATCAACCTGATAATTCAACCTTATGAATTAGTTTATACGACTACCACCATCCACTTAAGCATAGCAAAACAACATAAAGGATTTTAACACTCTCTTTCAAAAGGAAAAGGAACAATAAACTTCAACACTCGAGGTAAAGAGAAAACATAGATCCAAAGCTTTCACATAACAATGAGTTTTGCAACTCAAAATTCGCATTAATAAAAGAAAACACCAAGCGAACAATGAGCCATGATTCGCAACAAGACAAACTCCCACGAAGGAACTAACCTTACAAATCAACAAAAAGCACGGTAGCAAAGTATCTCAAGAGTCCGGAAAGAAACAATAATCGCTTCAAGGAATGTAGAGACCAATTGCATACCCTCAACTGCAAGAACCACAATCTCAAAAGAAATTATTAACTCCAATCACCAAGAATTGGCGAAATCAACTTAAGGATAATAACAACTTTTCTAATAAATTCACCCAACACCGCAATTAAGTTACCCGAGGTAGCTACATTGCTAATCCTCATACTACAAACAATGATATAATCTGGCAATACCAAGGTAGCACATCACAACATCTACATCATATCATTGACTATTCTCACCATAACATCATAGGAGCAAATCATAATCATACAAGATTATCAATAAGCATACAAGATTATCTCATAATGTAAATCATCAATATAACATGTCAAAAGCATAAATGCAATGCTTGACCCATCCCATCCCATCTGCACCAAGTGTGTCAATTTAATAGTTTAATTACCACGGACCTAAAGCCCGCTCGATACCAATCAGTAACACCCACCAAACAATGGCCCGAAATGCTACCAAACTAACAACATAATAAAACTATGCTAAGGCATTCTATAAAATTTCGCAGAGCCTCCTTTGTTTATTGATAAAATGAAGTTCTAACAATATTATCAAAAGGTATGAATAACCGCAAGCAAAGTAATTTGGCTACTAAGCGTAAACATCTATAAAACTTAAGTAAAGCACTAAGCAATATGAAGAAGTTCTAATCCATTATTACATCTTAATCAAGGTCATAATCAAATACCACTTGAACTAATCAACAAATAATAATTAGAGTTCTCTATCTTCTCCATGGTGAATATTTCGCAAGTGCAACAATACTAATCCTCTTTATTCCCATGCATGCTTGACCTCGTGAAGGTACCTAAAATAAACAAACAACAACAAAACAACGAAGAAGAGTGAGTCCAATGACTCGCAAGTATAATCAGTAACAAATGCAAGTATGAACATTAACTCTCAAGTTAAACATATTACATATGAATTTCATGCTATGCATTATGATCAAAAGCTCCTCTTTCTCATCTCTTTCGCATTTTACCGGTAATGCGGAGTGTGCATCCGTCAATGCATACCCATGCCTGTACCCTCGGGTACAGAGACCAATTGCCCACACTCCGCAAGTGTGGGGACCTCGATGCTTGATCACCGCATGATCAAGACTTCAACAATTCTCAATATGATGCATATATGTGAATGTATCAAAAGATAACGAGCATTCACCATACTACGCATCAACCAATCTCATAAATGCCATAATGTAAATGAACATAAATAGCATTCTCAATTCATCACTTACTCATACTCACAATTTAAACAGTCATGATTCAACCATCATCCAAACAATTCAACAAATCCATAAACACACAGATTTTCACATCACAAATATACTTGCCTCAACCATGAGAAAATGAAGAACACGTAGAAGGCACAACCCCCGGAATCCGCTCTCCTCCTGAATATTTAATTAATAATTACCAACATGACAGTAGCGGGTTTCTAGATATAAAATAACAGCAAACCCAATTAACCCAACAATTTATCTCAATTAAATCCCCAACTCCCCTCGGCTAAATCTGCCCAACCACAGACAGCCGACTTCCAAAAATCATAACTTTCAGTATGTAACTCCAAATTAAGCGTTCTTGGACTCTATAGAAATATAATTAAATTATCTACAAAAACTTAGTTGGGGAGACTCTCTGATTCTGCCATTAACTAGCCGATCCAAACCCTTTTCTAAAGCATCCAAATTCACGTCGGACTCTCTGGACAGCGCACTAAAACAGGCATAACTTTCGCCCAGAAATTCGGAATCCGGACTTCTTTACCTCTATTGAAAGCTAAGAAACCTATCTACAACTTTCTCAATTTGAAGGACTCCTGAATCGCAACTATTTCCGTCGCACAAACCGATCTACTAAACTCTGTCCAGAACTACCCTGATCTGCAGAACAGTAACACTAGAAAATTCATAACTTTCGCTACACAAATCCGAATCACGTGTTCTTGTACTCCCTGGAAAGATAATTAAACCCTCTACAACTTTCTAGAAGGGGTCCAGACCTGAATCCCGACGAAACTAGATTAAAACCGCCGAGAAACAACTACCATCCCAGCAGCCCAGAAAACCGACGAATCTAACTTGATTAAAAACCAATCTAGAGACTACCAGGGATTACCCTTGACGACACGACGACGAACACGTCGACGAACACGACGAACACGGCGACGAACACGCCCGCGATCTCCTCCTCTCTTTCCTCCGGATCCACGCGGTACAGCGACGAACGTCGGCACGGCGCACCGGGGGAGGAGACGACGACGATGAAGACGACGACGGCGCACCGGAAGAAGACGCGAGGGCAGCACGGGCGGCGGCTGCTGGGTGGAGGCGCAGGGGTGGAGGCGCAGGGGTGGGGGCTGCCTAGGGTTTTAAGAGGTGGCCTCCTCCCTCTTGGGCCAAGAAAACCCACCGGCCAAGGCCTAGGCCCAGGTTGTCTTAAATTTTCATAAAACCCCTCAAAACTCTTATAAATTTAATTATTTCACAAAAGTCCCTCTCTCTATTAATTAAACAATTTCCGGGGTATTACAAGCTCGTCTTGAGGCCATTAGAATTCTGCTTGCCTTTGCACCTTCTAAGGGTTTCAAGCTTTACCAGATGGATGTCAAGAGTGCCTTTCTCAATGGCTTCATTGAGGAAGAAGTCTATGTCAGACAGCCTCCAGGTTTCGAGAACCCCAAATACCCTAGTCATGTCTTCAAGCTTTCCAAAGCGTTGTATGGACTTAAGCAAGCCCCTAGAGCTTGGTATAAGAGGCTTAAGTCCTATCTATTGAGACATGATTTTGAAATGGGTAAAGTTGACAAGACCTTGTTCACTCGCCGGCTTGGCAATGACCTTCTGCTCGTCCAAATTTATGTCGATGACATCATCTTTGGCGCCTCTTCCCATGCTCTAGTTTCACAGTTCTCGGATGTCATGAGCACCGAGTTTGAGATGAGCATGATGGGTGAGTTGACATTCTTCCTTGGCTTCCAGATCAAGCAGACTCGGGAGGGTACCTTCTTGCATCAAGGCAAGTACACTCGAGACCTCCTGAGACGATTTGACATGAGTGATGGAAAGCCAGTGTCGACTCCGATGGCTTCTACAGCTGTTCTAGACCTAGATGAGGATGGTGAGCCAGTCGATCAAAAGGAATTCAGAAGCATGATTGGCTCTCTCTTGTACCTCACTGCCTCGAGACCGGACATACACTTCTCCGTGTGTCTTTGTGCTCGGTTTCAGGCTTCTCCTCGCGTATCTCACCGCCAGCAAAGGAAGCGCATCTTCGGTACCTTCGAGCTACCATTGACTCGGTATCTCGGTACTCTTCCTCATCCTGCTCATCCCTTAGAGCCTATTCGGATGCGACTTTGCCTACAGAGGATAGATAGGAAGAGCACTGGCACCGCCGGTTCATTGGCACTTCTCTCGTTTCCTGGTCCTCGAGGAAACAGTCCGGTGTTGCATAGTCCACTGCAGAGGCCGAGTACGTTGTCGCACCCGCTTGTCGTAGCTGTGTGCTTTGGATGGTCTCGACTGCGGGACTTTGGGTTGCTATCGATCGTGTTCCGCTCTTCTGCGATAACACGTCTGCGATTAGCATTGCTAAGAACCCAAGACAAGACTCTCGGACCAAGCACATCGATATCGATATCACTTCCTTCGAGACCATGTGGAGAAGGGTGACATAGTGCTCCGGCCAGGAGAGTGACCACCAGTTGGCTGATATCTTCACCAAGCCTTTGGATAGCACGAGATTTTCAGCTCTGCAGGGAGTGCTTGGGGTGGTTTGTCCTTATGGACTGTTGTGAGGGGGAGCTTTGGGCCTTACTGCTTTATCATATTATTTATGCTTTTGTCTCTTTTCTGTTGCATTGCATTTGGGTGCATTGGGTTAGTCCTCCTAGCATAGGCTAGAGTGTTTCTCACGTCTAGTTTGCTTAGACTTCCTACTCTTATCTTATGCTTTCAGGATGCTCTATTAGCTGTTTCTTATCTCACTAGATTGAGCTCACTCACTTCTTGTGATCTAGCGAGGGTCGGGCCACCTTCTGCAGACAGTGGCAGTGCGTGTTTGCTCTCTAGTGTATGTTTTACGGTCACTATTAGTCCCGGAGTCATATGGGGTAGATGAGAGTCGATCGAGCCATAGTATCCTCTATATCTTATCTATGCTTTAAGGACTCTTGCTTTCTTTGCCGCCTTCTCGTTTTATTGCTTTGGTTCAAGGGAGTTCATTTGGGAGCTCGAATGTAATATTGACTTAACTCAACTTGAACTAAAAGTTGCATCACATGTTGAGGGGGAGCTGGATTTTTCTGCATGTTATTCTACATTGTAATATAAATACATTGAGCCTTGATTATTATCCGGTTATGACATGCTTACGATGCTTTACATCTTGCCATGATTTATGCTTATTTGCTAGATTTATCATGACTTCATATGTGTAGACTAGCTTATGCCATGATGAGTTAATTAAACTTGCTCAATTTACACTAAAACTTGTCATGATTAGCACTCGAGTTTAGTCTTTCTTGAGCTATCCTTTTATGATTCATGCCATGTCAAATAGGTCGAGTTGAGCGTTGAATCTCTTTTGAGCCTTAGATTGAGCCGTCTTAAACTCTTGATGTAACATGAGTTAGTACAACTTGTCAAAAGCAAAAGATCTCTTTGTGCGAAAAACCGATCTCACCAATTCTTTCTCATGAGACGGCTTGCCATTGCACTAGGCATGAACTCGGGGAGTTTTGGATGACCTAGACTATCTTTTAAGCTTCTTGCTTGGAGTAGTCGCAGAATGGCTTGAGATCTAGCACATGATAAAAATATTGGTTGAAAACAACCATAAGTTCCAAAAGAAAATGTCATTTGTGCTCAATTTGCTTGAGCTATCAAAAGAATCAAGTACTTGAACCATTGTTTCACTCTTGAGTATATAACACTCTATTTGGACTCGATATTAGATTCTTGGTTCCGCTTAGCTTGATTGACATGGCTTGCATCATCCTTGGATATCTCTAGCTAGACATTGCCTTTTGGATGACTTGACATGGTAACAAAATGCTCAAATACTCATATTGTCATCTAGTAGCTTCTAGCTGGTTTATACATACCTTGTCATGATCTAGATAGCCCTTCATTGAATTATGGCTTGGTGTAATACATTATGGTCATTTTGGATAATTCTCATGGCTCAAAATGCTAAGAATAAACAAACTTCGACATTTCATCCAATTTGATATCATATTCTCTTTTACATCTTGATGTGTTTATTGCCAAAAGGGGAGAATATTGGAGAAAAGATTGTTGAACTCAAGCTTTGAAAAATTGCTCTTTGAGTTGCTCTAGTGATTCTTTCGTCGACATGGTCATAAGTTTAATTTCCCTCTTTTGGACCATGTTGGATTTTTCAAACCAAACTTCTATGCCTTTTTCGGTGTTTGTCAATATACTCATCAAGGGGGAGATTGAGAGACCATGTGAGAGGTGCTCCCATGTTTGTGATGAGTAGTTGACTCATGTGCTGAAAATCTGGAAATTGGGTTCAGTTGTCTTTGCTCCCGCATTTTTCGAACTATCATAGCAGTGTTCACGGTACTACCGACCAGTGACTTCCTACCGTCTTGTGTAACGTAATGTCGGGCATAAAATCTGGGTTTGGTTTGATCATTGTGTTGATTATGGTTTATGGTTATTCCATTATCTCGAGCGGTGCTATGTGATGTGTTTTCTTGTTTGTGTTGGCTGCAGGACATCGAGGAGGAGTCGTGGCGAGACACGGTGGACCGGACTAGGCGCAGGTGGCGCTGAAGTCAGAACGGTCGGGATGTGTCGAAGACGAGTGGACTCGAGGTGGTTGCGAGGTGTACACGACAAGGAGCGCGGAAGCTTCCCGGAAGGTGCATGAGGGGCGAAACGGGAATTTCGCAAGGTTGCACAAGTGGAAGCGGGCGCCGTTGGAGTTAGCGGGCGTAACGGGGCGGAGACCCGTTAGCCAAAGGCTATAAATAGAGGTGGGGGGCTGCATGACCCCTTGGAACACATGGAAAGGTTTTAGGGTTTTCTTTAGTCAAAAGAGCCTTTGGAGATGTTGTTTTGCTTTAGGCTTTAGTGGGTGAGAGTGGTTGTGTGCAAAGAAGGCGCCTCCACCCTGTGTGTGTTCCTCCCAAGAACTAGGGAGAGTTCTTGGTGATCTTGAGGATTTGAGAGAGGGAGAGAGTGGAGATGAGTTGAGAGTCTTGTAATCTTTCTTCTTGTGTGAATGTACATGGTATCGGGACTCCTTTGTACTCATCTTGTGATCTGGAATGAGAATCTGAAGTTTCTTGTTACTCCCGTGCTCTCTGTTCTTCGTTTTTCCTTTTTGGGCGAGTTCTTGATTCTCTGATTTTTGCGTTGTTTCTTGCCCGGGAAGTGTAAAACGGATTGCTCTGTGATGGTATAGTACCCCAAGGTCATTTGATCAAGTTTTCCCAAGAGCAAATCAAGTTTAATCTCGCCATGGTTTGAAGCCTTCTCTGTTCTTCATGGCTTATTTCTAGGGTTTTGCCCCAAATCTTGTTTTCCTCTCTGTGATGGCTTGAATCTTGGCTTGTAGAGTCGCGTGGCTATTGCTAAGATATCTGCAAAATCTCTTGGCCAAAGGATTAGAGTTGGAATCGAATTTTGGATTTTTGGGCAACCCTCTGTATTTTTCGGGTTTCTTGTCCTCTCTTTTGATTCCCTAGAGGAATCTTGAAATTAGTTCTTGGCTAAGTCTTCTGGGAGTGTTTCCTAGTTATCCTCAAAGTTTCCCAAGCCAAGAACCCAAGATTCTCGTGAATTTCGGATTTTTCTCGAGTTTCACAGTCTTTGTTCTTGGTGCGGTACTACCTCTCCTCGAGAGGTACTACATCAAAGGTACTACCGCAGTTTACACAGCAGTAGTTCCGCTCAACGGTACTACCGCTCCTGTAAGTGGTACTACCGCTCACCGGCAGAACAGCCTGAAATTCGCTTTTCTCTCTGGATTTGATTTCTTCTCTTAATCTGATTTTTCCAGTGAGTTCTTCTCTGCTTTGTGAGTACTTGAGGGGAGGATTTTATTTTTGAAAGGCACCATTCACCCCCCCTCTGTTGCCATTCTGGTCCTTCAATTAGCTTCTCCTCCATGGCTCCAATTCCAGAAACTTCACATCGTTCGAACCTGAGAACACACAGCACATTGGAATGAGGCAGTATCCAGTTCTCATGTAAATTATAACCAAACTCAATGAGGAGCGAATTCACCTGTTGGTTAATTTGTTTACCTCGTGCTCGTGTAATCGGTCTAATTGGGATATCCTCGTCATCTTGTACACTTGAAGTGATGAACGATGAACTAGTATCGACGAGACCTTCTAAACGCATCTTCACTTTAGGTTTGTACAGAACGAGTATGGGTCTGCATATAAATACATAACATAGTAGCTGGTATGTATCTCCAAATATAATAATTAAAAACCCAATTAAATTAGAGTTCACCTGATAATATTTAATGCGGCTCAATAATTCCTTTTAGTCAAATAATATATTTAACTCATAAACGTTAAATATCCGCATCAGGCGGCTGGCGGCCAACGGCCATGGCGGTGCCCGGAGAGAGATGGGGGTTAGAAGGAGCTAGAAGAAAGGGGAGGTAGGAGAGAGTGGCGGGCAAGGCTGGGCGGCGAGATGGCTACTGCGTGGTAACGGGGAGGGATCTGGTCCAACCAGGTGTCGACCAAGGAGGAGTTAGAGAGATTTAATTTATTTTTGATTCAGAAACACTAGAAAATTTAGTAAAAGCTTACAAAATAGCAAAAACATTCCAAATAAAATTCTAAAAAATTCTATGATTCACAAGGAACTCAGCAAAAATAAAAAAACTAGATTTAACCATCAATAATTACAAGTTGCCATATATATTTTTCTAGGTTAAAATAAGAAAGGAGAAAAGAAATTCTAGAAAATCCAATAAAACCCAAATAAATTAAATTAAAATTTGGGGTGTCACATCCATCCCCCAAGTGAGTATCCGAACCCTCGCTTAGGTCCATCCCTTAAGTGAAGACCCTTGCTTAGGTCCATCCCCTAAGTGAGTATTAGGAAGCTTTGGTCCTAATACCTTAGTGAAGGGAACCCCTACGAACAAAGCTACCCAAAATGCCCTCATTGCTTCGGCCTACTAAAATGCAAGGCTAGTTCTAGATAACTTAATTAGCTAAAGCTAGATCCCATATAACACATGCGGTTGTATGCTTAGACTTAGACATGCGACAACATCATTCGGTCCATAATTGACCTAGGCGAGAATCTCTCCCCCTATTTACATGCGAGATACCCTCTCACACTTTACAGTTTATCATATAACTCTCCAAGATTTTTTATTTTATTTTATGTCAAACTAACAGAAGTTCCTACACTGGTCCAACATTTCAAAATTACCAATGTCCATATATAATTTTTTCTAAAAGATCAAACTTAGCGAAAATTATCACGTGGCTAAGCATCTTGACCATATATTCAATGTAATATACCCAAAATGACATTAAATATCATCTAATCCATGTTCCAAAGGTTACAACAATAAGGATATCAAATTTGCAAGGAGGTTCAATACATTCAAACGGATATAACTACCATTAACCATAGTAAAGCAATTCTAGTGGAACATACATGTATGCATAATAGATTTTGTAAACAATATACAATAATTAAAATATTAGAATCAACATGGTTAAAGGAGGTTCTTACCTTGCTCTTGTTGCTTAGAGAATGGTTCATATGCATTCTCGAAATTGTCTAGCACAACGGTGTCTATTTGATGAAATCCAAATATATACAAATAAGGGGCAAATGAATTTAAACAAAGAAAAAACTTAAATATTTTATTTTTGCATATTTGTATAGAGCATCATTTTATAAAAACTTAGAGACAAACATCACATGCAAAAGTTATGGCCATTTGAATTTTTTCGGCTTGAAAATGCTAAGAAAATGAGAAATGGCACTGTTCTTGAATTTTGATTTTTAATTTGTATTTTTTCTTTCTAAAAAATGGATTTATGGCAACATTAGACTAACATGTGGGCCATGCATGGTAGTGTTTTGTTAATTTCTAAATTAACTCACATGTGGGTCATACATGTCAGCTTCACGAGTTCAAATCATGTTTTAATTATTTATTTACTATGTGGTCCCATGTGTTAGTGACTCATATTTTAGTTTTTAGTTTAAATAAAATTCCTTAACTAATTTTGACTGAGCCTACTTGTCATAGACTCATTAGGTTCAAATCTCTTATTAGAATTAATTAATATTCTGATAGGTGGGTCCTACATGTCATACTCACATGTTTTAAAACCTTATCTGCATGTGGGTCCTATATATCATTCTCATAGTTTTTAAACATGATTTTAAAAATAATTCTAGTTAACTATTTAACCTAGGTCCACATGTCATACTCACAACAAGTTTAAACTTGTCATTAGCACTAGGCTAAACAGCCTAACAGGTAGGGCCCACTGTCAGCGGAAGTAAGATAGAGTTGAGCGAAGCTAAACTCCAGTGAGCTCGCTGGTAGTAAGGGGACCTATAGTTCGGTGTTAACATGGTCAAAATAGAATGGCTAAATCATTATGCACCTCTAGGTACTGACGGTGGATGGTGTTGGCCATGCAATGACAAGAGGCAGTGGTGGTTCCCCAGTGAACTACGGCGTGGGCAAAGGAGGCATGCATTCATGCTAAAACTAATCTATTCGACTCAGGGTGATGTCGCAAAGTGTCTCGGGATTGGCTCAGGGACCAAAGGTCACTAGAGCTTCACCTGAGAGGTATCCCGCGGTGGCCATGAATGGCTATGGTGAAGACTATGCTACGGTAATGCATTTCTAAACTAAACTAGCACATGAGCTTCTAGGAACTACTAGGAGCCTACCAAGGGGGGTTGGTGGCGTCGGGGAAGCTCTGGGGTGGCTAGTCAATGGTGAGCAGTAGCAGCGGTGACGTTGTGCACGGTAATGGCCCACTGGTGGAAGATAGGGTGAGAGCATAGTCGGGTTAGCTCCGTTAGGCAATGTTGATGCTTGAAGAGAAAGAGAACACAAGATGACACAGTTAGACGATGGTGCTTCTAGCTGAAAGCAAAGACGATGGCTCAATTCCAGCGAGGGCCTGCATGAACTGAGTAATTAGCCGAGGGAAAAAGCTTTAGAGAGTATAGAACACAAGATGACACAGTTAGGGCAGCAAGGTGTCCACTTGAGAGCTCAAGCCACCGAGGTGCTTGGCGGAGCATGCTCACTGGTGGGGAGGAAGATGGTACGTTCCAAGCGTGGCGAGCAAGGAAGGCTCAGGTTTTCATGGGAATGAAGCGAGGGTGAGAGGTGGAAGAAGATGGTGCAACTGGATTAGCTTTGTAGGCACGGGATGACCTAGAGGGACGCGCGAGATTTCATGAGCACGGCGTTGAGATGAATGCCCAGTGCTTCTCGGCAACGTATGACACATAGAAAGGAAAAGAAAGGGGGAGCTCAGCATGATGATGTGACTGGTAGGTGAGGCCGGCCAGGTAAGCTAGAAACCACAGACTCGGTCGTCAAAAACTGGCGACATCAGCTACGGTGGAGCAACGTTGGCGCGGTGCATGTGAGCTGGAAGATGAAGCCTGCCAATGGGCCTGACTCGCCAGCGAGTGAAGACTAGACGAACTGACGGGTGATGTACAGTCCCACTCATCAGTGTCAGGACTTAAGTGACCGAAGGAGCAGCCCGACGAGGTGGCCCCACATGGGAGTGAGAGAAAGAGAAAGACTTAAGGCGAGCTGAGTGTTTGGGAAATTTTTAAACACATTAGATGAGCTCCCAAAATTATGAAAATTTTTGTGTATGCTATAGATCATTGTGTAAATTGTTCATAATTTTATCTACTCTAGATCTTTCTCAAAAAATCTAGGAATGTCTCTGTTCTATGTAACAAGCATCATTTTGATTTGAATAAATTCCAGACCATGTTCAAAAATGTTCAAAAAAAATTTCGGTGCCATGAATATGTTTATGAGTTTTGAGATTTTTCTACTGTGAATTCTCCTAGGTTATTTTAGGATCATCTTTTCAAATTTGATTTTGAATTCAAATTGAGTTCTGTCCAATGCACATTTCTTTCCAAAAATTTGTGTTTGTAAGTTGCTTTTCCAAGGAAACTCTAATAAAAGCTAAGAAAATAATATGCAAGCAAAAATTTTAAATTTTCCTCATTTTTGCATTTCCCAGAATCTAGGATGTTACATCGATTTTGGAAATAGTATCTAAGATTTGTCAAGATCATTCATTGGCTCTATCTGATATGATTTCCTAGTAAATACTTGATTATCCCTACAACATAATTAGAGTCCACCGATTGGAATAAAGTACATCTTATCCTTGGTCTACTGCTTCCATAGTAAGTTCAACTGCTAGATAGAGTCGGGGGCTAGGAAAGATATGAGTACTCATTAATTTGAGAAAATGGCATAAACTTTATTGATGATAAAGGTAAGTTTTTTACATAAGAGTACTTCATATTACCTATCCGCTATCTGATAGGGATCCAACCTTCATCTCCTCTACTATCTGGTTCCCGAAGGGCTTCAACTCTTCGAAGAATTTAGTAGCTTCCTCCTCCGAGCAGTCAAATTCCGATCTGAGTGCTTGAAGGTTGAAATTGAGGTTGGAGGTTTTAAGCTTTGCTAATGCAAACCTTACTCCATTAGCAACAGCATTCCTCATGATCCGCATGTGGTTACTTCGAGAAGCCCCAGTAGACTTTGAAGATGTTCAAGTTATCGACCAAGACAATTTACCTTCTTGGTCGCTTCTTCCAAGGAGGATGCAATTGCTTTCAAGGCCATCTCAGCAAGCATGCTATTGAAGAGGGCAATCTTGTCTTAAAGAGCTCCTTTGATGTCTTTCCTCTTCTACTCAGAATCAAGAGCTTTCTCCAGTTCTTGAACTTTGAAAGTTTGCTTTGCACAAGTAACTCAAAATTAGTCAAAATAACTTATAATCAAATTAAGACTAGTCAGGTTTATGATCAGTTACCTTGGTTATTCTTTTCGAACACTTGAACTACTTCTTTATGCTGAAGGGCGTTGTCCTTGAACTTGGTCGACTAGTCTTCGGTCGACTGGTCCTTAGCTTTGAGCATCCCCTCTAGCTTGAGGATGACAATACCCTTTGCCTTAGCCTCTGCTTCATAGTCTTCTAATTATGTCGACCATGACAAAAGAAAGAAGTGAGAAAAAGTAGACATGGGAGCAATAAAAGAAATGATAAGAAGATACTTACTTCTCAATTGCATGCAAAGTCTTGTGGAGTGGCTCGTTCTCGGTCAAAGTAGATCCAAATTTTTCCCTTTCCTTCTTGAGAGTTTCCTTGAACACCTTAATAGTGCTCTTCGACCCATAGATATATGAGAAAAGTTCTATAGATATATAATAAAAGTTAAGTATAAAAATTTACGACCAGAATATAATGAGAAGAAATATTACTACCATTCATCAGCTTCTCGGTGGAGGGTAACCCTTTCTTTCTCCAGGGCTAATGTCCATCTTATCATCTCCCCAACCAAAGCAACTCCTTCCACCAATGTTGAAAAGAAAAGAGGAGAAAAAGAAACTTACAAAAGTTTTGAACAAAACCAAAAATGTATCTTAAGTGATAATGATAAATTACCTGGGCTGCTTTTATCATCATACGATCAGAAGAGTATCTCGGGACCCATCCTCAACTCACAATCTGAGATCTTTGTCCACCAAAGCTCCTCAATCTTTGATTATTGAAGATCCAAAGCTAGTCGGGAATGTCCCTCAGATGTAGGAACTTCTTGATTAGAGAAGAGCTCTCCACCTCCAGTCCTCTAAAGAATGGAGGAAGCATATCTACCCCCTCCTCTTTGACCACTTTCTTCCCAGCAACAATCAGATCCTGTCGAGACTTATCCTTTGCCTCAACATCCTATGATGGGGTTAGAACCACTAAATGTTCCTTAGTCATAGTAGCCGTTGATGATTCCTCCATCAGCTTGGGGGTTGCTATGACCACTCCTTCTTTAGGAGCCTCGTCACATGGACTACTTGGACCAAAGATGATCAGAGTAGTAGAGGTGCTACAAAGAAAGAATGATAAGAAAGAAGAAGTAAGGACTCCAAAAATGCCAAAAGAAATCAAAATGTATGAATTTACACGATGTAACACCCCAGGACCTACATTACCCTGGAATGCCACTAAAACCACTCCACATCTAGCCAAATTACAAGATAAAATAATCTGGCAACAATTCCTAAACAAAATAGGATAAGCGGAAGCATAATCAATTGCTTAAACAGATAGTGATAATCAATTTAATAATTTAAATCAACCTCCAACAATCTAACCGAAGAATAGTTCACAAGTTTAACACTAATAAGTTAAAGTAAACTTTGACGAGATCGCTAGGCAAAAGACTAGAATCACTTTGTCTTTATTATATCATAAATCTATGATCTAAGTGCATTATTGTGGTCCCGCTCTACTTTTCCCATGCATGCTCAATGATCACCTGTAAGGGGGGAAACAAGGGTGAGATAAAAATCTCAGCAAGTAAACTGTTTAACAAGCTAATTAAACTATAACAGTTTAATCATGAACATTTTATTTTGCACAATGACCACGTTTCTATCCTCAACCTCAAATCACCACCAACAACGGTAAATCAATAACAAATAAATCATGTTGGACTACTTTAAAACCTCAACCACTATCACCACCAAAGACAATAAAGCATATGTATGTTTTACTTCACTACTTTATTATTTCTCACATCCACAACTGCTATCAACAATTACTACAAGAGAAAAGAATCTCATGCCACAGTCACAATCCCTACCATACCACAAGGGACGAACTCCATTCCACGACCACATCCACATTCCTCATACCATAAGTAACTCATATGAGCCAATTCTACATTACAACTATGAAGTTGTATATTCCACAATACAACTATGAAGTTGTATATTCCACATTACAACTATGAAGTTGTATTTCCTGCAAAATAACTTCACCACAATACATTGCATAGGTATGCAAATGATCTTTCCACAATACAATGCATATGAATGCGTATGCTCCACAGCACCCTTACCCAACAAGGTAAGAGTGTGCATCGTATAACGGCAATATACGATACTGTACCGGTATGGTCGCGGCTAAGTGCGGCGACATCCACATATGCAAATGTCATGATATGATATGAATGATATGATAATCATAAACCACATGAATTACATATTTTTATTAATTCAGTAATTAATAAATTCCTCACTTAAATTTCTTCATTTTTGTATCTTTAAATTTCTTCATTTATTAAATTCCTCACTTAAATTAATTCCTCACTTAATTAATAAGTGAGGAATGATATGATAATCATAAGCGCATCGTTGCTTCATATTTTTGTATCTTTAAAAATATTAATTCATTTACAGTAAACGATATATTTCTGGATTCCTCACTTAAATTTCTTCATTTTTCATTTAGATCACATATTTTTATTTCTATCCTAGCTAGCTATAACTTAATGCGCAAAACAGAGAATGTTCTCTGTTCTGGCAATCTGGGCAGCAAGATTCTAATGCGTCCCAACCACAGTACAAGGATCTAAAATATATGATTTTTATACAGTAATTAGATTACTGAATTCCCTACATTTTTCTCAATTGCGACCATAATCATGAAAATCATCTACTACCCCTAAATCACACATGAACAGCAATATGTCCCAATCTGCACCCCTGACAAACAACGAGGTTCCTGACCCTGTTACGCCCAGATCCCGCGGCCAAATATTCTGAAAAACATACAAAGCATGGGTCTCGAAGTCCTCTACAATTTTCTTTTGGGGAACATCCACAGAAACAATCGTTTCATATGTCTAAACCGTGCAAACAGACACGCTGCGCGAATTAATCTACAGACAGACAACAGAAAATCTCTAATCGGTTGGCCCACCTCTCCGGACAGCCCAAAATATCCAAATTAGTTGTTTTAATTTACTTTTTAAGTTTGGGCAATTATGCAATTTAATTTTCACCTCCCGCGATTTACCGAAAAATCGGGAAACTCCGTGATTATTTTAGAAATCTACGCCGAATCGACGATCAGGATATTACACACGAATTCTCATAACTAGTACATATCTGATCTTTTTGTTTTTGATGTTAAAGCATCCTGGAGCATAGTTAAAAGCACTTGCCTTTCTCTTCTTCTTGTCAACCGACTTCACCAATATAGCAGTGGTAGGGCCGATCATACCCTTTGAGTCTTTCAACAAGATATACTTGTCCTTAGTCAGATCCTTCATGGGGCAGTCGGAGATAGCTTCTCCGATCACCTGCTCAGAAGATGGAACTCCCTCAATGACCAAAGAAGTCGTCTCCTGCATTGCACTTGGATCTTGAGGAATGGCCACTAGGTCTTCAATTCGGTCTGTCACGACTGTCTCAGAGCCCACAATCGGTGAATTTGGTATCACCATTGGCTCTATGGTCATTGTGGCTCCAACCAATGGCTCTTGCTTCTCTTCCGCATTGTCGTCGACTGAGGTGAGCTCGGCGATGAAATGCTTCATCCAAGAAATATACTCTCCTCAGTGCAATTTCTTAGTTCTCCAAAAAAGAGAAGGTGTAGGTTTTTTTAAAAAAACTCTCGAAGTCATAGTAGAAGCCTACCTCCAAGGGGATCTTTGTTTTAGATGCTTATGCTGTCGGAGAGGCAGATGGAGGAACAGTTGGGGTAGTGGTCGATGGAGCATGTGTGATCCCGATGCTCCATGCGACTTCTTCATTCTTCGATGCCTCTTTGAACTCGGAGGAGCTTCCTTCGAGCTCTCAGCCGCCTCACCACTCTCCGACCCTACCATCTACACATCACGAGAGTATTGCAACACATCGATCAGAAAATATAAATCTAGATGAAAAGAATTATTAAGTTACCTTAAGTCTTTTGATCCTATCATCCGGAGTGGTGATAACCAGGATCAGGGGTACTCCTTCTTTCTGCTTAGGCTCTCCCTCGTAGATCATATTTATCCTCTCGCTCATTTCGGCAGAGTTTAGGCTAACAAAATAAAAAAGAAGGAAAATCTTAAGGTCAAAACTTACAACAAAATAAAAATAAAATTCTACTGGTCCAATTTCTCGATGCTTACCTTCCGAGAAGTTCCTGGTCGACTCCTTCGCACCCTCATACTAGAACATGATGTGGTCATGCGACTTCAATGGACTGATTCGGCATATGGAAAAATCTCTTACTATGTACCATGAGGTCACTCCATTGTCCTTGAGATAGACGATGGCATCGACCCATCTCTCTATAATTCCTTCCTTCTTGATGAAGACCTCCACCTTGGCTTCTCGACTACAATCCAACTAGCAAAGGAGAGGATGTCTTCTTTGCTGAGTGTCATATTGTAACACTCTAGGACCCACATTACTCTGGGATGATACTAAAACTGCTCTACAACTAGCCAATTTACAAGATAATTTAAACTGGCAACAATTACTAACCAAGATTGTATAAGTGGAAGCATAAACAACTAAGGAATAACATGATAGTGATATCAATTCAATATTTAATACAACTTCCAACATTATAATCTAAAGCATGGTCCACAAATTAAACATTATTATGATAATATAATCAAATCTATGCAAAGATCTAGAATCCTTTCAACTTTATTACAACATAAAAATATGATTCACGTGCATCAGTGTGGTGCCGCTCTACCCTTCCCATGCATGCTCAAAGTCCACCTGTAGGGAGGGGGAAACAAGAGTGAGATAAAATCTCAGTAAGCAAACTGTTTAACAGGCTATTCAAACCACAAACAATTATACATCATCATTTATAATTCCATACAACCACAACTACAATTCATGTCCACAATTATTAAACCACCACAAACTTCCATGAATCATATCTCTACAATTTTAGATTTAATTGGCATACGAATGCAGTCATTTTATCCACAATTAAATGCAATTGAAACGTTTAATCTTTCACAAACCACAATAGATTAATCGTCAACATTTAATCTTCCACAATTGACAATGTCAATATCCTCAACCTCAAATTACCATCAAGGACGGTAAATCATTAGCAAATAAATCTTGTTTGACTACTTTAAAACATCAACCACTATCACCACCAAAGACAATAAAACATATGTAATGATCATCTCACTACTTTAATAATTCTCACATCCACAATTGCTATCAACAATTACTACATGAGGAAAGAATCTCATGCCACAATCACAACCCTTACCATACACAAGGGACGAATCTCATTCCACGACCACATCCACAATCTTCATACCACAAATAGCTCACATGAGCCAATTCCACATTACAACTAGAAAGTTGTATATTCCACAAAATAACATCACCATAATATATTGCATATGTATGCAAATGAATCTTTCCACAATACAATGCATATGAATATTTTCATGCTATGCTCCACATCACTCTTTCTAGGGCAGGAATTGCAATGCATCGTATTACGGCAATATACGATGCTTCCGCGGATAAGAGGTGCATCGACACAAAGAATATACGATGTCAGACCAGATAGTCGCGGCTAAGTGCGGCGACATCCACATATGCAAATGACATGATATGACATGAATGATATGATAATTCATTAATCACATTAATTCATCCACAAGGAGCATTATCATGCTCTCAACATATCCACATCCACCACTTGTTATTTTCATGTTCCACATTATAACATTAAGCAAGAATTCCACATATCCACTAGCAAAATATCAACTTATCAATTGATTCATACTTGCTACCATCTCCACAAATAAAATATCATGCAATCACGGCATAATGTATCAAATTACGATAATAATGTAAATTGCAAGTAGAAGGAATAACAAGTTAAACGGTAGCAACCACCGCTACGTTCACTTGCCTCAATCCGACGAAGCGAAGCAAATCAAGAGCGCTTAGGGACAAGACCACCTATCCAAAAGGCAACTCTCAGCACACAGCTACAGCATACAAGCACGACTAAAATAATTAAAGACGTCGCTAGAACCCCGAACCCGCACAAACTCCTCTCCGCTCAACAATTCAGCAAATTACCCTCTGCAGCAGCGCTGCTTTACAATTTTGTATCTTTAAAAATATTGATCTAAATACAGCAAATGATACCTCTCTGGATTCGTTACTTAAAAGTCTATATTTTTCATGTCTAATGTCTAATCGGGCAATTAATCTATTAACTACCATCAAAATCCGTGCCAAGAACTCTAATTGTTCATAAAAACAGAGGGTTTGGGATGGGAAAAAATTACCTAGATGATGAATTACCCCACTTTTTTCATCCTCTTCTTCTTCTCCTTCCTTCTCCTCTCATTCTCCTTCCTTCTTCTCCTTCCTTCTCCTCCAATGGCAGCAGCACTTGGTGGCACCAATGACAGCAACAGGGAGAGGGGGAGACGCCCAAAGAGGTGAAGGAGAGGGGGGTGGCGGCTAGAAGGGTGAGGGAGAGGGGCTAGGGTTAAAGGGAGGGGACGGGGTGGTGCGGTTTGGGGAGGGAGGCGCACCCCCTTGGGCCTTGGCCCAAGGGTGGTCGGCCCACTCCCCGGGCAGCCCACTCTGGGATTTAAAAATATTTTTTAATATATTTTATTCATTTTACATTGTTCTACAATTCATATTTTTTCCTTCCCGCGATTTACCGAAAAACCAGCGATTCCGCGATTGTTTTAAAAACTTATGTCGTAATGACATTCGGGATGTTACACATATAGAACCACAGCTTCTTCCAGGATGACCATGAAGACATGGAGTACATTGGGATGTAGTCCCTTGCCTTCCTATCATGGAGATGCAAAGAGCAACCTCCAGGTAATGTCAATGCCTTCCCTGATCTTACCGTCATCTTGTAGAAGTATCTCAGGCACTCTAGATTTGCTGGAATCTCTAAATATGCTTCACAAAGATGGATGGAGATACTTAATGTTGGTGATATGCCCTAGAGGCAACATGGAGATGTTGAATATATCACATACTATGTTTATGATACATTGCTTTGTTCCTTGAAATAGACATTATCATTATTGATCAATGAGTATGTGACTTATTCATGAGACTCTTAATGCCAAAATGTTGCTATTTCTAAATGATCCCTGATTATATTTCATATGAGGAACAAATATGATTCAAAGATCAGCATATGTATTGATTGATGATCATGTCTCATGGATCATGGTATGGAGATACCAAATCAATAATATGGACATGTGTTAGTGAACATATGTTGGATAGACCCGCCATGAGACACCGCAGAGATTCCATGTGTCATCGCTTGGTCTCAAGTAGTGTTTATGTGGAATCCTTAGACTTGAGATCATCATGGTTCCCAAGATGCGTAGTAGCTACTTTGGGACTACTAAACACTACTCCGTGAATCGGGTAGTCATAAAAGTAGTCTTTGGGTTTGCCATGAAACATGTAGTGGGATGTGAATGATCAAGATAGAATTTGCCCTCCTTATGGGAGAGATATCTCGGGCCCCTCGATGTAATGGATTATGAAAGTGCATGGCCATGCCAAGATGATTGAGGAGTCAATCACGAGTTTATAATCCATCACGGAATCGAGAGAGTGATTGAGCTATTAAGAGGATGACACAGTCTCGCCTTGAGCTTAATCTATATCGTGAGGCAAAGGGATTAGTACATGAGAACATTACGTGTTCAAAGATATGATCTTTACGTATACTTTGGGGTTAATATGTCTTACTAGAGGCCGCTATTAACACGGTGACCGGAAAGGTGTTTCGGTCGCGACCAAGTATACGTGAACCTGCTGTGGTCGCACACTTAACGGGTTGGAACACTAATTCGAATGTGATTCGGATATGGGCTCAATTCGGATAGAGATCCGGATAGACTCCTATTGGGCCTCGGTCCACGAGGCCCAAGTGAGGAGGTCTATATATGGAGGCGAGGGCCGAGGGAACGCATCTGATAATCCCGAGCTAATCCGTAGCCGCCACCTCCAGAGCCAAACCCTAGCCGCTCGCGAGTGCCGGTACACTCGCGATCGGCGTTCCAATTCGGACGTGTGGATACCGGTGGAGACGCTGCTGGTTGCGGCGTTGATCGGCATCAACAACCTACGATCGGATCCGCTCGTGGTGCGGTTGATCGCGTGGAGGAGACGATCGGTTCGGGACGATCGACTACTTCCACTACTACCTCGACGCCGCGTGGTTGGATCGGCTTCTCCAACTCTTCTTCATTGCTGCTGCCTAGTGGTAACGATCCATGATCCCTCCTTAAGCATGATGTTCTTGTGTGCGCGGTAGAAAAGTTTTGTTTTCTGCTATCGTAGCCTTCGCGAGATCCATTAGTGGTATCAGAGCCATCTTGCTTAGTTTGTGATCTGGATCAGTGCATATGTTGATATGCGGTTGTAATAGATTGGATCTATTACGGACTAGATCAATCGGTCATAAGGGGTTGGAATATGTATGAGTTGATAGCATCATGTGGCCAAAAAGATTAGTTCGTGCTCCTTCTTTGATGTACGCGCGACTTGCCCCTACCTACCGGTAACACCATCGGGGCTAATCAGCGCCGCAATCGATGGATTGAGACAATAGATCGAGGTCTTGTGTTGCGGTCTCCTCAAGCATACCGATCGCGATGATTGATGTGATTGCTCTAATGAAAATTGAGACATTTTGAATGGCTCGGATTTGGGTTGATTTGATCGGCCCGATGAGATTTTCATAGCGATTTCATAGATGCCGTTGCGTACACGCATAGATTGTTATAGAAACACATTCATGTCGTATGTAGAATATGTTCTACGCTAACTTGTTTTTGCAGGAATGATGTGAATGGTATGGCATAGATGCATATGTGATGTATGTGTGTTTTGGCGGCTGTGTGTCGTATTAATCACACCGGGTTGAGGTCGTTCTTTAATTGTATAACGACTGCGTGTCGACTTGTGATGCTTGAGCTCCTCATGTAATTCATTTGCTACCTATTAGTTGTAATAGTTTAGTTCTTTGCTATGGAGGCTTCAAGCATGATGACAAAAGAGGACAAGAAGTGTGGCGAAGAATATCACCGTGGAACCATGGCGATGGCGACCACTACGATACAAAATGCCATACCATTCACAGTATAATGTGATTATATGCATGTGATGTTTATTTCTTGTCATGCTATTCTTTCATGCCATACCAACTAAGGGTTAGTTTTTCATGATAGAATAGCTTCTCTCAAGAAAAATTAAGAATTTGTTTTGATGCCCTTCCAATTGTCGCGCCTATAAGAATCATGATCATTGTTTGGTAGGTCTCGCCAAAGCGAGTACCATCAACTATCTTGATCTAATAGGGTGGATGTCGGACATCCACATGCATAGTATTGGTTTACTTAACAAGGTTATCAAAACAGTTTTGGACCTTGGGGCATAGGTTGGGGCCGGGACATATTGATGTCACCCAACAAGCAAGAATCACATAGGGATGCGATTAGCAAGGTGTTGCTTACCCATGTCACTAGTCTTCTAGCCGTGATGCCAAAGCTCACTAGGAACTAATGAAATGAGGATCTTGACCCACTATGTAACTTAGAGGAGTTTTGTTGCAAAACACATAGTGGGAGTCTTTTGTTAAATAGTTTAATAAAAGATGAACATAAACATAGTGCTAAACTTTGCGTATTCTTTGTTGTAGATCATGTCAACTAATGCCGCATCCAGTTCTTTTAATTTGCGATCTATTCTTGAGAAAGAAAACTCAATGGAACGAACTTTTGGATTGGTATCGCAACTTGAGAATTGTTCTCAAGCAAGAGTGCAAGGAGCATGTCCTTGAGTCTCCTTATCCCGATGACTTGCACGATAATGCTACCGTGGTCGCACGGAAAGCTTATGAGAAGCAAACGAATGATTACCTTGATGTGAGTCGTCTCATGCTTGCCACAATGTCCTCTGAGCTTCAAAAGCAATATGAGAACACGATGCCTACAATATCATTGTGGGGTTGCGTGGTATGTTTGAGAACCAAGCAAGGGTGAGAGGTTCAATACTTCAAAGTCCTTGTTTGCGTGCGAGCTTGCGAAGGGAATCCGTCGACCCTCATGTGATTAAGATGATTGGCTACATTGAGAGTCCGGAAAAGCTTGGTTTTCCCTTAGCCAAGAGTTGGCTACGATGTGATTCTTCATCGCTCCCTCGAGCTTTGAGCCATTCATTCGAACTATCACATGAACAACATGGACAAGACCTTGGTGAGTTGCATGGGATGCTAAAATCAGCCGAGGAAAGCATTAAGAAAAGCAGCCATCATGTGATGATGATGCAAAGGCAAGGGCAAGCCCTATGTAAAGAAAGGCGCGGTCAAAGAAAGTTAGCTCCCGATGAGATCGCGAGCGGTTCTAAGGCCAAGCAAGTCAAGAAGGGCATCTCACGATGCGATTGCTACTATAAAGCAATCGTGACATTGGAAAAGGAACGCCCAAAGTACTTGGAGGATCTTGAGAAAAGAAGGAAGTACGACTTCGCCCGGTATAAATGTTATAGAAATCAATCTTGCTACTTCATCTTCGATTCTTGGGTATTTGATACCGGATCGGTTGCTCACATTTGCAAATCGTTGCGGGGCTAAGAAGAAGTAGAAGTTTGAGGAGGAGCGAAGTGGATCTTGGCGTTGGCAATGGAGCAAAGTTGTCATGCGGTGGTGTTGGCACCATGCCATTGTCTTTACCTTCGTGATTAGTTTTGGAATTGAATAATTGTTATTGTGTTCCATCTCTTTCCAAGAACATTATTTCGCTTCATGTTTACAAGCGAAGGTTATGACTTTAGATCTGCACAATGGTTGTTCTCTTTATTTCAAAGATATGTTCTATTGTCATACTCCATTGGTGAATGGGTTATATGTTCTTACTCTTGAAGAGTCATCGGTCTATAACATTAATACAAAGAGGCAACGATCGAATGATTTGAATCCCACGCTTATTTGGCACCGCCGCTAGGTCACATAAATGAAAACGCATGGAGAAGCTCCATAGAGATGGTATTCGCACTCATTTGATTTTGAATCATTTGAGACATGCGAATCTTGTTTACTTGGCAAGATGACAAAAGCACCTTTCACCGGTCAAGGTGAACGGGCAAGTGACTTATTGGCACTCGTACATTCGATGTATGTGGACCAATGAGCTCAACGACCGAGAGGTGGTTTTCGATGATTCATAACTTTTATCGATGACTTTAGTAGATATGGATATATCTACCGACGAAGATAAGTCGAATCCTTTGAAAAGTTCAAAGAATTCCAAAATGAAGTGCAAAATCATTTAGGCAAGACAATCAAGTTTCTACGATCCGATCGTGGAGGCGAGTATTTGAGCCATGAGTTTGGTAATCATCGAAGGATTGTGGAATTGTTCCGCAATTGACTCCGCCTTGAACACCTCAATGGAATGGGGTATCGAACGAGAAATCGCACCTTATTAGATATGGTGCGCCCATGATGAGCCACGTGATCTTCCGTTGTCTTTTGGGGTACGCTCTTGAAATGCCGCTTTCACACTAAATGAGTTCCATCAAAATCGATGAAAAGACACCATATGAGATGTGGACGGACAACATCCTAGCTTGTCTTTTCTTAAGATTTGGGGATGTGAGACTTATGTAAAACGCTTACAATCCGATAAGCTCACCCTAAATCGATAAATGCTTCTTTATCGGGTATCCTAAGGAAACGAAGGATATTACTTCTATAATCAAGAAGAAGGCAAAGTGTTTGTCGCCTGGCATGGTGTCTTCTTAGAGAAAGAGTTTCTCTCAAGAAGGGATAGTGGGAGCATGGTGCAACTTGAAGAAATTCGAGAAACACCGAAAACGTTTCAGCTCTCTAGAACCACAACAGGATGAACAAACTGTTGAAGAACCTGTTGTGGACACACCGCACCACGTGGGTCGAGAGGTCACGTCGTGCACCGAGAGGTACATGTTCTTGACTACTCAACAACGGGACATATTGTTGTTAGACAACGATGAGCCTAAGACCTATGAAGAAGCGATGATGAGACCAGACTAGAAATGGCTTGAAGCCATGAGATCCGAAATTGAATCCATGCACAAAATCAAGTTTGGAACTTGGTTGATCCACCGATGGTGTTAAAACCATTGAGTGCAAATGGGTTTTCAAGAAAAGATAGACATAGATGGAAATGTTCACATCTATAAAGCGCGATTGGTGGCCAAAGGTTTCAAACAAATTCAAGGTGTTGATTATGATGAAACTTTTTCGCCGTCGCAATGCTAAAGTCTATTCGGATCATTCTAGCGATTGTCGCTTATTTCGACTATGAAATATGGCAAATGGATGTCAAAACAGCTTTCCTTAATGGAAATCGAGTGAGGATGTGTACATGACACGACCCACGTGTTTTGTCGATCCGCAATCGCCTAGAAAGATATGCAAGCTGCAAAGATCCATTTATGGATTAAAGCGAGCATCTCGGAGTTGGAACATTCGTTTTGATGAAGTAATCAAAGAGTTTGGTTTCATCAAGAATGAAGAAGAGCCTTGTGTTTACAAAAAGGCTAGTGGGAGCGCACTCGTGTTTACGGTCTTATATGTGGATGACATATTATTGATCGGAAATGACATTCCTATGCTCGAATCATAAGTCTTCATTGAAAAATAGTTTCTCTATGAAAGACTTAGGAGAGGCATATATTCTGGGCATCAAGATCTATAGAGATAGATCAAAAGGTGATTGGATTAAGCCAAGATACGTACATTGACAAGGTGTTGAAAAGGTTCAACATGCGAGATTCCAAGAAAGGCTTCCTACCTATGTCACATGGTATAAATCTTAGCAAGAATCGGTGTCCTAGTACACCTGATGAGCGGGATAAAATGAATACGATTCCATATGCTTCAGCTATTGGATCCATTATGTATGCCATGCTTTGTACACGTCCGGATGTCTCGTATGCTTTAAGTGCTACAAGTAGATACCGGTCGATCCGGTGAAAGTCATCGGATTACCGTAAAGAACATCTTGAAGTACTTGAGAAGAACTAAAGATGTGTTCCTCGTCTATGGGGTGAGGAAGAGCTCGTTGTAAATGGTTACACCGATGCTAGCTTCCAAACCGACAAAGATGATTTTAGATCGCAACTGGATTTGTGTTCTGCCTGAATGGCGGTGCGGTGAGCTGGAAGAGTTCCAAGCAGGAGACAGTTGCTGATTCTACAACAGAAGCCGAGTACATAGCGGCTTCAAGCTGCTAAAGAGGTTGTTTGGATCAAGAAATTTGTTTCGAGCTTGGTGTGATGGCTAGTGCCTCCACCCAATGGACCTCATTGTGACAACAAGGGAGCCATTCATAAGCCAAGGAGCCTAGATCGCACTGTAAGTCCAAGCACATTCTACTGCGATTTCATCTCATCCGCGAGATTGTGGAGAGAGGCGATGTTAAGATATGCAAAGTACACACGGATTTGAACATTGCAGATCCGTTGACAAAGCCGCTTCCCCAGCCAAAGCATGAGGCTCACACTAGGGCAATGGGTATTAGATACCTACATGGTTGACTCTAGTGCAAGTGGGAGACTGTTGGTGATATGCCCTAGAGGCAACATGGAGATGTTGAATATATCACATACTATGTTTATGATACATTGCTTTGTTCCTTGAAATAGACATTATCATTATTGATCAATGAGTATGTGACTTATTCATGAGACTCTTAATGCCAAAATGTTGCTATTTCTAAATGATCCCGATTATATTTCATATGAGGAACAAATATGATTCAAAGATCAAGATATGTATTGATTGATGATCATGTCTCATGGATCATGGTATGGAGATACCAAATCAATAATATGGACATGTGTTAGTGAACATATGTTGGATAGACCCGCCATGAGACACTGCAGAGATTCCATGTGTCATCGCTTGGTCTCAAGTAGTGTTTATGTGGAATCCTTAGACTTGAGATCATCATGGTTCCCAAGATGCGTAGTAGCTTACTTTGGGACTACTAAACACTACTCCAGAATCGGGTAGTCATAAAAGTAGTCTTTGGGTTTGCCATGAAACATGTAGTGGGATGTGAATGATCAAGATAGAATTTGCCCTCCTTATGGGAGAGATATCTCGGGCCCCTCGATGTAATAGATTATGAAAGTGCATGGCCATGCCAAGATGATTGAGGAGTCAATCACGAGTTTATAATCCATCACGGAATCGAGAGTGATTGAGCTATTAAGAGGATGACACAGTCTCGCCTTGAGCTTAATCTATATCGTGAGGCAAAGGGATTAGTACATGAGAACATTACAGTTCACCGATATGATCTTTACGTATACTTTGGGGTTAATATGTCTTACTAGAGGCCGCTATTAACACGGTGACCGGAAAGGTGTTTCTGGGTCGCGACCAAGTATACGTGAACCTACAGGGTCGCACACTTAACGGGTTGGAACACTAATTCGAATGTGATTCGGATATGGGCTCAATTCGGATAGAGATCCGGATAGACTCCTATTGGGCCTCGGTCCACGAGGCCCAAGTGAGGAGGTCTATATATATGGAGGCGAGGGGCTGAGGGAACGCATCTGATAATCCCGAGCTAATCCGTAGCCGCCACCTCCAGAGCCAAACCCTAGCCGCTCGCGAGTGCTGGTACACTCGCGATCGGCGTTCCAGCCCCGGACGTGTGGATACCGGTGGAGACGCTGCTGGTTGCGGCGTTGATCGGCATCAACAACCTACAGATCGGATCTGCTCGTGGTGTGGTTGATCGCGTGGAGGAGAAGATCGGTTCAGGACGATCGACTACTTCCACTACTACCTCGACGCGCGTGGTTGGATCGGCTTCTCCAACTCTTCTTCACTGCACTGCTGCGTCTAGTGGTAACGATCCATGATCCCTCCTTAAGCATGATGTTCTTGTGTGCGCGGTAGAAAAGTTTTGTTTTCTGCTATCGTAGCCTTCGCGAGATCCATTACTTAAGCAGGCGATCGAATTAGGTGCCAAATTAACCAATTTGATCCTATAGAATTCCAAAACTTCTAATAAGAACATATGCACCAATAGCTTGAATCCGTATTCTACGCACGCCCAAAAGATTGGGATTTCATTGCCAATTCCGCTCAGGAAATTCTCACCGATTGCCGACCTCCGCAGAACTAATTAAAACCTTGTCGAGGAGTAACCCCTCCTCTTCCATGGCCTTCAACTTCTTCAGGTCAAGCTCAGACATCGGCTAATCGGTGATCAAATCGTACATTTTGGCTATAGTGGTTGAGAATCGAAGATTGAATGGATTCGAGGCTACAATCGAATAGGGCAAATGCAAAGGGGCAAAAGAACTTGAAGATCAAAGGTTTTTTGACAAAGTGTGAAGCCAACAGGTACTGCACCAGGGTTTTTTCCTACTGTAAATAGGAATTATCCTATCAGAAGCACAATGGATGCAAAGTGAATGGAAACTACTTCTTTACTCTTACAATTTAAAGAGTAGTTTTCGAATTGAAATTCAATCTGATAAAATTCATATTATAAATTCACTTAAAGTTCGGAGACTAGCTGACAAGGATTGAATAAATCCTTAAATATGATTTTAATATTTAATTAGGACCCTAAGACCCCCTTGGTCGTAAGCTTCCTATAGCTGTTCCCCAAGTACCTTGGTCGAAGGATTATTGTACACTCTACCCGACCAGCAGACCATTCAGAGGTTTCATGAACTGGTTTGAGGGTCCACTTCCAGGGAACTCCTTCCATGTGAATGAATAAGACACGTGCTCTATCTGGCCCAAACAGCATAACATTTCGGCCCTACGTCTCTAACAACAATTGCCATGCAGTTGTGCCGCATGATTATCTCTCACTGACAACAACCAAAGGTCAATTACCTTTGGATATCTCTCTCTGATGGCAACTTCTCATCCAATCAGACGTGTTGATTCAATGGGATGTCTCATCAGATGGGTAACTCACGCCCCTTCAACGGTATTTAAGGGTTGACGAGAGAAGACAGAAGAACAATTAACTGACAACTGCCACACGATCAATCAGTAGGCAATCAAAATCTTCCAAGCAGTGGGAAGAAGATAGATTAGGGCTAGTTGAGTCCCTTTTGTAGGTCCTTTGTAACCACTTTATAAACAATAAAATCATTGCTTTTCTTTTGATGATCTATTCTAAGGAATCTAGCCACCTTTTTTATATTATTGGGTAAGATCGGCGACCCTATCATCGACAAAAGTTATCCATGGCACTGTAGTCAACAATGAGCACACGCTGGGATCGTTTCCAACCTTAGATAAATTGCAAGCCCTTGGTCACTCTCAAAATTATCAATGTTGTATTCCTACCCACCACTTGCTATCGTTCTTATGGTAAGCAGCACCCTGGTTGCTTCACCAGCCCACTAACAATCCCGAGATTCTGTGCTCCGAGGGGCCCAATGAGATCCTACGGCCGGTTGATGCCTGCATGGTTGAGAGAGGGCAATGGGGAGGAAAGGGGTGTTCCTATACCATACGATAGACACATAATTTTTTTATCTCTACTATTATATAAAGAAGTTGATGGTCGTCAGTGCGTTCTCCTCTCCTCTCTACAACCATCCGATTTGTTCTGGACAATTCGTCTCTCTCCTCCTCTCTCTCTCTCAGGATACAACCGCCCATTCTCTCCACTTTCCTCATCTCCTCGCGTGTTCTGGCCACCCTTCTCTCTGTCGCTTGCTCTCTAATGTTTGGCGTGTGAAGTTAGCCAGACAGTAAATTCCGTCTCACCATTTTTATTACTTTATTGCAATGCACGGGTTTCTAACTAGTATTCATGATTTTTATTGTGCTCAAACGCAGTGGTCAACCCAAAAGCCCTACTGTGCAAGCCTTCTATCGTTGGCGCCATTCTGAGCATCTGGCCGTGTAAATCTGTCCTGACTGCCATGCATTACCTCAATTAGCCCTCCATCCCACCTGCCTTAGACCTAGGGGCTCTTTCGTTCGTTGTCACACTTAGAGTTAGTCACCGTTTGGTTCATGAAAACATACTGATGTGGTCACAGTTTAGTTCATGAAAACAATTTTTGCGTCACCGATTTTGCCAAACTTGCGGTGACCAAACCGGTCTCCACGAGAGGCATCGCATGCTATATACTTTTAAGTATTGATAAACATTATCCGAATGTTTTCTTTCTAATTATTATTTAGATTTGTAACCGTTGGATTAGAGATCCAATGGACATGAATTCACAACTTGGCATGGCAAAGTGTGGTAGCCATCCAAACAAAATGCTCGGTCTTTGCCTTTATTCAACGAAAGCACCAAAGGCGATGTCCTCATGGACCTTGTGATTAGAAATTGGCACTCAAGGTGAAAGCAAGACGTACAGAAATTGGGAGCTTCATAACTTCTCACAAGAAATTGAAATCGTCTCGCCGACTTCGATCCAAACCATCCAATGCTCAATCCGACAGCCATAAAGTATTGAATGGCAAGCAAAGGTAGATGAAAGGAAAGCATAGCACACGTAACCCATCTGAACAGAACCTTTTTTTTCTAGGCAAATCTTGCTACTAAACGTAGCAAATGGTTTTGCCATCACAAAAATTGTGGCTTATCGCACATTTTTTTTTTTTTGCAAAAGTAAGTGTGGCAAAGCGCAACAAGCAACTAAACATGCTTTAAAATTACGTCATGGTTTTCTTATCCATGACAAGAAAATATTACTCACTTCGGTCTTTTTTGCTTGTTATTTAGGATATTGTCGTAGTTTCTATGCATCTTTTTGCTGTTAGTTTTGCTAAAATTGCACATGCAAACAATTTTAGGCACTGGAAAGATAGGAAAATTCTGCACAACAGAAAAATAGCAAATCCAAAAAAAAACTTTTGAAAGTAATAATAATGTGGAAGTTTTTTTTATGATAAACCTTGTAATATTGCTTCCATGTGACGCGGATTTGTATGCACTCTGCACGTACGATGTCAGGCCCCAAGTTTACTAACCTGGAATCCTCTGTGATAGCACTGCATTATTCCCTGGATCAGTAGATAATGCTCACAGATACATGCTGCATCATTTTGATACACAACGAACCATACATTACAATACCAGAGTTCAAATAGACCACGTCGGGTCGAGGTTACAGTAGGGCCGTCAGGCCAAATGTCTCATAATACATAAAGAGCGGAAGCGGAAGCGGAAGCATACATAAGCGTAGGGGCACAACTCGCCACAGGCAAGTGATTGGGACAACCTGAGTACCTTCGCTATTAATCAGGGACCTGACTAATAACGGAGGCACCCACCAAAACTAGCCTGGTCAAATGGACTGAGGCGAGGGGCAATACTTTCGAGGCCTAATCTAATAAACACCGTCTTCATTTCCTTCAGCACCCTGATCCTCATGGTAGGCGTAGTGCTCTTGGTTCTCAGTTTCTGAATGGGGGGGATTAAGAGCTAGGTGAGCACAACAACCGTGCTCCGCGAGCTAACATACAGAATGCATATAAGTTTAGATGCAGGGCTGAGCAAGGGTGGTTCGGGTTCTTTTATTTGCTTTAAGCGACTTTTGGAATATTCATAATATATAAGTCCCTATGACCTAGCATTTTTCAAGATCTTGATAACTGAAAGTGTGCAATAATTTATAATAGGGTAGGTTCCTTCCACCGATTCTACGGTTCCATCCACCAGTGCTATTTTTACTGAGAAGGTTACATCCACCTTAGTACCAACACTGGAGTACGTCCTTCCAGGAAAATTTAATAGAGTCAGGTTACATCCACCTAAAATATTTTTATCCCCAACCTAAAAATCTTGAAATAGAACTAACTCGAGGAAGATTTCCATGTCTGCCCTTGACCGTGGGCACGGCTATTCGAATAGTTATATATGCTCTGCAGAGACTGTACATCTTTACCCACAAGAGATAATCATCTCGATAGTCCTACATGATGCCTTAGACATGAAGATCGAGAAAATATCACGAGGCCTTTACAATACCTCGCACTCTAGCATATCACTCCTATGGGGTTACTTCCATAGGTTGTGCAGGATGTCTACCATAGGTTAGCGCAGTTGGACTCCACTCTCCACATACGCTACCCTAGGCAACGTCACCTACATCCGGTGTCCCGTTCCAAGTGGGGCTTTTATTACCCACCTACACACTTTCTCCGTGAAATGACTAGAGTGTTCAGTAAATTATTTAGCTAAGCCTACAATATGCCAGCTTATGGTTGTACGGTTATACACCTACCATTCTTACCACCCGCCCAAACAGGTTTAACAGATTTTTAGGGTTTTGAGAAGCATAACACAAATTAACATAAATAATCAGCCACATACATCCATGACTGTCCCAAAACTAGTTTTCCATTATTAAAGAATGATTATCAGGGCTACTGAGGCCCTGGATTTTTACAATGCTAGCATGGTAGTAATAAGACTTATATCTACCTTAGTTATAGTTTATATCTAGGGCGACAATGATCAGGTGAGTTCAAATGCTACTGGTGGGGTATGTTATTATGGGGTAAATACAGGGTTATTAGCTACCTTAAGAGTGACATACGTTTGCGTATAAAGTAAGGTATGCAGATTTTCATAATTTAAATGAACATAGTTTCGCATGAAATATAGGCGCAAAATGATCAAAGTATTGACTCGCCTGGATCGAGAGCTTGGGGATCTTGTGCTGCTTCAATCGGGGGCTCGTCCACTTCTTCAAACACTACTCGGAAGATCGTACCAGAAAAATAACACAAACGAGCAAAAGCAAATAAATACCAAATAAAATAAAACAAAATTCAAACGAACTCCAATTGAGCCAAACCTGTTTCCCTGGATAGATCGTGATTTTAGCAAAATTTAGGATTTTATTTCATTAAATTTGGAGTTAGGGTTAGGAAGTTATGGTTCTTCAAAGTTTTAAAATCCTAAAAATTCAGAAAATAAAAAGGAGAGAGAGAAATTTGCTGATAGGTGGGCCCGTATTTTAAATGCATCATTAGCTGTTAACGGCCGGTTTAGCCACTTAATTTTTGCGCTAAACTCCTTCGGTTCGTCCCGGCCGTGAGGACGGCGAAGCCGACCGGCGGCCCCCTACCGGCGGCGGGGGGGCCCCGGTGGCGCACCGACGTCGGCCTAAATGGGCTCCCTGGCTCTGCGCATCTCGGGGAGGTGCGAATCGGCTGGTCTTTGGGCGGGCGGCGACCGGCGACGAGCGCAGTGGCGGCCGAGGCAGGGGAAAAAAGGGCGTCGGCAGCTCGGGTTGTTATAGTTCAATTGCTCGCCATGGGAGCACCCACGGGCGGTCTTGAGCCCACCTGCGGTTCGAACGGTGGCCGGAGTGGAGCCGGGAGGTCTGGCGGCGAGAGAGGTCTCGACGGCGAGGAGGACGACGGTGTCGGCTCACTGTGGAGGGAGACGGGGCTCGGCGAGGTGGGGGCGGAGTTCGTGGCGTCCGGGCGGTGCTCCAGGTGCGAGGAATCGGCCTGGGGTGCGGCGGTTCACTGAGGAGGTCCAGCGCCGGAGTTGACGAAGAAAGAGCTCGCCGGCGGCCTGCAGGGGAAGAAAAGCCGATTAGGCAGGGGAGGAGAAAGATGGAGTAGCAACGAGCTCGGGGAGAGGTACAGTGGGTCCTGACCTCGACCGGTGGTGCTTGGCGGCGGGGTCTGCCGGCGGAGCTCACACGGCAGAGGAGGCGGGAAGAATTTCTCAGGTGGCTTCGGTGGGGTGTGCAGCGAGGCAAATGAAGACTCTTATAGAGGTCGGGGAAGAGGCACTGGGGCGCATAGTGGTGCGGCGCCGTGCGCGTGGTGGCATCATCACCGTGCGGCCACAGTGCGTGAGGCGACCCGGGTGGTGGTTGGGCACCATTGAAGGTGAGAGTTTCTGCTATGCCCGGTGACCGCGAGATTGAGGCGACATGATTTGCACGAGGGGGCGACAGAGAAGTACTACGGCAGCTCCTGGAGTGGGGAGATGGTGCACGGCCGGGCGCGAGCCGAAGCAATCGGGGATGCACGGGAGGTGACCGAAGACGCGACCGGTCTCATTGCCGCTCCACTACCGGCAATGACGACGGCGAGGACGTGCGGCAGAGGTTTGACCACGCGGTCTTGGCGAGGCGGGAGGCGAGCTGAGGCTCGCCACCACGGGCCAAGGCGGGCGACATTGAGGACAGGGGCTGTTGCCGCAGTTATTCGCCGGCAAGGTTGGTGGCGGAAGGCGACGAGCGGCGGCAGAAGGCGTCAGGCGGCCGTAGAGACCGAGGAGGAGGAGGCGCCGCGGCCAGGAAGAAGAGGGGGGCTACAGCCAGAGAAGAGATGGGCGGCTGGGATGAGGTGGGGAAAGAGAGGGGCGGCCAGGATTGGCTGGGGGTTTTATTTTATTTCTTTTATTTTTATTTTTATTTATCATCTTTGTTTTGAAATCTTCTATCTTCTGAGGTACATTTTAAATTCTAGATTTTGAAAGATTAATTTGATTTACTTCCTTGAAGATAAAACAAGGCTTTCGGTTTAATTACTTTTGTACTTCTTAAATTTTCTTTTCAAAAAGGAACAACCAACTGAAAATAGAGTCTTTTGATTATCATAAGCTTGCAAAATTACGTTAGCACCAAGTTTTGAAAATAGGGTGTTACATACGAGATCGTGCTTGGTGTCCGTTTCCAATTTTTCACGACGCTCCAAACGGCTTCTAACTGTTGGTTAAAATTATACCGTAATAGTTTTTAATATTTTTTAAGTTATTTAATTAAAAAAATAAATAAACACCGTTATATCTCTACGAACAATATAAAAAAATACAAAAAGAAAACTGAAATTTAAAACTGATATATTCTAAATAGTTTCTGACTTAAAAAATTAAAAATTAAAAAATTAAAAATTAAAAAATTAAAAACTGAAGCCGTTTGTTGGTGCCGCATCAGCAGACGTTGGATAACTCTTTCTCTCTCCAAGTTTTGGATAATGCTTCGGCGCTTGTGTAACGTCGTCGTGTACTACCCACAGTTTTCTCTTGCGCTGCTCGACGTGGAAGATGGGACTAGGACGAGCGCCCTGCTGCTGCTTCGCCCAGCTGCCCCCCGCCGCCGCTGTCGTCAGGCTGCGCCTGCCGCCTGCTCGCGCCGCGAACACCTCCTCCCAGCCGGCCGCGCGGCTGAGGGCGGTGCTGGAGCAGGTGGACGAGGAGCTGCGCAAGGGGAGCGACGAGGCGGCGCTGTCCCTCGTGCGCAGTTCTCAGGGGGAGGACGGCGGTCTCCGGTGCTTTGGCACGGCGAGGCAGGTTAATTGTTTTCTTGCCACTTCATATCATCCTGGGTTCTTGATTCGACCAATGTGTTCTTCTCTCTTGCTACCGTGTTCTAATTCTTTCGATTATTAGAAGTGATGCCGCAATTATTTGCGTTCGTCTCTCAATTAGAGTACTTCCGTGCGTTACTGATTTGGCAAAGAACTGATGAGCAGAGAGGGTGCGATGAGATGTTAACCGATTTGTTCAGAGACGATATGACTTGTATGGGAAATGTTTAATTTAAGTTATGCATATTGTTGCTTGGCATAGTTACTGTTTTTTTGCATGCTTCAGAACCACCACTAAGGCTATCACCTCTGATAGTTCTGGATTCTGCATCCTACCTCCATGCAAAGGGTCTAGAAGTTGAAACAAAAGAAGGAAAAATAAATGCCTATTTGGTTGGAGGGAATAGGAAATGAGCAGGTAGGGGTTTTAAAGTCAACTGTTTGGTTAGTGGGTATGGTGGAAATTTGAGTGTCCATCCAATGGTCCAACCCCCACCATTTTGAACCAATGAAGGGGCTGTTAATTGGAAGGGAGTTGCTCTTTATAGAGAGAGGGATACACCTCAGTACTTGTTACAAGTTGGCATGTCTTACAAGTTTCAGATGAATTCCTTACAATTCTCCATCCCTCTTGCCAAACAAGGGATTGCATGTGCTGAAAAATGCAAACTATAATTGGAAGGGATTGTGCTGAAAATGCAAACTTCCTTGCCCAATACCACCACAAACTCTATCCTCGAAACTCCCCCTTCCCAACTGTTACCAAACACACCGTGTTGGTTGTAAAGCAACAGGGAATACTGTCTTGGTTTGATAATAGTTGCTACTAAATTTAGTTACGGAACTGCTATACAACATTCAACAAACAAATGTTTGTGATTTCAGTAGAATTTCTTTAAGGAAATAGACCATAAATATGGATCAATTTCTAACAATCCCCCACCAATTCCAAGTAAGAAGTAAACATATGATAAAGATATTGTGCTGAAGTACTGTTAATATACTAGCCTTTTAGTGTAAGTCCCGTACGGGTTGAACTTGCACCTAGAATAACAAGATTCATCTTCTCACAGCTGATGAATGAACTATGCCTTGAATTCACAGCCTTTTGTGATCAGATTTCACTTGAAATCTTAACTAGTACTAGGCTGCCAATGAACCACGCCTAAACGGAGCGTTATACGGTCATGCTCCCTTATCTGCTCATGAGATTTCTAAAGAATGCCCCGTTCTCATGAACTGTGACCACACAGTTAAGCTTAAGTAGGTGTATTCTTTCTAGGTATCCTACAGGCTATACATTTTTCTCATTTGGACAACAAAATACATTAAGACTTTATCCTAACCTTCCAAACAGTCAAAAGTACATTATTTATTAGGACATGGGTACAATAAATATGTACTCTCTTGTTACAACATCAATTTATTCTTCCCATTGTCTAAGTAACGGGATCTCCGATCAAGAAGATATGGGTTACCATTTTGATGTAACTTAAATGGGCCTCATTCCCATATCCATAGACGCAACAGAAATCGCTTTCCGTGCTAACCCCTTTGTAAAAGGGTCTGCCAGATTTTTTTTCAGTGTGAATATAGTTCACAGCGATCACTCCGGAGTTTCTCAGTTTTCTGACAGATTTAAGCCTACGCTTCACATGTCTAGAGGACTTCATATTATCCTTTGTACCTGTGACTTTGGCCAACATTGTTTGATTATCACAGTACATCAGGATTGCAGGTATTGCCTTCTCAACCAATGGCAAGTCCAATAGAAGCTCTCAACTGTGGCTGTGTCAAGTGCTACAAGTTCTGCTTCCATGGTTGACCTCGTCAATATGGTCTGTTTCCAAGACCTCCATGAAACTGCAGTACCAGTTAAAGTGAATACATAACCACTTGTAGCTTTGATCTCATCTGCATCAGAGATCCAATTAGAGTCATTGTATCCTTCTAATACAGAAGGGTGTCCAGTATAATGTATTCCAAAAGATGTTGTACCTCTCAAGTAGCGCAACACTCTTTCAAGTGGCTCCCAGTGATCATCTCCTAGGTTAGAAATAAACCGACTTAATTTGCTTATAGCAAATGAAATGTCAGGTCTTGTTGCACAGCTAAATACATTAGTGGCCCAATAATTTGTGAATATCTTAATTGATCTTTTCCTAACTCTTGGTTCTTTCGAAGCTTAATGCTCGCATCATAGGGTGTTGGAGAAACTTTACAATTTTCAAAACCGAACCGGCTCAATATTTTCTTAGCATAATGGGATTGATTCAATGTGATCCCATCCTTGCTTTTGATCAATTTAATATTCGGAATGACATCTGCCTCTCCCAAGTCTTTCATATCAAAACACTGAGATAATAAAGATTTGACCTCGTCAATTACGGCTAAATTTGTTCCAAATATAAGTATGTCATTTACATACAGACATAAGATAACTCTTTGACCCCCACCATAACGATAATACACATATTTATCAGCTTCATTCACAACAAAGCCAGCAGATGTCAAAGTTTTGTCAAACTTCTCGTGCCATTGTTTAGGTGCTTATTTTAGTCCATACAAAGATTTCAATAATCTGCATACTTTATTTTCCTGTCCAGAAATCACAAAACCATCTGGTTGATCCGTATAGATTTTTTCCTCCAACTCTCCATTAAGGAAAGTTGTCTTCACATCCATTTGATGAACATGTAGACCATCGAAAGATGCTAACGCAAGGGGCACTCTGATGGTAGTTAGTCTGGCGACAAGAGAATAGGTATCAAAGAAATCTTCTCCCTCTCTCTGGGTGTAACCCTTGGCCACAAGTCTTGCCTTGTACTTCTCAATAGTTACATCAGGTCTTAGTTTCTTTTTAAAGACCCACTTACATCCTACAGGTTTACACCAGATAGGACGATCTGTGATCACCCAAGTCCCATTAGCCATGATAGAGTCCATCTCGCTATGGACTGCCTCTTTCCAATACTCAGCATCAGAAGATGCATAAGCCTCTGAAAGAGTCTTTGGCATATCATCCACGAGGTATACAATAAAGTCGTCACCAAAGGTTTTCTCAACCCTTTGTCTCTTGCTCCTGCGAGGAGCTTCTGCGGCTAGATTGTTATCCTCCTTAGGGATATCACATATTGGTTCAGAAATGATGGAAAGTTCAGAAGTTTGATTATTCTCACTTTCAATATTATCAATTGAACATTCTCTATTCGTAAAGTACTATCTGCTGTTCTCATAGGAATGATTGAACTTTCAATATTCTCAAAGATATTCTCTAGACTCCATTATTGTATTAGCAATAATCTCAGGAGTTTTTTATTTAACTACTAAAAATCTATAGACCGTGCTATTTTGAGCATATCCTAGAAAAATACAATCGACTGTTTTTTGTCCAACTTTTCTCTTTTTCTGCAATGGTATATTGACTTTTGCCAAACACCCCCAAGTTCGCAGAAAATTAACATTAGGTTTTCTCCTATTCCATCCCTCATACGGAGTAATCTCACTCTTTTTAGTGATTACTCTATTTAGGACAAAGGTTGTTGTTAGAATAGCTTCCCCCACCATGCCTTAAGCATACCGGCACTCTCTAACATGGCATTTACCCAATCTGTTAGTGTCCGATTTTTCCTCTTAGCTATCTCGTTTGATTGGGGCGAATATGGTGATGTAAATTCATGGACTATTCCATTCTTAGAACAAAATTGGGAGAATTCAGGAGAGACATACTCTCCTCCACGATCAGTGCTCAATCTTTTTATTTTCTTTTCTAGTTGGTTTCAACCTCGGCCTTATAAGTTTTAAAGTAGTTTAAAGTTTCATCCTTAGTTTTCAGCAAATACACATAGTAGTAGCGTGTTGTATCATCAATAAAAGTTAGAAAATATATTTTGCCTCCTTTTGTCAATAATCCATTCATTTCACACAAATATGAATGAATAGGATCTAAAGGTGCTAAGTTATTTTCATCCTCTAATCCCTTAAACAGTTTTCGAGGTTGCTTTGCTTGCACACATGACTGGCACTTTGATCATTTGACAATTTCATAGTTTGGAATTAAATCTAATTTGGACATTCTAGCAATACTATCAAAACCAATATGACAGCAACGAGAATGCCAAATATTTGTATCACATTTATTTAAACCAGTTGCAACATTCAGATTGTAATAAGACTCTAAGATACTTAGGCCAAACAAGCCTCCGCTCTTATAGCCTTTACCAATAAATTTTCCGAATTTAGACATTACAATTTTATTTGACTCAAAGACTAGCTTATAACCATCTCTGAATAGGAGAGAACCACTAGCGAGGTTCTTCTTTATTGTAGGAGCATGCTGCACCTTCTTCAAGTGGACAGTATTCCCTGAAGTAAGCTTCAGATACACCGTGCCAACACCAAAAACAGAAGCATGCGACCCGTTTCCCATTAGGATGGAGGAAGCCCCTGCTGCCTGGTAAGAAGAAAACAAGGAAATATCATAACATACGTGAACAATAGCACCAGTATCGCCCACCACTCAGTAGATTGATATGCTGAAAAGACAACAGGTGGATTACCATACCCTCCTAAAGTCGAGGCCTCCCCTATGATCACGTTGACAGCCTTCTTCTTTGGCTGTTCACCATCTCTGATCTTGCGAAAGCGATAGTCCTTCGCCATATGACCATATTTTCTGAACACAAAGTAGGTTATGTCCTTCAAATCCCTTTTCTCAGTTTTCTTCTTAAAGCTAGTTGTCTTATTCGGTTTGTTGGATTTGTACTTCTTAGCAATAGTTTTTTTTTGTATGACGTTTGCATTGTTCTGGCCAGAGGTGCTAGGTGCATCTTTTGCTCTTGCCTTTTCTTCCACATCGAGGGATGCAATGAGATCCTTAACATAAATCTCTTCCCTCTTATGTTTCAAGCTAGTAGCAAAATCCCGCCAAGAGGCAGGGAGTTTAGCAACAATACCCACAGCCACAAACTTTGGAGGCAACACACAGCCCAGGTGCGCAATCTCACCGACTAGTAGCTGGAGATCATGAGCTTGTCCAACTATAAATTTAGCCTCATCCATGCTAAAGTCAAAAAATTGCTCACATATGTAGAGCCAACGACCTGCCTCTGTCTTTGCATATTTGTGCACTAGTGCATCCTACAACTCTGTGGCGGACTTGAAGTCCATGTACACATAATAGAGCTGATCTGCCAGAACAGTCAGAATGCAACCAAGAGCAGTGTTGTTCGCATTTTCAAACTGCATGAACTGCTCAATCGTAAAAGGATACTGCGGGTGAATAATCCACCACAGCCCCAAGACATGAGCCAAAACTTGTCTCTAGTTTGCCATCTACGAAAGTTCTGACCAAAAAACCTCTCAGGTTTCATCGCATCAGAAGCACTAGCCATTGCTGTATTGCAACGAAATTCGTCATAAGGTTTCTAGATTGTTGGAAATATGGGCAATATTTTAATTCCAATTTTTACTAGGAGACAAATACAATAAACTAGTGATGCAAAATTTACTACTAACAGCAGGCTACTCATCATATTTTAGAATATACTCAAGAAAAATATATTAACAAAGTCGTACGTGTGCGCAAACGACTAACTAGTTAGCCTGATGAAGAACAAGAAGCCGCGCAGGCTTGACGCAGTGCAGAACGTAGATGTTGCAGTGCAGTGAGCGGTCGCGCAGATGCATTGCCCAGAAACCTTATTGCCGCCCCATGCAGGTACTCCTACGGCAACGGTTTGGAGATAGCCGCTCTCCCTCCTTCCAGGTGCAAACAAAGGTTCAGACAGCACAATACTCGAGTACAAAATCACAGAGAATAAGAAAATAGAGGCAGTGAAATTCTTACACACACTTTGGACGTCTAGAGGCATATATATAGACAGACTGATAACTGACATGATTAAAACAACCATTTACCCACTGGTAGCTGACATATTCAACCAGCCATTTATCCACTAGTAACTGTCTATATCAAAACATCAGTAAAGCCTCAAATTCAAACGTTTGAATCACATTCAAACACACGGCATGGTCACAAGTCACAAGTCACGCGATTTTCACACGAAAATACGCGAATACGCGCGCGCACGTGCGTGCGCGCATGTGTGACTTGACAGAACCCTCCTCATACCATCTCTATCTATATTCAAGGAGTGGTGATGAGGACTCCACCTTATAAATTGGTCTTTCTCACCTTTCCTTAGCAATATGGTATGAACCATGCATGCTTTGGAATTAAGAAAATAGGCCATAAATATGGGCCAATTTCTAACATTTCTAACCTTTGGATGTGCTTAAATATCCTTCATCTCGAGCTCCGGCGAACTCGAGCAAAGCCAGAGCGGAGCAAAGCCTGACCCCTCTGCCTTCCGGCAAAAGAAGGCCAGGCAAAGCCAGCTTCAGCAAATGCGATGCCTCTGTCTGCAGCTCCGGCAAATCCCCCTCTGCCTTCCATAGATTAGGGATATTTTTTAGTTGTGTCTAGTGCCGGAGGCGACGATCGCTTTGTCACCTATGCTGCTGGCGGTAGCAGCATGGGAGGAGCAGTGCAAAAATGGCGTGAGAGGAGCAGTGTGGCGGCGGGATAAGAGGAACACAGGAGTAGAGATGGCAATGGGTACCCGAAATCCGAAACCCGGTGGGTTTTTACTCTATTAGGGTATGGTTCTGAGTCAATTTACTAACCCATGGGTCTCTTAATGGCCAAAAAGCTCAACCCATTGGGTCTGCCGGGTTCGGGTACGTGCCCATAGGATCCAAACCCGTAAACCCATGGGTAATATAAACCCAATCCATAGGAATCATAAACCTAGGCTTCCAGCTTCCCAGGCAAACCAGCCCAGCCCATAGCCCATTAGTCAAGCACAAGGAGCAGTTGATGTCTCTCCTTTTGGTTTTAACTGAGTTGTGAACTGTGAACTTATAATGATATGCTATGCCAGTGAGCTATGAACTGAGAATTGATGGAGTGAACTAGTGATGTGCATTGTGGATTTGTCGTTGCTTGTTTCATGCATAGTAGCATATAAATTGAACTTATTGTTGACTTGCTAAGCACTGTACTGTCTGCAATCTGCACAGCTGTTGCCGGGCACGGGTGACCTATGGGTACCCGTTACCCGAGTGGGCATGGGTCTAGGCAAAAATCTGCACCCGTCACGGGCATGGATATTTTAGCGGGCACGTCCAACTTTTATGGGCACGGGTTTGGGATAGCAAAACCCAGCGGGTTTGTGCCCGTTGCCATCTTTACGCAGGAGGGCGTACCCCGCAAAGAGGAGAGCAGGGATCCGTTGGATCTGGATCCAAAAGTTCAGGATCCAATGGTTCAAAATTCGGCAGCTTTTTTAGAAAAACATTGTTCAGATATGAATACACAATCCCATTTAATTAAGGTCTTCTAGAAAAAATTTCGTCCCCACTTGATGCTAGCATCTTTGTTAGATACCTGAAAGATAGTGAAAGCAACTTTTCCATGGGTGTTGTTGACCAATTTAGCTGGTACATTTACAAGTTTGAGTTTATATATTACACAGTTATGTTTTATATTTGGGAGAATCAATGTGAATAATCTGTACGAATGTAAGCTGAGTTCATTTTTTTAGACAGTGTATGAAGGACGCACATCACACTCACACCCTACTCATGCCATAGATGCACACACACGCGTATGTGTCCACTACACATGTTAGGAATTTTCAGATGCTCTAGGGCCTCACGAATCATAGATATATGCTTTTTCACCGAACGCACACGTGTATGTGTACTCTGATTAAATAAAACCACTGTGGGTAGGAACAAACACCCTCGCTCCTACCACCAGGCCACTAGCCCGTCCTTAAGATGAGATCATTTGCATGCTATCGTCTATCCAGTCCAATGCTCGAAATTATCTCAGCATTGCATGGGAGGCAATTGCAATTATTTCTATATTAAGGGTTATTTTCAAAATACTTTACATGGGCACAAGTATTGTTGTTGTTTAGTGCCACATGTTTGACAAGCAAACAATGCAACTTTTCTTACAAAGAGATTTCCTGGTGTTAATTTGCACTATATGTTTGATAAGGAAGAAACTGAAGCTTTACCTTTTTCTTTTTTCGAGAATGTGATCTATTATACTAACTTTGTCTCTTTTATACTGAAATTCTACTAGGTACCTCAAAGACTTTATAAATTAGATGAGCTTAAGCTAAATGGGATTGATACTTCTGCTTTTCTCTCTCCCGTGGATCTGACTTTGGGATCAATTGAAAGAAATCTCCAAATTGCTGCAGTTCTCGGAGGGCTCTCTACATCAGCTGCATTTGAGCTTTCTCAACTCCAAGTTCTGTTTCTGTTTTTAGGTCTACTATCTCTGTGGTCTGTTGATTTGGTGAGTTTTTTACTTGACTACATGGGCTTGTAGATCATCTATTACATGTCTTGTGACTAACTGGCTGTTGATCTACCACTATCTGCATACTTTTGTCATTTTACAGCAAATTACCTAGCTATGCATAGTTTTGTTGCAGTTGTTAAAAGCAATCCTAACTCTTTATATTAATTTCTTCAAGGAAGATTTAATCATCTGAGATTTTGATAGATATAGCTCTGCTGTTTTATTCCCATTCATGCTGTTATGTGGTTGTTTGGTACTAATTAGCTTGAGCTTTTATGCAATCTCTAACCAAGCAATCCTATAACTTTGCGCGCATACTCATCTTAGCTGCCTAGTATGTTCATTTTTGGAGCTAATTGTAGTTATTCAGCTCATTTCAAACATCCTTGCAGCCATTCAGCAGCTTTTCAGGATCACTTGAAAAATGTTGCTGTTATGAATATTGTGTGTTGATATGAGACCCAAAGGACCATATATATAGAAGAGTACAAGAGGATATGCCATATAGAGATAAGGCATATATGGATTAGAATCCAAACTCTATCTCCTAATACAACTCTATCTCTATCTCCTTAACACCCCCTCAAATGCAAGGCGTATGCAATAGCATTGCATTTGAAAAAGGAGTTAACATTAAAACAAGAAAAATCTGAAATCCGAGTCTTGATGATGTCATCGTTGCGTGCAGCCTTGGAATAAACTGTCAAATCAAGCTGAAGAAAAATAGATAGAAGCATGACGATGCAGATCGAAGCCCGAGACGGCGGCGGCGCAGTGCACTAGAAGCGCAACGGAGGCGCAGTGCAGAAGAAGCGCGGCGGCGTTAAAAGCTCGTCAAAGAATAGAGCGGCGGCTGCTGCCATGCAAAATAAAATTCCTACACTTTTATGACTGACAATAAATTTGTGGACTCGCACGACTTGAACGAACTAAAAATTTGAGACTACGGATTTGGATGGAGGGTAAACACTAAAGGGGTGGCCGGCGCGGAGAGCGACGACGCGAGGCGCAGCGCGAGGAGCTCCGGGTGGGAGGAGCAGAGGGGCGTCCGGCGGCGATGCGGGAGGCCGGATCGGCGGGAGAGGCCGGTGCCTCGGCGGCGGCGGGGGCGGCGAGCACGGCGGAGCCATGCGGGAAGCGGCGGAGAGGCGGCGCCTCGGGCGGCAAATGGGCGGCGGCGAGCACGGCGGAGCCATGCGAAGCGCGGCGGCGGCGCGGAGGCAGTGGTGAGGCCGAGGCGGTCGGATCTGGCGGGCATGGACAATGGCGGCCGGATCGCAAAGAAAGCCGACGCAGACGAGGTCGGCGGTAGCTCGGCGAAGACGGCGGGCGGCGGTGGAGTCGGCGGGGTCGGCAACGGCTAACCTCGAGCAGCGGAGTCGGCAGAGCGACAGTGAGTCGAGCGAATCGGCGGCCGACCTCAAGGAAGCCGATCCGGACGAGGACGGCAAGGCGACGGCGATGCCGAGAGCACCGCGCGCAACGCCGGCGAGGAAGGGCTCGGGCGATGAGGCGACTTCGGTGCCGGCGGCGCGGGCGGTGCGCGGGCGGCGGTCGGCGGCGGTGGCGGCGCGAGATGACGATGAGTCGGCGACGATGGTCTCGGCAAACCCTCACGGGCCGCAGAATGCGATCAACCTCAATCAAGTACAGCCCATCGTAGAGCCGCCAGGGGATGAGGCAGCGGGAGCAGTGTGCCATGTCATACGAAAGGCGCCGTGCATGGCGACGATTGCGCCGTGCACGGCGACGATTGCGCCGCTGATGAGCAGCCCGGTGATGATGAGCGAGGCGACGGACGTCAGGAAGAAGGCGAGAACCGACGCGACGACGAGGCTGAGCAGTGTCTCGCGATCGGTGAAGGTGTGGCCCAAGAGCACGACGGGTGCGAGCGTGGCGGCGGTGAGGCCACCGATGACGGCGATGAGCGGCACGACGGCTAGCGTGACGAGCTCGAGCTGCCAGGCGGCGGTGAATCCGACGATGAACCCAGAGACGAATGTGGCCATGTAGTGGATGAGGTTGCCCAGCTTCTTGCTGATGGCGTCCTGCACGATGACGGCATCGGCGTTGATGGCGTCGATCACTTGCTGCCCCCGCTGCCGTGCGACCACTTCGCGGATGAGAACACCGGCGTGAACAGGAAGGTGGCGGCGCGCCGCTGCAAAGAACCCAACATCCTCAATGTGGACGCGCACCGTTCTACTCGCTGCGAATGCCGCCGTGGCGATGAAGGCGAAACGCGCGCATCGGCGGCGGCCGCCGCAGTGCACGATCAATGGGCAACCTCGCACGCCCTCAATCTCGATCTTGGTGAGGCCGATGTCCGGAAGGCGGCGAGAGCACCTTGAAGAGCGGAGGTGCCCTCCACATCGTCGCGAAGACGATGCTGGTCTTGAATGGCACTGTCGGTGCGGCGGGATGATGGGCTCCAGCGGCGTGACGAAGCGCATCACGCCGGCGGCGTCGTCTGGATGCCGTCGGTGAGGACACGAGGCCGTAGATCTCGGCGGCGCGGAGGCGATGGCGGCGGTGTCGGTGCCGCGAGCGGCGCGGACGAGCCGCGCGATCTGTTCAGTGTTGCATGAACACGTCATTGTTTCGTGAGACTGGCGGTGCTGAGGATTGCATGCATGCATGCGTGGTGTTTGATGTATGCAGTCACGCCTCGATGCGAAGGAGCCGGGATCCGGTGGCGGTGGGCGCGCGGTGAGACACCGCAGTCCTCGAGGAGGTGGAAGATGCGCTTGTTGGTCTCGTAGCTGATGACGACTCGGCGACGCAGCCCAACAAGATGGCCGCCTCAGAGAGATCGAGTCTCCGGGGCGGCGGACGGAAGACGAACGGAGGCTAGGTATGGAACCTAGGCTCTGATACCATGTTATGAATATTGTGTGTTGATATGAGACCCAAAGGACCATATATATAGGAGAGTACAAGAGGATATGCCATATAGAGATAAGGCATATATGGATTAGAATCCAAACTATATCTCCTAATACAACTCTATCTCTATCTCCTTAACAGTTGCTATATAAAGTAATGTTAACAATTGGTTTGTATTATTTATTTACTTCATGATATTATTTGTCTCAAGTCATGAAGTTGAAATGACCCCCTCTGTCTCTTGAGCTTACGCATCTACAGCTTTCTAGGTATATTTCAATGGAGGGGTGAGAAACTTGGTTCTTGATACAATTGGTCACAATCTCAGCCAGAAGTACCATAACAGAGTTATTCAGGTATATACCATCCATGTTTTTCAGGATCTGAGATCTTTGAATTTGAACACTCTCAGATGTTGTCTTCTACTTGATTAAAAAACAATTCTCTAGGCAGCAAAGTTGATGGATGATAAAATGTTAATACTTAAGACCTTAAGTACCGCTTGTCTTCGTTGCAATACAGCACAGGCAACTCCTTATTTGCCATGGAAAGTTTGCATTATCCCTTACATATCACTCATTGTGTCACTGATATATGGGCCCGGACCGGGCCCGGACATCAGTGACACAGTCAGGGATTTTGAAATTTTCCAGTGGCATATAAGGAATTAACCCTAATTTTTAAGTCAATTAATGATTTAAAACAATAGGGGATGTCTGAAACAATAGGGGAGCCACATGCATGTTTGTGTGCTATTTTACATGAATATACCAAAGTGATATGATGTCTGTCTAAGTTTGGCAGGTGATTCCGAGAGAATGAAGTTTCTGTTAGGAGACTTATTTATTTTACTCAGTTGATAATTTCTTGCTATCAGCCTTTTGTATAGTTTCCTACAAAGTGATGGTGCCGGTTTTGTCTTTACTTGGCACTTCATACAGTCCAACTTAGCTGGTAATCTTCGCTTGGAAAAAGAAGCATGGTTTTGCTAGACAATCTAAAACTAATATGAAGTTAAAATTGGACCAAATAAAGTACGAAGCCACCAAAATAATTTTTTTCTTGTCATACGTAAAGCTGTTGTAATTTCCATCTTCAAATCTGGCTACAAAATGCCAATTTGATTTCCTTGAGCAAACTGTTTGCCTCGCCACTTTTTTAAAATATTAATTTTGCGATGTATTGTAATAATCTAAGCAACTAATATTATATGTATGAAAAATATGAAGCACGAAGCTGGTCACTTCTTGATAGCATACTTGCTTGGGGTGCTTCCCAAGGGATACACTATCACAAGCTTGGATACACTTATCAAACAAGGATCACTGAATGTGCAAGCCGGGACAGCTTTTGTGGACTTCGAGTTCCTTCAGGAGGTTAGTTTCCTTATCACCTTCACATGTTTTTCCTGCCTTCAATATTTTGGATTGCTATCGCAATGTTGAACCCTCCAATACATGATATTTTGGTCGAGCCTTCATGTATACCTACCATTGTTTTTTCTCCTTTATTGTGGGTATTGTACATTGCACTTTCACTTATCGAATACACTTATTCTCACTTATTGAGTTTACCTACTATTTATTTTGATAGCCTGTAATATCTTGCTGGCCAGACCTATTTTTATTATTTAATCTATTTTTCAATTTATTTTTATTACTAACCCTGGCCAACTTTATTCACAAATCTAACACTTTTGGCCATGCTACCACCCATAGCACTGCCACGCTACAGGATAAGTCTAACTAAATAGCACTTCTTGCCGCGCCATTGTGTAAGATCGAGCAGGCCAACTAAAGGGAAATGAATAGACACTTTTAAAATCTCTTTAGCTAAAATCGAGTTTATATGCGGAAGCGTAAGTCAACTCGGTTTTACACAACTAAGGCCTAAAACATATAGTTTCACCTAAGTGCACCAACGCACTAAGTCTATATCAAGATTTGCAATTCTATGGCGACAAGCAATTAATTCAATTTTATGAATATAAATTGCAAGAATATAAATGAACACAAGGAGACAAACCACAATTCACACACCATGTTTTAGTATAGTGTTCAGAAACTTGTCGGTTTCCCCTAATCCATGTTGAGGTAAGCACAAATAAATTTGATCGGCTCCACAAATTAAGCCAGCCACCTCAATTCTACTAGTGGTAGCTCTTTCTTCCTCTATATAGCTGAGCTCCAACCTTCATAACATGCCGGATTTTCTCGCAACCTTCTTTGAGAAGATCACTGGGCACAACGCTTCCAACCCTATCTAGAGGTCAGCAACATCTAAGAGTAATAAGTAGCAACATCTAAGAGTAATAAGCTAAGCCCCTTGCTTAATTCTTACCATATGCAACAAATGTGCAACCTCAATGTAGATACAAAATCCACCTCTAGATGCAACTAGAGACCTCTCACCTTACTCATAAGGTGCAACACATGCACAATTAAATAGAGAGTCTCACACTATCTCAAGAATGCAGAATGAAGTGCCAAAGGCCTTACTCCAACTGGCTACAAAAGGGTATTTGTACTATAAAAAAACTAGTTGTTGGTAACAAAAACCAGGAAATACGGTAGTATCGTAGGCAAACGGCCGGTACTACCGCTATTCCTTACAACGGCTAGAAACTAGTCGTTACAGGACTCACCCGGTCTGACCGCCCTCATAAGGGCCAGTCAGACCGCCACACAGGCCGGTCTGACCACACTGATCACAACCAGGAAAAGATGCTCTCTAAAAAATAACTACTAGTAACAAATGCCCGGTAGTACCGCAAAGTCGGTTATACCCGCACCGGTCTAACCGCTTTCCATGAACCGGTTTGACAGCCAACTAACGGCCGGTCAAACCACCCTAGCCATACGCGATCATACCACCGGCCGGTCCGACCACTCACATAGAGACGGTCTCACTGCCGTGGTCACACCGCCATACAAAGTGCGGTCATACTGTCTTACAGTTTTCAACAGAGACAGATTGTGTACAACACTTTTGTAAAACACATTGTAAAATGTAATACCATGTACATAAGGATCAAGGCATGATTCATAACAAGTTGAAAAATATATTTGCACACTTTAGAATCATGACACAAAGATTGAATACATGGACTCAACTCGTTTGCAAAACACATTCACAAGCCTAAGTCATATGTTATAAAGATTATACATGAGCTTCAACCATTTATAAAATCCAACGAGTAGGAAACATAGACTTCAACCACTCACAAATCGCATTTGCCAATCTAAGTCACATGTCACAAAGATTATGCGTGAGCTACAACTATTTACAAAACGCATTCGCAAATTTAAGCATCATGCAAAGGAGTAGGAATTATGGACTTCAACCATTTGTAAAACACATTTGCAAATCTAAGTCATAGTCACAAAGATTATACACGAGCTATAACTATTTATAAAATATATTGGCAAATCTAAACATCATGCAAAGGAGAGTTAAAGCAAGTGAGTTTAAGTTATCAACACATAATAAGACTCAAGTTACTAGACATGATCTCTCTTAATAGTATGACAACCTATACTAACAATCTGATCTTTCAACCAAACACCAAGACCGGTAAAAGACTAGAATCACACACTTAGTCTAGCTAGTTATACCTTTATCTTGAACATCTTCTTGAAGCTTAATGACGAACATCTTTGCTTTATGCCCAGGCTTTTTTTTATATGTATCAACCTATGATGTATTCCTCATTTGCCATCCATCAACACATGATGAGTCTTCACTTGGCTTGATAATCAACTCATGATCATCTCCTGTTTGGGATCTTGATTAACTTATGATCATCTCATCCTTATGATCTTGATCAACTCATGATCATTTTCTCTTCGGAATCTTGACATAATTCTAAGTAACACAAGATATCGTCCTTCATCCTAAACCTTAAATTAATGATGATCAACTCATGACGCCATCGAAGACTTCATCATCATATGACATATTCATCTAACTCATAAAAAATATTAGTCTCACAATATAATTACCATTAATTACCAAAATATACTATTAACTCATAATAACGGATCTAGATTCATCACACTGATGGTAGCATGATCAAACAACACTGCCACACCACTGGTGGTGGAGTGGCAGGATTTGGCCACACCATGGTGACAGGTATGCAGTGTTGCCTTGTCACGTCACGAATAGTGGTGTGGCCAAAAGGGTCAAAATTGAAAATAATGTTGGCAACGGATTTAATAAAATATTTTTCCGGAAAAAGGTTATTGAATAAAAAAAGTTACACTTCCCACCGTTGCTGTTACTCTGGCCAACCATTACCGTTACTCTGCCCAAGGGGTTTCTTACAATACAACTCGTCTGTTGGGTAGTAATGTGCCAAATCTCTTTCTGGGCAGTACGGAAAATAAAAAATTATTGTGTGCTAATAATTCCTAAAAATTATTGTGCAACACCCTGCAGATGTTATGATTTAAAATTTATAGCTGATATGTGAGAGGATATTCATGTTTTTTGTTCTGATGACATTTTTATGGTACATTTACGTTGTTAAGTTATTGTTCTATATCTTTTTCCACAAAAAAATTGTTGTTATATATGTTAGCCTAATGGTTACCTTTTATTTCCAGATCAATACAGGCAAGCTATCTGCCATGGTGAGAGTTTCTAAAATTCTCTGTTTTGTACAAAGCTTGTAGAATATGCTGTCAGATGCGATTCACATTACTTCAAGATCTACTGTCGATCAGTGTCAGAACTCAGAACTGCCACAAAGCATATGCTGATAAAAAGTTCTTCACTGAAGATAAAAATTAAAAGATGCTCCATTTGAAACTAGTCTTGAATCATTAAAAATATGGAAGGGAGATAGGCTTTATTGACTCAAGTAAATATGAGGTCAACTAGTAATGCCCATGCAAATCACTCCAGATCAGTCATTGATTATTCCGGATTTTCAAGCTCCCTGCTCGCATGTACCTTGAACTGGAGTTTCTGGCATTTTATTGCATAATGTTCATATGCTGGAATAGGCAAAATTGTTGCTGCCACATTAACTACTGCTTCAGTGAAGGCTGAAAGAAAGTCAAAAGAATATACCACATAGTTTCAAAGTATTAGTGATCGTGTTTAAATGTTGGTTGTTTTGTGATTGTTATCAATATGTGTGATTTTTGACTGTAAATTGGGTCTAATGGCAGATGTTGAACAAGTTCTCATGCATTGCACTTGCTGGAGTAGCAACAGAGTATCTTTTGTATGGATACTCCGAAGGAGGACTATCTGACATCAACCAGGTACGCATGTGTTACTTCTGTTGAATTTGACGGACAACCTGTAAGTTTGTAACACTATTATTTGTTTTCTGGGCCTCTTTTTTGCATTAACAGTTGGATGGATTGCTCAAGAGCCTGGGTTTCACCCAGAAGAAAGCTGATTCACAGATCAGATGGGCTGTGCTGAACACTGTTCTAATACTTCGCCGCCATGAAAAAGCTAGATCGCAGCTTGCAGAGGCAATGTCTACTGGGAAGTCAGTTGGATCTTGCATCGAGGTCATAGAAGGGAACATAAACATTGAGGATATTTAGTAGCTAGTGTAAACAGAGTACACAACTGGTACTGGAACATACAGCTTGCAGAGATATAAACCTTTGCAGTATGTTTATACATTTTTACTGTATTTTCAGTTTGTATTTAGATGATAGAGGTCAAAAGCATGAGTTCTGTTCAATCTCATGCGGTCATTCCTGCCATTTGAACTTTTTATTATTCAATGGAGGGATAGAAAAATCTGGCACCTAAGTTGATGAAAAAAATGCAGCAATGAAGAAACTCCACTGGAAATCGACATGTCAATACTGAAGAGTTCCCCTCCCTTCACAGCAATGCAGCTATACATTTTTAGTAGATAATTATTTTTGTGAGCTGGAATGTCAGGATTCAATTAAACCATATTTTTTGGAGCTGAAATGTTCTACGGTGCTTGGAAGGTACTAGGATGTACGGGCACTTAATTAAAGGGTAACTTAGGTATATGGATTTTTTTAAACAATGTTGTAGTTGTAACTTATTAACTACTCAAAAATCTAAATCGTTAGAGCCATTGACCATGTTGGTTACTCAGATTTTTAATTGCCCTTCCTCCCTTTAATTCTGCCATTAATTGGCCCTTGCCATTTCGGTTGCTCCAGATGCTTAACTTGTCTTCTTCTCCCTTTTAATTCTGCCATTGACAACCACGATTAAACCAACCATATAAATATTTTGACAAAAATCTCGATGTTGCAATAATTATTGCTTATTGTTGCATACATGAACTCAGAATGTTGTAGCAAAAGACAAACACTTACCCCATGGTATGTGGTGACAAGACCCTTGGTCACGACGGTATCAAGCGACAGGAAGGTGCGCGTGCGTGGCTTGGATCCAGCGCCCGAGGAGAAGGCAACGGAGCTTGTGCAGCGTGGATCCCAGGTGGCAGTCACAGCCGTGAAGCCGGGGCTCCCCTCACACGGGATTCGCGGCCAGCGGCGAGGTAGGGCGGCGGAGGCGGGAGCTCGAATCGGGGGTGCTGGGGCGGGCGCAGAGAAGAAGGCGGAGCGGAGGAGGCGGGAGGCGGCGAGGGTGGCTAGTGTTTCAAACGTGGGCAATATTTTAATTCTAAATTTTACTAGGAGACAAATACAATAAACCAGTGATGCAAAACTTACTACTAACAGCAAGCTACTCATCATACTTCAGAATATACGCAAGAAAAATATAATAACAAAGTCGAATGAACGGGCGAATGACTTACTTTTGAGCCTGATGATGAATAGGAAGCTGCACAGGTTTGAAGCAGTGCAGAACGTAGATGACGCAGTGTAGTGAGTGGTCTCGCAGATGTGCGCTGCCTAGAAACCTTATTGTCGCCCCGTGCAGAAACTCTCTGCAGTAATGGTTTGGAGATAACCGCTCTTCCTACTTCTAGGTGCACGACGGGAAGAAAGGTTGGCGAAGTTCAGACAGCGCAGTACAACAGCACAATCTCGCAGAGAAGAAAGCAATGGAGGTAGAGAGATTCTCACAAATACTCTGGACGTCTCCAGGCATATAAATAGACAGACTAATAACTAACATGATTAAAACAGCTATTTACCCACTGATAACTAACGCATTCAACCAGCCATTTATCCACTAGTAACTGCCTGTTATCAAATCTCCAATAAAGCCTCAAATTCAAACATTTGAATTTCATTCAAACACAAAGAGAGAGAGAGAGAGAATGGTGCAGAGTTCAGCAAAAAATAAAGATAGAGTTGGTCTGCCAAGTGACGCACCACGTCACAGCACGATCGCAAGTCACAAGTTACGTGATTTTTATGCGAAAATACGTGAATACATGCGTGTGTATGATAAGCCAGAACCCTCCTCATACCATCTCTATCCATATTCAAGGAGTGGTGAGGACTCCACCTTATAAATCATTTTCCTTATCTTACCTTACCAATATAGTATTAAACCATGCATAATTTAGAATTAAGGAAATGAGCCATGTTTAAATAGGCCAATTTCTAACAGCTAGCAGTGGTCTCTACGGGGTGTCGGTGGGAGAATGGCGAGCTCGGCGGCTCCCGAGAAGAAAGAACGAGAAATGGTGGGGAGAACGAGAAATGGGAAATGGTGGGGAGAACGAGAGATGGTGGGGAACGAGATAATAGAGCTTCCATGGATAAGACAAGGAGGTGGGATGCTAGTGGGAATGGGCCATTCGAACGCGTCCGACGTCCGGCCCATATCAATTTCCTTTAATAATTAGTTACCTATAGTATCCATAAACAATGAAGATCCAGTTCAATTACTCGATAGAAGTAACCTAGCTTCGTCCATGATTGTCGGCGTTAGTTGTTTTGAATTGTTGTTTGTTTTAATCCAAAAGGATTAGCACTAGGATTTTGTAGTTCCCAACCAAAAGGATTTTTTTACCTTATTTACCTTTTATTTCCAAACTTATGTAGGTACGAAATTATGTATGTAACCTCCAACCCTATTTTTTATGTTAACTAGCAGAAATTTCCTACACAATTGCATGGCTAGATATGAAATATATTGTATTTATTATATAACTCTATTGTCTTTTGAAAATATAGTTGTATTAACATAATTATATTAGTTGTAATATCTATACATAATTAATCTGCACTGTTATAACTTGGCCCCACTGAAATAAGTGATATATATCTTCTCTTTTTTCTCTCAATTAATGAGAGAATTTATAAGAATTTTGTTTTTCTACTCAGTCCTCTACCCCTTCCCAAAAAATTCAGCGAAATCCTTCAGCGAATGATGGTTCTTACATTTACGCAGCTAGATTTGCTACAAGTTTTCATCAAAGATTCAACTTATATAATATTAGCTGAATCCCTGTGCGTTGCTACGGATTTTTAAAATTTATTATACTACATGTTTTAAAATTTACGGGTGGTAAAAATTTTTAGAATATACGTACAAACATGTTCTAAAAGTTTTTAAATCTGTCAAGTAAGTCGGAGGCGGAGGATGCGGGGGGAGAGAAGAGGAGTATGGCCCACGTGTTGGCCCGACCTTTTCTACGAGGAGCGGAAGAACTACCTACATGCAAATCTGGATGGCTGATCTTTGATCGAATGACTGAGAAGAGAGGAGGGAGAACGGATCGACGACCACCAACTTACACTTTTATAATAGTAAAGATTTGGGACATCTGGATCTTTTAAAATGAATTTTTAAATTGATAATAAAATTTGATCAACTATAAGCTTGATATTGATCCCGAGCAGCATGTCTTTATAGTATACGTACCTAGCTACTAATTCTCGCATCTCGCTCTCACTACTACAGGAAAGGTCATTACAGACGGTTCGAAAACATCATCACAGACGGTTTTGCGAACCGTCTGAATTTATGGGTCGATGATAATACGAGGTCATCACGGGCGGTATTTCAACCGCTCGTGATAGCTCAAAATCACGACGGTTTTAGTTAAAACCGTCGTGATATGGTGATAATCACAGACGGTTATTAAGTAAAACCGTCTGTGATATCGATAATCGAGCGGTTTTAACTAAAACCGTCTGAGATTATCTGATATCACAGACGGTTTTTAGTTAAAAACCGTCTGTGGTACATGATAATCACAGACGGTTTTTAATTAAAACCGTGCGGGATTATCGAATATCCTGACGGTTTTAGTACAAAACCGTCGTGATAATTTGGGAAGTATCACGACGGTTCATAGGTATGAACTGTCGTTATCCACTTCTTTTCTTCATCCGAGGCCCGCTGCTGTGTCTTGAGGAATGCCACATCGAAGACCGGTTCTTGACCGACTCTAGGCGTGCGTGATCCGAGACCGAGATGAAGAAAGAAGTGGGAAGAAACAGATGGATAGTCGCTCACCAAGAAGTCGGGTATGTCGGTTGCTCACCAAGAATCGGAAATGTCTTTTTGAACTTTTGTAATAAAATTGCCTTGAATTTTGCAGGAAAAAGAAGGATTGTCGGAGTGGACATCACATCTCGACAGTAGTCGGCATCGTCGAGGAACATGCAAATACAGAGGCAAGCACAAAAACTCAACAACACATTCAGATCGATCTATTATACAGGATGACAAGCTAACAAACCCTTCGTGGCACGACGGTCACACTAAACAAGACACACTTACGACACTTACGGCAAGAGTGTGTTCTTTAGTATGAACCGTTTGTGCCGCGATGGAGGTGCTAGCTCACAGCGGAGGGGAGATATGCGCATAAGCTAGCTAGTGGATGAACTCACGCGTGACTAGTACCGGTGGAAAGGTTATGGGGAGTTATTAATAAGGGCCTGGCCGTGGGAGGAACTGGTGCCAGCCATTCGATGTGGAGAGAATAGACGGGTGAGATCGAAATCCTGTGTATACGCCAATTATTGGTGACATGTGATTATTACACACCAATTATCAGTGACATGGGATTATTACAGACGGTTATTAACAGGAACCGTCTGTGTTATCTGGCTTTTCACAAACGGTTTGTGTTAATAACCGTTTGTGAACTTTCACAGACGGTTCTTAACAGGACCCGTCTGTGTTAATGAGATTATCACAGACGGTTTTTAGTAAGAAACCGTCGTGATAAAGTCATATTATCACGAGCGGTTCTAAATAAAAGCCGTCGTGATAGAAAATATCACGACGGTGCATAGTTAATAACCGTCGTGATACTAATTTTCTCCGACCCCACCAAAGACGAGACGGTGTCCAAATGAAAACCGTCTATGTTGAGTGTCGATCCGACGGTTTCGTCAAACCGTCTGTGATTTACCGTCTACTATTAGGCTTTCTGCAGTAGTGTCTATTTTATAGTTACCTTTTTCCAAATCTAATGGCACGCGAGAAATCTACTGAATTTTTCTCCTAAGGGGAAGTGGGGGATTGCTTCAGTTTTTTTTGCATAGATTTTACTCAATTCCCCTATCCAAACAACTATACTCTTCTGTGTGTGCTTCAAGTGGTAGACTGATGTCGAGTCGATTTGTAGCTTCAAGTGTGTTTATTCCAACGTCTATACTCTTCTGTGTGTGCTCAAGAAATGACGTGATAGCTTTGTACTCTGGCCTAGCTTTGGAACGCGGGAATGGGTGGACATTGCGTATCTAATTTTTGTTTTTTTGTATGTGATCAATGTATATATATACGTAGGGAAGAAATTTGCAACAGTTTGACAATCTAGCTGCCTAGCTAGTGGGACTTGAAGCAAGCAATCAAGCATCAAGTGGTCAATATAAACATGCTCATAAATATTCAATGCTACAGAATTTGGTGCATGCATGATGCACCTTCATACGTACGTTGCATACATGCGCATGCATGAGCGCATCATGTTTAAATTCCAATGGGAAATGAGAATCAGCTATTACAGATGATTTTTAATTAAAAACCGTCTGTGATATGTATATATCATAAACGGTTTTTACTTACAAACCGTCTGTGATATTTACATCACAGACGGTTCGAAAATCGTCTGTGATAACCTTCTATTATCATTGATCCATAAATTCAGACGGTTCAGAAAACCATCTGTGATGATATTTCTGAATCGTCTGTAATACTGATTTCTGTAGTAGTGTTCGAGGCTTCGGGAGCCTAACATGCATATGTTCTTGCAACCAAATGTGTTTCTGGAAAAGATGCAGCTGCAAGCTAGCGTTATTGAGACAAATCATAAGACATCTGTGCGCATATGGTTCGAACATGTACATGGCCTTCTGCTCCCCCGTCGTCGTGGCTCTCGTCCGCCGCCTCCACGTCGTTGACCTCCTGTCGTCCCGTGCGATGACGCCGCCGCAGCTCCACACTGCCTCTGTGTCCTCCCCGTCGAAAAGCGCTCTACTGCCTCTCCCTGGTTTTCAAACTCAGCCTACATGCATGCATCTTCGTACGTACCTTCCGTCTCCTCCTTCTAGCTAGATGCCCAAGGCGGTCATGCCTGCATGTCGCCATCTACTCGATCGGGGTTCTCTTCAACAAGGTGACCTTCAGGTCCTCCTCCATACCGAACATGGCCTCCATCTCCTTCGGCATCGCCAGCGAGTCAGCGACATCGCCACCTACGGCGAGTCGGCGAGGCCCGGTTCTGTGAGCTAATAACCCTGACTTGGAGTATCTGAAGAAGCAGAACCGAGCCAGATGGGAAGACGATTGACAGCGTTCAGTCATTTCAAGTAACCAGCATTTTCAGTTATCAGAACTTAGTCATTTCCTATTTTTGTAACGTGTGTTTACACGGTTAGTTTGTTCCTGTAATTGCGGATCATTGGTTAGCATGTTCCAAGTTTGTTAGCCTTTTATACGGCATGTATCAGCATTCTGGTTTAACAGAAAATAGAGAGAAAATTGCCCCAACTTGAGTGCTCTCCGTAGAACTCTGAAACTCTGCCTCTCTCTCTTTGAATTTTACTGTTCATCATCCGGCACTTTGCTCTTGCGAGAGATTGCTGCGATCTGGGCTTTCTCCAACATTTGGTATTAGAGCACCAGGATTGAAAGCACCACTTCAACGTGAAAATGGCGGTTGTTCCACAACAGGCAGGAAGGGAGAACGGTGCGATGTCGTTTCACCCGCCGATGTTAACTCCGACTAATTACCCGGTGTGGGCGATTAGAATGGAGGCCATTCTCGATGCTCAAGGAGTATGGGAATCAGTGGAGCCTGTAGAAGGAGCACAGGTGAACGCCAGAAAAGATAAGATGGCGCGGACGTATATTCTGCAGAGCGTCCCTGAGGATATCTTACTGCAGATTGCGAAGAAGAAGACATCCAAAGAAATCTGGGACGCGCTCAAGTTGAGATACTTGGGAGCAGAAAGGGTGAAGCAGGCACGACTACAGACGTTGAAGAGTGAGCTTGATGCGCTCCGGATGAAGGAGACCGAGACTATCGATGAATTTGCCGGTAAGCTCAGTGCAATCGCCAGTAAATATACTCTTTTCGGAACTGTACCTGAAGATGCAGCTCTTGTCAAAAAATTCCTTGATTCTGTGCCTGAGAAATTCATCAATGTTGTGGCTGGAATTGAGCAATTTTTATGACCTGGCGACAATGCCATTTGAGGAGGCAATCGGAAGACTGAAAGCTTATGAAGAAAGAGCAGTGAGACTGCAAAGCAATGCCACAAGCACTGATGGTCAGCTACTGTTGACACATGCCGAATGGCAGGCGCGGCAGAAAGGAACTGGTGGCAATTCGTCATCCGGAGGCAGAGGGTACAGGTCCAACAGCCCGGACTGTTTCAAGTGGCGTGGACGAGGCCGTGGTAGAGGCAGACGTGGCCGATGGACATCTAATCAAGAGAAGACAGGAAACTCCAGTGGTGGAGGCTGGGGAACATGTGACAAGAGTTCAGTCAAGTGTTATAACTGCAGCAATATGGGACATTTTGCGTCCGAGTGCAGAAGCAAGAAGCTAGAGGGTGAAGCTAATCTCTGTACTGTCGAGGAAGAGCCAGCACTTATGTTGACTATGTCACAGGAGGAGACACTCAATGAACAAGATAAACAAGTAACTGTTTTGCTCAATGAAGAGAGACTCAAACCAGAGATGTACTGTGGTGACCAAAGCAAAGGAAGTGAAGACATTTGGTACCTGGATAATGGCGCCAGTAATCATATGACTGGTTGTCGGCAAAAGTTCCAGGAGCTAGATGAGAAGATCACAAGAAGAGTGAGGTTTGGTGACGGTTCCACAGTCCAAATCATGAGAAAGGGGTCAATAGCTTTTACCTGCAAGAATGGAGATCAAAAGCTACTTCAAGAAGTATATTACACCCTAAACTGTACAGTAATATCATAAGTGTTGGACAGTTGACTGAAGAGGGAAATGAAGTGCATATGGCAGGAGAAATCATGCGAGTGTATGACAGAGACCGAAAACTGTTGATGCAGGTGAAGAGAGTAAAGAATCGGATGTACAAGATCAGCCTGAAAATAGAAAAGGCAGTATGTCTGTTGACAAGCATTGATGATCCAGCATGGCTTTGGCATGCAAGGCTTGGTCATGTAAATTTCCATGACCTGAGACTGCTCGGTGAGAAGAAGCTGGTGGTTGTGTCCCAGAACTGTCTCACCCAAATAAACTTTGTGAAGCTTGTGTAATTGCCAAACAAGCTAGACTGCCATTTCCAAAACAGACAAACTTCAGAGCAGACAGGCCATTGGAGCTTCTTCATGCAGACATCTGCGGTCCAATTACTCCACACACTCTTGCCGGCAATAGGTATTTCCTCCTGATCATTGATGATCATACAAGATGGATGTGGGTGTATACACTGTCTGCCAAGAGTGAAGCCTTTCAAGCATTCAAAAGGTTCAAAACGGTGACTGAGAACCAAACGGATCATAAAGTCAAGATCCTCAGGACAGACCGTGGAGGGGAATTTTTTCGGCAGAATTCACTCGGTACTGTGAAGAAGCTGGAATTCAGAGACACCTGACTGCCCCCTACACGCCTCAACAGAATGGAATCGCTGAACGCCGTAACCGCACCGTGATGGCTATGGCCAGAGCACTGCTCAAGAGTATCGATCTTGGCAAAATTCAGGGAGAGGTCATAGACATCTTGTCTACTGTGAACCGATTGCCAACCAAAATACTGGGTGAGTGTACACCATTTGAGAAATGGGAAGGAAGGAAACCTCACCTCGCACATGTAAGAGTATTTGGTTGCACAGCTTATGCCAAAAACACCACTCCACATCTCAAAAAGCTAGAAGATAGAAGCACACCAATGGTGTATTTGGGAGTAGAAGAGAATTGCAAAGCACACCGTCTGTTTGATCCCGAGCGGAAAACGCAAGTCGTGAGATGTCATCTTCCAAGAGAATCTTGAGTGGAAGTGGAATGCAGAAAGGGGAGGAGAAGAAGAACAACTAGTAATTCTTGATCCTTCTTATTCAAATGGTCAATCCATGGCAACAGAAACTGAAACCAGCCCGGGGGAAGGTACTTTGCCTGACACAAGGGAAGCTCAAGGAAACGCTTCACCCACTGAAGAAGGAACTGAGTCAGGAGATGGGGATTTTGTAGTTGATATACCGAGTCCTTCTACACCCCAAGTGAGTGCAGATGCAAGCAGCTCAGCTCAGGTAGTGTTGTCACCTGAGACGTCTGACGGACCAGTGTGTTTTCGGTCGTTAGCAAACATATATGAGAATTCAGAGGAAGTGATAGTTGCTGATGAAGAAGATGAGGAGGAGCTGATGTTATCACAGTGCGATGAACTCAGTAAACTTCGAGGCGACAGCGAGCACGGTGGTTTGAAGCAATGGTGAAGGAACTAGAGTCCATTGAAAAAAACAAAACTTGGACACTGACAGAACTGCCTGCAGGTCACAAACCTATTGGTTTAAAATGGGTGTTCAAGTTGAAAAAGGATTCAAATGGACAAGTAGTCAAACATAAGGCAAGGTTGGTTGCTAAGGGATATGTGCAAAAACAAGGAATAGACTTTGAAGAAGTCTTTGCTCCGGTTGCCAGATTGGATACAATTCGGTTAATCCTTGCTCATGCTGCAAATCAGGTTGGGAGGTACATCACTTGGATGTAAAGTCTGCATTTCTCAATGGAGAATTGGAAGAGGAGGTCTATGTTTCTCAGCCAGAAGGATTTGAAGTGAAAGACCAGCCATATAAGGTATATAAGCTGACAAAAGCTTTGTATGGCTTGCGGCAGGCACCTCGAGCTTGGTATACACGCCTGGACAAGAGTTTGAGAGAGCTGGGGTTCAAGAGATGCACCCAAGAATAGGCAGTATACACTAAAGGGGAAGGAACAACCAAGATTATCATTGGTGTGTATGTGGACGACTTAATAGTAACCGGAGGCAGCACTGAAGAGATTCTGAAGTTCAAGAAGCATATGATGGCAGAATTCGAAATGAGTGATTTGGGTTTACTTTCTTACTATTTGGGAATAGAAGTGGAGCAGTAAGAGGGTAAGTTTTTAATGGATCGCGAGTAGGCTACGAGAGCAGAAAAAAAAAAATTTTCTACCGCGCACACAAGAACATCATGCTTAAGGAGGGATCATGGATCGTTACCTACTAGGCCAGCAATGCAGTGAAGAAGAGTTGGAGAAGCCGATCCAACCACGCGTCGAAGTAGTAGTGGAAGTAGTCGATCGCCCGAACCGATCGTCTCCTCCACGCGATCAACCACACCACGAGCGGATCAATCAGGGTTGTTGATGCCGATCAACGCCGCAACGAGCGCCGCCCACCGTATCCACACGTCCCGGGTTGGGCGCCGATCGCGAGTGTACCGGCACTCATGAGCGGCTAGGGTTTGGCTCGAGGTGGCGGCTACGGATTAGCTCGGGATTATCGGTGCGTTCCTCGGCCCTCGCCTCCATATATAGACCTCCTCACTTGGGCCTCGTGGACCGAGGCCCAATAGGAGTCTATCCGGATCTCTATCCGAATTGAGCCCATATCCGAATCACATTCGAATTAGTGTTCCAACCCGTTAAGTGTGCGACCACAGCAGGTTCACGTATACTTGGTCGCGACTCGAAACACCTTCCGGTCACCACATTAATAGCGGCCTCTAGCAAGACATATTAACCCCAAAGTATACGTAAAGATCATATCTTTGAACACCGTAATGTTCTCATGTACTAATCCCTTTGCCTCACGATATAGATTAAGCTCAAGGCGAGACTGTGTCATCCTCTTAATAGCTCAATCACTCTCTCGATTCCGTGATGGATTATAAACTCGTGATTGACTCCTCAATCACCTTGGCATGGCCATGCACTTTCATAATCCATTACATCGAGGGGCCCGAGATATCTCTCCCATAAGGAGGGCAAATTCTATCTTGATCATTCACATCCCACTACATGTTTCATGGCAAACCCAAAGACTACTTTTATGACTACCCGATTCACGGAGTAGTGTTTAGTAGTCCCAAAGTAGCTACTACGCATCTTGGGAACCATGATGATCTCAAGTCTAAGGATTCCACATAAACACTACTTGAGACCAGCGATGACACTTGGAATCCTGCGGTGTCTCATGGCGGGTCTATCCAACATATGTTCACTAACACATGTCCATATTATTGATTTGGTATCTCCATACCATGATCCATGAGACATGATCATCAATCAATACATATCTTGATCTTTGAATCATATTTGTTCCTCATATGAAATATAATCGGGGATCATTTAGAAATAGCAACATTTTGGCATTAAGAGTCTCATGAATAAGTCACATACTCATTGATCAATAATGATAATGTCTATTTCAAGGAACAAAGCAATGTATCATAAACATAGTATGTGATATATTCAACATCTCCATGTTGCCTCTAGGGCATATCACCAACAGCCTCCCACTTGCACTAGAGTCAACCATGTAGGTATCTAATACCCATTGCCCTAGTGTGAGCCTCATGCTTTGGTGGGAAGCGGCTTTGTCAACGGATCGCAATGTTCAAATCCGTGTGTACTTTGCATATCTTAACATCGCCTCTCCACAATCTCGCGGATGAGATGAAATCGCCGTAGAATGTGCTTGGACTTACAGTGCGATCTAGGCTCCTTGGCTTGCAATGGCTCCACCGTTGTCACAGATGAGGTCCATTGGGCTGGAGGCACTAGCCATCACACCAAGCTCGAAACAAATTTCTTGATCCAAACGACCTCTTTAGCGACTTGAAGCCGCTATGTACTCGGCTTCATTGTAGAATCGACAACTGTCTCCTGCTTGGAACTCTTCCACTTACCGCACCGCCATTCGAGCGAGAACACAAATCCCGATTGCGATCTAAAATCATCTTTGTCGGTTTGGAAGCTAGCATCGGTGTAACCATTTACAACGAGCTCTTCCTCACCCCCATAGACGAGGAACACATCTTTAGTTCTTCTCAAGTACTTCAAGATGTTCTTCTGACGGTAATCCGATGACTTTCACGGATCGGAGGTATCTACTCGTAGCACTTAAAGCATACGAGACATCCGGGCGTGTACAAAGCATGGCATACATAATGGATCCAATAGTGAAGCATATGGAATCGCATTCATTTTATCCGCTCATCGGTGTACTAGGACACCGATTCTTGCTAAGATTTATACCATGTGACATAGGTAGGAAGCCTTTCTTGGAATCTGCATGTTGAACCTTTTCAACACCTTGTCAATGTACGTATCTTGGCTTAATCCAATCGACCTTTTGATCTATCTCTATAGATCTTGATGCCAGAATATATGTCGCCTCTCTAAGTCTTTCATAGAAAACTACTTTTCAATGAAGACTTAATGATTCGACATAGGAATGTCATTTCGATCAATAATATGTCATCCACATATAAGACCGAAACACGAGTGCGCTCCACTAGCCTTTTGTAAACACAAGGCTCTTCTTCGTTCTTGATGAAACCAAACCCTTTGATTACTTCATCAAAGCGAATGTTCCAACTCGAGATGCTGCTTTAATCCATAAATGGATCTTTGCGACTTGCATATCTTTCTAGGCGATTGCGGATCGACAAAACACGTGGGGTGTGTCATGTACACATCCTCACTCGATTTCCATTAAGGAAAGCTGTTTTGGCGTCCATTGCCATATTTCATAGTCGAAATAAGCGAATCGCTAGAATGATCCGAATAGACTTGAGCATTGCGACGGCGAAAAAGTTTCATCATAATCAACACCTTGAATTTGTTTGAAACCTTTGGCCTGTCGCGCTTTATAGATGTGAACATTTCCATCTATGTCTATCTTTTCTTGAAAACCCATTTGCACTCAATGGTTTTAACACCATCGGTGGATCAACCAGTTCCAAACTTGATTCTGTGCATGGATTCAATTTCGGATCTCATGGCTTCAAGCCATTTCTCGAGTCTGGTCCCACCATCGCTTCTTCATAGGTCTTAGGTTCATCGTTGTCTAACAACAATATATCCCGTTGTTGAGTAGTCAAGAACATGTACCTCTCGGTACACGACGTGACCTCTCGACCTCGTGGTGCGGTGTGTCCACAACAGGTTCTTCAACAGTTTGTTCATCTGTTGTGGTTCGGTAGGAGCTGAAACGCTTTCGGTGTTTCTCGAATTTCTTCAAGTTGCACCATGCTCCCACTATCCCTTCTTGAGAGAAACTCTTTCTCTAAGAAGACACCATGCTTGGGCGACAAACACTTTGCCTTCTTCTTGATTATAGAAGTAATATCCTTTTGTTTCCTTAGGATACCCGATAAAGAAGCATTTATCGATTGGGGTGAGCTTATCGATTGTAAACGTTTTACATAAGTCTCACATCCCCAAATCTTAAGAAAAGACAAGCTAGGACGTTGTCTGTCCACATCTCATATGGTGTCTTTTCTCGATTTTGATGGAACTCATTTAGTGTGAAAGCGGTGTTTCAAGGCGTACCCCAAAAGACAACGGAAGATCACTGTGGCTCATCATGGGCGCACCATATCTAATAAGGTGCGATTTCTCGTTCGATACCCCATTCCATTGAGGTGTTCGGGCGAGTCAATTGTGGAACAATTCCACAATCCTTCGATGATTACCAAACTCATGGCTCAAATACTCGCCTCCACGATCGGATCGTAGAAACTTGATTGTCTTGCCTAAATGATTTTGCACTTCATTTTGGAATTCTTTGAACTTTTCAAAGGATTCAGACTTATCTTCATCGGTAGATATATCCATATCTACTAAAGTCATCGATAAAAGTTATGAAGCTTGAAAACCACCTCATCGTTGAGCTCATTGGTCCACATACATCGAATGTACGAGTGCCAATAAGTCACTTGCCCGTTCACCTTGACCGGTGAAAGGTGCTTTTGTCATCTTGCCAAGTAAACAAGATTCGCATGTCTCAAATGATTCAAAATCAAATGAGTGCGAATACCATCTCTATGGAGCTTCTCCATGCGTTTCTCATTTATGTGACCTAGCGGCGGTGCCAAATAAGCGTGGGATTCAAATCATTCGATCGTTGCCTCTTTGTATTAATGTTATAGACCGATGACTCTTCAAGAGTAAGAACATATAACCCATTCACCAATGGAGTATGACAATAGAACATATCTTTGAAATAAAGAGAACAACCATTGTTCACGATCTAAAGTCATAACCTTCGCTTGTAAACATGAAGCGAAATAATGTTCTTGGAAAGAGATGGAACACAATAACAATTATTCAATTCCAAAACTAATCACGAAGGTAAAGACAATGGCATGGTGCCAACACCCACCGCACAACTTTTGCTCCATTGCCAGCGAAGATCCACTTCGCTCCTCCTCAAACTTCTACTTCTTCTTAGCCCCTGCAACGATTTGCAAATGTGAGCAACCGATCCGGTATCAAATACCCAAGAATCGATAGATGAAGTAGCAAGATTGATTTCTATAACATTTATACCGGAGCGGAAGTCGTACTTCCTTCTTTTCTCAAGATCCTCCAAGTACTTTGGGCGCCTTTTCCAATGTCACGATTGCTTACTGATGTAGCAATCGCATCGAGGCAGGGCCCTTCTTGACTTGCTTGGCCTTAGAACCGCTTGCGATCTCATCGGGAGCTAACTTTCTTTGACCGCGCCTTTCTTTACATAGGGCTTGCCCTTGCCTTTCTGCATCATCATCACATGATGGCTGCTTTTCTTAATGCTTTCCTCGGTGATTTTAGCATCCCATGCAACTCGACCAAGGTCTTGTCCATGTTGTTCATGTGATAGTTCGAATGAATGGCTCAAAGCTCGAGGGGCGATGAAGAATCACATCGAGCCAACTCTTGGCTAAGGGAAAACCAAGCTTTTCCGGACTCTCAATGTAGCCAATCATCTTAATCACATGAGGGTGACGGGATTCCCTTCACGCAAGCTCGCACGCAAACAAGGACTTTGAAGTGTTGAACCTCTCACCCTTGCTTGGTTCTCAAACATACCACGCAACCCCACAATGATATTGTAGGCATCGTGTTCTCATATTGCTTCAAGCTCGAGAGGACATTGTGGCAAGCATGAGACAGCTCACATCAAGGTAATCATTCGTTTGCTTCTCATAAGCTTTCCGTGCAGCCACGGTAGCATTATCGGGCAAGTCATCGGGATAAGGAGACTCAAGGACATGCTCCTTGCGCTCTTGCTTGAGAACAATTCTCGGGTTGCGATACCAATCCAAAAGTTCGTTCCATTGAGTTTTCTTTCTCAAGAATAGATCGCAAATTAAAAGAAGCTGGATGCGGCATTAGTTGACATGATCTACAACAAAGAATATGCAAAGTTTAGCACTATGTTCATGTTTGATCTTCCATTAAACAATTTAACAAAAGATACTCCCACTATATGTTTTGTAATCGTCTTCCCTCTAACGACATATAGTAGTCAAGATCCATGTTCATCTAAGTTCTAGTGAGCTTTGGCATCACTGCTAGAAACCTAGTGACGTAGGTAAGCAACACTTGCTAATCACATCTTATGTGACTCTTGTTTGTTGGGTGGCATCCAATGCCCTGGCTCCCAACACCATGCCCCAAGGCCCAAATCTAATTTGATAGCCTTGTCAAGTAAACCAATACTATGCATGTGGATGTCCGACATCCACCCTATTAGATCAAGATAGTTGATGGTACTCGCTTTGGCGGACCTACCAAACAATGATCATGATTCTTATAGGCGCGACAATTGGAAGGGCATCAAAACAAATTCTTAATTTTTTTTTTGAGAGAAGCTATTCTATCATGAAAAACTAACCCTTAGTTGGTATGGCATGAAAGAATAGTATGACAAGAAATAAACATCACATGCATATAATCACATTATACTGTGAATGGTATGGCATTTTGTATCGTAGTGGTCGTCATCGCCATGGTTCCACGGTGATACTCTTCGCCACACTTCTTGTCCTCTTTGTCATCATGCTTGAAGCCTCCATAGCAAAGAACTAAACTATTACAACTAATAGGTAGCAAATGAATTACATGAGGAGCTCAAGCATCACAAGTCGACACACAGTCGTTATACAATTAAAAACGACCTCAACCGGTGTGATTAATACGACACAGAGCCGCCAAAACACACATGCATCACATATGCATCTATGCCATACCATTCACATCATTCCACAAAAACAAGTTAAGCGTAGAACATATTCTACATACGACATGAATGTGTTTCTATAACAATCTATGTGTGTACGCAACGGCGGTCCGTATACTTGAGGAGACCGATCTATGAAATCGCTATGAAAATCTCATCGGGCCGATCAAATCAACCCAAATCCGAGCCATTCAAAATGTCTCAATTTTCATTAGATCAATCACATCAATCACCGCGATCGGTATGCTTGAGGAGACCGCAACACAAGACCTCGATCTGTTGTCTCAATCTCTTGTTGTCTTGTGATTAGCCCGATGGTGTTACCGGTAGGTAGGGGCAAGTCGCGCATACATCAAAGAAGGAGCACGAACTAATCTTTTGGCCACATGATGCTATCAACTCATACATATTCCAACCCCTTATGACCGATTGATCTAGTCCGTAATAGATCCAATCTATTACAACCGCATATCAACATATGCACTGATCCAGATCGCAAACTAAGCAAGATGGCTCTGATACCACTAATGGATCGCGAGTAGGCTACGAGCGAGAAAACAAAATTTTCTACCGCACACAAGAACATCATGCTTAAGGAGTGATCATGGATCGTTACCTACTAGACGCAGCGCGCGAAGAAGAGTTGGAGAAGCCGATCCAACCACGCGTCAGTAGTAGTGGAAGTAGTCGATCGCCCGAACCGATCGTCTCCTCCACGCGATCAACCACACCACGAGCGGATCAATCAGTGGGTTGTTGATGCCGATCAACGCCGCAACGGCGGCGCCTCCACGGTATCCACACGTCCGGGTGGGCAGCCGATCGCGAGTGTACCGGCACTCATGACGGCTAGGGTTTGGCTCGGAGGTGGCGGCTACGGATTAGCTCGGGATTATCGGTGCGTTCCCTCACCCTCGCCTCCATATATAGACCTCCTCACTTGGGCCTCGTGGACCGAGGCCCAATAGGAGTCTATCCGGATCTCTATCCGAATTGAGCCCATATCCGAATCACATTGAATTAGTGTTCCAACCCGTTAAGTGTGCGACCACAGCAGGTTCACGTATACTTGGTCGCGACCGAAACACCTTTCCGGTCACCACATTAATAGCGGCCTCTAGCAAGACATATTAACCCCAAAGTATACGTAAAGATCATATCGGTGAACACGTAATGTTCTCATGTACTAATCCCTTTGCCTCACGATATAGATTAAGCTCAAGGCGAGACCGTGTCATCCTCTTAATAGCTCAATCACTCTCTCGATTCCGTGATGGATTATAAACTCGTGATTGACTCCTCAATCACCTTGGCATGGCCATGCACTTTCATAATCCATTACATCGAGGGGCCGAGATATCTCTCCCATAAGGAGGGCAAATTCTATCTTGATCATTCACATCCCACTACATGTTTCATGGCAAACCCAAAGACTACTTTTATGACTACCCGATTCACGGAGTAGTGTTTAGTAGTCCCAAAGTAGCTACTACGCATCTTGGGAACCATGATGATCTCAAGTCTAAGGATTCCACATAAACACTACTTGAGACCAGCGATGACACTTGGAATCCTGCGGTGTCTCATGGCGGGTCTATCCAACATATGTTCACTAACACATGTCCATATTATTGATTTGGTATCTCCATACCATGATCCATGAGACATGATCATCAATCAATACATATGCTGATCTTTGAATCATATTTGTTCCTCATATGAAATATAATCAGGGATCATTTAGAAATAGCAACATTTTGGCATTAAGAGTCTCATGAATAAGTCACATACTCATTGATCAATAATGATAATGTCTATTTCAAGGAACAAAGCAATGTATCATAAACATAGTATGTGATATATTCAACATCTCCATGTTGCCTCTAGGGCATATCACCAACAGTTTTTACTTAAACAGACTGCTTATGCCAAGAAAATTTTACATCAATTCAGAATGGACAATTGCAATGCAACAAAGTTTCCAATGGAACCCAAAATCAGACTGCACAAGGATCCTGAAGGAACTCCAGTCGATGCCAAGGAGTACAGGCGTGTGATTGGGTGTCTCAGGTATTTGCTGCACACTCGGCCAGACCTTTCATATGCAGTTGGGGTGGCCAGTAGGTACATGGAGAGACCTACTGATCTACACCACAAGGCCGTAAAACAAATACTCAGATGCCTCAAGGGGACAATTCAATTTGGGATTTCTTATGTGAAGGGAAATTCAGAAGAAAGACTATATGGGTATTCAGATAGTGACCTGTCAGGTGATCTCGATGGAAGAAGAAGTACCAGCGAGATGGTTTTCTATCTGAATGAGAATCTGATAACCTGGAGCTCCCAAAAGCAAAAAACAGTGGCATTGTCTTCTTGTGAAGCTGAGTTTATGGCTGCCACAGCTGCAGCATGTCAAGCCCTTTGGTTGAGAAGCATAATCAGCGAGTTGACAGGAACAGAAGTGAAACTGGTGTTTTTGTTTGTGGACAACAGATCAGCTATAGCTCTTATGAAAAATCCTGTTTTCCACACCCGCAGCAAACACATAGATGCAAAATACCATTTCATAAGAGAATGTGTAGAGAGGAAACAAATTCTGGTGGAGTTCATAAGTTCAGGAGAGCAACGTGCAGACTATCTGACAAAACCTCTGTCAGGAGTAAAGTTAGGCACTATGCGTCAGCTGATAGGAGTACATGATCTGAATCCAAGCCAGGATTAAGGGGGAGAATGTGAGCTCATAACCGTGACTTGGAGTATCTGAAGAAGCAGAACCGAGCCAGATGGGAAGACGATTGACAGCGTTCAGTCATTTCAAGTAACCAACATTTTCAGTTATCAGAACTTAGTCATTTCCTATTTTAGTAACGTGTGTTTACACGGTTAGTTTGTTCCTATAATTGCGGATCAATGGTTAGCATGTTCCAAGTTTGTTAGCCTTTTATACGGCATGTATCGACGATACGGTTTAACAGAAAATAGAGAGAAAATTGCCCCAACTTGAGTGCTCTCGGTAGAACTCTGAAACTCTGCCTCTCTCAATGAATTTTACTGTTCATCATCCAGCACTTTGCTCTTGCGAGAGATTGCTACGATCTGGGCTTTCTGCAACAGGTTCCTCATCCAGATTCTGCTCACCTCCAACTCCAAGAGCATGTCGCTCAACCCCATGACCACTTTACTCTACCTTCTCGCGCCATGCTGCCACGCTTTCCTCATCGTGCCATATATATATGGGTCTTCGTCGGCGCTGCCCAGGCGGCTGCTGTCGGCACGTTAATGTAATGCCACTAAAATGCAAAGGGAAGAAATGCATGAAATGAAAGCAATATAGGGGAGAATAAAAGAAAGAAAGTATAGTTTTGTCGTCAGATACATCAACTTTTAGAAAGCCGAATAAAAGTAGCGCTCACAGAGGTTCCCAAACAGCCCAGGGCCGATCGGCGCCTCTCGCAATTGTGGGCTTCGTCATTCGGCAGAAAATTAAGCCAATGCCCACTTTTACCAACTTACCTGTCGTGGTAGAAAGCCCCAAACAGTGCAAACCCACCCGTTGGACCAAAAAAATCCTAAAAGCATGTTAGTTTAATCCGTTTTGGAGTAGGATTCTTCATCTACTTAGGAGTAGGAGTTTGAGTTTGTTTCAGAGTAGGTTTTTGCTTGCCTAGATTAGAGTTTTGCTTTGCTATAAATAAAGAGACCAAAGGTGTGGCAATCAGGCAACACAAAAGCATTGTGTCTTCATCTGTTCTTACCTCAACGTTGTGAGTTCGTGTGAGCAATCGTGATATCTTTGCCAACAGTTGGTATCCGAGCAAGGCTACTCGATCCCTATGCAATGTCGGCTCCAGTGAGCGATGGTGACAGTCTGTCGCCGCGCCGTGGAGGCCGAGGGCGGCGCTTGGCCTCGCCGATCGTCCCTCGTCATGGTCGCGCTCATGACTGCGACATGGTGATCTAGAAGACGGTGTGGGAGGTTGGAGGCGCGTCCTATCCGATGCTCACGCGCGACAACTACACGGATTGGTCGCTCGTAATGAAGGTGATGCTCCAGGCGAGGGGCTTGTGGGACGCCGTCGAGTATGGCGACGCTGATCTGCAGGAGGATCGTGCGGTGCTTGAGGCGCTCCTCAAAGCGGTCCCGTAGGAGATGATTCGCGTGCTCGCTATCAAGCAATCGACCAAGGAAGCATGGGACTACATCAAGTCTATGCAAATTGGCTCCGACCTCGTCCGCAAGTCGAAGCTCCAGAAGCTGCGCACCGAGTTCGAGATGCTCGCGTTCAAGGAAGGAGAAGATCCTGAGGATTTCGTACATCGTTTGAGCTGCCTGGTCGGCCAGCTTTTGGAGTACGACGAACCCGTCGATGAGCAGAAGGTCGTCGAAAAATACCTTCGCGTCGTCCCGCCCAGGTTTGGTCATGTCGTCTACACCATGGAAACCATGCTCGATGTCTCCAAGCTATCGATTCAGGAGGTCACTTGGCGTCTGAAAGGTGCTGATGATCGTTGCATCCCGCAACCATCACTACCGACTACTACCTCGGAAGTTAAACTCTTGCTGACCGAGGAGGAATGGATGGCTCGCCTCAAGGAGAAGAAGTGCGGCGAGAGATCGTCGAGCAGACCTGCTGGTAGCGGCCATCGTCGTGGCAAGGGTAACCAGCGCCGTGACACTGGGCGTGACGGGCGCGAACCAGGGCGCAAGCGCAACGTCAGTCGCGATAAGTGCCATAACTGCAAGATTAGCCACTGGGCCAAGGATTACCGGCAGCCATAGTGCGAGCAGGTCCATCTTACCCAGGAGGATGATGAGGATCAGACGCTGCTCTTGGCGCAGATGTGCGCCCTCACTGACAACGTCCAGCAGAAGCTGCGAAACTTCATCAAGCTCGATGGGATGCATGCCCAGGTGATTCTGGGGTGCGATGGAGAAGAGCGGAGCGATGTGTGGTACCTGGACACTGGGGCCAGTAACCACATGACCGGTTACAACAACCTCTTTGCGGAATTGGACACGGGAGTCATCGGATTGGTGAAGTTCGGTGATGGCTCGGTGGTCGACATCTGCGGGCGCGACACAGTGTTGTTCACCTGCTAGAATGGTGAACACCGAGCGATTAGCAATGTCTACTACATTCCCAGGCTCAAGGGCAATATCATCAGCATCGGCCAGCTTAATGAGCGTGGATGCCAGGTGCTAATTGACGGGGGACTGCTGCGGATCTGCGATCGGCAATATCGATTGCTTGCCAAGGTAAAGTGCGCCAAAAAAACGCCTGTACATGCTCAACTTGAACATTGCAAGGCCGGTGTGCTTATTGGCACGGCAAGACGATGAGGTTTGGCTGTGGCATGCACGCTAAGGCCACCACAACTTCGACGCCCTGAAGAGGTTGGCTCAAGAAGGGATGATGCACGGACTCCCAGTGATCAATCATCCTGGTGAGATCTGTGACAGCTGCCTCATTGGCAAGCAAAGGCGCCCCACGTTTCTGGCAGCGGCCCACTACCGTGCCAAGGGATTGCTCGACCTCATGCACGGTGACCTGTGTGGGCCTATCTCACCGGTGATTCATGGTGGCTGGCGCTACATTCTCCTTCTCTTCGATGATTGCAGTCGCTACATGTGGCTTCACCTCCTGACGAGCAAGGATCAGGTGCCTACCGTCAACAAGCAGTTCAAGGCCAGTGTCGAGGTCGAGACCGGGCGGCGTCTACATATTCTGCGAACTGATCAAGGGGGAGGTCACCTCAATCGAGTTCGGGCAGTATTGTGCGAATCATCGAGTTGCACGACAGCTCACAGCACCATACTCGCCGCAACAGAATGGTGTCATCGAACGGCGCATCCAGACAATCGTCGGCATGGCGCGCTGCTTACTCAAGGCGAAAGGGATGCACTGTGCACGTTCGGTTGCATCGCTCACGCCAAGGTAACTAACCCAAATCTGAAGAAGCCCGATGATCGTAGCGTGAAGATGGTGCTTCTTGGGTTCGAGCTGGGATCGAAAGCGTATCGGTTGTTCGACCTGGTTGCTCGCCACATCCATGTCTCCCATGACGTGGTGTTCTAAGAGAAGGCAAGCTGGGATTGGGCGAATCCCGGTGAGCAGCAGAAGACGTCCAGCGCTGGCACGTTCATCATCGAGCATGAGATCATCGCTGGTCCAGTGGAGATCCTTGCCCCAGGGGAGCAGCTGCACACGCCATCACCTCGCCAGGACTTGCCACCACCAGGCGTTCCAAGTCACACACCTGGTGTGCGGTTCGTATCGCCATCACCTTGCCAGGACTCACCACCAACAGGCGCTCTTGGTCATGCACCTGGTGTGTGGTTCGTATCGCCCATGGCCGAGGCTCTCGCCGATGTAGGGCCCCAGATTTTACTATCTGGAATCCTTTGTGATTTAATGCACTATTCCCTGGATCAGTAGATAGTGCTCAAAGTTACAGAAAATGAATATCAAATACATACCATGCGGAAGCATAAATAAAATAGTAAACTTACTCATGGGCGATTAGGCGAAATCGATAAGTGCGGCGGCGGAAGAGCGAAGCACAGGTGGGACCTTGGGACATGCCCACAGGCGACCAACGGAGGTTCGCGACCTAACCCTTGACATCTTCATCTTCTTCGCCATCATGAACAATAGTGTTCTTTGGGCGCGATGATCGATTCGTGATTCGAATTTGTTATGAGGCGAGTGTGAGCACACTAACCACCGTGCTCATGAGCCAATACAGAATGCAAATATATAGTATGCATGGCTTATCAAAGGAAAAGGCTCGGGTTATTTTAGTTGCCAGAAATCGCTTTTGGTAGCATTGTTATTATTAAACCATAGTGTTATTGCTGCTACCTAGAACTTCACACGGCGATTGCCATAATTGACTCACTCCACCAAATGCCATAATTGACTTAATCCACCAAAGACACAATTTCTTTACTAATTGTTGTCTAAGACTCCAAACAGTGAGTGACATCATTTAGTTAACTCACTGATCATATACTTTCTATCTATTTATTTTGAATCCACCAATACTTTTTGTATTCCAGATTTCTTTAATAATCCAATCTTGTAATCGCTATCCACCAGCTCCTCACCTCTGAATTCTAATGATTCTCTAACCTGGCTACTTTTAATATACCGAAATCATTCGTACCAGTACTTTCTAATCATTCAACCCTTTCTGCTAATCCTCCAAAACCACAATATGCTCTTTCCATAATCAACCTTATTTGTCACTAATTGTCTCTAACTAATTCGTCAATATTTCTCCACTGAGAATATCATTAATCAGGCTTATACACCAATTATCATATCTCCAAATTTTCTCAGATTCAAATCATCCATCTAGGTCAAATCCCACTAATCCCATTTAATCCAACAATTACCTTTATACCCTTCTAATTCCCCAAAATCATTGATCCAGATTATACTCCAGTAATTATTATTATTCCCCCGATATACCCATAATTCAATTCATCCTTCTAGTATTTTGATCGAATCCTATCAATCACATTATTCCCAGCCTCTTCCAAGAATTCATACTATTTGTCCGTATCGTAATCCCGTGATTTCCCTTGCACTTCCTGATTCCCCAAAAACCATTTAAATCATCTATTTGTCGTATCAATCCATTTAAGCTCTACCAATCTATTTCTCCTACACCCCTTTCTATCGTTCCCTTTTTATGATCGACATGAATCCACTAGCATCTATTATATTTTTTTACCATAACAACTATCTCCTTCTCTACACCTTTGTTTATTTTTCCTGACCTTTGGTTTGGGGAGAAGTATTATCATCATTTAAAAATATAATACATAGAAATTTCCTGAGACCTAGCAGTTTGAACAAAGAGATAATATGTAAGAGAATGCAATACAATAGCGATTCAGATTCCATCCACCGTTACATGGCATCTGCATAGTATGCTTAATACTTCACGTTATAGCAGCAACTTATCACCGGGCGACACCGGGACAACACAAATCGTGGCCTTGCACCGCCTCCACTTTTCCATTCCCACCCACAAGGTTTTTTTTGAAATAGAACTATATCTGGTTAAGTTTCCCATGTCCGCCCATGACCGTGGGCACGGCTATTCGAATAGTTTTGACTCTGCAGAGTTTGTACACTTTCACCACAAGAGACAATCAACTCGTTGCCCCACATGATTCCTTAGTCATGCAGTTGAGCAGACCATCACAATGACTGTTCAAATTATCTAGCTCCTTTTGTCATCTCACCTTATGGGCTTCTCCCACTTGCGGTGGGTCCCATCTATGCACGGGATGTTCTCCACGATTACTAACGCAGTAGGGCTCCCCTTCCCGCAACGCTTAGAACAGTGGAAAACTTCACTCTCCCCTTGGTGTCCCTTTAGGCCTCCCTTGCCCTTGCTTATCCACTTCAATCCACTACCGGTGAGATGAGTCCGGAGTTTCGATACAACTCTTGAGCCAAGTTGTACTTCTGAGACTTGTGGTTGCCTTTGTTTTACGTGGGAGATCATGACAAGATTCAGTCCTTAGCGGTATCTGGGCGGTTCTTCCACTAACCACATTGTGCTTCCACCGCACCACTCACACACCCTCGAACCATCCGCCCAGATATTCAAGCAAGTAGAGTTTTAGGAACATAAAATAATCATATCGAACATATACCAGTTATTACCACCATGACTGCCCAACCAAATCTTCTCATGATTAAAAGTGATGCTTGGGTGTTTTCGCGCCATGAATATCTATGCAACACTACGCGTGGCGTATAAATTACGGACTTATTTTCAAAAGGTTACTATCATAATTTCGCTAGGGCGACAAGGTTCATATATTCAAATATTCAACAAGGGGGTGTAATATTAATCAAGGCAAACAATGGGCATATAACTAGAATCTTGAATTAAGCATGTATTTGTACATAAAATAACAGCATGCAATTTGATAATTTAAACAAAAGTAATTTGCAGAAAATGTAGGTTCAACATGATCAAAGTATTGACTCGTGCAGCGCGGTTTACATGCGGTCTTGAAACTCACACAATGCTTCTTCTGGAGCTTTTGGTCTTTATCTTCACTTCGCCCTTGATCATGCTTGATCTCTTGATTCTTCAGGATTCCAATTGCTAATTACGTGCTAAACGACTGAACACGAATAAAAGCAAATAACTCAAAAGATCCACATAAATCCAAATAAACTCAATTTAGCTTTATTATGAGTCAATGGGTGTTTTGAGTGACGTGAGACATTTTTATTTTACTAAAACCTTACTTGATTCTCACCAATTTACTCCTATTATCGCATGTATATATATTCATCACTAGACTATAGGTCATTGTACTCTTATTTGGGTTTATGATAACTATTTATACTAACTAATATTTTTAAAAAGAGCTTTCATGATATTTATATTTTAATTACATATAATTTATATAAAGCCTACCCTTTTAAGTTTGGATCTTAAGTAATTTATATGCAAGATGATCTCTATTTGTGAATCTGTATTACCTGATATCCAAATAACTTAATCCTTGTAAAATAATCAGTTTGTTAGTCTTGGTTAACATGTGACTTTTAGCCAATATTAAATCCAATTTGATTTTTGACCAATTTTCTTCCCACTATTCATTACATATATATCTATATCTACAACTAGATTTTATGCACTTCATTTGAGTTTATGCTAAATGCGATGTATACCTTTCTTAGCTTATTGAATCAATTCATATTACTAGTAATTTAATATGTAGCATTTTATGCGACCCTAATTACTCGTGTCGTTAGTTAAGTGTTTACTTTAAAGTATTTATATGTCGGTGAGATTATTTTGATGCTTGATGACCTGGGTTGCTATATTTTAGCATATGTATATTATTATGACCTTTTTATAAAAATTTAGATTTTAAATTATATTGAAGCCACATTATTTACTCATTCCTTTATATAACTTTTAATCTATTGTTAAATCTCAAACAATCTTATTTTATATCCTAATCTAATTCATTACGTTCCCTAGATCATCCCCTAATTTTCCACGATTTTTTTGGGTTTAAAAAGTAAAATAACAATAATAATAAAGAAAATGGAAAAAGGTGCGTATGAGGATCGAGCAGGAGACCTCGGTAGAAAAGCTTAACGCGAAGGCCGCTAATAAATGGGCGGGACGCCTGGGCTGATGAACTGGACGCAGTAAATAATAAGAGCCTCTGGTGGCGGGGGGTCAAAACAGAGGAGCCCGGCGACGCTCGGTGCCAGACTTGCCGGCGGCAAGCGGTGGCCGGGGAGGCTGCCGAAAATGGTGAAATGGTTGTCCGGAGCAGGATGTCACTATGGGTGGTGGTGCGGTGGTTGGAGCGGCGGTGAGGCGGACGGGCGGCTGCGCGGCGGCCGGCGAGTGAGCTTAGGCGGCGGCGGCGTGGGAGAAGAGGAAGGAAGGGAGGAGCTTGAGCATGAGGGGTGGAGGTGGGCGTCACAGCCAGCCAGGCGAGCCGAGAGGCATCGAGGAGGTCTGGGCGGAGGATGGGGTCGGACGGCGGTGGCGCCTGGCGCCGGCGACTTGGAGCGGGGAGAAGCTCCATTGGCCGTCGGGAGGCACAGGGAGTCTGCGAGATGCTTCCCGGAGGAGGTGGAGGGAGAGTGACCAGGGAGGAGGCGGTGGCGGGATTGGCGATGGCGGCAGAAGATTGGGGAATTGCGGTGCAGCGAGCGGGGAAGAGGGAGGAGGCGTGGACAGCAATGGGGACCTGGTAGCGTCTTATAGCGATGGAGAGAGGGGGGTGTTGCTGGCGGAGGACCGGGCGGCGGGGACGGACCGGGCGGCGGTGCGAGGGACCGGGGGTCCTTGCCCAGCACGGGGCTCGACGCGCGTAGGGCTGGACACTGGGAGATGGTGACAGGTCGGCGCGGCGCATAGGGTGGAGGCGAGCGGCGCTGTGCAGGGGGCAGCGAGAGAGAGCGGTGAGAGGACAACACGACAGAGAGCTGCAGGTGCGCACAGAGAAAAGGGAAGAAGGGAAGAAGAAGATGCGGTGAGCGGAGAGAGGAGAGGAGGCGGACGGGGCATGGGCCAGCGAGAGATGGCGAGAGGAAAAGAGATGGAGACAAGGGACCCCGGTGGCGGGATGGAAAAAGGAGGAAGAGAAAATGAGAACTTTATTAATTCTTGAATTTGGATTTTTAGTTTGAAGATTGGTTCCAACATCTAGGTGCAAATTTAATATTTCCCTATTTTTGATTTTGAGTTTCCCATGATTTTTCAATCCTTTGAATTCTTAGTTTAATTATTTTAGAGGCAAGCTCCTAATATTGGTGCGGCCATTTCTTCCCTTTGTTTAGTTAATTTGGTTTCTAGATTTTTGGTTCTTAAAATTTTACGCTCACAATTAAATACTTCTCTTTTTTTTTGTCATAACTCTTATATGTATTTAATGATTATTTTTAGTTATTAATTGGCTCAGCACAAAACTCAAGAAAAACGCACGTAAGATTTTGACCAAAAGTTTTCAAATGCCAGTAAGATGCAAATAACAGTTTTTAATTTACTCTAAAATTCAAACATCAAAAATTTAGGGTGTTACAGCCGAGCACAATCACGACAATGACGACAGCGCTCAACACCGGTTCAGGATGTTGTAGGACATCCTTGGTCCTGCACCCGCTGGCGCCCCGACACCGTTCTTGGAGCCAGAACCGGTCGCCCCTGCCGAGTTGCACATGGTTAGTGCAGAAGAGCCGGCCACGTTTGGTGCGATGAAACGCGACCCGTCTTGGCGTCTGGCGATGCTAGAGGAGATGAAAGCTATCGAGGAGAACAACACTTGGGACCTCGTTGAGCTTCCTACCGGGCACTGCACGATCGGGCTTAAATGGGTCTTCAAGATGAAACGAGATGAGCATGGTGCCATAACTAGACACAAGGTGCACCTCGTGGCAAAAGGGTATGTGCAGCGCGAAGGGATGACTTCGAGGAGGTCTTTGCCCCTGTCACGCGAATAGAGTCGGTACGGCTACTACTGGCTCTGGCGGCGCACCAAGGGTGGTCCGTGCACCACATGGACGTGAAGTCCGTGTTCCTGAATAGGGACCTTGCAGAGGAAGTCTACGTCGAGCAGCCACCAGGTTTCGTCGTCGACAAGCAGGAGCACAAGGCCACTAGCATCCTATTCTTCCTCGGCACAAGCCCAGTCTCCTGGCAGTCGCAAAACAGTGGGTTGTGGCTCTCTCCTCGTGTGAAGTAGAGTACATCGCCACTGCGACGGCAGCATGTCAAGGCATCTGACTTCACCGGCTGCTGCGGGAACTATTGGAACACAAGATTCCGGCGCTGGAACTCAGGGTGGACAACAAGTCTGCCATCGCTCTTAGCAAGAATCCGGTCCTCCATGACAGAAGCAAACACATCGACACCCAGTTTCACTTTATCCGTGAGGTGGTCGATGGAGGAAAAATTGTTCTCGAGTTCACTAAAATCGGACAAAAGCTCGTGGACATCCTGACGAAGCCACTCGGTCGCGTTTGATTCCAGGAGCTCTGCGACAGTATCAGCGTAATCGGGATCAAGTGAAGGAAACATGATTAGGGGGAGTTTGTTAGTTTAATCCGTTTCGGAGTAGGATTCTTCATCTGTTTAGGAGTAGGAGTTTGAGTTTGTTTCAGAGTAGGTTTTTGCTTGCCCAGATTAGAGTTTTGCTTTGCTGTAAATAAAGAAACCAAAGGTGTGGCAATCAGGCAACACAAAAGCATTGTGTCTTCATATGTTCTTGCCTCAACGTTGTGAGTTCGTGTGAGCGATCGTGATCTCTTTGCCAACAAAGCCCTCAGTGACTTGTGAGTTATGTAGAGAGAAGGGGAAGGGCAATCTTGGTAATGCACAAGGCAGTGGAGGGAGGAGCCAATCAAAGCTCCTTCTTAAACCCAAGCCATCAGTATGTACAGTGTTCTACCGCATTTCCATCTCCCAGCCAAAGCCGCAAAGTCTCACTCCCATTCTCTTCCAACCGAGAGCTCACCCTTAAGACAAAAGCAAAGAAAAGAGCCATTTCCCCTCCTCTGTTCAACCAAGACCGAGCTCAACCATCCCCACCCAGCCAACCATTCCCATGGCCATCATAGAAAGACTGTATGGGAAAGAACGGAGGAGAGGAGCAAGAGGTGTAGGGGAAGACGAGGGAGAGGAGCTAGGACTGCGACAGCAAGCCAGCCGAGAGGAAGACAAGAGAAAGAGGGAGCAAGGAGGAGAGGAGGCCTAACTGAACCGTAAGGCAGCCATCCTCGTCGTGGTCCGAACCTTGCCTTCTTCAACTCGGCAGCAAGCCAACACCAAGTAAGCCTCCATTCTTCCCCCAACGCTTTGGCGGCGAGCTTGTAACACCGTCGTGTGCCCTTGGATGGCAGTGCATGCTCCTCGGCGCATGCACTCTACCAAGTCCCGACACGGCAGCCACCATGTAGGGACCCTAGATTTTACTATCCGGAATCCTCTGTGATTTATTGCACTATTCCCTGGATCAGTAGATAGTGCTCACAGATATAGAAAATGAATATCAAATACATACCATGCGGAAGCATAAATAAAATAGTAAACTTACACATGGGCCGATTAGGCCGAAATCAATAAATTGCAGCAGCGGAAGAACGAAGCACACAGGTGGGACCTTCAGGGCATTCCCACATGCAGCCAACTGGAGGTTCGCGACCTAGCCCTTGACGTCTTCATCTTCTTTGCCATCAAGAGCCAAAGGTGTTGCTGACGTGTAGCGATCTGATTCCTAATTCTGGATTTGTTATGAGAGCGAGTGTGAGCACACTAACCACCGTGCTCCGTGAGCCAATACACAGAATGCAAATAGTTAATATGCATGGATAATCAAAGGAGAGGCTCGGGTTGTTTTATTTACCAAGAATTGCTCTTCGCATTATTCTTTTTATGTAATCATAGTGTTATTATCGCTGTCTGAAACTCCAAATAACGAGTGTCATCACTTATCTAATCCCCTGATTATACGCTCTCTATTCTATCACCCACCATCTTATCAATCCAGCCATGGGTGTCTGATCCTCACATAATCCTAACCTTCCCCATAAATTTATTCCTCCAATCTCAAATTTCACCAGAATCATATAATCCCAATCTCAGATCCACCAATTGCCAACTTATTGCCTACACTACTCAATTATAATCCCATACCTTTACTTGTGACCCACCGATCAAATGATCTCTTTATTGCATTATCTAAAATATTTGATAATCGAATTGAGATTACCCATTTCCGCACAGGAGTCTGAATATCCACTCCCAATTCATAAGTCAAATCTTAGGCTCATTATTCAACAATTTACTTAGCTCCTCATTCCAGTGAAAATATGGTGTCCTTTATTTTGTGTCCACCGATGTCTGTAGTTTCATAGATTCCTAATAATGTAATCTTGTGATTATTATTCATCAATTTTTCACCTCATAATTTCTAGCAATCCTTTATCATAATTACTTTTTATTCCACCAAAAATCATTCTTATCAGAACTTTTCAACAATTCAATTCTATGTTAGTGATCCAAAACCATAATTTGCCCTTCCAATAATCAATCTTATTTACCACTATCTATCACTTATTAATTCACTAGTTTACCTCCACCAGGACTATCAGTGATCAAGATTATATTCCAGTACTCGTTATCATTTCCCAATACCCCTAGAAATTCGATTCATCCTTCTAGTATTTGATCAAATCCGAATAATCACTTTATTCCCAACCTCTTTCAAGAATTCATATTATTTATCCGTATCGTAACCCCGCAATTTCCTTTGCGCTTTCTATTTCTCCAAAAACCATCTAAATCATCTATTTGGCCTATCAATCCATTTAGACTCCACCAGTTTACTCCCAGAATTCACATTATCATTCCCCTTTTCTTTGGTCGACATAATCCCACTAGCATTTTATATATTTTTACCATAACAACTATCTCCGTCTCTACATCTCTATTTATTCTTCCTACCCCTTTTATTTGGTGAGAAGTATTATCACCATTCAAAAATGTAATACATATAAATTCCCTGAGACCTAGCAGTTTGAACAAAAACATAATGTGTACGAGAATGCAATAACATTAGCGATTCAGATTCCATCCACCGTTACATGGCATCTGCACCATATGCTTAATCCTTCAACGTTATAGCCGCTTAACTTATCACTGGGGCGACACCCAGGGCAACACAAATCAGGGCCTTGCACTGCCCTCCTCATTTTTTCCATTCCCACCCACAAAGTTTTTGAAATAAAACTATATCTAGTTAAGTTCCCATGTCCGCCCATGACCGTGGACACGGCTATTCGAATAGTTTTGACTCTGTAGAGTTTGTACACTTTCACCACAAGAGACAATCAACTCATTGCCCCACACGATTCCTTAGTCATGTGGTTGAGCAGACCATCACAATGACTTTTCAAAATATCTAGTTCCTTTTGTCATCTCACTTTATGGGCTTCTCCCACTTGCGGTGGGTCCTATCTATGCACGGGATGTTCCCCACAGTTACTAACGCAGCCGGGCTCCACTCCCATAGCGCTTAGAACAGTAGGAAACTTCACCCTCCCCTTGGTGTCCCTTTAGGCCTCCCCTTGCCCTTGCTTATCCACTTCTCTCCACTACCAGTGAGACGAGTCCGGGAGTTTCGATAAATTTACTTAGCCAAGTTGTGCTTTACAGACTTGTGATTGTGCGGTTGTACATAGGAGGCCATGACAAGATTCGGTCCTTAGCACTATCTGGGCGGTTCTACCACTAACCACTTTGTGCTTCCACTGCACCACTCACACACCCTCGAACCATCCGCCCAGATATTTAAGCAGGTAGGGTTTTGGGAGCATAAAATAACTATATTGAACATATACCAGTCATTACCACCATGACTGCCCAACCAAACTTTCTCATGATTAAAAGGGATGCTTGGGGCATTTTGGTGCCCCTGAATATCTATGCAGTACTAAGCATGGCATACAATTACGGACTTATTTTCAAAAGGTTAATATCGTAGTTTTTGCTAGCGCGACAAAGTTCACATAATCAACTATTCAAAAGGTGTAATATTAATCAAGGTAAGCAATGGGCATATAACTAAATTCTTGAATTAAGCATGTATTTGCATATAAAATAATAACATGCAATTTGATAATTTAAACAAAAGTAATTTGCAGAAAATGTAGGTTCAACATGATCAAAGTGTTGACTCGCCTTGCGCGGTTTTACCACGGTCTTGAGCTCACACAATGCTTTCTCTTGAGCTTCCGATCTTTATCTTCACTTCGCTCTTGATCACGCTTGATCCATTAAATCTTCAGTACGCCAATTTCTAGTTACGCGTAACAACTGAATCCAAATAAATGCAAATAATTCAAAAGATCCGAATAAATCCGAGTAAACTTAATTTAGTTCTATTATGAGTTAATGGGTGATTCGGGTGATTTGAGGCAAGGTCGGTAGTAGAATATGATGACTCGGTCTTTTTATTAATAATCTGTTTTATTATTTTTGCATTTATCAAGGAAGTTCCATGAGTCAGGGTAGACTTATGATTCGGTGTACGAGATTAGTAGAGCATTATTTTGTTGAGCGCTATATTCAGGACATATGTTATATTTAAGCAATGTATACGATTTTTAGTTTACCAAATTAATATTATAGTCGGGTTTATAACATTTTGTGATACAACATCTTTACGTACACTTAGTTATTACTAGGCATAGTGTAAGTTGAATTAGGATCCATTTATACAGGTCCTAACCTGCTATATTCAATCATGCCCAACATTATTATTTACTAAATCTAACATTAAGATTTAATTAACGGTATCATTATTATTTTGTCTATAGTTTAGTTTTTATTAGACTTAGCTTTATTTTTAATTTTAATTTTATTTATTCGGGCCGAGCTTGCTACTCGGGTTCATATTTCAATATTGCTATTTAATAAAATATATCAGTGGGATTTTTTTAATGGTGGCATGATAAATGCTAGGGCATACATTTTAAGTACAATTAAGGGTAATCTCTATTGAATCTGGACATTTAACCAAAGCAATTTTTCCTTTATGAAATTTTGAATAATTAACCAAGGTCACCTTTTATTAATACCTTTAATTAAAACTTAAATTCTTATTAAATGCTCCAAACTACATTAGTTACTTATATATAAAATTTAATCTATTTAATCTCGGATAATCTTAATTTATATCCTAATCAAATTTATTAAATTCCCTAGATTATTCCCAAATCTTTCATAATCAAAATGGATTAAAGAAAATAAAAAGAAAAAGAAAAGAAAACGGTGCGGCCGAAGGGGGATTCGATCCGGGACACAGTGCGTAGCGCTTGCGGATCGGTGCCAATCGAGCACACGCTCGTTTGTGAGCGAGAGGGGGCAGCTAATTAGATGAGGTGAGGAGGGCTAGGGCAAAACAAAGGAGGTCCGGTGGCGCACGGGCTGGGCGGTGTCGCCGGCAGGGAGAGGTCGGGGAGGCGGAGGCGGTGACAAACGGAATCTGGGGCGGATGGAGGTTGACAGAGGTGGCGGATCGGCGGGGCGCCATGGCGGCCGGGCGGTGAGCGATGGGCGCAAGGAGGTCATTAGCGGCGACGGCATGGGGAAGGCGGCGGTTGGCGCGTGTGAGCATGAGGGGCCGAGGGAATCTCACCGTCTTGCCGGTCGGGCGAGGATGGTCCGGGTTGGCCGCGACGGGGCCGAGGGCGGCGTGGCCGGGCCACCGTGGCGAGGATTGCTCGAGCGACGAGAGGCCCGAGCGGTCGTTGGGGAAGGTTGAGGGCGTCGTGGAGATGCTCCCACCGCATGGAATTGACGCGAGGTGGGTCGAGGAAGAAATGGCGTGGGCGGCGGCAACTTCGGCCGGCGATAGGGAAGAAACGGCCGTGCAGCGGCTTCGCCTTGGGAGAATCAAATTGGCCAGCCGTGGAGGCTCCTAGAAGGGAAGGGCATGCTATGACGCGGGTGGACGGCGGGGAGCTTCACCGGAGCGGCCGGAAATGGCGGCGGCAGCATGGGAGCACGCGCGGGTGAGGCGAAGTGGGGAAGAAAGGAGAGGCGCAGGGGAGGCAAGGGAGAGCGCGGAGCTTTTTACAGCCGTGGAGGGCTGTTCAGTCGTGTCGGGGGCGTGCGGTAGTGGTGTCAGGCGGCGGGGCTTGGCTTTTGCAGGGCATGGCGCAGCGCGGGGCTCGGCGCATGGCAGGGAGGTGGCGACAAGACGAGGCGGGCACGCGTGATGCGACGGAGCAAGCAGGGTGACCGCTGGGCATAGCTCTGGCGCAGGGGAGAGAAGAAAGGGGGAGATGCGGCGCAATCTTGCCCATGAAACTAGGAAAAGAAAGCACAGAGGAGAGGAGTAAAGAAAGAAAGAGGAGGCTGGTCAGCGGCAGAGAGATGAGGGGGGGACCGGGTGGAAGAGAGAGAGGAGAGGGGAAAAAGTGAGCAAAGAGAAGGAAGGATTAGGCACATTTTAAATTATGTATTGTTAATTTGACTTTTAAATTTATATTAGAGTTTATCAAGTTTTACATCATACTTAAATTGCGAATCCTAGTTTAATTTCTTAAGTATGAGCTTCTGATATCCCTCGCTATACTTTTGGATATATATATATATATATTTCTCAAGCTGTATTTTTGTCCATTTAGTAACTTAAATTTGAATTACGTTCTCATAGTTTGAATTCATCAATTCTTTATTTAATTCTTAGGTCATACTCTCCTTTTGTATGATGGTTGAGCTAAACTTGAACAAATGTTTGATTTTAATTATTTTCTTTTCTCTGATCTTTAAATAAAGCTTTACTCTAAATAATTAAATCGATTTTAAGTTTTTTAGAGATTAAACTCACATTTAAATTGTTTGGTATCTTTTATCGTCATAATTTCTTATTGTGTGCTCGTGAATTAACTCCAGTTATTAGTTACTCAACACATAACTAGGGAAAAACCAAATAAGGTTTCGACAAAAATGTCAAATGCTACTAAGATGTAAATAAAATTTTAAATTCTTCACGATTTTCGAACATTCCAAAATTTGGGATGTTACACACCATGAGGCTTCACAGCCATGCGCTCTTAAGAACAGAGCAAGGCAAAAGCAGTAGCTAAATCCAAAATAAAGTGCTTGTAGCAAGGAGGGGGAGGGAGTGTTGGATCATCCCGGGTAGTATGGGAAGTAGAGGCAAAACCGCAGCAAGCTAGTAGGTAGATAGGAGCACTGGTGCTCAGCCACGGTCGGGGCGGACCTCCATGGCAACCCTAGTAGGCGGCGGCCTCTGAGGAAGCCGAGCTGAGGGGAACCCGGTGAGGGGCCGAGAGTAGGGCCGATGGCCGAGAGGTCGGAGAAGGCCCAGACCGAGGGGATCTTAGGTTGGCCAGCACTAATGACTAGCGACGCCAAATAAGGCCGAAACTGGGGGCGTGCGGGAGGAGGCGGCCATCGGTAGGGCAGCGGTAGATCCGCTCGGACCAGCCGGATCTGAGGAGGATGTAGGCGGCACTTGCAGGAGGTGACGGAGGAGGTTGCTGGCATCGAGCTGGTGGCCGAGATGGGCCAAGTGGTGGTAGCATTCTAGGCCAGAGGATGGGCGGGGTGTTACAATTGGTATCAGAGTGAGCGTTAGGTCGTGGTAGAGAAATTTGACAACTTAGCTGAATTATTCAACTAAAATTTGACTTAGGCCTAATAATAAATTTGACACACTCAGGTGCACAATAAGATGGGGTTGGGTCCTACATTGCATTTCCGTTTTCGCTAGCCTTGTTGTTGATTTGTATTGTTGAGATGGATGTTTGTGGGTTAGTTGTGTGATTAGATATCTGTCATGAATAGAGATACCGAGAGGTAGAGGACACGGATGTGGCCAAGGCCGTGGAGGTCGCGGTGGGGGCCGTGGCCATGACCAAGTGGAGCCACCGCTTAACTTCAGCAAAAGGCACCTGGCGTAGTACGCATAGACAAAGACCAACAAGAAAGAATCATAATGAGACTAGGAAAATCAAAAGCTGCCAAGGAACGGAATGGAAGGACATGAGGCACTGACGTGGCGGAGAGGTAGTGGATGAAGATACGAGCACTAAAGAAATTCGACAAAGATCTGGTGAAGCGGGCCCTCCATCTTCTCGGTGGCGGCTTTGAACTTGGGGTTGTGCACGAAGGGGATCAGACTGTAATCCATCTCAAACTCCTACAGTAGTGCCTCGAACTCGGCTTGGGCCCGGTAAGGATGAGATTAGCCACGAAAGGGTCGGCGCGGTGGAGGACCTAATTGGTGGCAAGGCTGTGCGGGGTAGTAGGTCGATGCAGTAGTAGACAAAATCGGCTACAGCACGGTCGGAGGTGGGGGCATTGGTGACAGCATGGTCAAAGGTAGGGTCTCGTGTTTGGAGATGACCGCCACGGTGGACGCATGATTCTAGCTGCGACAGTTTAGCAAAATAGGGAGGAAAGAGAGAGACAGAGAGATAAAGAACAGATTGGGGTGAAGCTATGTATACTCGTTGTGATAGAATATAAATATCGCAATTATATAAAATCATGGTAATATATTCTATTGCAATGATATATAATTTGTTGCAATAATAATTATTATTGATACGGATTATTTTTTGTAGTGATAAGTATATTATATTACCACGAGTTTCAATTGTTGTAATATCATATCGGAATAGTACAAAATCGTTGTAATAGTAATTAGTTAATGCAACGATTTATTTTTTCATTGCAGTACAATCGATTTATTGCAACGAAAATAAAAATTATCACAACAATTTAGAATTGTGGCAATATAACAAACTTATCACCACAAACAAATAATTTGTGGCAATAACATTAACTATTGTAACCAAATGTATTTTGTTGCAATTTTTTCATTGCAATAGAATATACATATTGCAACAGTACAAAATTGTTGTAACAGTAATTAGTTAATGCAACAATTTATTCTTTGCATTGCAATACAATAGATTTATTGCAATGAAAATAAAAATTACCACAACAACTTAAAATTGTGGTAATATAACAAATTTATCGCAACAAACAAATAATTCGTGGCAATAAATTTAACTATTGCAATGAAACACATTTCACTTCAATTTTTTCATTGCAATAGTTAGAATTCCTTGTAGTGATTGATTAGGAACAAATACTACACAAAATGCGATTCTGCATGCAGCAGCATCTTGTGGCTCTTTCTGTTGGAAAGATGTGATGAAAGGCATCACTCAATTCCTTGGCATTGCAATGAGGAAATTACGCCATGGCTAAGATATAATATTTTGGAAGGACTGTTGGGATGGAAATTTCCTCTGCAACAAATTTCCGTGACTATTTTCTTTTGCTCATAATCAAGATATATCAATCAAGGACTTCATATAGCTGCTGGAGCTGCATGATAGGTTTCAGCTACCATTATCAGAGGAAGCTTTTTTAGAGTATATGCAGCTTCTAGACCACACAAATGATGTTGTCATTAACAATGATATCTCTTATCAGTGGACTTACATCTGGGGCAACACTTCTTACTCTTCGCAGAAATGGTACTCTAGACAGTTCAATTTCATTACAACCCCTCCAAACTTCCCCTTAATTTGGAAATGCAGATGTCTCATGAAACAAAAGGTCTTTGCTTGGCTCCTCTTAGTGGATAGACTCAATACCAAAGACATGATAAGAAGGAAGAACTTCATGCTTGATGCTAATGACCACTGTGTGTTATGCAATTCTCAAAGTGTAGAAACCATCTCTCACATGTTCTTTGATTGCCCTTGTGCCACTCAGTACTAGAATGCGATTGGTATTTACTGGTCATTTGACACAAATACTCCAACAAGAGTGTACAATGCAAAGCGAGCCTTCAATGGTCACCTCTTCACGGAGAAATTCATCCTCGCCACCTGGACCATTTGGAAAATTAGAAATGATCTCATTTTTTAGCATCAGCTGCATAGCTTTAATATCTACAAAGTATGGCTTAGGCTAGAGGCTTCCCTCCTATTTCATAGGGTTAAGCCGGTCACTCGAGAATTGCTTGAATCTTGGATTCAGTCTCTCTGATTCCTCTTTTTGTTTTTCTCGGTCTTCCTCTCTTCCCCTTTTGTACTCTTTTATTTTATGTTAATATAGCGCAATAGGAGCATCCCCTACTATTTTTCGTCAAAAAAAGGTATGTTCAGCAAATCTTCTAATTCCAATACGTAATCACATGATGTGTGTAATGCTTTGAATATGAAATATGCTCCATCATCTAGTGTTAAACCTGCTAGTTTGTCTAAATCGTTGCAATCTTCTACTAGTTTTAACACTAAAACAAGTGTAATTCAATGTTGGCATTGTCAAGGACGTTGTCATTATTTTCATGATTGCCCTAATGCTAAGGTTATGATTGTCACTGAAACTAGTTATGATTCTACTTTTGATTCCATGATAAGAACACTAAAAATGAATCTGATTCTGATGATCAATGTCCTGGTGAAGGTGAATTTGCTTTGATTGTTACTCCATGTTTATCAATGCTTGTTAAAGAAGACAACCAATCTCAATGTTGCAATTTATTCATGAATAGTGCTAAAGTGAAAGACATTAATGTCAAAATGATCATTGATAGTGGTTCATGCCAAAACCTTGCTAGTGTGGAAATGTGTGAAAAGCTTAACCTAAAATTGCTTAAAGATCCTGATCCATATTGTCTGCAATGGTTTCGTGAGGGAAGCAAAGTTAAAATTCAGCACCATATGGAAGTTCTTTTCTAGGTTAATAAATATGAGGATACCATTTTATGTGATGTTGTGCCTATGACAGTATGTCATTGGGCCATCCATGGTTGCTTGATTGCAATGTACAACATGATGGACGAGCCAATACTTGTAGCTTTAAGTGGAAAGGTAAGAACAGGGTTTTACTACCGCTTACTCCTTCTCAAATACAAGCTGCTGAACAGAAACGCCAAGAGAAATCACAGCTTATTGTTCAACAAGGTAAGGCAAAGGTAAGCCCTGGAAAGGTTTTGATTGCAACGAAAACAGATCTGAAAGTGGTGAGCAATGATCCTAGTGTTATGCACTTTGTTCTTGTTTATAAGGACACTAAGGTTATGCTTACAACTAGTGATCTAAACACTCTACCTAGTTCTGTCCAGTCGTTGTTACAGGCATACGACGACATTTATCCTGAGGAGGTGCCACCCGGACTTCCACCACTTCGTGGGATTGAGCACCAGATCAACTTCATGCCAGGTGCCTCACTATTGAACTGATTGCCATACTGCACCAATCCAACTGAAACCAAAAAAATACAGAGAAGTGCAAGAGCTTTTGGACAAAGGGTATGTACGCAAAAGCCTTTCCCCTTGCTTTGTCCTTGTTATTTTTATTCCTAAGAAAGACGGTATGTGGAGAATGTGTGTTGATTATCGTGCTATCAATAATATCACCGTTAGATATCGTCACCCTATACCTAGTCTTGATGATATGCTAGATGAGCTTAGTGGTGCACACGTTATCTCAAAAATTGATCCAGAAAGTGGATACCATCAGATTCGATGAAACTAGGAGATGAATGGAAAACTGCTTTTAAAACAAAGTTTGGATTGTATGAGTGGTTAGTCATACCTTTTGGTTTAACTAATGCACCCAGTACATTCATGCGCTTGATGAATCATGTTTTAAGAGCTTTCATTGGTCGCTTTGTGGTAGTCTACTTTGATGATATTCTGATATATAGCAAAACCAAGGCTGGACACTTAGATTATTTGAAACAAGTGCTTGGTGTGCTTAGATTTTCTAAATGCACAGTTTGCACGGATAAAATAGTGTTCCTTAGGTTTGTTGTTTCTGGATATGGAAATGAAGTTGATGACTCTAAAATTGATGCAATTAAGAATTACCATGTTCTTATTAATGCGAGTCAAGTGCATAGTTTCCATAATTTTGTTGGCTTTTATCGTCGATTTGTGAAAGATTTCAGTACTATTACTACCCTAGTAAATGAATTGACAAAAAAGGGAGTGCTTTTGTGTGGGCAGCAGCACAACAGGGAGCTTTTGATACTCTGAAAACAAAGCTCACAGAGGCCCCACTGCTAACTCTACCTGATTTCACTAAAACTTTTGAGATTGAATGCGATGCAAGTAGAATAGGTATTGGAGGTGTTCTTATGCAGGAAGGTAAACCAATAGCTTATTTTTCTAAAAAATTGAATGGAGCTCAGCTGAATTATCCTGTTTATGATAAGGAGCTCCATGCACTAGTACGTGTTCTTGAAACTTGACAACATTACTTATAGCCTAATGCTTTTGTTATACATTCTGACTATGAATCTCTCAAGTACTTAAAAGGCCAATCTAAGTTGAACCGTAGACATACTAAGTGGATGGAATTCGTTGAAACTTTTCATATGTTGTTAAGTATAAGAAGGGCAAAAATAATGTTGGTACTGATGCTTTGTCTCGAAAGAGCATTCTTTTAACTCAATTGGATACTAAGGTACTTGGTTTAGAGATTTTGAAAGAATTATATCCTGATGATTGTGATTTCGTTGAACCCTTTGCTCACTGTTCGCATGAGAAAGGATGGGATAAATTTCATGATCATGATGGGTTTTTGTTTCGCGCTAACAAACTTTGTGTTCTAGATTCGTCCATTCGTTTGTTTCTTATGTAGGAATCATATTACGGAGGATTGATGGGACATTTCAGACATGAGAAGACGTTGAGCAAGCTGGCCGATCACTTCTTCTGCCCGAGGATGAGACGTGACATTGAACGGTATGTACAACGGTGTATGACATGTCACAACGCTAAATCCAAGCTAAATCCACATGGTTTGTATACTACTCTTTCGGTTCCTACAATTCCTTGTGAAGACATTAGTATGGATTTTATTTTGAGATTGCCTCGAACTAAGAGGGGGAGGGATTTGGTATTTGTTGTTTTGGATAGATTCTCAAAAATGGCGTATTTTATTCCCTGTCATAAGAGCGACGATACGACACATGTAGCTAATTTGTTTTTCAGGGAGATAGTGCGTTTAGATGGCATTCCAAAGACTATTGTTTCTGATTGTGACATCAAATTCATGAGCTAGTTTTGGAAGACATTGTGGGCTAAGCTTGACACGAAGTTGTTGTTCTCCACAACTTGTTATCCACAAACTGATGGGCAAACTGAAGTGGTGAATCGTACTCTTGGGACGATGTTGTGAACCATGATAAAGAAGAATTAGAAAGAGTGAGAAGATTGTTTACCATATGTTGAGTTTGCATACAATAGGACAGTACACTCTACAACTCAACTCTCTCCATTTGAAGTTGTTTATGGTTTTTAGCCGCATACACCATTGAATTTATTGCCATTGCCTTTCATTGAAAGAACTAATATTGATGCTTCTAAACGTGCTAATTTTGTGAAATGTATCCATCTAAAAACTAAGGAAGAAATAGAGAAAAAGGCACGTCATATTGCTAAAAAACAAAATAAAGCAGAAAACAAGTGATCTTTGAACCTAGTGATCTTGTTTAGTTACATCTTCACAAAGATAGATTTCCTAAGAAAAGAAAGTCTAAGTTGATGAATCGTGGAGATGGTCCATTCAAAGTGCTTGAAAGAATAAATGATAATACTTACAAGTTAGAATTGCCCGACGAAGATTACGGTGTTAGTACAACATTTAATGTTGCAGATTTATCGTCTTTCTTTGGTTCTACTAATCTGCGGAGTTGAGGTCAACTTATTTTTAAGCGAAGGAGGATGATGAGGACATTACTATCATTAAGGCTTCATCTCTACACCATCATCACTTCCATCATCAGATTCAAGCAACAATGACAATGACAAGACTAGTGTTGGTCCTACGGTTGAAGCTTTGCAACAATTGTACAGGGACTAACCACTCGAGCTAGAGCAAAAGAACTCACTAAATAGGTGACTATGATCCTAAGTTCCTTTGATTTCATTGCTAAGGACAGCTTGCTACCTAATACTTCCACTTTGTATATTCTCAGGTTATTAGGTAAGCAAGAACTTGCTGCTACCAATCGGGATGTGAGGGAGGCTGATGCACCAAGAGAAGGTCCAAAAGGAGGAGACGATGACACTTCACTTATATCAGTGGGAAAATCCACCAAGATGCTGAAATGAAGTTTTGAAGCTCCGAATTGAATATTGAAGAAGACTATGCTTCGGAAGCTCGATTGTGTCCAATCTTCACTTCTAAGTTCGTTTGAGTTTCTGGCCAAGCTCCATGTGTCATGAGTTGGTTTGTATCTGTAATAAGACATATTAAAAGTTGTTTGGGCTTTATTATTCATTTTGGTTTAGTTTTGAGGCGATGGCGATGCCGAAACTTCAAATGGACTGAAAACGAATACTTGAGCCGCAAGGGAAGTTGGGCTGTTGTCAAGAGAGTTGTACGCCACCCGCATGGGCCAGCCATGACATGGGACCACCTCATGGGCGCACAAACCAAGGCAACGAGCCAACTACTTCTTATTGCTTTCAGTTTAAATTAGAAATTAGAATCGGATTTGAGTTGTTTTCCTTCTGTGAGTCCGACTAGGCTTGTACGAGGGTATAATGAATTGGCCACCGTCCCCTATAGACCTCTAACATTAATTTTGAGTCAAAGCAATTTCTTGCTCTTAGGTTTATGTTGTGCGCTGCCACGGGAGTTGGGAAACCGACTAGTTAGTGTTCCACCAAATTACTCGTTACTAGTGTTCTTGTTGTTCCTCACAGACCAACAACGTTGTCTATCTTGGTGTGATGAGAAGACGGAGATCCAGAGCATGTTGCTAGTTGAATTTCGGTACGTGAGAGTTTGTAATCAAGACAGACAATCGTGTGCTTCCGTTCATCAGAATTCATGAGATTTTAGGTTGGCCACACATTTACCCTTCAAGTGAGATCCTACGTCGTGAAGATCGAGCACCTTCGTATCAGCTGCCCTAGTAGCTTTGTCCTCCTAAGGGAGTGATTGTAAACATTCATCTCAAAGTGCAAATCAAATCTCTAGATTCGTTGAAGTCTTCCACTCATATGCTCAAGTGTTGATTTCTTGATTTGACTTCATTTTTTTGTGTTTCTTTCTCCCCTCTTAATCTTACTTGATGCCAAAGACGTGTAAGTTATGGAGATATCTCAAAGTGCAAATCAAATCTAAGCACTTGTTCTTTGTAAGTTATTAAGTTTGCCCAGTTTTTTGTAGAAGAAAGGGTAATTTTTGGGGTTTTGGCTCTTAAGGGTTTTTGGCTAAAGTCTTGTTGTGTTTTAAGGATGTTAGAACATGTGAGAAACCATCCTTAATCATCTTGCCGTGATTCCTTCCATGAGCTCCTATCAATCATTTTCATATTTGATTTGGTTTTAGTGCAACTTGCCTTTAGATAAAAAAAGTTCAAAGCTTTGGATAATTTTGCTTTGATTTCCTCATTGATTAGGTTCACAATATCTTAGGTAAGGTGTATGCAAAGTGTCAAATGATTTGAAGTTGTGGATTGAAAGTTACGTCAATTCTTGGAGCTAAAATCATGCTGATTTTCATGTCTGTCTTGAGGGAGAGGTTAGACCGCCAACCAAAGAGATGTCAAACTACCCCTAACCGGTCAGACCTCCAATTAGTTGGAGGTCAGACCGCCTAGGTGTGTGAAGGCTCGTTTGGTCGGTTTTTCATAAAGATTTCATTATGAGGGTTTATATTCTGATCTTCATAGCTACACATTGCTATTAGAGTGAAATAATCATACACTTCTTAAAGAAAAAGATTTACAAGAGGTCATTGTTTGTGTGGTGTCTCCTTAGTACTATAAGTGGTATCAACACGAGGTTTGCTCTTTTTGGATCTTCGTTGATCTTTGAGCATGGCAAGTCGTGAAAGGAGTTGTGAGCACTACTTTGCTTCTTGTCGTGGTCCTTTTGTTGATGATGTCCATTATGATAAGAGGCTTGAGTTTAAGTTGAGCTTGTGGGCTATTGCGATAGATGTCAAGTGTGATATTTGTGGTGCATTCTTTACTTTCTATTGTCCTAGTTTTAGAGATAAGATGCATGTGGAGCCCAAGGAGGAGATGGAACCCATTGGCATGTGTGGAATGGCAATTGAGGATGATCATAATGGAGAGCTTTTGAAGGATAGTCCCCTACTTAAGCTAAGGTGAGAAAGGAGGAACTCATCCCACATTTGCGTGCTCTTAGGAAGAAAGTGAAAAATCTAGAGAAGGATAAAAATGAAATGCTTGATGAAATTACTAGGTTGAGTTCTTCTATGCCTTGTGAGTCCTTGGTTATGAAGAGTACGAGCTTGAAAACTACTAATGATCATTTGGACACTTTGAATTCTTGAGTGCTTTCGTGGTGAAGTAGTTCATTTGAGAACTAACCCATGTGCTTCATGTGTTGGCACTAGAAAAGGAAATGAGTTGTTGAAATCTAATGCTTCTGAAAGACCCAAAAAATTCAAACTAAATTTTTCCTGGATTTTTCCTGAATTTTTGGTGAATTTTTTTTTGAAAACTTTCCCAATTCGGAAAACCCCGGCCGGAAACCGCTTTCCTCTTTCGGTAGCGCCTCCCTTTCCTTGGCCCCGCCTCTTTCCGCCTCCCTCCCGCGGACGCCCCACTCCCTCCCTCCCGCTTTCTTTTCCCCGCGCCGCCCGCCTCCCTCCGCGGCGCCTTCGCCCCTCCCGCCTTCACCCTCGCGCGCGACGCCCGCTCACTTGCCGCCTCGCGCCCCTAGGGTTCGGACAGCGCGCCCCCAACCGCCCCGGTCCAAAGCCGGCCTCGCCCGCGCCACGTGTCGCCACCCCTTCCCTTGGACCCCACCTCCACCACTTCCCTTCCTTCCCACAAGACGGGAGCCCGACGCCTATGCCGCCACTCGCGCCCGCCCCGCGCCATCCCGCCATTACTCCCTGCGAGCAGACGACGCCCATGCGGAGGAGACTCCCAAAGAACTCCCTGTCCTCCTGTTGACCCAGCCGCCCGAGCCTTCTCCCCACGACTCCCTCCCTCCTGGGTATAAAACCCCTCTCGCCTCCCCACCTCCTTTGCTTCCCAAGCTTCCCACCGCCTCAATCACTCCCCACCACTCCCGTGAACCTCCCCGAGCAGCCGATTGAGCTCCCATCGCCTCCAGCTCCGTCGCCGTCTCCCCCTGCGCCGGCGACCCCGTGGTGATCTCCTCCCTCTCCCTCATTTTCCGATTCTTTGCTCCTAGAGCACCCTCACTACTCTCTAATCACAGTGGTACACTCCCCTGTCCAGGTGATCGTCAGGAGCTCCAAAGATCAGTAGCTCACCGCCGGCCGAAGCACCCTCTCCGTGGCCAGCCTTCCAGAGAGTCCCTGAGCTTCAACCACCGCCACCAATGTGAGTCCCATGCTCCACTGATCATAAAACCATCGCCGATTTGGCCTGATCGCCGCCGGCACCCCTCCTTCGCCGTCGGGAGGCAGATCCTTCCCTTCTGCCTCCTGCCCTATCCGTTGATCCTCCGGCATTCCAAAGCCCCAAAATGGGTTCCCCACGTCGAGACCTACCCGGTGGTGCCCTCCCTGGCCGCCGGGGACCTCGCCGTCGCCGGGGAGCAGAACCTCCCCTGTCTCCACCCCTCTGCCGCGCGCGCCGGCGAGAGGAAGAAGACGACCGACGTGGCCGCATCCTCGCCGTTTCCCCCAACCGTTACCGTTTAAACTCGAGCGTCGGATGGTCGCATCCTCGCTGCCGTCCGATCTTCATAAACGGACCTCACTCCATCCGTTCGATCTCCCCATACCGCTTCGCCCGCCTACCCCTATTCTCAGTCGTCCGATCCCACTTAACCCGATCCATCCGAGCCGCCCGCCCCCGCGCCATCTCCACCGGACGCCTTGGGCCACGCGTCGACCATCCGCCGGGAGGAGGCCACTGGGCCGGCCAAGATCTTGTTCATCGATTTTCCGAGATTTATTAATTTCCAAAAATCCAAAAAATCCAAATAAATCCTAGAAAATCACAGAAAATCCCAAAAATTCCAAAATTTCACCACTTTGCTCCAAATAATGTCCCGGGCCCATTTGTGACCTCCTTTTTCCCAAATTCATCCCAGAAAAATTCTAAAAATTCACCAATTGGTTATTTTATGCATTTTATTTCTTTTTAATAGATTATTTTCCCTTGCTTGATTATTCTCAAGCTGGATTTAATTATTTTATGTGTTTGCGCTAGTTTCGGAGATCTCGGAGGTCCATGTGTAGTCTCAGGATCCAGGAGTTTCTGCGGTCGAGCTTGCCGACATTGTCCAGATTTATGGCAAGTCGTAAAACCTTTGATCATATTGAATCCCATGTTATTAATTTATGTTATTATATTATTTGCATTATGATAGTTGTGAAATGCTAGTTCAAAGTAAAATAAAATGTTTAGAACGACATGTTAAGTAGCTAAACCTACCACCGTCAAATGCCCTGTCCGACTTGTAGCCATGCCTTTGTAACCCTAGATTTAATTATTTGATAATTTAGATAACTATAGGTTATTATTATCACACAAAGTCTTACACTGATAAGGTCGTGGCTGCGGGCCAATAGAATTTGCAAAACCCGACCCTAGGGTAGGGTGGTGTGGGACACCGTGCCCTAGAGCGGAGAGTGCCGATGTGCACGAGGTAGGGTAAGGATGTTGGGGAAGAGCCGTGAGTCGGTCTTCGCCCATCTCTTACCCTAAGGCTGAAGTTAGGGTAAGGGTGTTGTGGGAAACCGCGAGTCGGTCGACGTCCACCGCTTGCCCTAGGTTGTGGTCGCGGACCTGGAGAGGTTGCGGGCCATGTGAAAATATAAGGACTAAACCCTTACGCTGAGCAAATGTCACAGTGATCGCTCAACCACAGGAGTTGACTTGTCAACACTGGTTTAGTAGCTGCTCAACTCGATTGAAACTCTACAGGTGTTGAGAAGTCTGGGGGTTGAGTGGTTAGATTAGGTATGCCGTGTTGCGGATACCTAATAACGGTAGAGTTCACTCGAAGCGGACGGAAGCCTCATGTGCCAGACCCGAGTGAATTCTACCGGGTAGAGCCTATGTAAAGAATTGAGCAGTGAAACGACCTGGCTTTCTTAACTCTGTCGCGGGAGTTAAGGGATCGTGTGGGTAAAGCTGAGCAAACTCTGCAGAATCAAATAAATGGTATTCGAATACGTCGTGCTCCCGGTTAATGGAGTGTGCCACTTGGTGATCCCAAAGACAAAGCTTAAGTAGTTTTGTAAATATTTTAATCTGAGTAGATGATTAATTAACTCTTCCTGAAAACCCCTGTTGATTAAGGAGTAGTTTTGTCTGCAAGTTTTACAAAAAGGTTTACAAACAAAACTGCATCCACTCAAAGTTAATAAACCAAGTATACTCCATTCCCTTGTTGATCCGTGCAAGTAGTAAGGTAGGGTTCCTTTGCGATTTGCTGAGCTGGTTGTTGGCTCACGGCTTGCTAAATCCCCTCTTTAGAGGACCAAGACGATGGTGAAGGTCTCCCCGTTGAGGAAGTCCCCGAAAGCCTCTTCTTCGACGAGGATCCGTGGCTTTAGGTCTTCGCCGCGCTCAAGCGGATCTTGGAGCTTTTGTGATGTAATTATACTTTGGGCTTGCACGCCCCGCTGTTGAAAACTGGATGTTAATCCTTATATGAAATATATGCTGGACTTTTGTTGTAAGCATGCAATAGTATACTCTTGCGCGACACTCCATAACTGTTCATTCATGAATAGTTGCGGATTGCCGTGTCCGTACGCGCCCTCGGAAACGGGGGCATTACAGCTTCTATGCTATTTGATTCTTGTATTACCTTATATAATGAAAATGAAAAGCTTACATAATGAAAATGAAAAGCTTTAGGTTGCTCATGATTCCCTAGTAACTGATCTTGATAATGGTACGATTGAGATAGATAATCTTAGGTCCATTGCTAAGAACAAGTGTGATTCTTGTGTTCGCATGCTTACTGAAATTGATAACTTAAAATTGAGTCATTTCACATGTGTAGAGCAATTAGAGATTGCTAGAGCTGAAATTAGTAAGATAGATCTAGTCCTTGTAATACTTGCATAGTCACTAAGAAATTGCTTGATGATAGCCTAGCTTCATGCAATAATTGTGCTAAGTTGACAATTGAGCTAGATGTCTTCAATGTGATTCTGCTAGACAAATATGAGAAAGATAACGTTGCTATCCTAAATGCATCTAAAACAATAGAATCATCTTGTGCAAACTGTGCTACCTTAGAAAATGAAATTGATGCTTTGCACTGTATGCTTACTAAGAGAGCATCATTGATTTTTTGCACATCTTGTATTGCATTGAGAAATAAATTTGAGTCTTTAAAGAAAGCATGTGGTGATATGAGTGTCATCAGATGCGAGGACAACTTTGACAGCTCTGTGCCAGCACCAGGAACGGTTCATTCTTCAAGTAAGACCTCTCTCCTGCAATACAATGAATAACTGATTTTAATCATTTCTGCCTATTACCGAAATATACTAAAGTTCAGATAACCTTAACCACAGAAGATATATTTTAAACTATTTTAACAACCACTATTTACTAGTCTTCAAGGTCTTTGAACACATAAACATGGACCACGTCTTGTATGATCTCCACCAACATGGCCACCCTGGAACATAATTGTTAGATAAGTCCTTGAGCATAAAATGCCTCAACATGCAATTTTTTTAAAGCAAGAACAGATGTTATTTATTTTGACTGAGTTTCAGTACCAATCAGGACCAACTCGAGTTTCCAAGGAAACTGAACTTTGACATATCTTTCTGCAACTTAGTCCAAATTAACTTGATTTCGTTTTAGAACAGTGCTGGTTATCAGCACAACGGTGACCACAAGAACTGAGAAGTGCATACGATGTGATGGTAGAAACAAAAACAGAAGTTCAGCTCAATCATGAACTTCAGGAGTTCGGCTTTCAGTTTCACCAATAATCTCCACATGAGCAGCTTCCTTCGTGAAAGCAATGGAACCGGTGTGCATCTCTGACGGTGATCTCCCTACGAGTCATAGCAGAGATTATCTTGATGGCATTATGACAGTCTCCACATATCCTCAGATTTTTCATCACAAGTATAGGTTCTCCTTCTTTCGTGTTAATCAAGCCAAAGGCCACCGCAAGCTTCTCGCTATGGTGCCTCAACCTTGTCTCCCCTTCTGCTGCCTGATCCTTTGCCAACGCCCATCTCACATCTGGCACATACCCTGCAAGCTTCATCTTCTCCGACATAACCTCCAAGAATTGGTATACCACTTTGATTCTAGGATGTGAGACATCATTGGCAACAAACACATGAACTATTCTTCCAAGTTCTATCCAGCTGCAGCCAGGCTTCTTTCTCATGCCCCGATCTCTCATGAGCTTCCTGATTTTCGCAGCCTCTTCCCACTTGCCAGCACTAGCATACATATTTGAGAGCACAACAGGTGCTGATGCATTTGAAGGACTCAAATGGAGGATCTCTTTGGCTGCTCTTGCTCCAAGCTCCATGTTTCCATGTGTCCTGCAAGCACCGAGCAAGGAAGTCCAACCAACTGAACTGAGGTTAAAAGGCATTTTCATTATAATCTCCTCAGCCTCCTCAAACTTCTTGGCACGGGCAAGTAGATCAATCATGCAAGAGTAGTGTTCTTCGCAAGGTTCTATGCCATATTTTTGCTTCATTGAGTTGAAATAGTCCCAGCCTTCATCGACTTTTCCAGTGTGGGCACATGCTGATAGCACTGAAATAAAGGTAATGCCCGTCGGTTCATATTTTGAATTCAGCATGTCTTTGAAGAGTCTGAGTGCTTTAACAGCATGTCCATGTTGTGCAAGGCCTGCAATAATCGAATTATACGACACGGTGTTCTTCTCTGTCATCCTGTCAAACAACATCTTGGCCTCAGCTACCTTTCCACATCTTGAATACATCGTGATCATCGCATTGTCAACAGAAGTCTGATTGCCTGGTATGTCAGACTTGATCACCAATGCATGTAGCTGCTTCCCTTGTGACGGTGATGACATGCTGGAGCAGGCACTGATCACACAAACAAAGCTGCAATCATCTGGGCAAAATCCAGCTCTTTGCATTGCTCGGAAGCAAAGAAGCGCGTCCTCAGAGACCTCCTCGTGCAATGAGTATGCAGATATAAGTGTGTTCCATAGCACCAGATCAGGCGTGTCAACCTCATCGAATGCCTTCCTTGCATCCTGAATACGAGAACATTTAGCATACAAATCGACAAGGCCACTCGCCACATGTGGATCTTGAGTGAACTTACTCTTGATCAGTCTGCCATGGAGCTCCATCCCAGCATCCAAGTCCTGTGCTGCGGCGAATGCTGACAGCACGCTAGCCAGAGTACAAGTGTCTACAGTGAATCCCCGCCCTGCCATGTCCTCGAACAGCTCCATAGCCTTCCAGCCATGTCCATGCTGTCCATACACCGCGATCATACAGTTCCACGACACATGGTTCCTTGCGCCGTCACCCATATTCGTGAACACCCTCTCGGCCTCTTTCAAGAACCCACCCTTACCATACCCACTCATCAACGAGTTCTTGACGGAGACGTATGCATCGAGCCCAGACATGACAACAAAAGCATGAAGCTGGGAGACAACAGAAATGCCGGTCGTAGCAGATATGACAGAGGACACGGTGAAACCATCAACAGAGAGGTCCTCACGGCGCATGCTCAAAAACAGCCGGAGCGCGTCCGCGGCGAGTCCAGCCGATGCAAAGGAGGCGAGGAGCGTGTTGTAGGAGACGAGGTCCGGGCAGGGGATGCGGGCGAAGAGCGCAGCGGCGAGGCGCGGGTCGCGCGCGTGTGCGGCGAGGAGGGCGTTGTGGGAGAAGACGTTGGGGCGGGGCATTTCGTCGAATAGGCGGCGGGCGAGGCCAGGGAGGCCGAGGCGGGAGTAGAGGACGAGCAGGTGGTTGGCGAGGAAGGTGGTCGGCGGGAGGTGCGACTTGGCGTACCGCGCGTGCAGGGCGGCGCCGGAGGCCAGGTCGCCGGCGGCCGCGCTGGCCCTCAGGAGGGCGACGAACTGGGCCTCCACGGCGGCGCCCTGGCCACGGGCGCAGCGAAGGGTCATCTAACTGAAGTGAGAGCCAGTTCATATTAGCTTCCTATGAACACCAGCTTTCTTATTGTGTCATAATAGAAAAAATTGATCATATACCCTCCATTTAGATGGAAATTGAGGATTTACCCTCCTGGCCCACGTGTCAGTGACTTATGATGATCCCACGTGTCATTGAGATGTGGAGGGTAAATCCTCAATTTCCCAACTAAAGGGAGGGTATATGATCAAGTTTCCCGTCATAATATTGTTAAGATGTAGGCCTGCTTCTGCTGTTGTTGTTATTTTCCAATGATAAACTGTTTCTAAGTGTCAAAAAACTATGGGACTGGGATGCCCTTGAGGTATCACGTCATTCTGAGATGAAACTTATAGTTGTTGCAAAAACAAAAAAAGCCATTGCCGGGCGGAGAATGCGTCGGTACATATTTTTGAAAAAAGATTTACAAATTTTAAATCAAAATAGTTAATATTAGGCCATGGAGAATCTGTACCAACCTATAGAAATAAATCAAATTGAAGATTAGATATAGATATAAACTTAAATATTAGGTACGGCAAAGTTTTTATGTGATTTATTTTTTAGGCTACATTTTTTTAGTTGTAAGGAAGAAGCGCGCACACCACCACTAACACGCATACCACTCACACATGAATGCTCCACCTTACCACACACCTAGAAATAGGATGATTGAGGATAAATTTATGACCTTGTAAAGTTTCTACTGAGACACTCATACGTGTATAAAGGTGAATACTAGAAATTGAAAACTGGTAAGTGGAGTCGTATACCCATAACACAATCCACCAAAAGGTGGATCTCTAGGTGTACGAAAGCATAGCCCTTTATTTATCTTGTTAGTGGCATCTATAGACAAAGAAAAAGAATTCTTACGTTTGCATCCAAGGTACAGCAGAATACTTCTCTCCTTGGAGTTCTATCTTCGAAACAACATATATTACATTTGGCAAAGAAAGCATCATTAGTCTTTGCAACAATGCTAACATAACGCTTTTCCCATCATTCTCCTACAACAATGTACCTCCTTAAATAAGTATCTGTTCCTACATGCATCTTTTACAGATCCATGCATATGGACACAAATTCTACTGTCATATGCACTCAAAGTATATGCTGTCTGCATCCAAACTTGAAGGTGGTGTCCATTTACCCCTCGAACATTTCCAGCAGCTGTGACTCCAGCTGCTCGACGCTGTACCTCGCGGACTTCTGCTTCTTCTCCGAGTAGTTGTCCATCTGCATTCGGTACAGTGAGATAACCTTCTGAGCAATCGCCTCGCGCAGCTTTTGCCGGATCAGGGGATCAGTGACCTTCCAAGTCTTCTGCACATTGTAGGTCATCTCGAAACAAGAAGTAAACTTATCGAACAATTGATGGGGCCACAAAATTGTAGGGACTCGAGCTCGCCTTTCGAAAGAGGACATAACCGGTGCCCAAGAAGCTTCCACATAGCTTTTCATGAACTGATCGAGTTGGTCATGGCGTTGCAAGAGCCAGCTTTGTCCTAAAATTAGACCCAAATCTCTATATTTATTCGTTTGCTCAAGCATGAAGTTCACATTGTTCAAAAGGAACACATGTTGCTGCCCTTGAAGTCCCAAACTCCTAGAGTTCCTGTCCAGCATGAACTCCAAAGACGTTATCAGTTGTGTCACTAGTTGGCCAAATTCATCCGGATTACCCTTTAGAATCAGATAGAGTGTGTTCTTCCGTTCAACCAGCGATCCGAAATGATCCATAATATGCCGTGTAAGATGATGGACACCGGTGTCAGTGATGATCAAACACTGCGATCTCAGCAAATCGTTTAGTTCGACAACTAGCTTGACAAACATAGCTGACAATCCATTTATAAGCACTTCACCCTCTGCAAGAATGAACTCCTTAGTTTGCCCCGAGAACAATGCTAAGATTTCTGGCATGGCATACTTCAGTGCTTGGTACATCATCACCACATTTACCATTTTGGATGGATCATGCTTCATTGCTGAATAACTATCCTTGCAGGAGGGATCATTTGGTGGTCCCACCTGAATGCAGATTGAACTAGCAGAGTTAAGCAACTTCATAACTGATACCTTCGCAATTGCCAAGAAATAGTCCTCCTTGAGTGTATTGAAGAAACCAAAATCATGCACAGTCATCTGCCTTCGCATTTCAGTGAGAACTCCGAAGTTGATCCGCATTGCTGATGTCCAGACCCTCTGTAGCATTTCTCTGGATTCCCCAACGTGACCACCCAAAATGTTATCAATGTCAAGAATTTCAATGTACCTGCTTGATATCGGTCAAGATAACAAATTCAAAAGAAAACTGGTCAGATGAAGAAACTTATCACTAAATAACAGAAAAAGGACAAAAAAGTTACGTAGTTCATTTAATTAGTGTTTAAAGGATCCTAATGGGTTTGGATTTTTGTAGAGGGCATAAGGTTGAATGTTTAACAAACTTAACTTACTTGTCCTAGGTACAGTTAATTGGAGCTGCATGAATATGCATAATACTATTTGTGCTGCATGAGCAATTGATTGAATCGGGTTATGAGAATTAAACACACGCACAAATATACCTTGCGAGTTGAGCGCAGTGTTGATCGAAAGCTCCTCGGAGCATGTGTTCATATCCGGCCTCAATCATGACGCCGGCAATGTCGTCCAGGATGGTCAAGGACTTGTGGTCGATGTATGTCATGCCTGAGAATGCTTTGTCACCGAGAGCCGTGTGGTAGGCGTCGAAACTGGCATCTTTCGTGCCGCTACTATCGCCAATGAGAGAACCGGAGGAGCTCGGCCAGGAGGACGACGAGGTAGAAGCAGAACAGCCGCCGCAGCTGGACCTGACGGACTCCCAGATGGAGGCAGGCAAGCAGCCCAGATGGGCGTCGGGTCTCCAGATCTTGAGATGGCAGAACTTCATGGCGAGGGAGGACATAGTCGTGTTGAGGAGGGATTTCGCGCGGTCAGGCAGTCGCAGATGTCCGGACGCCACAGCGGGGTGCCGCAGCAGCTGCAGCAGGTCCTTGGCTGCGGCGAGGTAGTTGTCGAGCTGCCGCGTGAGGTCCGGGAAGAACTCGCTAGCGCTGGGGTTCCGGCATCTCGGCGCCACGATGGACCTCTGAATCTCGTCAAGAAACAAGCTTAGGATCTGCTCCTGCTCGAGCGCTGCTGCAGCGGCCGGGGATACCTCCTCCCTTCACGTTACAGACACGCACACGGTTGGTTTCAACGAAGTAACCTGCAAGCAGCGGACACGTAGAAGCTAGTATGGAAAAACCTGCCGTGCAGCGGCGGCTGGTGGGAGGAGGAACCAGGGAAGCACGGGGAGATGGCGAAGAGGAGATGGCCATGGCCTCCGTAAACGCGCCCTTCCAGGTCGCCGAGGGAGGGCGCGCGGAGCCACCTCCTGCGCGCGGCAGCGTCAGGGAAGCTACGGTCATCGCGGCGGCCCTGTCCCACAAGAGAACCGCGCGGCTGGTGGGAGGAGGAACCAGGGAAGCACGGGGAGATGTCGAAGAGGAGATGGCCATGGCCTCCGTAAACGCGCCCTTCCAGGTCGCTGAGGGAGGCCGCGCGGAGCCACCTCCTGCGCGCGGCAGCGTCGGGGAAGCTACTGTCATCGCGGCGGCCCTGTCCCACAGGAGAACCGCGCGGCTGGAGTGGTTCGGCTCTGCGGCGGCCGGTGGTGGAACCGCGGCGCCGCGGACGCCGGCAGGTTGCCGCGGCGGAGCCCTGACGGGTCGTCGCATCGGTTGACATGTCAACGTCCGACCGAGCCTTGCTATTTGCCCTGTTACTTGTAGGCCTCACTCTCCAATCTGTACGGTCCCCATCGTCTCGCCCGCGGGCCGCGGCAGGTATCCTGCCGTCACAACATTTGTCCCATAGTGAAGGGCAGTTTCGGCGTAAGCAGGCATGCTTGGCCAAATACAGATAATTTATTTAATAGCCCAATCCCAAAAAACAATATAACATACCTGACCTGCCCATTTCGATTTCAGTTCTAGCTTTTGATATACTATTTCTTAATTTTATTTTTCTGGCTTTAAATTTTTTTGAACTTTTTTACCTTTTTATTGTCCGTAATAGGGTAACTTGTTTTTTTTATTTTTAATTTTTTTAGATTTAATTACGCCAAAAAAGCTACTAACTGTTACAATACAAAATAAACCAACTATAGTAAAAAAAAATCCAACTCAGCACAACCCTAATCAACTTGTTTTAAAAATTTAGACACGTCGTTTTGGACATCGACATGTTCCCCAAAACACAGTTTTAACCAATAATTTATAAAAGTATATTATTATTTTCCTAAGCCTAAAAGGATTTTTTTAGTATTAATAAAAACACTTCTAAATTCTAAAAACATTTTATTTGTAATTCTAGAATGCATCTTTGTGTTTTTCAGGAATTGTTGGATGTCATTTGCTATTGTTCAGAGCTCAAAAATGTTTTATGGCATTTTCCAAAATAGAAAATCAAATTAAAAATCCCTAAACTCTTGATAGGCTGAAACCGAAATTCTGGCACATCTCCTTATCTCCCCTCCAGCCCAACTGACGTCCCAGCCTGCTTGCGCTTTCCAGCCCGTATTCGTACCCCCGAGCCGCCTCAATTTTTCTGCTTCCTCCGTTTCGTTCGTGTGTTCCTCGCATTACGCCTTCACTTAACCCAACAAATGTACCCTGGACCCACTTGTCATCCTCTCTCCGTAGCGTCGCCCTCTCTCTCAGCCCATTCCTCCTTCTCACTGACGCGTGGGCCCGTGACCCCACTGGTCAAACCCGTCTCCCTCCTCTCGATCTCGCCAAGAACACCGAGCCAAGCTATTGTAGCGCTCGCGCCCACCATGATTCTCTTCCCCATCTTTTGCCGTGACATCACAAATCGAATCGATGCGACTTCTTTTTCTCACTGCCAGCACAACCCTCCTCTTTTATCCTCCTTTCTTCTGCCATTGATACTCTTCCCTCTCTTTACTTTCTATTGTCCTAGTTTCAGAGATAAGATGCATGTGGAGCCTAAGGAGGACGAGATAGAGCCCACTGGCATGTGTGGAGTGGCGATTAAGGATGATCATAATGGAGAGCTTTTGGAGGATGATCCCCTACTTAAGCTAAGTAAGGTGAGAAAGTAGAAACTCATCTCACATTTGCGTACTCTCAGAAAGAAAGTGAAAAATCTAGAGAAGGATAAGAATGATATGCTTGAGGAAATTAACAGGTTAAGTTCTCCTATACCTTGTGAGTCATGTAAGTCCTTGGTTACAAAGAGTAGGAGCTTGAAAACTACTGATGATCATTTGGATATTTGAATTCTCAACTTGAGTGCTTTCGTGGTGAAGTAGTTTATTTGGGGACTAGCCCTTGTGCTTTATGTGTTCGCACTAGAAAGGAAAATGAGTTATTGAAATCTAATGCTTCTGTGCCATGTGATTCTTGTGTCACCTTACATGATGAAAATGAAAAGCTTAAGGTTGCTCATGATTCTCTAGTGATTGATCTTGATAATGGTACGATGGAGATAGATAATCTTAGGTCTATTACTAAGAACAAGTGTGATTCTTGTGCTAACATGCTTGTTAAAATTGAGAACTTGAAATTGAGTCATTACACATGTGTAGAGCAACAAGTAATTGCTAGAACTGAAATTAGTAAGGTAGGATCTAGTCCTTGTAATACTTGCATAGCCACTACAAAATTGCTTAATGATAACCTAACTTTTTGCAATAATTGTACTAAGTTGACAATTGAGCTAGATGCCTTCAATAGAATTTTGCTAGACAAATATGAGAAAGACAACCTTGCCGTATTAAATGCATCTAAAATGATAGAATCATCTTGTGCAAACTGTACTAGCTTAGAAAATGAAATTGATGCTTTGCACTGCATGCTTACTAAGAAAGCACCATTGATCTTTTGCACACCTTGTATTGCATTGAGAAATAAATTTGAGTCTTTAAACAAAGTGTGCGGTGATATGAGTGTCATTAGATGCGAGGACAACTTTGACAGCTCTGTGCCAGCACCAGGAACAGTTCATTCTTCAAGTAAGACCTCTCTCCTGCAATACAATGAATAATTGATTTTAATCAATTCTGCCTATTACCGAAATATACTAAAGTTTAGATAACCTTAACCACTGAAGATATATTTTAAACTATTTTAACAACCGCAATTTACTAGTCTTCAAGGTCTTTGATCACAAAAACATGGACCACGTCTTGTATGATCTCCACCAACATGGCTACCCTGGAACATAATTGTTAGATAAGTCATTGAGCAAAAAATGCTTCAACATGCAATTTTTGTAAGCAAGAACAGATGTTATTTATTTTGACTCTGAAATTCAGGACCAACTCGAGTTTCCAAGGAAACTGAACTTTTACATATCTTTCTGCAACTTAGTCCAAATTAACTTGATTTCATTTTAGAACAGTGCTGGTTATCAGCACAACGGTGACCACAAGAACTGAGAAGTGCATCCGATGTGATGGTAGAAACAAAAACAGAAGTTCAGCTCAATCATGAACTTCAGGAGTTCGGCTATCAGTTTCACCAATAATCTCCACATGAGCAGCTTCCTTCGTGAAAGCAATGGAACCGGTGTGCATCTATGACGGTGATCTCCCTACGAGTCATAGCAGAGATTATCTTGATGGCATTATGACAGTCTCCACATATCCTCAGATTTTTCATCACAAGTATAGGTTCTCCTTCTTTCGTGTTAATCAAGCCAAAGGCCACCGCAAGCTTCTCGCTATGGTGCCTCAACCTTGTCTCCCCTTCTGCTGCCTGAGCTTTTGCCAACGCCCATCTCACATCTGGCACATACCCTGCAAGCCTCATCTTCTCCGACATCACCTCCAAGAATTGGTATACCACTTTGATTCTAGGATGTGAGACATCATTGGCAACAAACACATGAACTATTCTTCCAAGCTCTATCCAGCTGCAGCCAGGCTTCTTTCTAATGCCCCGATCTCTCATGAGCTTCCAGATTTTCGCAGCCCCTTCCCACTTGCCAGCACTAGCATACATATTTGAGAGCACAACAGGTGCTAATGCGTTTGAAGGACTCAAATGGAGAATCTCTTTGGCTGCTCTTGCTCCAAGCTCCATGTTTCCATGTGTCCCGCAAGCACCGAGCAAGGAAGTCCAACCAACTGAACTGAGGTTAAAAGGCATTTTCATTATAATCTCCTCAGCCTCAAACTTCTTGGCACGGGCAAGTAGGTCAATCATGCAAGACTAGTGTTCTTTGCAAGGTTCTATGCCATATTTCTGCTTCATTGAGTTGAAATAGTCCCAGCCTTCATCGACTCTTCCAGTGGGCACATGCTGATAGCACTGAAATAAAGGTAATGCCTGTCGGTTCATATTTTGAATTCAGCATGTCTTTTAAGAGTCTGAGTGCTTTAACAGCATGTCCATGTTGTACAAGGCCTGCAATAATCGAATTATACGACACGGTGTTCTTCTCTGTCATCCTGTCAAACAACATCTTGGCCTCAGCTACCTTTCCATATCTTGAATACAACGTGATCATCGCATTGTCAACAGAAGTCTGATTGCCTGGTATGTCAGACTTGATCACCAATGCATGTAGCTGCTTCCCTTGTGACGGTGATGACATGCTGGAGCAGGCACTGATCACACAAACAAAGCTGCAATCATCTGGGCAAAATCCAGCTCTTTGCATTGCTCGGAAGCAAAGAAGCGCGTCCTCAGAGACCCCCTCGTGCAATGAGTATGCAGATATAAGTGTGTTGCATAGCAACAGATCAGGCGTGTCAACCTCATCCAATGCCTTCCTTGCATCCTGAATACGAGAACATTTAGCATACAAATCGACAAGGCCACTCACCACATGTGGATCTTGAGTGAATTTACTCTTGATCAGTCTGCCATGGAGCTCCATCCCAGCATCCAAGTCCTGTGCTGCGGCGAACGCTGACAGCACGCTAGCCAGAGTACAAGTGTCTACAGTGAATCCCCGCCCTGCCATGTCCTCGAACAGCTCCATAGCCTTCCAGCCATGTCCATGCTGTCCATACACCGCGATCATACAGTTCCACGACACATGGTTCCTTGCGCTGTCACCCATATTCGCGAACACCCTCTCGGCCTCTTTCAAGAACCCACCCTTACCATACCCACTCATCAACGAGTTGTTGACGGAGCTGTATGCATCGAGCCCAGACATGACAACAAAAGCGTGAAGCTGGGAGACAACAGAAATGCCGGCCGTAGCAGATATGACAGAGGACACGGTGAAACCATCAACAGAGAGGTCCTCACAGCGCATGCTCAAAAACAGCCGGAGCGCGTCCGCGGCGAGTCCAGCCGATGCAAGGAGGCGAGGAGCGTGTTGTAAGAGACGAGGTCCGGGCAGGGGATGCGGGCGAAGAGCGCAGCGGCGCGGCGCGGGTCGCGCGCGTGTGCAGCGAGGAAGGCGTTGTGGGAGAAGACGTTGGGGCGGGGCATTTCGTCGAATAGGCGGCGGGCGAGGCCAGGGAGGCCGAGGCGGGAGTAGAGGACGAGCAGGTGGTTGACGAGGAAGGTGGTGGGCGGGAGGTGCGACTTGGCGTACCGCGCGTGCAGGGCGGCGCCGGAGGCCAGGTCGCCGGCGGCCGCGCTAGCCCTCAGGAGGGCGACGAACTGGGCCTCCACCGCGGCGCCCTGGCCACGGGCGCAGCGAAGGGTCATCTAACTGAAGTGACTGGAGGCTTTAAAGGTTTGAAAATAAATATAGGTTGGTTTGCGAGAGCCAGTTCATATTAGCTTCCTATGAACACTATCTTTCCAAAAATAGCTTCTCCACTTCTTTTGTTTGTATTTTCGAACATATCATATATCTTACTTCTTTTATTTTCGTCTCGCACATACATCTCTCCTTAATTTTCCTCATCACTGCTCCTTCCTTCTAAAAACACTTCTATCAACCGTTAAAATAAATTCTATCAACCACTGATATTTATTTTTAACTAAAAGCTGTTAGTTTCGTAGCTCATTTAATTACTGTTTAAAGTATCTTAATGGGTTTGGATTTTTGTAGAGGGTATAAGGTTGAATGTTCAACAAACTCAAATTACTTGCCCTAGGTACAGTTAGTTGTAGCTGCATGAATTTGTATAATACTACTTGTGCAGCATGATCATTTGATTGAATCGGGTTTTGAGAAACAAACACACGCATAAATATACCTTGCGAGTTGAGCGCAGTGTTGATCGAAAGCTCCTCGGAGCATGTGTTCATACCCAGCCTCGATCATGACGCCGGCAATGTCGTCGAGGATGATCAAGGACTTGAGGTCGATGTATGTCATGCCTGAGAATGTTTTGTCACTTTGCACTGTTCTCTCCTCACCGAGAGCAGTGTAGTAGGCGTCGAAATTGGCATCTTTCGTGCCGCTGCTATCAGCAATGAGAGAACTGGAGGAGCTCGGCCAGGAGGACGCCGAGGTAGAAGCAGAACAGCCGCCGCAGCTGGACCTGACGGACTCCCAGATGGAGGCAGGCAAGCAGCCCAGATGGGCGTCGGGTCTCCAGATCTTGAGATGGCAGAACTGCATGGCGAGGGAGGACATAGTCGCTGTGAGAAGGGATTTCGCGCGGTCATGCAGTCGCAGATGTCCGGACACCACAGCGGGGTGCCGCAGCAGCTGCAGCAGGTCCTTGGCCGCGGCGAGGTAGTTGTCGAGCTGCCGCGTGAGGTCCGGGAAGAAGTCGCTGGCGCTGGGGGTCCGGCATCTCGACACCACGGTGGTGCAGAACTCTGTTTGCTTAAGTTGAGTCTTGCTTTCATTGAAGCTTGAGTTGGGTTGCAATTATCCATGCCGTAGCTCCGAAGAACCTTCTTTGCATACGCTTCTTGGTAAAGGAAGATGTTACCTGATGTTTGGCTGACTTCATGCCAAGGTAGTAATTCTAGAAGCCTAAATCACTCATTTTGAAAACCTCATGCATCTGCTGCTTGAATTTTGCAATCTCGGACTCACAGGCTCCCGTGATCACTAGATCGTCCACATATACACCAATAAGGAGGCAATTTCCATCTCTTCTCTTCTTATATACTGCATGCTCAGGTGGGCTCTTTTCAAAACCAAGTGACGTCAATGTTCTGTCCAACTTAGAGTTCCATGCTCTTGGGACTTGTCTCAAACCATACAGAGCTTTGTGTAGCTTCAATACTTTGTGCTCACTATCCTTTTTGACAAAACCTGGTGGCTGGTGTACATAGACTTCCTCTTTTAGATCCCCGTTTAAGAAGGCTGACTTAACATCCATGTGATGAAATCGCCATCCCTCTTGAGCCACCGGGGCAATGAGTAACCTCACCGTTGGAGCAAAAACTTCTTCAAAGTCTATACCTTATTTCTGGACATAGCCTTTGGCCATTAGACGTGCGTTGTGTTTTACCACTGCTCCAGTCGTATCCTTCTTTACCTTATATACCTAATTGAGCCCTATTGCTGGATGATCGACTGTGGGGTCTACCAAACTCCGCGTTTGATTGTTATGGATGGACACCATCTCCTCTTGCATGGCATATCTCCATCTTTCCTCCTTGTCTGCCTCTTAGAATGTCGATGGTTCTTCTACACCTAGAAAACAGAGCCTAGAGTACTCGAGATGTACTAGCTCGGTTGCGTCAAAGAAATCCTGTAGTGTGCGCATCTGCACTGGAGCTTCTCTAGACTATGTTGGGGTTGCTTCGTTTTCTAAAACCCCTACCAGCGTGATTGGTGTGGAACTTCTGCTAGTCCTGTAACATCCTGAAAAGTTAAATTCTGGATTATAGAATTTTCTTGCATTAAGTGTTGTTATTTTGATTTAAAATTTATTCTCTTTAAAACATTTCTTAATTAAAGAATTGAGAATTCCAATAGGCAAAAGGAAATAAAATAAAAGAACATAAAATATTAAAAAGAAGAATCTGAAAAGATGATCCAGTGCCAAAAAGAATATAGTTGATCCTAAATAATGGATTATACATAGGGTTAAATCTTTACAAAAGGAATAGGAGAGAAATAAAATAGAAAAGTATATATGTAAATATAAATATTTATATATGAAAAATGAAAATAACCAAAAGGGGTTTTAAATGAATAAATATGTGTAGGTGAGCTCCCCTTAAAAGTTGGGATTTAGAAATATATATATACATATTTACAAACATGTGAAAGAAATGAATGAAATTAAATAAAAGAAAAAAATATATAAGCAATTGGGGTCAGGCCGACCGGCCTAACCCCACTCCCAGCCAGCGCGGCCCTCCTCCCCTGGCCACTGTTCTTCTTCCTCCCCCGCGCCTCCTCCCTCGCCCGCCCCCTTCCGGGCCACGCCCGCGCCCACGCCCGCGCTCCCGCCTTCTCCGCAGCCCAGCCCACGCGGGGAGCCCTTCGGACCAGGGGATCCTCCCCTTCGGACCGGTCCGCCGACGCCCTGTCCGAATCCCGCCCTGTCCGAGCACGCCACCCCCCCTACGCTCTGCCGCCGCTGCCTCTTTTTCTTCCCGCGCCGCTCGGCTCAGCCACTGCCCCGCCGCTCTGGTCCCGCCACTCCTCGAGCCACGCAGGGCATCATGCCCCTGCGCCTGCTCTGCCGCCGCTGCTCCGCCGCTCGCCGACACGACAACACGGGCAGCACCGTCGCCAGCCTCACCCGCACGGCTATAAAAGCCTCCGAGCGTTCCTTCACACTCCCCACACCTCCAGCATCCTCTCCCTCCCGGAAATTGCGCCAAAACCCCCCTCCTAGCTCATGCCATGAAGCCCCTCCCGCCATCGCCACCGCACGTCGCCGGCCACCCCGGCCCCCACGGTCTCCGCCGTCGTCATCGGCTTCACCTTGGCGCCGTGAACGTGCTTCACCTGCCGCCCACCCTCTCCGGCCACCCCGCCGCGGCCAACACCAACCCGCCTCGGCCACCTTTGCCCAGCCCTCCGCCACATACCTTAAGAGGTAATAGCGCTTAGGGGTGAGCAACGCCTCCGCCCACCGTTAGCGCAGATCTCCTTCCCCTTGGCTCCCCGACGCGCTTCGAGCCCCCAATCCGCTACCGGGTTGAGCCATTTCTCTTATTTTCAGCCGACAGTGGGCCCCACTGTCGGTATAACCAACCGAGAGGCCACCGCCGGTTGGGCCCCATCTGTCGGGCGGGCCAGCGACGAGTGGGTCCACCGCCGAGAGGACCCACACTCCGCTGACAAGACAGGGTGGTACCATCGCCCGCGGCCCCACTGTCGTGCCCAAGAACCCGGCCACTGACCAGTGGACCCCACCCGTCAGTGGCACAGTAAAAGAGAGGGAAAAATATAAAATAAACTGTGTGGACCCCACTGTCAGATTTTTTTAGGAATTTATTTGAATTGAGAACTTTAAAAATTCATAACTTCTTCATTTTAACTCCAAATTTAGTGAGACAAATTTCTAAATTTGTCTAAATTCAAGATCTATCCAATGGAACTAAAATCATAAATTTTAGAGTTCATTTGAATTTCTGGTGTTATTTGGGTTGATTTGTTGCTTTTCTTTTCATGCAAATTTTCGCGCGCGATTAAATTAGCGTACGAGGCACAAGAAGAAGAAGCGAAGCAGCAGACCCCACTCTCAACCCCGAACTTTGTGACCAAGGCGAGTTACCACTTTGACCATATTGAACCCAGAATTGTGCAAAGTATTTCCTTTTAAATTATCCATGTGCATGCTTTATTTCATGCGTTATATTATGTTCAGATTTTCAGAATGTAGTTATACACTCCATAATATGCTTGCTAGTATTACCCGTTGAGACATGTTGATATATGTGAACCTTGTCGCCGTAGTAAAACTAGTATAAAGTAAATTTCCCCAAATAGAGTATAACGTAGCGAATTGCTTAGTCATGCTAGTTAAACGGGGACACTTAGTTGTCCCAAAAACTATCACATGCAATATGAAAACTGATTTGGGCAGTCATGGTGGGAATGACTGACGAAAAGTTTGGAACTACTATTTTATGTCCCAAAAATCCCCAAACTTGCTTAGTATCTGGGTGGATGATATGGGGACTGGAATGTGGTGCGGTGGGAGCACAAAAATTATGGAATGTGGTAGAACCACCCAGATAACACTAAGGACTGAATCTTGTCATGTTAGCCCGTGTAAAACAGTACAACCACATGTCTGTAAAATACAACTTAGCGGTATCGAAACTCCCCGACTCATCTCACCGGTAGTGGATAGACGTGGATATGCAAGGGCAAAGGAGGCCTAAAGGGACACCAAGGGGAGGGTGATGTTCACCAGTCGTACTAGCATTGGGGGCAGAGGAGCCCGCATAATGCTAGTAGCCGTGGTGAACATCCCGTGCAACGTATGGGACCCACCGCAAGTGGGAACAACCCATAGGGTGAGATGACGAGTGGAACTAGATATTCTGAACAGTCATGTGATAATCTGTTTGACCACCTGACCAAGGAATCAGGTGGGGCAATAGGTGGATTATCGCTTGTGGTGAAAGTGTACAAACTCGCAGAGTCAAAACTATTCGAATAGTCGTGCCCACGGTCATGGGCGGACATGGATACTTAACTAGATATAGTTCTGCTTTCAAAAATGGTTTGTGAAGGAATGGGAGAATAGAGGCGATGGACGCCCTAGTTTGGAATTGGCCTGGGTTTTGTCCCAGTGGTAAGTTAAGTGGCTATAACACTGAAAGATACAATATGATGCGATGCCATGTAATGGTGGATGGTATCTCATGTCGTTATTACAAAGGTTGTATTTCACTCTACTTTTACTAAAAGCTGCTAGATCTTAGGGATTTTTATTATGTTATTCACATGCAATTTTTGGCAAATAAACAAACCCCAGCCTTCCCTTGATCTAGCCTAGCATATAAATTACTGCATTCTGTGTGGTAACTTGCTGAGCACGGTGGATAGTGTGCTCACACTCGCAATATCAAAACAGAGACAGGAACGCAGGGTCACTACGATCACGAAGATGTCCCGGTCAAGGAGGAAGGAAACGACGATGACAATTAGGGCGCTGCTTGCGTTTCTTTTGGGCTCAGACAAGTTAGACTTTAGGCTGTGTGTGCACGTATATGATCTAAGTCTAGATGATATACAATGCACACATACTCCCCCAGTCGCTTGCCTGTGGCGTTGGCTTACTTTTGTTCCGCTGTGATACTTGGATGACTGATAACAATTTGGCCTTAGGGCCCCTTTTGTAAACTATTGCCCGACGTGGCGTATTTCAAACTTTGGACTGTAATATTTGATGTATGCGATGTATGTATGATTCAGCAATGTACTGTGTGCACTAACTACTGATCCAGGGATTAGTGCAATAAACACAGAGGATTTCGGATTGAAAAATCCGGGTCCGACAGAGCTGGTATCAGAGCATACGACTGTAGGGTAAAGGCCTTAGTATGGACGTTAGACAAATGATGGGATTACAATTTTATCAAACTTATAAAAAGAGTTTCCCAAAATATAGCGTAATATTTCTTTTCCTATCCTCTTTAGTTCTGCTCTATTCTATCTTTATTAATATTTTAAAATGTTACTAATACTAGTAATTCCTTCTACAGATGGCGGGATATGCAGCGGAGGGAAACTGGGACTTTCTTTCTCACGGCCTCCCCCACGGGGAGTTCGCCAGCCTCCTCCGCAGGCTTTTGCACCACCTGGGCTATAAGGATCAGCCCATGTACCGTGGCCGCAAGGCCATGGCCGGTGGAGTGGAGAGATGGGTGGTTGAGGTGTTCATTTACGCCAAGAGTGAACAGGATCCCCCTCACGTCTTCCGGACCGAGCACACCAGGAGCACCCGGGTAGCGGCCATCCAGGATGCCGCACGTCTCGCCGCTGCCCGACTCTGCGACGTATACAAGACCAAGCTGCAGCACACGCCATTCTTCTACTTCCCTCGCGCCGGGGCGACAAGACAACGAGACCTACCTGCCGGTTATTGAGGACAACCCGATGCTTACGCATCAGGTTGATCTCACCCGCGCTATGGGCTCGGCACACACAGCCGCTCTGGAGGAGATCACCACTCTCCGCGCCCACCTTGTCTCCCAGCACACGGAGATGGCGACCCTCTGGGGGCAGCTTGCTCAGTGCGAGCAGGCCTTAGCGGCAGCCAAGGTAGAGGCAATGCAGCAGCGAGCACGATCGCAGCAGGTCCCAGCTCCTGCTGCTACTCCAGCACCTCCCGCCCGGCCGGCCGGGCGCGCTGCCGCACCACCGCCATCACACAAGCAGGCGTGCGACCTCCGGGACCACGGTCGACTACGGGCCACGGAGGTCACGCCAGCCGCACTCCCGTTCGAGACCGACCCTCCGAGTTCGGTGGCGGCCGTCCCGTTCTCGATCACCGACTTACGATCCCTCCACCAGTGCCGGATTCATGGAGGAGTAGATCGGGTGGCGCGGTACTTGCGAGATATGGCGCAAGTACTAAGGGGTGTATCGTAATATGTTGTCCAAGACCTTCTGTATCGTAGTAGTTATTCCGTCGAACTTTAATTAATTGTGTTGTAATTGTAAGTCCAGCCTAGAAGCTGGCTATGTGGTGCTTTATTCTATGAAACCGGCCTTGTGTTTAAAAATTTCTTTTGTCGTTTATCTTGTGGCTTTTATTTGCTAAATTGGCAGTCTTCTTTTGCTTTGCCTAGCATTGGTGCTAAGCCAATAGTATGTATAAATATAACTGCAGATGGCCAGCCAGAGGGTAACTAGGGCCCAGACTCATGCCACCCACAACCAGGCGGAGGTTGACTCCACCCCTGGGGTCTCGCCAACAAGGCGTGGACCGGTGCAAGACCAAGGAGCCAATCTCCCACCCCCACCGACAAATCCCACAATGGCGCAGGTCATGGCGCAGCAAACCCAGTTGTTGCAAGCCATTGTTAATGGGCAGCAAGGCGGCTCCAGCTGGTCCAGGGCTGACCTGGCCGATTTTCAGAGAACCCGGCCCCTCACCTTCTCTTCTGCCGACGAACCTCTCGGCCGAGGATTGGCTTCGGATCTGAAGGAAACTGCGCTGGCCAAGTGCGCGAAGAAGACAAAGTGATATTCGCACCCATCGCCTTCAAGGAGCGTTGGCAAATTGGTGGAAAACTACACAGAACACCCCAGACCCACAATGCCACGGAATGCCACTAATACTACTCTGACTAGTCAATTTATAAATAAAACAAACTAGCAACAAGACTACGCAAGATAGTATAAGCGGGCGTAAACAACTAATAAATAACGGAATAATGAGAACAATTTAATATTCATAATCAACTTAACAATAATAACCAAAGGAACAATTCCATGTTCAACATTAATAAGGTGAAACATACATCAATATGATAACTAAGCAAAAGACTAGAATTATTTCAACTTTATTTCAGCATTAAGATTATAATACAGTGCATCGGTGCGGTCGCTCTACCCTTCCCAATGCATGCTCAAAGTCCACAGCAGGGAGGGAAGCAAGGGTGAGATAAAAATCTCAGCAAGCAAACTGTTTAACAAGTTATTCAAACTACAAGCAATTTAAACATCATCATTATAATTCCATACATCCACAATTACAATTTATGTTCAAAGTTATTAAACCACCATAAACTTCTATGAATAATACCTCTAAAATTTCAGATTTAATTAACATATGAATGCAATCATTTTATCTCGTATTAAATGCAAAAGAAACATTTATTCCTCCACAAGCCACGATAGATTAATCAACAATATTTAATCTTCCATAATTAACAACGTATATATTCACGACCTCGATTCACTATCAATGACGGTAAAACAATAACAATTGATTCATGACCGACTATTTTAAATCATCAACCACTACCACTACCAAAGGCAATAAAACATATATATGTCTTACTTCAATACTATATTACTCCTCCTATCCACAATTACTATAAACAAGTAAAGTAAGAAAAGAGAGTTTCATGACACCATCATAATCACTCAAGGGACGAACCACATTTCAATATCACAACCACAACCTTCATTCCATCAATAGCTCACAAAGAGCCAATTCCACATTACAACTATGAAGTTGTACATTCCACAAAATAACTCCACCACATTATATTGCATATGTATGCAAATGATCATTCCACAATGCAAGGCATATGAATGCATATGAATGCTCATGCTATGCTCCACATTACTCTTGCCGTAGGCGGGAAGTGCGATGCATCGTATTTCGCAATATACGAATGCTTCCAGCGGGCGAAGAGGTGCGTCAGACACGGCAATATACGACGCTGTACCGGTACGGTCGCGGTTATAAGCGGCGACATCCACATTCAAAGGACATGATATGACATGTATGGTATGAATGACATAGAAATCCATTAATCACATTAATTCATCCGCAAGGAGCATTATCATGCTCTCAACATAATCAACATCCACCACATACTAATTTCATGATCAACATATTAACATTAAGCAAGAATTCCACAATTAAAATATCATGCAATCATGGCAATTGTATCAAATTACGATAATAATGTAAACTGAATGTATTATGAACAACAGGTTAAACGGTAGCAACCACCGCTACGTTTACTTGCCTCAATCCGATGAAGCGACGAACCACAAAAATCAAGGGCGCTCAGGGACAGGTCCACCTGTCCATAAGACACCTCTCAGCACTCCATCACAGCATACAAACATGACATAAAAACATAAATCAACGCTAGAGACCCGAACCCGCGAAAACTCCTCTCGGCTCACAAATCTGCATTCTAGCCTCTGCAGCAGAGCTGCTTCTTAATTTTGTATCTTTAATTATATGCATCAAAAAATAGCAAATAATACCTCTCTGGTTTCATGACTTAAATATCTACATTTTTCATGGAGAACACCTATTTTTATTTTAATCAAAACTAGGAGTAATTAAATGCCCAAAACAGAGGAAATGCTCTGCTCTGCAGATTTGGGCAGCCGCATTCAAATGCGCAGCCCCGACAGCACAGAGGTCTAAAGATTACCAAAGTTTTACAGGAGCTAGATCTCTAAATTATCTACATTTTTCCCAACTACGGCCAAGGCCAGAAAAATCATCTACTATTTTTAAACACCGAATTACAGTCGGTCTGTAACAACCCGACTGCCTGCCGGACAGCGTTAATTCCGTCTCTGTTTCTCCTAGATCCCGTGGTATAAAATTTTGAAACAAATACAGGAGTTATATAAGGAAGTAATCTACAACTTTCCTTTTGGGAAGACCCGCAGGAAAAATCGTTTTCTAATTTTAAACTACGGTTTACCGTCGGCTGCGCAGATCTGGCCGCCTGCAAATCAGCGAGTTTGGTGACCCCTTATCTCCCAGATACGTTGATGAAAAAAATTGAAAAACATACAATAGCTAGATCTGGACGTCGTCTACACTTTTCCTTTTGGGGAGATCCTCAGGAAAAATCTATTTCTAGCCCAAAACTGAGAGACAACCGGCGCTGCGCGAATAGATCTAAAACCAGTCCGCGGCAAAATTCTAATCGGTGATTGATCTAATATCTATCTACAAATACCGTGCCAAGAACCCTAATAAATCCATAAAACAGAGGATTGGGATGGGGATAGATTACCTAGATGAAGAAATTTCCCCAAATCTTTTCCCCTTCTTCTTCTTCTCCTTCCTCCTCCTTCTTCTTCTTCTCCTTCTTCTCCTTCTTCTTCTTCTCCAAGGGCCAATGGGGGGAGATCTTCTTGGCAGCAGCAGGGGAAGGGAGGCGCCAAAAGGAGGGGAGGTGGCGGCTGTGTGGGAGGAGGAGGAGGGGCCAAGAGAGGGGTTTATATAGAGGGTGCTAGGGTTTGGGAGGGGTACGGCCCCATTTGGGCTTCTCGGTCCAAAGCGGTGGCCCACCCTCCGGACAGCCCAAAACATCCAAATTAAATATTTTAATTTATTTAATTCATTTTACAAAGTTCTACAATTCATATTTTTCCTTCCGTGATTTACCGAAAACCGCGATTCCGCGATGGATTTAAAATCTTATGCCGAATGACGTTCGGGATATTACACTACCTTGCCGCCAGGGAACAAGAAGAGACCTCCACCGACAGCGACATGGAAGTCATACCATGGACAGAATTTAAGACAGCATTCAAGTCCAACTTCATTCCGACAGGAGTGATGCGGATGAAGAGGAACGAGTTTCGTACCCTCAAACAGGGGAACATGTCAGTTAATGAGTATCTTACCAAGTTCACACAGCTTGCCCGCTACGCCCCGAGGGACGTAGCAGAGGAGGAGGAGAAAATAGACAGATTCTTTGAGGGTATGAATGAAGAGCTAAGGGTGCAGCTAATTGTCCAAGATTTCCCCAGCTTTCATCAACTGGTGAACAAGGCGCTGATCCTGGAAAACGAGAAGAAGAACTTGGAGGCCAACCGTAAGCGCAAGATGGCAGTACAGCGGCCACAAGGAAGGTTTGTCCAAAGGTTCTTCAACAACTCTAACTTCTCAAGGCCAAACCAGTTCAAACCCTCAGCCTCATCGCCTAGTCCCAGTGGCAGTTCAATGCAAGGACACCAAAATGTGAGCTCAGGTCAGACCATAGGCCTTAAGTGCTTCAACTGCGGTGAAAAGGGGCACTTTGCCAATAGATGCCCACACAAACAGAATGCCCCTATTCGCAGTCAAGCCTCAGCGCCCGGCAAGGGACCTCAGACATCTCAAGCCAAGAGAAATACCCCAATGCCCAACTGCGTGGCGTGGTCAACCATGTCACTACAGTAAGAAGTCGAGGAAGCGGGAGTCCTAATGGGTACGTTCTCTGTCAAGTCCATACCAGCACAAACTCTATTTGATTCTGGAGCTTCACATTCATTTATATCCAAGGGGTATGCGGACAAACTAGGGTTATCTACCTATCCTCTAAAGAGGCCAGTAGTGCTTAAGTCACCAGCTGGTATGATTACAGCTACCTTAGTGTGCCCTGGGGTAACAATCGTCATGGAAAGGTGCGACTTTCCAGCAGACCTGATAGTGCTAAGCTCCCAGACTCTGGATATTATACTAGGAATGGACTGGTTAGCCAGATATAAAGGAGTTATAGACTGTGCCTCCAGGACAGTAAAGCTGACTAAATGCCCTGGAATGACCATAGATGTGAAAGTGGACCGACCATACCGCTGGGGCCGTGCAATATATTATTGTGAAGATGTACCCTTAGAGGGAATGATGGTGGTGCAAGACTATCAGGAAGTATTTCCCGAAGACCTACCCGGCATGCCCCCAGACAGAGACCTAGAGTTCGTTATTAATTTGAAGCCAGGTGCCGCTCCTATTTCCAAGAGACCATATAGGATGACGGTGGAAGAGCTGGAAGAGCTAAAGACCCAACTCCAGGAACTGCAGGAAAAAGGATTCATTAGACCCGCCTCACCCCGAGATCTCCTGTTATTCAGAAGAAGAAGGATGGTACAGCTAGGATGTGTGTGGATTACCAGGCATTAAATGAAGTAACCATCAAGAATAAATACCCCCTACCCAGGATCGATGATCTATTTGACCAACTTGGTGGGGCCACCATCTTCTCTAAAATAGATCTAAGATCGGGTTACCACCAGCTGAAAATCAGGGCTGAAGATATACCCAAGACAGCTTTTACCACTAGGTATGGACTGTACGAGTTTACGGTCATGTCTTTTGGTCTGACAAATGCCCCAGCATACTTTATGAACCTCATGAACAAAGTATTCATGGAATATTTGGACAAGTTCGTGGTGGTGTTCATTGACGACATCCTCATCTACTCCAAGACTGCCGACGATCATGGAGAGCATCTACGCCTAGTGCTAGAGAAGCTAAGAGAACATCAGTTATATGCTAAGTACAGTAAGTGTGAATTCTGGCTAAGTGACATCAGCTTCCTAGGACATATAGTGTCCACAGAAGGAGTATCAGTTGATCCCGCCAAGATTGCGGCAGTGACCGAATGGAAGCCACCCTCCTCCGTTACTGAAGTGCGAAGTTTTCTAGGATTGGCAGGATACTACAGAAGATTCATAGAGGGATTTTCTAGAGTAGCCAGGCCATTGACTCAGCTACTCAAGAAGGAACAGAAGTTTGAATGGACCACAGCCTGCGAAGGAAGCTTTCAAGAGCTTAAGAAAAGGTTGACTACCACCCCGGTGCTAGTCCTACCTGATGTACGCAAAGATTTTGAAATATACTGTGATGCTTCCCATCAAGGACTGGGGTGCGTACTGATGCAAGGAGGCAAGGTCGTAGCATATGCATCCCGGCAACTCCGCCCTCATGAGGCTAACTACCCCACCCATGATCTGGAATTAGCATCCGTGGTTCATGCCTTGAAGATCTGGAGGCATTATCTGATCGGCAACCACTGTGATATATATACAGATCACAAGAGCCTCAAATATTTCTTCACCCAGTCACACCTTAACCTGAGGCAAAGGAGATGGTTAGAGTTGATCAAGGATTACGACCTGAGTGTCCATTACCACCTAGGGAAGGCCAATGTGGTAGCCGATGCTCGAGTCGGGCGCCATCGCAATAACCTCATGGTTCAGGAACACCAGCCTGAACTCTATAAAGAGCTGGCAGCCCTGAACCTGGGGATCGTAGAAGAAGGAGCCCTAACCACCTGGGAAGATCAAACAAGCATTGAAGAAATGATAGAGGCTGCACAGAGAGAAGACCCAACTGCTTTGAGGTGGAAGAAATTAATGGAAGAGGGAAGGCCCTAAAATGACTATGGATCATCAAGGAGTTCTAAAGCACGAAACCGTGTTTCATACCACCAAAAGGACCTTAAGGATCTAATGCTCCGGGAAGCCCATAGCTCCACATATTCCCTTCATCCTGGGAGTACCAAAATGTACCAGGATATGAAGCAATATTACTGGTGGCCAGGTATGAAGAGGGACATTGCCGAGCACGTTGCCTGCTGTGATGTCTGTCAAAGAGTGAAGGCGGAGCACCAAAGGCCGGCAGGACTGCTACAACCCCTGAAAATACCTCAATGGAAGTGGGAAGAAGTAGGGATGGATTTTATCACGGGTTTCCGAACAAGGTCGGGATACGACTCCATTTGGGTCGTGGTGGATAGATTGACCAAGGTTGCCCATTTTATCCCTGTCAAGACAACTTACAAGGGAGACAAATTGGCAGAACCATATATGTCCCGCATCGTGTGCTTACACGGTGTGCCAAAACGGATAGTCTCAGATCAAGGGTCCCAATTTACCTCGCATTTCTGGGCTAGCCTACATGAAGCCCTTGGTACCCATCTGGATTTTAGCACCGCCTACCACCCTCGACGGATGGTCGACCGAAGAGTAAATCAAATATTGAAGATATGCTTCGGGCTTGTGCCCTGGATTTCTCCAAGGACTGGGATAAGTGTCTGCCGTATGCGGAGTTCGCACAACAACAACTACCAAACCAGCCTTCGATGTCCCTTTGAAGCATTGTACGGAAGAAAGTACCGCACCCTTTACATTGGTCAAGTAGGGAAGGGTACATATTTGGGCTCGATACCAAGCAAAGGAAGAGAAAGTTCGCCTGGTCAGAGATCGATTATTGGCTGCCCAGTCGAGACAGAAAAGTTATGCAGATAAAAGGAGAAGGCCATTAAGTTTTGAAATCGGAGACCATGTCTACTTGAAGGTGTCACCCCTACGAGGAATCAGACGATTTAAAGTCAAAGACAAACTTGCCCCTCACTATGTTGGACCATTTCCGATCATAGCTAAGAAGGGAGAAATCGCTTATCAACTTGAGCTGCCTGCAAGTCTGTCAGATGTGCACAACGTCTTCCATGTGTCCCAACTCAAGAAATGTCTTCGGGTACCAGAAGATCAAACCCCGATGGAAGCAGTGGAGCTCGAGAGCGACCTGACCTACAAGGAGCGTCCAATTAAGATCTTGGACACTGTGGAAAAGAGGACCAGGAATCAAACCATTCGCACCTGCAGAGTGCAATGGAGTCATCACTCCAAGAAGGAGGCCACCTGGGAACGCGAAGACCAACTGAGGAGACATTACCCCGAACTATTCACCAACTAGACTGAATCTCGGGGTCGAGATTCTCTTTAAGGGGGGTAGGTTTGTAACATCCTGAAAAGTTAAATTCTGGATTATAGAATTTTCTTGCATTAAGTGCTGTTATTTTGATTTAAAATTTATTCTCTTTAAAACATTTCTTAATTAAAGAATTGAGAATTCCAATAGGCAAAAGGAAATAAAATAAAAGAACATAAAATATTAAAAAGGAGAATCTGAAAAGATGATCCAGTGCCAAAAAGAATATAGTTGATCCTAAATAATGGATTATACATAGGGTTAAATCTTTACAAAAGGAATAGGAGAGAAATAAAATAGAAAAGTATATATGTAAATATAAATATTTATATATGAAAAATGGAAATAACCAAAAGGGGTTTTAAATGAATAAATATGTGTAGGTGAGCTCCCCTTAAAAGTTGGGATTTAGAAATATATATATACATATTTACAAACATGTGAAAGAAATGAATGAAATTAAATAAAGGAAAAAAAATATAAGAAATTGGGGTCAGCCGACCGCCCACCACCGCCCAACCCCACTCCCACCAATGGCCCTCCTCCCAGCCATCGTTCTTCTTCCTCCCGCCTCCTCCTCGCCCGCCCCTTCCGCCACGCCCCAAGACACGCCTGCCTCCGCCTTCTCCGCAGCCCACCACGCGGGAGCCCTTCGGACTGGGGATCCTCCCTTGGACCGGTCCCGCCGCCCGTCCGAATCCCGCCCGTCCGAGCACGCCACCCCTACGCCACCGCCCGCCTTTTTTCTTCCGCCGCGGCCGGCCATCGCCCGCCGCCTGGTCCCGCCACTCGAGCCACGCAGGCATCATGCCCTCGCCGCTTTCCGCCGCCGCCCGCCGCCGCCGACGCGACAACACGGGCAAGACCGCCGCCACCTCACCCGCACGGCTATAAAGCCTCCGAGCGTTCCTTCACACTCCCACACCTCCAAAGATCCTCTCCTCCCGGAAATTGCGCCAAAACCCCTCCTAGCTCGCCAAGATCAAGCCCTCCCGCCATCGCCACCGCACGTCGCCGGCCACCCCGGCCCCCACGGTCTCCGCCGTCGTCATCGGCTTCACCTTGGCGCCGTGAACGTGCTTCAGCCGTCGCCCACCCCTCTCCGGCCACCCCTCGCCGCCGGCGCCAACACCGACCCCGGCCTCGGCCACCTTTGCCCAGCCCCTCCGCGCCGCATACCTTAAGAGGTAATAGCACGCTTAGGGGGTAGGCAACGCCTCCCCGCCCCACTGGTTAGCGCAGCACTCCCTCCCCCCTTGGCTCCCCCAGCGTTCGAGCCCCGCCCGCTACCGGGTTGAGCCATTCTCTTATTTTCATACGACAGTGGGCCCCACTGTCACCGCAATCAACCGAGAGGCCACTACCGCTGGGCCCCATCTGTCAAGCGGGCCATCGACGAGTGGGTCCACTGCCCGAGAGGACCCACCGCTGCTGACAAAGACAGGGTGGTACCATCGCCTGCTGCCCCACCCGCCGCCCCAGTGAACCAGAGCCATCGACCAAAGGACCCGACCCGTCAGTGGCACAGTAAAAGAGAGGGAAAAATATAAAATAAACTGTGTGGACCCCACTGTCAGATTTTTTAGGAATTTATTTGAACTGAGAACTTTAAAAATTCATAACTTCTTCATTTTAACTCCAAATTTAGTGAGACAAATTTCTAAATTTGTCTAAATTCAAGATCTATCCAATGGAACTAAAATCATAAATTTTAGAGTTCATTTGAATTTCTGGTGTTATATGGGTTGATTTGTTGCTTTTCTTTTCATGCAAATTTTCGCGCGCGATTAAATTAGCGTACGAGGCACAAGAAGAAGAAGCAGAAGCAGCAGCAGACCCCAGCTCTCAACCCCCAGAACTTTGTGACCAAGGGGAGTTACCACTTTGACCATATTGAACCCAGAATTGTGCAAAGTATTTCCTTTTAAATTATCCATGTGCATGCTTTATTTCATGCGTTATATTATGTTCAGATTTTCAGAATGTAGTTATACACTCCATAATATGCTTGCTAGTATTACCCGTTGAGACATGTTGATATATGTGAACCTTGTCGCCGTAGTAAAACTAATATAAAGTAGATTTCCCCAAATAGAGTATAACGTAGCGAATTGCTTAGTCATGCTAGTTAAACGGGGACACTTAGTTGTCCCAAAAACTATCACATGCAATATGAAAACTGATTTGGGCAGTCATGGTGGGAATGACTGACGAAAAGTTTGGAACTACTATTTTATGTCCCAAAAATCCCCAAACTTGCTTAGTATCTGGGTGGATGATATGGGGGCTGGAATGTGGTGCGGTGGGAGCACAAAAATTATGGAATATGGTAGAACCACCCAGATAACACTAAGGACTGAATTTTATCATGTTAGCCCATGTAAAACAGTACAACCACATGTCTGTAAAATACAACTTGGCTAAGTAGCGGTATCGAAACTCCCCGACTCATCTCACCGGTAGTGGATAGACGTGGATATGCAAGGGCAAAGGAGGCCTAAAGGGACACCAAGGGGAGGGTGACGTTCACCAGTCGTACTAGCATTGGGGGGAGAGGAGCCCGCATAATGTTAGTAGCCGTGGTGAACATCCCGTGCAACGTATGGGACCCACCGCAAGTGGGAACAGCCCATAGGGTAAGATGACGAGTGGAACTAGATATTCTGAACAGTCATGTGATAATCTGTTTGACCACCTGACCAAGGAATCAGGTGGGGCAATAGGTGGATTATCGCTTGTGGTGAAAGTGTACAAACTCTGCAGAGTCAAAACTATTCGAATAGCCGTGCCCACGGTCATGGGTAGACATGGGATACTTAACTAGATATAGTTCTGCTTCAAAATGGTTTGTGAAGGGAATGGGAGAATAGAGGGCGATGGACTGCCCTAGTTTGGAATTGGCCTGGGTTTTGTCCCAGTGGTAAGTTAAGTGGCTATAACACTGAAAGATACAATATGATGCAGATGCCATGTAATGGTGGATGGTATCTGTATCGTTATTACAAAGGTTGTATTTCACTCTACTTTTACTAAAAGCTGCTAGATCTTAGGGATTTTTATTATGTTATTCACATGCAATTTTTGGCAAATAAACAAACCCCAGCCTTCCCTTGATCTAGCCTAGCATATAAATTACTGCATTCTGTGTGGTAACTTGCTGAGCACGGTGGATAGTGTGCTCACACTCGCAATATCAAAACAGAGATAGGAACGCAGGGTCACTACGATCACGAAGATGTCCCGTCAAGGAGGAAGGAAACGACGATGACAATTAGGGCGCTTGCTTTCTTTTGGGCTCGCACAAGTTAGACTTTAGGCTGTGTGTGCACGTATATGATCTAAGTCTAGATGATGTACACTGCACACATACTCCCCTCGTCGCTTGCCTGTGGCGTTGGCTTACTTTTGTTCCGCTGTGATACTTCGATGACTGATAACAATTTGGCCTTAGGGCCCCTTTTGTAAACTATTGCCCGACGTGGCGTATTTCAAACTTTGGACTGTAATATTTGATGTATGCGATGTATGTATGATTCAGCAATGTACTGTGTGTACTAACTACTGATCCAGGGATTAGTGCAATAAACACAGAGGATTTCGGATTGAAAAATCCGGGTCCGACAGGTCCCCTTCCTCATTTGATGCTTCTGAATATTCTGGGGTGACTCATGCTTGATGTGATTCACATTTATTGATGGCAACCGATGAACCAACCTTGTACGTCACATGGAAGATCTCCCTTGATGAAGATTCCTTAGCCTACAACATGTTGTCCCAGTCCCACGCACTCTCTTCTTCGACGATCACATCACGTGTGATGCATACCCTCCTGGTAGCTGGATCAAATGCACGATATGCCTTCAAACTGCTTTCATATATGATGAACACCATCGGAGAACTACGGTCTGCAAGCTTGCTTATGTGGCCACCCACCTTCTTCACATGTACTACACATCCAAAGATGCACATGTGGTGTACCACTAGCTTCATCTTACTCCATGCTTCGTACGGGGTCATTCCAACATGCTTCTGGCCGGCGCCCGATTCAAGATAGAGACAGCGGTTGTTACGTCTTCTACACAAAATTCCTCGGGCACTGTCGGACCCAGATTGTTCAATCCAGAATCCCATGTGATTCATTTCACTATTTCCTGGATCAGCAGATAGTGCACACAGGTACATTGCTACATCATTTCATACATCGCATAGAATATAATATTATAGATCAGAATTTTAAATTACACCGCGTCGGACGACAGTTTACGTATGAGCAGAAAATGCTAAATGTTTACATTACATAGACAATAGTGGAAGCAAAAGCAGTAGTAAGACCATGATTCACAGACAAACAACTAGGGGTAAATGTGTGCATTATATATTACCTAGACTTAGGTAATATATGTGCATACAACTCCATAGGTCAACTTGTCTAGGGCCTAAAATCACAGAAGTCGTCCTAATTTCCTTCGTTATTTCCTCCATCTGCAATTTGGATATCTTCATGGGCATAATGATCTTGGTTCCCTGTATCTGATTTTGGTAATGCGAGTGTGAGCACAAATCCACTATGCTCATGAGCCAATACATGTGATGTAGTAAATAACATGCATGGCTTATCAAGAAAAGGCTCGGGTTATTTTATTTGCCAGAAATTGCTTTTGAATATACTACGTAGAAATTTGCCTATGACCTAGCAATTTGAACTAAAGCATAGTGTGTGAAAGAATGATTTACTAATAGTGATCGTGATATTATCCACCATTACATGGTCCCTGGACCATATGCTAGACCTTCAGCATTATAGCCGCTTACATTATCACTGGGGCAACACAAATCAAGGTTTTCCACTGCCCTCTACTTTCCCAGTTCACCCACAAAGTTTTAGAAATAGAATTGTATCTAGTTAAGTTCCCATGTCCGCCCTTGACCGTGGGCACGGCTATTCGAATAGTTTTCACTCTGCAGAGATTGTACACTTTACCCATAAGAGATGATCCACTCGTTGCTCCACACGATTCCTTAGTCATGTCGTTGAGTAGATCATCACAAGGCTGTTACAATGCATTTTTCCCAGCGGAGTCACGTCCGCTAAGGTTTCACTCCCTTCGAGGTACGATCACCCTTCCAGGAGCCTCCTCTTGTGCCGTCACGTCGGAGGATGTGGCCATCCTCTGCTCGCTCGTGGTCACACCAGCACAATCCATACTGAGTCGATACAAATTAGTTCGCCCTGCCTACAATTTTCCAATTTGTGGTTGTACTGTTGTACACTAGGAGGTCATCACAAGATTCGGTCCTTAGGGTTATCTGGACGGTTCTACAACTATCCACTTTGTGCTTCCACTACACCATACACACCCCGAACCATCCACCTAGATAGTTAAGCAATTTGAGATTTTTAGGGCATAAAATATCCATGTTACAACATACCAGCCATTTTCACCCATAACATCCAAATCAGTTCCTCATGATTGAAAGTGATGCTTGGGGCAATTTGGTGCCCCCGAGTATCTAAACAGTACTAAGCATGGCGAATAAATATAGACTTATTTTCAAGACATTACCATTTTAATTTTCCTAAGGTGACAAGGCCCAAATGTTCAATCAAAATCCAAAAGAGGTGTAATACTAACAAGTCAAGTAATGGACATATAACTAGAATCTTTTAAAACAAACATATATTTGTATATGAAATAACAGCATGCAATTTGATAATTTAAACAAAAGTAATTTGCAGAAAATATAGGTTCAATATGATCAAAGTATTGATTCGCCTTTGTCACAGTGAACTTGGTCTTGATCGTCGAGAGCTGCTTCAACTTCAGCTTCTTTCTCTTGAGCCTCGTATGCTATTTTTACGTGCGCAAAAATTTGGATAAAAAAATCAGCAAACCAAATAAGTCCTCACAAGAAAATTCAAATTAACTCCAAATTCATGATTTCAGTTCCATTGGTTAGATTTTTATTTTAGATGAATTTAGAAATTTGTGTCACTCAATTTGGAGTTAGAATGAATTAGTTATGATTATTTGAAGTTCTCTGTTTGGATAAATTCGAGAAATAATTAAAAATCTGACAGGTGGGACCCACTGCAGATTATCGGCTACTGACGACATTGTGGTCGGTAACGACTACGCGGTTGGTAATGACTACGTGGTTGGTAATCGGACTGCATGGTCGTGAGTTCGACCGCATGGTCGTAATCTCGACTGTGTGGTCGTGAGTCCGACCGCGTGGTCGTGAGTCCGACCACGTGGTCGTAATTTCGACTGTGTGGTCGTGAGTCCGACCGCATGATCATGAGTTCGATCGCATGATCGTGTGTCCGACCGCGTGGTCGGGAGTTCGACCACGTGGTCGGGAGTTTGACCGCATGGTCGTCGCTCGACTGTGAGTGGTCGTAAACTATTTTGAGCGGCTGGAAACGACACAGAGTGGTCGTACTCGACTGTAAACGATCGCGAACGATTCTGAGTGGTCATAAAGGACACAAAGTGGTCATAAACGACTTTGAGTGGTCGGAACGACTATGGAGTGGTCGTAAGCGATTTTGAGCGGTCAGAATCGACACAGAGTGGTCGGAAGATGCTTCGACCACGTTGTGAAGGAGTGAACGTGGTCGTAAGGTGCTTCGACCACGTTGTGAAGGCGTGAACGTGGTCGAAAGGTGCTTCGACCACGTTGTGAAGGCGTGAACATGGTTGGAAGGTGCTTTGACCACGGTGAACAGTGATCGGTAGAATCATTGTGTGGTCGTAGGGAGCTACGACTACGACAATTAAACGTGGTCGAGTGTCCGTCCGCATGGTCGTGAGTTCGACCGCGTGGTCGTGAACGACTATGTGGTTGAGAGTTCGATCGCGTGGTCGTAACTTCGACCGTGTGGTCGTAAATGACCGCGTGGTCATGACCTCGACTACGTGGTCGAAAATGACTATTTCACGACCATGTCTCTTTGACGACCACGTTTGTGGTTGGAGCATGCTGTGGTCGAAGTCTATGGTCATTTGGCCATGCCATGGCCATAGTCTAATATTTGATGTCTGAAGACTGTGGTCGTAGTCTGAAGTTTGAAGACTATGGTCATAATCTAAAGTCTGAAGACTATGGTCATAGTCTGAAGTCTGAAGACTGAGATCACTCGTAACTGAGCAAAATCACTCGAAGGCAAAGTCATCAACAGCAAACGACCAAGTCTCTCACAAATGCAAAATCCAAAGCAAACCAAATGTCAATTACTCATCATCTTTTTATTTATGACCATCCATATGGTCTAACAATCTCCCCTTGATGAATACATTGACAATACTTGGAAAATTCTCAAATGATTTGCGTTTTGAAAGAGAGAAGAGAGAAGCAAAATTGAGTGCAAGTTTCTCGCAGATTTCTCCACTTCAAAATCTCTCCAAATATCTCTCCTCCTAACTTCAATTCCCCCCTTTGGCAATGTAATCATCAAGAAACTTTCAGAGAGAGAACAATTCTAAGAAGGCGCAATGAGAGTAAAGATCAAGAAGCTTTGGAGATTCTACAAGCCAAGTTGTATTTATATTTTCACCGAGCCATCAATGTGAGTAGAGCTTCCTAGATCATATAAAGTCATATATCAAATAGCTAGATCGAAAACTAGTCTTTTAGCACAATTAGGCAATTTAGATCAATGACGGGCATCTCATCAACGACTAAACCAATTATAAAGAGCACAATGAGATATCATAACGAAAAGTCAAAGCCTAAAATTGAAGCAAACATTAAATCTAGACGTGCTAACAGTCTCATAAACAATCTATTGCTTCATACTAGATTTTTAGGCATGTGGTATGCTTGTAGCATACTTCTTTTCATAATGCTATCTTTGTATCAAACTTCTTTTTGAATGGTGGCATGCTTGAAGCATACTTCTTTTCATTTGTGCACTTTTTGTGCTTTTCTTTTGTTTAACCATGGCATACTTGAAGCATACATCTTTTCAATCTTCTTTCTCTCAATTCTCACTTGATATTACTTGTATGATACCACTAGTAGAATTTCTCCTTTTTATATTGTTGGATCGTAATGACTTTCTCACCCCAAAAGCTAGCCAATGAGGTGAGGGACTTTCCTACTTTTAAACTAGGTCCTTTGCCCTTCCACAACCAATGTGAGACTATTCTAACAATCTTTCACTTCACACATTGGTATCCCTCAGCCATACACCGCCTCTTCACCGTACACCGACGGCCCCTCAGGGACCCTTCACTGTACACGACGGCCCCTCTGGGTCACTGTCCATCAGGCATTCACACACTAGTGACCATTGGGGCAGAGATGTTAGAACCGGGCTCTGATACCACTTGTTGGATCGTAAGGACATTCTCACCCCAAAAGCTAGCCAACGAGGTGAAGGACTTCCCCACTTTTAAGTTAGATCCCTTTCCCTTCCACAACAAATGTGGGACTATTCTAACACAACCTTATTACTGTCGAAAAACAAGGGACCCCAAACCTTTTCGAACATAGGTTTTATTCAAACTCTTCCTCTTCCAAACTACAGACTCTATCCGTAAGCCTCCAATCTTATCATGTGACATAGCCTCCAAAACAGCACCTTCTGTAGCTTCACCACACAACATCACAACGTATCGAAGCCTCTAGAACGTACCTTCCATATATTCGCTATGTACCAACAATCATTGTGTCGAAGCCTCCAGGACCGCACCGCCATAGCTTCTCCACGAATCATCATCTTTGATCTTAATGTGCTCCAGCATGAGCCTGACCACCTCGCATGACATCCTCGATCGCCTGGACCTCATACTCCCCGTCCTAGTCCATCCTCCTCATCACCGATCATGATCGGCTCCACGCCCACCTGCACATTAAAGACCAAAGAAATATTTTCCACCAGCACAAGTTCTCCACAACTTGACCGACATCAGCACACACACGCAAACCACACTCTTAACCAACTATCAATACCAACCAGTTCGTCCACAACCACAAACTACATCGCTATCCAGAAATATGTCCCAGATCACTTATTACGACAGCTAGCTCATGTATTACTCGAAAATCACAAATACTAGGGAAATACCATCGCTCTACTCAAAACGCTTAGGAATAACAAGCGTCGCTATCAACCAGAGACATCAAATACCGACTACTGAGTACCGATCACATGCCACAAGTCTTCAACAACTGATCGCAACACCTATGACAACTGATCACCGACCATCGAGTACTGAGTCCTTTCGACTACCGAGTACCACGACCACCTGACCACCAAGCACCAGCCAGTCATCCCACTGGTCTAACACGAGTACTCGAAGCACTCAAAGATCATAAGAAGTGCAGCACTCATACCGACAAAGAAGTCTATGAGTATTGACCGTGAAGTCTCTGGCAACCGATCGCAAAGCCTTCAACTATCGATCGTGTGGTCTACGACAACCAACCAGAAAACTGAAGACAATGACCATAGACCACGAAGTCTACGAGTATGATAACAGTCTGCGAAGTCTACGACCATTGACCGCAAAGTCTACGACTATCGACCGTAAAGTCTACGACCATCACTCTTCGAGGTCGAAGCCAGTCGTGCGATCGTCCGATGCCAATCAAGTGACGTCCGATGTTTCGATGGCACTCAAAAGCCGTCCAATGTGCCAATACTAGTCGGACACCATCCGATACTCTATTGCTACTCAAAAGTCGCCTGATGTGCCAATACTAGTCAGACACCGTCCGATACTCCATTGCTACTTGAAAGCCGTCCGGTGCAACTCGGACCCAATCGGACTAGTTGGAAACTACTCAAAACAGACCAAAACCACTCAGAGCAGATGAAAACCACTCATACGTGACGAAACCATTCATAGCAGATCAAAACCTTTGACTACGATTGACCGAAACTTTCGTAAATACAAATTTTAAAATAAACCAAATGTTAATTATTCATTATTACTTTAACCATGACTATTCACATGGTCTAACAGGTTGCGGTCAACCCTTGTCTTTCGTTAGTTTTGATTAAAAAAACTTGGTGAGTGGCGGCGTGGTCGGCTTTATGTAATATAAGTCAGGTTCGAAGAATGTTTGTAAATTTCTTTGATACGCCTATGTACAGTTCAAAAGATGAATACAACGAGCAATTGCAATCCATCAAATTTTCTGCTCTTGCCTGCATTGTTATTTTGGCTCCTCGCGTAGCATGTCTACGAACATAAGTTTTGTATATGTTGAGAAGAAAGCATAATGTCAACCGTATTTCTTCAAATTTTACATATTCTCATGACTTCTTTTATTTTGACAATTTAGTACTAGTACATTTAAATTGGTCTGAGATAGAGGATGCCTATAATTTGGATAATTGCCAAAATTTAGTGCAAGATAGAACGTGTAACCTTGATAAAATTGCACAATAATTAGTACACATACTTACAAAACACATGTCTTTAATCTTTATCACATTTTATTATAATGCGCAAATGAGGAATGTTCATAAGGACGACTGGTGTTCGTTTGCACCAAATTTATGAGAACGTGTGGTAAATTACAGAAGTAAAACGTACAAACATGTGGTGGGACACCCTACATCCCTGGGATCAATTTTAGATCGTTGAAGTATTTTATTTATAATTATATAAAATGTTGGAAACAAAAGATTGGATTTTAGAAAAGTAATGTTGTCAACGGACTAGACTGGCCATTAATATCCAAGGGCAATCTCCAATGCTTAGTACTCTAGGGGCATTAAGGTGAGTTCCAACTTGTTTGTTGCAATTGCTACAGTGTTTATGGTGGCAGGAGACGGTAAGGTGGGTCCCACGTATTAATAAAAGAAACAACTCTCACCGTACCAGCCGCCCCGCTCCCCCTCCAAAGCAGCCGTCCCTTGGACTCACCTCCACTAGACCTGGAAATTGGACGATTCGGCTCAGTCACTTTGTCGTATCGTATCTATCTGTCTTATCTCTGGTTAGACCTAAGTACGGCTCAAAGTTCATTGTGCCAACCTAAACCTAGCCTGAAGTAACTATACACGACGAAGACGACGACGACGATGGTGGCGGCGGCTTCCATCTTCATTTCTGTTGTACCCGTTTCATTAAAAATTAGTTAAAATTAAATTAGTTGTGTAAAGACATGATCACATAAATATTTCGGGGGAAATGTAACAATATGCATACAATATACTAGTCTTGTGGCATATATGTATGCTTGCTAAATTAGGCATATATGAAATGAGATCATATTGTATGTTATTTATTTGTATGGATACTAAGAGTCTACCAGAGAGTATGGAAATGGCAAGTGTACAATATGCCAGCCTTGATGTTAGGCAGGTCCTGAAGTTTGGAATTGCTACTATATCTGTTAAACATAAAACCAACAGAGTGGAAGAACAATGTAATTAGCAATAGTTGCATGCAAGAACAAAGATACCGCCATTCGGTCAAGCACCTTGTGTTTGCATATGTGTAATGAACTATAAACGGCAGAGGCGGCTGCTACCATCTTCATTTCTCTCATGCTCTCCTCATTAAAACCCCATTAAAAATTGAATTAGTTGCGTAAAAATATAGACATGTAAATATTTCGGAGAAAAAGTAGAATTCCTATGTATACACAAACATGTATAATCTAACTAGTGAAAGTATAGTCTAATAAGTTATGTATGTATAATGTATTAAGGTGTTAACCAATATTTTGCATCTATATACATGCGTGCATAATTTCTTTAGTTACTAGGTGTTAGGGAAAGTATATGTGTAAGTGGTATATAGAGTTACTGATTCGTTTGCCTTTAGACGGAACAATGGTTTCTATTATTTTGATGCGACTAATTGTTGAATCGAGTATTTAAATGAGCGTTCGAATAATCTAATAGTAATATATTTATTTAATTGGTGATTGCTAATTCTCCCTTTTTGGTCTACTAATGACATGCTATTCCACTTTTAATAACATACCGGCTTGCTACTAAAGTTTCGCACGATAATCAGTGTTAGCCAGATTTTATGGAATATTCTCCTAACCTGCATTTTCTAAATCTAATTTGTAATTTGTAATTTTCTTTTTCTTTTCCATCTTTTTCCTTTTTCTTTCCTCGTTCATCCTTTTTCTTCCACCCGGCCGACCCATCCCCTTCATTCCCCTTTTTCTCATCCCCTACTCTAGATTTAGATCTTGCGCTTGTTGTGCTCTCTCCCCTCACGCCGCCGGTGCCCGACCACGCCCTTCGCCTCCCTATCCCTGCCGCGCCTCCCCTCACCAACCCCGCGCCCACCGCTCGCCCTCGTCCCGCCGCGGGCCACACCCTTCACCTCCCTACCGCGTTGTCGCCCTCCTTCCCGACCTCGCCTCCACCAGCCAACCCCACGCCCACCGCCCACCTCCATCCCGCCGTCGGCCATGCCCTTCGCCTCCCACTGCTCCTTCGCTCGGCCGTCTCTTACCACCCCGGTCGCGCCTCCTGGCGACCCCTCCACGCCGTCGTTCAAGCCTCCGGGGTGGGGAGGAGGTCGTCGTCGTCGTGCGGGGTGGGGAGGTCCCGCGGTTGTACGGGGTGGGGCCGGCTGCACGCGTTCGTGGTGTCGACGTCGGAGCACGCACGGGAGCGGGGAGCCCAGGACGCGCTCTCCGGACTCCGACCTCTGCGACCTCGCGCTGTTTCCGACGATTGGTAGTACATGGCTCCGGTATACTCCTTCCCCCTCTCTCTGCTCTATGATGGCATGTAGTTGTGGGGATGACCGTGAGATGGATGGCGACGGGAGGCCAATGGGAGGGCAATGGAAGGGGAGAGGCGAGGCCGAGGCCGAGGAGGCCGCCGGCGGGGCTTGCCGGCTATGTTCGCCGGGCCGAGCCAGTCCAAGCATGGTACGATATGTCGTACCTTGCTGTCCGTCGGACCGGCTTTCCAGATCTGACTCAGCCCATCATTCATACCGTACCAGTATAGCCTGTCATATGACATATCTATACCATACTTAGACCATATCAAACCAGCCGAGACTCATAGGGGTGGAAAACGGTAACGGATAATTCGTTTTATCCGATATTCGTATCCGAGAAAATGTGAATATGGTAAGCAAAAATACGTATTCGAAAATATTCGTATTCGTATTCGACAATATTCGTATCTGTATTTGAGAATATTTGTATTCGCATTCGTATTCGAGAATATTCGTATTCTTATTCATATTCGAGAATATTCGTATTCGTATTCACATTCGTATTCGAGAACATCCATATTCGTATATGTATTCATAGGGCGCCGGCTCGCCAATCGCCAATTCGACATGGCGCGAAGGCACGCCAAGGCGGGAGTCACGCGCGGCCGCGCGGGAGTCACGAGTCACGACTCAGTACTCACGAGTCATTTACTCATTCGGTCAACCGAGACACCGAGTGCCGAGTGGCGAGTCTTGGCCAGCCGAGCGTCCGAAACCGAGCATGAGTCTGGGCGTGGCAAGTTGGCGATCGCTGGCGGCGCGAGTGGCGAGTCTTGGCGAGCGGCGGCGGCGGTGAGCGAGAGCGAACTCAGCGAAGTAGCGTGTCTCCGTCACAGCGTCAAGAGCCAAGAGCGGAAGAGGAAGAGCCAAGACCTCAACTAGTACATTCCTCATTTCGCTCAACTAGTACTCAAGACTCAAGACTAACTTCTCAACTCCTCATTTCCAGGTTTCCTAAACTAGTACTCAAGACTCAAGAACCAAGACCTCAAGTCCTCAACTAGTACACTCCGGCCGGCGACTACTTCTACCTGCTGCCATTTCGGTGGCCGGCGGCTGCTGCCATTTGTCAGGTCGGATGCGTGCATCACTAAACTATAAAGCGCCTAAATTCCAGGAATCTAAGATCATTACAGAACGAGGTGATGTTTACAGTTATGGTCGATAGATACAATTGCTACCGTGTAGGCTACATGTGCGAATAAACAATGGTGCCAAAAATATGAACTGTGGAAATCATATTTTGAGAAAATTTCAAATGTCAAAATTTGAATTTAAAACCGCTAATCGGAAAAACTGGTCGATTAAAACATTCGCAGGAGGATATTCGTATTCGACCGAATTAAGCATATATCCGATTCGAACTCGTATTCGTTATGACATTCGATTCGTATTCGTAGTCGAGAATGTTCGAATTCATATCCATATCCATTTTAAAAACATGAATCCGTATTCGTATTTAAGACTATTCGACCGTATCCAATCCGTTTCCACCCCTAAAGACTCGGGCTAACATAAATATGGTCGACCGGACTCCCAGGGCTAACATAAATAAGGTCGACCGGACTTCCAGCTCTAGACCTTCACCTACGATGCGACTGGAACTGATGGCTGTCGAGGAAGCCTTCTAACGACAAGAAGGTGCGGCTCTGTTTTAAGGATTTTTTATTGCTTTTGAGGTCTAGTGGTACGTTTATGTCTGAGTTCTAGACTTCTAGCTTTTTCTGCTTGTGATCAACTTCTACGACTTAACGAGCTAACCTTAAGACAGCCACGTATACGTTATGGTCGACTTTACTGCAACAGTGGAAATGACACAAGAAAGAATTTTTTTAATGGATTTCCAGCAATTTGGGCTGCAGTCAAGATCTACCTTTTGTGCTATGCCAAAATTTGACATGCATCGAGAACCGAGCTCAGCTCAGTTGGCGAAACGTGCTTGCACAGCTTTGCCCATGACCCTATCCTTCTCCCTCCCGATGCGCCATTCCCTTTCTTCATCGTCGCATTGCCGAGTAGTGAACTTCGTTTCCTCTATTGCTACAACCTCGGCCCGCAGGTAATGTGAGCCCGTGCGTCCTGCTGCTCATCATCGTGCTCCTCACAGCATCGGAAATGGCCATGGCGACGGTGTTGCCACCAATTGTCTGACACGCTTGGTCCAAGCTACGTACCAAGCTCCCGCTTCTTCATGTCCTGCTTCGTCGACGGACACTGGCGCTCCGACCACCGTGCTGGGGCTCTCCTGCCCCTTCTCCTGACCACGGTTTTTAGTTGGAGACTCCGATTCTTGTGCCTTACAGTTTGTTCTTGGCCTTTGGTCCTTTCGATTCGATTTCCTGAGGCAGAATCGGATTGGCCACCGTTTCTTGTGTTGATTTTGATTTGTGCCAAAGCACATGATATCTTTAGCAGTTGATGCCACCTTTATATGATTTCGCATTGCTTTCTGCAGCTATGAAGTTAACCAGTTCATCGTCATCTACTGCAACCTTTGGGGCATCTCCTTCCGTGCCCTATGGCTGTAATTAGTGCCTAGTTGTTTCTAATTCGAGGGATGTTTGTTTTCTATGGGTTGATTTTGTGCAAGTAGATTGATTCGTCTTTCATCTTGCCGGGTTGATGCATGTGGTTATGGCTTTTTCGCCGCAGCAGTTTTCTATAACGAAGTTTAGATTAGCGTGTCAACAATCTATCCAGGATGTAGGCACATCACATGGGACTAGGGGTGGATATCAAGCCAACTCCTCGTTTTATCGAGTTTTTTTTAAAATTAACATAGTTTGATTTAATATTATTTTACATATAATTTAAAATTATTTTTAGAAACGAGCTAACGAGCCGAGCCGAGCTAGAGCAAAATTCAAATTCATTTAAAATCAACTCATTTTAATGTTTAACCAATTAACAAGTATAATTGAAACAATTTTGAACCGAGCCAACAAACCCCACTAAGGAGCTTTTTTTTCCACCCTACATGGGACTGCATGTTCCTGCACCATGAAGTATTTATTTCTCAGTGTTATTTCTGAATATAAGCTGTATTATTTGCAACCATTGTATTTGTACAGCATTATTAAATAAATATAGTAACATCTGTTATGGTTAAAAAAATCAGCTGAAGCAACGTCTGTTATGTTTAAAATCAGCTGAAGCTTGCTCACTGTATGGTGTTTCTTTTTTGCATCAGTAAGAGTTCCCCCTTGTACATGACCTTTTTCCACGGTCTGCCTTCGTTGTCTGGAATCTTGACTAAATTTATCTCATCTACAAGCTCATATAATTCAGTCACTTCTGGTCGTTGATAATACTGGATTAGGGGTATAGTTTCGTTATCTATTTCATTTCTTTGTAAGTTTATCGGCCTATTATTGACAACTGTTGAACCGGCAGATAAATATTTTACTTTTCATGCATGGGGACAAATAGGAACATGTATCATGGTTAAAAATGAGATCCGCTGAAGCTTGCTCGGTGTTTTTCATTGCCATTAAGAAACCTCCTCCTGTTCTGTGCTTTCTTTTCATGGTTTGTGTCTATTACTCTACTCCCTCCATTTAATACTCTAGCCACTAATATACATAAACAGATTATATTAGTAGAATGTTCATCCAAAGTACTTCCATATCATTATATTTGTAATAACTCTTGCTAATATAATAAAGAAAGTAATGATCAATACATGTTTTGGAGGCAGAGTCGTTGTCTAAAACGATAAGTAAAAAAGAATGGAGAGAGTCTATTTAAGTTGATCATATTGTCTGGATTCCACTAAATGTGTTAGCTTGCTTTGTCCAATTTGTTTTTTTTGGGGGGTTAGCTTGGTTTGACAAGCATTTAGTTCTCCACTCATATTTACATAAACCTGATTTTTTTTGGGCACTTCGATATCCAAACCGATGAAGATGAAGCTAGCTATATTATTCCACTTGGTTTTGATGGACTCCCTAATTGCCCAACCCATGCTTAACCACAAAAACTTTGGAAATGAACAAATGCAAAGCTCCAGAATCAAATAGAACTAACGTTGGTACTGAGTTTACTATAAACATACCCAACATTACACCCGGTGCATCCTGAGCTTCCTCGGCGGTGACATGGTTCACTCGTCCCTTGACGAAATTCTGGGACTTCTTGAAAGCTTATCATGAATTCTAGCCTCTTGAGGATCCAGTGTTAGCTGCAACCTGGAGCTTCTTGGGGCAGGACTTGGCAAAATGCTATGTTTCCTTACAGTAGAAGCAAGTCACTCCATCAGACGGGGTGGTGTTCTTTTGCACTGGCCCACCGGTAGGAGGGTTGTGGGTCGCCTAAGGAGCGGAGCGGTTGGCCTGGAAAGGTGCTCGGGTTGCTGTTGGCCTGAGGTTGCCTAATTGTGGTAGGGTGCCACGAGCTTGGGGGAAACCTCATGGGTTGACCTTCTGAGTGGTCATTCTCCTCTTGTGGTTCTTCATCTCAATATGCTTGCCTTGTTGGCAAATGGCTTTGCTGACAACCTGATGGAAGCTAGAGTAGTCGTTAAAGAGCAGTTACACAGAGATGTTGCCATTGAGGCCCTCCAAGAACATCTCCTGTCTTGCCTCATCAGAAGCAACATCTTCTGGCGTGTAGCGTGCCAGTTGATTGAACTTCTAGAGGTACTCATTCACCGTACATCCACTTTGGCACAGAGCTCTGAACTCCTTGAGAATGATGGTGCCAGTGGGAACATGAGCCTTGCGAAAGTTTGAAAGCATCTAGGACCCTACTAATGGTTTTGGTAATTTATGACAACAACGTATTATGGGACTAACATGTGCGTTAAGATGTTTTGAAGGTTTAAGTCCTAGTTTATGGATGACATCATGAAAATAGCATGCATGGAAGACAAAGGATTGACATGGCCTAAGATAAAGTTATTATGTAGCCTAAGGACCCTTTTATAGTTTTTAACAGTCTCGGTGATTGGTGAAAATATCATATTTATAGGCTAGAAGCCAAACTATATAGAGGGATTATGGTTAGTAGCTTGAAGATTTGTTTTGTACCATCTTGATTAACTAAGACATGCTTGCATCTTGAATTGCATATGAAAAAACACTTGTCAGAAAAATTGATATGATTGCAATTTTATTTACGGTACTACTAGCGTGTGGTATGACCACACCTGAGGTATGGTACTATTGCAGTGCGGTAGGACCGATTTCTAGTTGGCAGTATGTTGTTTCCAGAGAGGTTGTTTTTGAGACCTTTCTTTCCTTTGGAAATCGGTAGTACCGATTGTGCCACACGGTATTACCGTATCGGGCTCTGTGAGTGCGGTAGTTCTACACCAGAGCGTAACAGCTAGTTCAGAAGCATTAATTATGCTACATATAATCATTAAAACCTAGGTGCAGTAGTACCGGCCAATCAGTGGCGATAGTACCGCACTGACTGAAATTTTTGGGAATTTTGCCCCAACAATCAATTTTTGGTTGGGTCTATAAATACCCCCTCACCAGCACCATTCTCATAACTCTTGACCTCATTGAATATATTAGAGTTATTGGTGTACTCTCTACTACTTATTTGCTCACATTTCACATTTTGTGGTAGTTGAGGACATTCAAGTGCATATGCATCATTAGGAAAGGTTGGCCAAACGGCAAAACAGAACCCAAGGGTGTCATGGAAGGGATGGTCAGAGGTGGCACCTGGGCAAAACGGAACTCGAGGGTATCAGGGAAGGGATGGCCGAAGGCGGCTCCAACCAGTGCCGCCCACGGCGGTGGCACCAAGGGCGGTGGCGACATGGGTTTATAGGGACTCTAGCATTCTGGTGAGGAACAAAGAGGAAACATGGGAGCACGGGCACGGCCTCAACCCAAGGAACGTGATGGTGCGATCGGTTTGGCAGGAGGATGGCTGGATTGAGCTAGCCACGACGACATCCATGAAAACTAAGGGGTGCTTCGATGCGGGACTTCCTCGGTGATGCATTAGACAAATGGAGGTATGGAATACGTAGAGTGGATGATGGTGATCGTGTACTAGCAAAGGATTGGATTTTGGCTCACTAGAGGCGACGAATTGATGACAGAGGATGACGTAGATCGGTTTCAGGAAAACTCAATTCCCATCAAACGACTACACAAAAATCAAATTAACTTCACGTGAGGGTGCAAGATACTCGGGAACACAAAGTGGAATGAAAACAATTTAAAGAAAATCAATGGAGTGCTCGGAAGGCAAGTTGGAGCGATGAACAATTTCGGGAACGGAGGGCTCTCAGTGATGGCAGTGGTCCAGGGTTTGAGGAGGCTTGGCAAAGATTGAAAAGGGTTGAGAAGGGTCACGAGATCATATATAAAGGCTTGGAATAGATATAAATGGACTCGCATTCGTAGGATTCAGTTTGGGAATGGATGAGATAAAAGGCAAATGGATGAACGAATCGCGAAGGGACTAGAAGGAATGGATTCCTTCCATGATTTGGAACAACTTTCGTTTTGGCATGACATCGAGATAATGCTCGGTTAAAGAGTTGACTTAGGAGGGGCATGGGATGCATGGCCTTTTGTAGTATCCTGAACGTCGTTACAGTGTAAGTTTTTAAAACTATCGCGGAGTCGCCGGTTTTTCGGTAAATCGCGGGAAAGAAAAAATATAAATTGTAGAACAATGTAAAATGAATAAAAATAAATTAAAATTAATTTAAAAACCGAGAGTGGGCTGCCTGGGGAGTGGGCCGACCGCCCTGGGCCAAGGCCCAAGGGGGTGGCCGTACCCCCAAAGGGCCACACCCCTACCCCTTTAACCCTAGCACCCCCTCCCCCTTTTCTCCCAACCAGCCGCCAGCCCCCTTCCCCATTCTCCCCCCTGTGGCCGCCTCTCCCAGGAGATTGGCGCCCCCTGCTGCTGCCAATGGAAGGAGAAGAAAGGAGAAGAAGGAGAAGAAGGAGAGGAGAAAGAAAGAGAAGAAGAAGAGGAGGAAAGAAGAGGGGTGATCCCTCATCTAGGTAATGTTTTCCCATCCCAAACCCTCTGTTCTTCTGAATAATTAGGGTTCTTGGCACGGATTTTGAAGGGAGATTATAGATTAATTGCCTGATTAGAGATTACCGCGCCTACACAGATTGATTCGCGTGGCGTGTCATTTCTTGTGGTTTCGACCAATAAAACGATTTTTTCTGTGGACCCTCCCAAAAGAAAAGTTGTATAGGACTTCGAAGCGCATCTCCTGTTTGTTTTTTGGAATTTTTGCCCATGGGATCTGGAAGTTACAGGGTCGGTAATACCGCTGTTCCTCAGGCGAGCAGATTGGGACAGACTGCTATTAAATTGTGATTTAGAGGTAGTAAATTATTTTTATGATCATGGAAGTAATTGAGAAAGTTGTAGAGAAATTGGTAATATAGCTTATGTATAAGAATTATATTTTTTGGACCCCTGTACTGTTGTCGGGACGCATTTGAATGTTGCTGTCCAGTCTGCCAGAACAGAGATCTTCCTCTGTTTTGGGCATTAAATTACACCTAGCTGTGATCAAAATAAAAATATGTATTCTACATAAAAAAATGTAGGATTTTAAGTGATGAATCCAGAGAGGTATCGTTTTCTGTAATTGGATCAATATTGTTAAAGATACGAAAATGTTAAGCAGCGCTGCTGCAGTGGGTAGTTTGTTGAATTGTTGAGCGGAGAGGAGTTTGTGCGGGTTTGGGGTTCTAGTGACGTCTTTAATTATTTTAGTCGTGTTTGTATGCTGTGGTTTTGTGCTAAGAGATGCCTTTTGGATAGGTGGTTTTGTCCCTGAGCGCTCTTGATTTGCTTCGCTTCGTCGGTTGAGGCAAGTGAACGTAGGGGTGGTTGCTGCCGTTTAATTTGTTATTCCTTCTACTTGCAATTTACATTATTATCGTAATTTGATACATTATTCCATGATTGCATGATATTCTAATTGTGGTGATGGTAGCAATCATTGATCATTTGACATGTTGGATAAATTGCTAGTAGTCTTGTGGAGTTCTTACTTATTGTGATAATACAGAACATGAAAATAATATGTGGTGGATGTGGATATGTTGTGAGCATGGTGATGCTCCTTTGAGGATGAATTAATGTGATTATTGATTATTATATCATTTCACTTGCATATGTGGGTGTCGCCGCACCTAGCATGATCAGATCTAAGACAAAGACATCGTATATTGCCGTGTCGATGCACCTCTTATCCCGCTGGGAAAGAGTGATGTGGAGCATAGCATGAAAGCATTCATATACATTTATTTGTGGATAAAATGACTGCATTCATATGCCAATTAAATCTGAAATTGAAGAGGTATGACTCATGGAAGTCTGTGGTGATTTAATAATTGTAGATAGGAATTGTGGATGTAGTTGTATGGAATTATAAATGATGATGTATAATTGTTTGTAGTTTGAATAACCTATTAAACTGTTTGCTTGCTGAGATTTTTATCTCACCCTTGTTTCCCCCTCCCTACAGGTGGACTTTGAGCATGCATAGGAAGGGTAGAGCGGCACCACACTGATGCACTTGGATTATATTTTAATGCTGAAATAAAGTGGAAAGGATTCTAGTCTTTTGCTTAGCTATCTTGTGAGGATTGTTTCATCTTAATAAAGTTAAATTTGAGAACTGTTCCTTTGGTTATTATGTTGGAGTTGATTTTGGATAATGAATTGTTATTACTATTTTGTTATTCCTTAGTTGTTTATGCTTCTGCTTATACTATCTTATTTAGTAATTGTTGCCAGTTTAACTTATCTTGTAAATTGGCTAGTTGTGGAGTGGTTTCAGTAGCATCCCAGGGCAATGTGGGTCCTGGGGTGTTACACCTTTGTTTCAGCCTGATGGCTATTCTTGGATGATTTGCCCTTGTCATCCTTCTTCATTGGGGAATGAGAGGCAATGTGCCCCTTCTCATTGCACTTGTAGCAACGGATGTTGTTATATCGCTTGTTGTCATTGTAGAAGTGGTTGTTCTTGCTTTTGCCAAGGCTATCATTTAGGTTTGAGTGCTTTCTCATAAACTTGTTCATTTTCTCATGAGGAGAGCCAATTCCTCCTCAGAGTCATCCTCTTAGTCTTTCGACTCATCGCTAGATACCACTTTTGTTTTAAAAGTTGTAACCTTCTTGTTTTTGGAGGAGGATTGCCCAAGAGTTGAGTCAGTGTCATCTTTGGTAACTCGGTGAGTTGAGGAAGTGAGTCACCAACGTCTCATACTTCTCCGGTAGATCCCTAAGCATTTTTCTCATAATATCAACATCGGTTAGTGAGGTGCCTAGGCCCTTAAATCCATTTACGATGTTGTTGAGATGTGAAAATATTTTGTAATGTCCTCATGAGGCAACATTATAAATGTCTCATATTGATCTAGAGTCTATTCAATTTAACCTTTTTGACCATAGATGTTCCCTCATGGATTTCCGAGAGGGTTATCCATATCTCGTGAGCGGTTTGCAAATTGTTCACTCAATTGAACTCATTCGCATTCAAAGCTCCAAAGAGAGTGGTCATTACTTGAGCATCTAAATGAGCATTACACTTCTCAAGTTTCGTGGGGTGTAGTGGATTAAGAGGCATAACACAACCCTCATTTACGATTCTCCATATATTCGGGCTTATGGCCTTTAGATAAATAGACATTCTAATTTTTCAATATGCATAATTTAATCCATCAAAAAGGGGTGCCTTTCCTATAGCAATTCTCTCACTAGCCATTCTTTTCTCTTTTAGACGGTTAAGTCTAAATCAATAAGAGACCAACCTCTGATACCATTTGTAGGATCAAAGATAACCGACTATAGAGGGGTGAATAGGAGGTTTAAAATTTTTTTGCTCTTATTAAAGCAAGGGTCAATAAATGAACCTAGCACGGGTCAAGAGCGAATTCTCTAAGTTTCTATGGCACCACAAGTTATGTCTCTACCATGTATAATTCTAGCTATACAAGATATGACAATTTAATAGCTAGAAAAGTAAATGCGGAAGAGTAAAGACAAGAGATAACCACGATGAAGACAAGCGATGTTTTCCCGTGGTATCGAAGACTTGTCAGTCTTCACTAATTCACTTTGAGGTAAGTTTAAATGAATTAGACTGGCTCTATGAATTAAGCCTAATGACCTCAATTCACTAAGGTTGCTCTTCCTTCACTCCGGAGATGGCGAGCACTAAACCACTCACAATTGGCATCGGGACTCTTCACAAGCTTCTTGAAGAGATTACCGCTCAAACTCCTCCAAAACTATCTAGGTGCTGGCAAATACTAAGAGTAATAAATCATAGTGTTTACTTGTCGGACCCGGATTTTGCAATCCAGACCTGCTTTGTGCCTTCGCATTATTCCTAGATCGATAGATAATGCACAGATACATTCTTGAATCATTTCATACACGCGAATTCACAACAAGCCATAATAATATTACATTGCAAAAGTGTAGTTAGGCCTTCACAAAGGCGCAGTAGTTACATTAGGGCCTAAGCAGGCCAAATATTTACAATTCAAAAGTCTAGCAGCGGAAGAGATACAAAGTAGGCCTTTAAACCACAAGCGGAGACTGAGGGCAAAAGTGGCCATACAAACATTACTAGGGCTCTAGTAATATTTGGATGAAGCCACACCTTAGTCTAGATGCCTTAGGTTCTAAGCACGGATTATTAGTCCTAATTCCGTGCGGTCTTCTCTATCTGTGTGGCGCTTCCTCGAAGGCATACGGATCTTGAGCTCCCGAATCTGGATTTTGGTATTGCGAGTGAGCACACTAACCACCGTGCTCGTGAGTCAACGCACGTAATGCAAGATGGGTAATATGCAAGGCTTTCAACAAGGGAAGGCTCAGGTTATTTTGTTTGCGGGAATATGCTTTTTGAACTATAATACTTAAAATTCCCTAGGACCTAGCCAGTTGAATCTTTAAACATGATACTCGATGATATATACATTTATTTTTATCGAATCAGAGACCATCCACCATTACATGGTCTCTGCTCTTCATACCATGCCTTGATATAGTAAACTCGCATTACCACCGAGCGACACCGGGACAACTCAAATAAGGGCCTTTCTCGCCTCCACTTTTCCATTTTCACCCCTTCAAAGTTTTTGAAACAGAACTATATCTAGTTAAGTTTCCATGTCCGCCCTTGACCGTGGGCACGGCTATTCGAATAGTTTTGACTCTGCAGAGTGTGTACACTTTACCCACATGAGATAGATCTGCTCATTGCCCCACATGATTCCTTAGCCACGTGGTTGAGTAGACTATCACAGAGCCTTTACGATGCATGTTCTTAGCAGAGTTACGACCGCTAAGGTTTCCACTTCCTCAGATGCGACCACCCTTCCGAAGCCCCTCTTGCGCCATCACGTCGGAGGATGTGGCCATCCTCTACCCGCCGTGTTCACACCGACACAACTCATACTAAGTCAATGCAAATTATTTAGCCCCGCCACACTTTGCCGAAGATGTGGTTGCACCTGTTGTACCGTGGGAGGTTATCACAAGATTCAGTCCTTAAGGGTTATCTGGGCGGTTCTACCACAATCCACTTGTGCTATCACGGCACCACTTTATCACAAATCGTGCTATCACGGCACCATTCAACACCCATACCCTCAACCATCCGCCCGAGATAATTAAGCATGTAAGGTTCCTTCAGACGAAAATATACTTATACCAACATAAACCAGTCATCGCCACAATGACTGCCCAATACTGCTTTCTTTTAGCTTGCAAGATCTGCTAGGGTGCTTTCACACCCTTGTTTATCTAAAACAACTCTAAGCATGCATTTATAATTATAGACTTAGTTTCAAAAGAGTTGTAGCATTATTACTTTTACTAGGGTGACAAGGATCACATAGCCAAAGGTATTGCAAAGGACATATACTAATTCCAGAGAACATGGGCATATATCTAAAAGCTGAAATTAACATGTATTGCAACATAGACATAAGCATGCAACTTGTAATACTTAAACCAAAATACTTTATTGAAAACGTGAGGCTCAAAATGATCAAAGCATTGACTCGCCTTGGATGCAAAGGTCGGGTTACGAGCGTTGGATTCTCACAGTGCAGCCTTCCTCCTCTTGAGTCTCGAAGCTACGTTTTATCATACGAAAATTTAGATAAAAATTATCACAACAATCAAATAACACAATGAAAATTTGAACAAGCTTCAAAAGTGTTGGTTACGGTTTCATTAGGTAGCCCTTGATTTTAGATGAATTTAGAAATTGATTTCACTAAATTGGAGCTAAAATGAATAAGTTATACACATTTGAATATCTTGGTTTGAATAAATCCGAAAATATTAAATTCGACATGCGGGGCCCATGTCGGTGGCCACTCACGCGGCGCCGACACGTGGGGCCGGCAGCGATGGCTCACGCCCGCCCAGCCCGACAGCGGGGGTCCGGGAGGCGCGGTGGACTCAACTTCGCGGTCGGCCGGCGGTGGGGCCCACCGTCGCCGACGGTTTTAAAAATGGCTCAACCTCGGTGCTGCGTGGCGGGGCTCGAGCAGCCGAGGGAGCCGGGGATAGAGGGTGGCGGCGGTAGCCAACCCGCCGGTTTATCTCACCCTTAAGGCGATATTTCCTCTTAAGGGGAGCGCGGGTGGAGCAGGCGGCCGAGGCCGGAAGGCGGTGGCCGTCGCCGGCGAGGAAGGCTCACCGTGGTTCGGGGTTTCGTGAAATGCAAAGGCGAGCTTGCGGCGAAGCTATTGGTGGCGACGAGGAGGACCGTGGGTCACGGAGGTGGGTCGGCGAGCAGCGGCGGCGGCTCGGGGAGGGCTCACGGCCCGGCGAGCTACGGCCGTCGGGAAGCTCGGGGATGCCGGGGCTCGGCGATGGTCCGGAGATGGTGTGGGAGCAAGGATCGAGCTCCCACGGCGTTGATCGACGGAATTGCGGAGAGGCCGCCGTAGGAGTTGGGGAAGAAGCAAGAATGCCGCGATCCGGCGGATCTTGGGGCAATTGCTTGTTGGAAAAAGGCAAAGGGTGGCACGATTCTTTTAGGCGCATCCGTGGCTTTATAGCCGACCGGAGGGCCACAGCGGCGGACCCGCCGTGGGACATAAAGCGGTGCACATGTGGGCGGCGTCGTGGCGGCAAGTGGGCGGCGGGGTGTGTGCGGTCGTGGGCGGCGTGGCCTTCCCATGCCGTGCCCCCTCTGCGGGATTCCCGCAGCGGTCGCGCCGGGTCGTGGCGGAGGGGGGTCCGGCGCGCTTGGAGGAGGAGGAAGAAAGGGGAAACGGCCACGACAGTGGGGCCCGCTTGCTAGAGAGAGGGCGCGGGAGAGGGTCCGCGCGGCCGAGATGGCGCCAGGCGGGACGCGCGCCATCCGGGTCGGACGCGTGTCGGCCGAGGGAGAGGGAGGCGGATCCGGGCGGCGTGGGCGGAATCGACCCGTCCACGCGTCGGCCGGGGTGGGGTTTTGGGTTTTTATTTTGATTTTGAATTTTCAGAAAGGCTAGAGGGCATAATACAATTTGGAAAAATACTAAATTACCACAAAAAATTCTAGAAAATTCACAGAGGCTCAAAGAGATATTTTTGGGTTTAATAAAATTATTTACCCCCAAAGTGGTTATTTCATTTAATACCCTAGGCCTACAAGCGACTCCTTTTCCTTTTTCCTTTTTATTTTCTCCTCTTTTCTTTTATAATTGGAGATATATTCACTTTGTGTACAAGCATGCATATATATACATACATACCTACATGTACACATATATACGTATATCTAAACTTGCCCTACTAATGTTATCTTTTGAAGTCTTCCTTATGGATCGTCTTTTCAGATTCTAATTCAAATTTAGGATTTCCTATTAATCAAACAGGTGAGTTCTTCCACGAAATTCTACAGAAAATACATTCAGAAACCCAACTCAATCATAGTGCTACAAAATAACTTACAACATTTTATTATCTTGCCCCATCGAGTTTTCGGGATGTTACAAACCTACTTCCTAAAAGAATCTCGACCAGAGATTTGGCTAACTAGAAAACAAAGCGGGTAATCTTTAGCATCTGGTCTTCACGTCCCAAGTAGCTTCTTTCTTTGAATGGTGACTCCACTGCACTCTGCACATGCGAATGGATTGGGTCCTGGTTTTCTTTTCCACTGTGTCCAAAATTTTGATGGGGCGCTCTTTGTAAGTTAAGTCCTCCTCGAGCTCGATTGCTTCTAATGGGGCTCGGTCTTCTGGCACTCGCAAGCACTTCTTCAGCTGGGACACATGGAAAACATCGTGTACTTCAGACATGTTCGAGGGTAAGGTTAGCTGGTATGCAACCTCCCCTTTCTTGGCTACAATAGGGAAGGGCCCAACATAGCGCGGGGTGAGCTTGCCTTTGACCTTAAATCTCTTGACTCCCCGCAAGGGCGACACCTTCAAGTACACGTGATCTCCAACTTCAAAACTTAGAGGCCTCCTTCTTTTATCGGTAGCTCTTACACTGGATTGGGCTGCCAAGAACCGATCCTAATCGATTTAACTTTTTCTTACGCTTGCCTTAGAGTTTGGGGCGAACATGTAGTTTTCTCCCACCTCGGACCAATGGAGTGGGGTTCGACATTTCTGCCGTATAAAGCTTCAAGGGGACATCTTGATTTGGATTGGTAGTCATTGTTGTAGGCAAACTCGGCATAGGGCAGACATTTATCCCATTCCTTTGAGAAGTCTAGTGCACATGTCCGGAGCATATCTTCTAATATTTGATTCACTCTTTCCGTTTGTCCATCTGTTTAAGGATGGTAAGCAGTGCTGAAGTCTAAATGGGTACCCAGAGCTTCATGCAGACTTGCCCAAAAATGTGAGGTAAATTGGGAACCTCGATCGAAACAATTCGCTTGGGTATGCCATGTAGGCACACAATGCGGGACATGTCTGACTCGGCTAACTTATCTCCCTTATGCGTTGTTTTGACGGGAATGAAGTGGGCAACTTTGGTCAATCTATCAACGATGACCCAGACTGAGTCACATCCTGACTTCGTTGGCGGGAACCCGGTGATGAAGTCCATGCCAACCTCCTCCCATTTCCATTGGGGTATTTGCAGAGGTCAGAGATCTGCCGGCCTTTGGTGCTCAGCCTTGACTCTCGGCAGACATCACGGCGCGACGTGCTCAGCAATGTCTCTTTTCATGCACGCCACCAAGAGTATTGCTTCATGTCTGGTACATCTTAGTACTACCGGGATGAAGGGAATATCTTGAGCTATCGCTTCCCGAAGCATTAGATCCCTAAGGTCCTTCTGAGGGGGTACGAAAGTACGATTTCCGTACTTTAGAATTCCTTGATGATCCAAATTCATTTTAGGGGCCTTCCCTTCTTCCATTGATTTCTTCCACTTCAAAACAGCTGGGTCTCCTTTCTGTGCAGCTTCTATCATTTCTTCAATACTTGTTTGATCTTCCAAGACGGTTAGGGCTCCTTCTTCGACAATCCCTAGGTTCGGTGGTCGACTCTTTATCTGATTCAGGTTGGTGCTCCCGAACCATAAGGTGATTCTGATGGGCTTTCCTACTCGGGCGTGCGCCACTCGTTAGCTTTTCGGGTGGTAGTGGGCGCTCATGTCATAATCTTTAATCAACTCCACCCACCTTCTTTGCCTCAAATTCAGATCGTTGGGTGAAGAAGTACTTGAGGCTCTTGTGGTGCGTGTAGATATCACAATGATTGCCGATAAGATAGTGCCTCCAGATCTTCAGGGCATGAACCACGGAAGCTAACTCCAGGTCATGGGTTGGGTAGTTGGCTTCGTGAGGGCGAAGTCGCACGGATGCATATGCCACAACCTTGCCTTCTTGCATAAGACACTCCCAAGCCCTTGATGTGACGCATCGCAAGATACTTCAAAGTCTCGGCGACATCAGGCGGGACCAACACCGGGTGGTGGTCAATCTCTTTCGCTTGAAAACTCTCTTCGCATGCCTTGGTCCACCAAATGCCTCTCTTTCTTGAGTAATCGGGTCATTAGTGCGGCAATTCGGAGAACCCTTCAATAAACCGCGGTAGTATCACGCTAATCCGAGAAAGCTCCTCACCTCGATGGATGTGAGTGCTTTGCCACTCAATTCTATCGCAGCAATTTTGGCGGGTCCTGAGACACTCCTTTTCGGACACAATATGCCCCGAAGTCGATGTCTTGCAACCAGAACTCACATTTGCTGAATTTGGCATAGAGTTGATGTTCCTTCAGCCTTTCTAGCACTAAGCGTAGATGCTCAGCATGCTCGTCTGCGGTTTTGGAGTAGATGGGAATATCATCAATGAATACCACCACAAACTTATCCAGGTAATCCATGAAGACCTTGTTCATGAGATTCATGAAATAAGCGGAGCATTGGTCAACCCAAAAGACATAGCGTAAACTCGTGCGGTCCATATCTAGTGGTGAAGGCAGTCTTCGGGATGTCTTCCGGCCTAATCTTCAGTTGATGATAACCTGACCTTAAATCAATCTTGGAGAATAATGTAGCTCCCCCAAGCTGATCAAATAGGTCATCAATCCTCGGCAGTGGATACTTATTCTTGATGGTTACTTCATTTAAAGCCCGATAATCTACGCACATCCTAGTGGTGCCATCCTTCTTCTTTACAAAGATAACCGGGGATCCCCAAGGTGAGGAACTCGGCCGGATAAAACCTTTGTCCTGTAGCTCATGGAGTTGCTTCCTCAATTCTTCTAGCTCATCTACGGTCATCCGGTATGGTCTCTTGGAGGTAGGGGCAGCACCAGGCTTCAAGTTGATAACAAACTCGAGATCTCTCATGCGGTGGTATGCGAGCGGTTCCTCGAGGAAGACTTGGTGTAGTCTTGCACCACCATCATCCCTTCTAGCGGTACATCTTCACAATAATATATTCCTCGGCCCTATCTATACGGTCGGTCCACCTTCACCACAATGGTCAATCCTGGGCACTTGGTCAATTTAACTTGCCTCAAGGCACAATCTAATATCCCTTGGTGTTTAGCTAACCAATCTGAGAGACCTTGTGGAGGTCATCCCGTTGAGAATGATGAGTAATTGACATCGTTTACGAAAAGTCGAGTTTGAGTCGGTTGGTTCGGACCTAGACGTTGCGGCGTAACGGACTTCGGTCGGACTTGGTCGAACCTAGTCGTATGGGTTTAGATTGCATATTCGATGACTCGGCGTGTTTGATCTCTATTTACGCTTTCATGTATCGAGCGGTGCTATTTGACGTGTTTCTTGTCTGTGTGACTGAAGGACGTCGAGACGGAGTCGTGGTGAGACACGAGGTGACCGGACTAGGCGCAGGTGGCGCTGAGGTCAGAACGGTCGGGATGTGTCGAAGATGACGTAGACTCGAGGTGTTTGCGAGGCGTGCGAGGCGAGGCGCGAAGCTTCCGGAAGGTGCGGGAGGCGGCAGGGAATTTCGCAATCTTGCAAAAGCGGGAGCGAGCGCCGTTGGATTTAGCGGGCGTGGGCGTGAGACCCGTTAGCCAAACTATAAATAGTGGAGAGGCTGCATACCCCTCAAGTTACTTGAGAGAAGATTAGGGTTTTCTAGTCAAAAGAGGCTTTTGGGGGTTTGTTTTGCTTTGCTCTTTAGTAGTTGAGAGAGCAGGTGAGTGCAGTAGTAGAGGCTGTTCTGGCTCTTATCCTCCATGCCTTCGTAAGTGTTGTGAGGTGAACAGAGTTCCTGGGTGAGTCCTGTTCTTGGCTCTTCATTTTTTCCTTGAGTTGTATTCCTGTGAGATGGAGAGTGAGAAGGCTAGTTGATCCTTCATGTAATCCTTTTGCTTATGGAAATGAAAATCTGAAATTTGTTTTCTACCCTTGGCTCTCTGTTCTTCTTCTGGAAATTCTAGGATTTGTTGCTATTTATGATTTCCTTTTGAGAGTTGGAATGAAACTTGATATCTAGAGTCATGTGACTATTGCTAACATTTCCTCAAAGTTTCATGTCCAAAAGATCAAAGGTTGAGGAGAAATTCGATTTTTAAACATTCTGTTTGCAGTTTCTCAAATTTCTAGGGTTTGATGTTATTTTGGTTTTCCCTTCACAACTTGGCATGAGACTTGATTTGGAGTATCTTGAGTTCATTGCTAAGCCTTGTGCAAAAGATCATGAGCATAAGTTGAGAAATTGTTGAGATTTTGGACAATCTGTCTTCTCTTTGGAAAAGGTTCAGATTTTGTCAAAATCTTGATTTGTGGTTCTCTTGGTGAAATTCTTGGTTTCCAAAGATCCCAATGTTATTTGGCTCTTCTTCTTGAGCTTTTGGCCTGAGGAGAAATTCTTCCCTTTCTCTATTTATGAGTTATGTAGCTGTTTCAGTTTTCCATGTTTTCCTTGTTTTTCATCACCGTCATCAAGTTTCTACTTGCCATTTTGTTTCCAATCTGCCGATGCTCTGCTTGGCCTTTTCGGTTGAAAATCTGCTGATGATCTGCACCTCCTTCTTGATTTTCTTTCATGCATTAGAGTGAGTTTGGTGAAGCAAAATGTCACCAAACATCGCGGTTGCCATCTCGGTTTCTATAGCGATTTTCGGTTTTTCGATTAATCGGCAATTCGAAATCAGCGGCAAACTCTCGGCGATCTGCGGTATTTTCCTGTCGACTCTTCTCATTTACTGTCTTTGTTTTCAAGAGCAGTATTCTATTTTTCGGCAGCTGAAATGATTCTGTCCGACAGCTCTCTCTAGTGTTTCTTTTCAGCCGAATGCAATGACTGATCTTTCCTGAGTTGAGTTTCTACTTCTGAATTCTTCTTGTCGACTGCAGTTTCTGTAGCTATAATATCTTATCTTGTTTTGCAAATGCAGTCACTTCTAATCAGTACGGTTCTTCTTTGTTTTCGGCTTGCAGTCTAAAAATTCAGTTAGCAGTTTTTGCTCTCCTTATTGCTTCATATTTTCGGTAGCACTGGTACCTCTAAGTCAGCAGTGAGATTCAGGTTGTATGTTGTGCCACTGCAGCTTTTCAGTTTCGGTTCTTGGCCAGCTATTTGCTCTGTAATCCAAATCTTCTGGTCTGAAAAAGACAGCATCTGCTAGTCTAATTCCCAGTTCATCCGATCTCTCCTGTGATTACTATTTCAAGTATTTTGTCACTGTTACTTTCAGCTGAAATGTGTACTGCAGTTGTGTCTCTGTTTTGACTGTAGTTCTTTTTACAGCTGAGATTTCTTTCTTGCTCTGATTTTATCGCTCAGTTGTTTGGGTTTCAGTGAGCAAACATTTTCTGCCTTCATAGCTTCTGTAGCTATCGGAGAAGAAAATTAGTGAGTACTTGGGGAAGATTTATAAAGGCACCATTCACCCCCCCTCTGTTGCCTTATCCGGTCCTACACAATCCATTCCTAGTATAATATCCAAGGTCTGGGAGGTTAGCACGACTAAATCTGCTAGGAATATAAATCTTTCCATGACAATTTCTACTCCCGGACACACTAAGGTGGCCTTAATCATCCCTGCGGGTGAACTAAGCATTAATGCTTTCTTCAACAGGTGGACATGCAACTTAAGTTTATCCACATACCCTTTTGCTATAAATGAATGTGATGCCCCCGAATCAAAAAGGACACGTGCTGGTAGTGTCTTGACAGAGAACGTACCACTACTAGATTTCGGGTCTTGGACAACGGCACGAAAACGTTGCAATAGGACCAAAATAGATGCAATATGTATGTATTTCAACTAATCACTTCCGTTGTGCGTTGCTAATTGTTGCGTCCTTAAAAGATTGTGCAACAGTTTTTGGTTTCGTTGCAGTACATATGGTTATTGCCATGCAATGAAGCATTGCAATTGTTTGTTGTTGCAAGGAGCGATGTCATGGCAATAGAGGTTATTGCATCGACCAACTACGTGGAAATAGCCTCTTTTGCCATGAAGTTTGTTTGTGGCAATAGTTTGTCTTGCCACGGAGTTATTACGTGGCAATAGACTCTATTGCCATGGAGTTGTAGTATGGCAAGAGAATCTATTACAACACCATGTTTCGTGGTAAGAGGTACTATTGCCACGTTAGGTGTTTCGTTGCAACAGGCTTAGAAAAGGTATTGCAACAAAATATTTATGGTGGCAAATATATCCTATAGCATCGATCATTGTTCGTGGCGAATAGTTGGATGCATCGTAGTAGCGGCATTGCATTACACTATCACAACAAAATGCTATCAGGTTTATCGCAACGGGAAGAATTGTGGCAACACATATAGCATTTGATATTTGATTATTAATTTGTTGTTGCAAATGAATAGCAAAATAGTAACAATGCTAGAACGTAGCAACATATATTAATTCAAAATATCATTAATTCTGACAATCATAATTTAAAAAGTGCCACTATTACTAAAGGAGTTACATATAAATCTCCAAAATTAAACTACAAAGTTCTTAACTAATAATAACAAAAATAGATTCGCTTCTGTTGCATTGCTCCTTGCTGGTTTGGCATGTAGAATGTCTTGACTTGACGACCCATGCCTTGACTCTGTGTGCTCTAATCAACTTGTTCATTCCTGCTCGTTAAAAAGCATTAACTTTAGCATATGGTTCAGCAATTAGCAACATCTTAGTGAAATATGATTGATGAAATAATCAAATTAAAGCAACAAATCATGAAATAATATTTTATATGAATGAGCGATCAAAGGAACCAAAAACAAGGTCCTTAACGTGTGTAAGGTCCAGCAGCACATATACTAGAACAATTATTGTCACTACTCACTACCATGCAACACCATTATTGATAAAAGTAAACAGGATTTTATTCTAATTCTTACTTATTTCCACACAAAAAAACATGTACTGAGTGATCATTGCTCATGAAACTGTCAGGCTTATCATTGGGCCCTAGAAAGCTAGCAAAGTAGAAAAATAAAATAATGTATGCGACATAATGTTCTCAACAAGAACTTTCTTAACCTCAACATTTTTTTGTCTCAATACGAACATCCGTACATCATTATCAATTGGGGAATTTGTTTTGTCTTGCTATATGAGAAAACGAATGGTTTCCTCTGATCATGTACGAAAATACTTGCTGGTGTCTTTGAGAGGGACTGAGATAAGAGATCTTCTACCAGAGAGGATTTATGAAAAGATAGATGGGTCATTCAGATGTATTGTTTGCGTAGTTGTAGCTAAAGCTCAAACCACGATGCAATTCATGTGGAATCTTGAATACCAGTATATCAAAAACTACGGAAAAAAAGAAATCAAAAACTCTTTACTTAATGGAGCAACTGCTCCATAAAATTTTACAACAAGTTAATTTGGTACTGTTCATGCCACTACGAGAGAATAAATCACTAGAGACACTATTGGTTAAGATTACAAGAGCAACATGTTAAGTCAAAATAAATTACGTTTTCATGTCGCACTGCTCCTTCCTTGTCCTTGAACGAGTTTTAGCAGCATTGAACAATTGACTTGAAGAAATAAAATTTGTTGAGACGTTGGCAGTGCCCTTGTGGAAAAGGCTTCGGTTAAGAGTAGAGTTGTTAGTGTTGCGAGCAGGTGGCCTAGCATCCTTTTCTGCGGTGAGGACGCTTTGTGGTGAGTCTGCAAATGAAATAATTAGTGTACAAAGATTGCACGTAATTCAAATTACAATTCCACGATGGTCGCAAACTTTTAGCAATTTTGTTACCGTTGTAAAGTTTCGTGTACATGGTCGATTGTCTTTTGTTATTGTCGGTTGGAGTAGCTGCGTTTTCGGTGGTGTTCAATACACTTCGTTGGTTATCCTGTGTATGAACAAATAGGGAATACTTTAGTTATCATACGATGTACAAATCCAAGACACATTTACAGATTTATTACCTGTGATGTTGCTCCGCTCTGTTTTGCTAGCAATGAAAGGAACTCTTCCCTGAGCTGTTCTCTTGCGTTCCTTTCATTCTGCAATTCCTCTTCCATCCGTCGCCTAGTATCTTCCCTTTTAGCAACTTCGTTAGCAAGTTGTTCTTTTAACTTATGAATTTCATCTACGAACTCATTTTCTTTTTGCGGTCTGCGCAGAAGCACGGCTTGTTCGTCGAGTCCGTCTTTCAACAGTTGGCTTCGTGTCGGATATTTCGCCATGTATCCATGACCATGAAGCTTGCATGATTTGGTTCGGTGCTCTCCTTGTAACTTGACCGAAAGCAATGTCTTCCTCTTCAACTGTAAGTAAGCCTTTATCTGCCTCTGTTGATAGGTTAGTAATTTTGAAGGCTGCATCATCCTAATTGAGATAAGAGGTTAAAAGTTAAATAAGTTAAGCTATCAGCACAGATACGGATACGAGGCAGGGGCAGGTGTTAGGGCAGCGGCGGTCTTGGCGAGCGTGAACTCGTCGATCAAGCGGTCAGTGTTAGGGCGGCGGCGGTCTTTGGGCGTGAACCGATCGACCAAAGCGGGGTTCTAGGTAAGGACGTGCGGTGTTGGGCGGCCACGCACAATATGCCCGCCCACAATGATCTATTGCCACGAAAATTTTCATATTTTACAACAAATTTATTGTGTGGCATAAAAACTTGTTTCATGTACAATATAGAGTATCCTTTTGCAACGCAATCCAAAACTATAACTACCCAACAAGACCGTGGCAAAATTGTCAGCCATTTGCAACGAAATTCTATATCGTGGCAATACCCCATAACTAATGCAACGCACATCAATATTATTGCAACACAGGAATCTCATGGCGATAAAGTTATACTTCTTGCAACTGTTTTCTAAATAGTGGCGAAAGATCACCTTATTGCAACGAATTAAGGTGACTATCGCGACACCATATTTAAGTAGCAATATGTGCGCATATTGCCATGATTTTGGACACATGTTGCAATAACAGGTACCTATAGCAACTAATTTTATGTCGTTGCAATGCATTTCGTGGCCAAAGACCCGAAATCTAGTAGTGTACCCAGTAGGACTCCAGCAGCCTCCTCAGCTTCTTCAGCGGTGACATGATTAATCCTTCCGCGATTGGGAGTCGATGCAGCCCTGTTGGATTGAGGGGCCTGATTCCCTCTGCTGGGCGCTGAAGCTTGACCTCGGGCGGGGGTAGTGCCCAAGTTGAACTTCACCGAGTGGTCTGCCGTGAGGGCGCGATAGGCGTAGTGCCCTTCTCGCCGCAGCTTGAAGCAGGTTGAAGGAGGTCGAGGATTTGTTCTGCACTGCCCGAGGGGCGAGGAGTGCGAACGATGCTACCACCGGACGAGGTGCTGGGCTTGGGCTCTGAGACGGGGCTGTCCCGCAGAAGGGGGAATTGTTGAGGAATCTCTGGATGAACCTTCCTTGCGGGCGCTGAACCACCTGCTTCCGTTTGCGACTAGTCTCCAGGTTCTTCTTCTCATTTTCCAGACCAAAGCCTTATTCACCGGTGATGGAAGCCGGAGAAGTCTGCGTGATGAGTCGCACACGGAGTTCTTCATTCATCCCTTCAAGAACCGGTCAATTTTCTCCTCTTCATCAGCCACATCCTTGGGGGCGTAACGGGCCAGTTGATTAAACTTGGTGAGATAATCATTGGTGACAGTCCGCCTCGCTTCAAAGTCCTGAACTCATTCTTCTTTATTCGCATTACCCTATTTGGACGAAATTGGCCTTAAAGGCCGCCTTGAATTCTGTCCGAGTTATGATTGTGCGCTAGCTCGGTGGGGTATCCTCATACCCTTTGGTGGCTGTAATTTTCCCACCAGTGCACCAGCCCTTGGAGTTGATGGGTGCAAAGAGCACCCGGTCGCCTCCGCAGATTTGGCCAAACAGCTTCCTTTCGTGTCCCAGACCAATCTTCCGCCTCTAGGGCTCATCGCCCGGCGAAGGTGAGGGGCCGGGTCCTGATGAAGTCGCCCAGGTCGGAGGTGTGAACATTGGCGTGGGTCTGCTGGCCTGCGAAGATAGCCTGAAGTATTTGCGTTTGCTGGGCCATCACTTGCGCCATGGATGGGTTAGCCGGTGGGGTGGGAGGTTTACCCTTGACTGGGCCTCTTCCCTTCACCTTGTTGTGCTTCTTGACCGCTTCCACCGCCTGCATGTTCGGGTTGGCTCCAGCTTGGGCGCGGGTAACTCTATGGCTAGCCATCTGTAGATAATTTAACATTCTTTTAGACCCTTGTTCTAACCTCCCTATAAAAGTTAATAACCCACGACCAGCACAATAAAGAACCAATACAAACATCAAACAACCGTAATTAAACACAAGGCCGTTTCATTAAGCACGACAAGACATCACATAGCCGACTTTTATGGCTTCACAAGCCACGCTGGCTTTACAAACATACACATACTTAGCGATACTAAGGTACGGCATAAGTCGCTACTAGAAAGGTGGGGCCTATGCTTGCTACTACTAGCCAAACTCTAGCAAGCATTTGCTAATCGACCCACGACGCTTACTCCTCCATGTCACCAACACTGGGACTGGAGGGGGTATAGTCCGTACACTGGGAACGGGACCTGCTACCACTAAACTCAGACGGGTCGGTGTCGGAGTGAGGCGTGAGCAGGCCGCGTCGAGTCTCTCCAGCGTGAGCGGATCGAGGCCTGTGGGGTCGCATGCTCTTGCGTCTTTGTGAGCTCGGTGCGAGTCCCGGAACCTAGTGGAGGTGCCGAACCGAGTCGGTGTAGGCGTCACGAGTGCAGGTGCGGGCAATGGCCGCCTGCCTTGGCCTCCGCCAAGGCCCGCCACATCGGACGAGCTGCTCACGCAAGGAGTCCACCTCGATGTGGCATGCGAGGAGGCGCTCCCGAAGTGCGGTGATCTCCTCCTGAGCCACCACATGGGCTATACCCATGACCCGAGTGAGGTCCACCTGGTAGGTAAGCCTCGGGTCGTCCTCTAACTCTGTCACCCTGGTCCCGTCGAACCTGGCGTGCTCTGTCCGCAGAGGGTGGTAGGTAAAAGGGGACTCAAGCACCAGCGTCGCGTGGATGTCGCAAAGTCGGGCCGCGGCCAGACGAGTGACATCCTGTAGTGCTGCTGCCACCAGGCTCCTCCGGTGGGTGGTCTGAAACACGTGAGACTGGTCTCCCTCGCGGCGGGGGTAGATGAAGATCTCCACCAACCAGACTCGCTCCTCCTATCTCGGTCCTCCGACCGCGGTAGATGGGCGCGTCCTCGTAGCCCAAGTAGTGGAGTAGTTTGCGAAGTATATCCGCAAACTCTCCCTCACGCACCCCGTGAGCGAAGAAGTCCCAATGTCCAACGTCTGCAACTCCTGCCATATGTAATTAAATAATATCGTTAGTAATTTTTCGAAATAACAACTGAAAGGTAGATCAGAGTAGAGCTAGGAAGGATGCGGGAAGAAATATTACGCTATATTTAAGAAATTCCTTTTATACATTTTTAAATATACAACAGCCTAAGTACTAACGGCCAACTAAGGTTTTACCCTACGTCAGATGCTCGATACCATTTCTGTCGGACCCGGATTTTGCAATCCGACCTGCTGTGCCTTCGCATTATTCCACGGATCGATAGATAATGCACACAGATACATTGCTGAATCATTTCATACACGCGGAATTCACAACAAGCCATAATAATATTACATTGCAAAAGTGTAGTTAGGCCTTCACAAAGGCGCAGTAGTTACATTAGGGCCTAAGCAGGCCAAATATTTACAATTCAAAAGTCTAGCAGCGGAAGAGATACAAAGTAGGCCTTTAAACCACAAGCGGAGACTGAGGGCAAAAGTGGCCATACAAACATTACTAGGGCTCTAGTAATATTTGGATGAAGCCACACCTTAGTCTAGATGCCTTAGGTTCTAAGCACGGATTATTCGTCCTAATTCCGTGCGGTCTTCTCCATCTGTAGCGCGCTTCCTCAAGGCATACGGATCTTGAGCTCCCGAACTGGATTTTGGTATTGCGAGAGCGAGCACACTAACCACCGTGCTCAGCGAGTCAACGCACAGAATGCAGTAGGTAATATGCAAGGCTTTCAACAAGGGAAGGCTCGGGTTATTTTGTTTGCGGGAATATGCTTTTTGAACTATAATACTTAAAATTCCCTAGGACCTAGCCAGTTGAATCTTTAAACATGATACTCGATGATATATACATTTATTTTTATCGAATCAGAGACCATCCACTATTACATGGTCTCTGCTCTTCATACTATGCCTTCAGCGTATAGTCGCTTATATTACCACTGGGACGACACCCAGGACAACTCAAATAAGGGCCTTTCTCTGCCCTCCACTTTTCCATTTTCACCCCTTCAAAGTTTTTGAAACAGAACTATATCTAGTTAAGTTTCCATGTCCGCCCTTGACCGTGGGCACGGCTATTCGAATAGTTTTGACTCTGCAGAGTGTGTACTCTTTACCCACATGAGATAGATCTGCTCATTGCCCCACATGATTCCTTAGCCACGTGGTTGAGTAGACTATCACAGAGCCTTTACGATGCATGTTCTTAGCAGAGTTACGACCGCTAAGGTTTCCACTTCCTCCGGGTACGACCACCCTTCCAGAAGCCCCCTCTTGCGCCATCACGTCGGAGGATGTGGCCATCCTCTACCCGCCCGTGTTCACACCGACGCAACTCATACTAAGTCAATGCAAATTATTTAGCCCTGCCTACACTTTGCCAGCATGTGGTTGCACCTGTTGTACCGTGGGAGGTTATCACAAGATTCAGTCCTTAAGGGTTATCTGGGTGGTTCTACCACAATCCACTTGTGCTATCACGGCACCACTTTATCACAAATCTGTGCTATCACGACACCATTCAACACCCATACCCTCAACCATCCGCCCAGATAATTAAGCATGTAAGGTTCCTTCAGACGAAAATATACTTATACCAACATAAACCAGTCATCGCCACAATGACTGCCCAATACTGCTTTCTTTTAGCTTGCAAGATATGCTAGGGTGCTTTCACACCCTTGTTTATCTAAAACAACTCTAAGCATGCATTTATAATTATAGACTTATTTTCAAAAGAGTTGTAGCATTATTACTTTTACTAGAGTGACAAGGATCACATAGCCAAAGGTATTGCAAAGGACATATACTAATTCCAGAGAACATGGGCATATATCTAAAAGCTGAAATTAACATGTATTGCAACATAGACATAAGCATGCAACTTGTAATACTTAAACCAAAATACTTTATTGAAAACGTAGGCTCAAAATGATCAAAGCATTGACTCGCTTGGATGCAAAGGTTGGGGTTCTGAACGTTGGATTCTACAGCAACTGCAGCTTCCTCCTCTTGAGTCTCGAAGCTACGCTTTATCTGCCGAAAATTTAGACAAAATTATCACAACAATCAAATAACACAATGAAAATTTGAACAAGCTTCAAAAGTGTTGGTTCGGTTTCATTAGGTAGCCCTTGATTTTAGATGAATTTAGAAATTGATTTCACTAAATTTGGAGCTAAAATAAATAAGTTATACACATTTGAATATCTTCGGTTTGAATAAATCCGAAAATATTAAATTCGACATGCGGGGCCCATCGTCATGGCGCAAGGCGCTGCATGGCGCCGACACGTGGGGCCCAGCAGCGGTGGCTCACGCCCGCCCGCCCCGACAAAGCGGGTCCCGGAGGCGTGGTGGACTCAACTTCGCGATCGGCGGTGGGGCCCACCTGTCAGCGACGGTTTTAAAAGAAATGGCTCAACCTCAGGCGCTGCGTGAGCGGGGGCTCGAACGCGCGCCGAGGGAGCCAGGGGGGATAGAGGGTGAGCGACGGTAGCCAACCCGCCGCTCGGTTTATCTCACCCCTTAAGGGGCGATATTTCCTCTTAAGGGGGAGCGCGCGGGGGTGGAACAGAGGCGGCCCGAGGCCGGGGAAGGCGGTGGCCGTCGCCGGCGAGGAAGGCTCACCGAGGTTCGGGGGTTTCGTGAAATGCAAAGCTGAGCTTGCGGCGAAGCTGTTGGTGGCGACGAGGAGGACCGGGGGTCACCGGAGGTGGGTCGGCGACGAGCAGCAGCGGCGGCTCAGGGAGGGCTCACGGCGCCGGCGAGCTACGGCCATCGGGAAGCTCGGGGGATGCCGGGAGAAGCTCGGCGACGGTCTAGAGATGGTGTGGGAGCAAGGGATCGAGCTCCCACGGCTTGGATCGACGGAATTGCGGAGAGGGGCCATCGGCCGGAGTTGGGGAAGAAGCAAGAATGCCGGCGATCCGCGGATCTTGGGGCAATGCTACCGGAAAAAGGCAAAGGGTGGCACGGCGATTCTTTTGGGCGCATCCGTGGCTTTTATAGCCGACCGGGAGCGGGCCACCACGCGGACCCGCCGCGGGACATGGGCGGCTGCCATGCGGCCGGCATGTCGGCCGGCGGCCGCGGGCGGCGGTGTGGTGGTGTCGTGGGCGGCGTGTGGCCTTCCCATGCGGTCGCGGCCGGGTCGTGGCGGAGGGGTCCGGGCGCGCGGAGGAGGAGGAAGAAAGGGGAAACGGCCCGACAGTGGGGCCCGCTTGCGAGAGAGAGGGGCGGGAGAGGGTCCGCGGGCGGCCGAGATGGCGCCGGGCGGACGCGGCGCTATCCGGGCCGGACGCGTGTCGGCCCGAGGGAGAGGGAGGGCGGATCCGGGGGCGACGTGGGCGGAATCTGACCCGTCCACGCGTCGGCCGGGGTGGGGTTTTGGGTTTTTATTTTGATTTTGAATTTTCAGAAAGGCTAGAGGGCATAATACAATTTGGAAAAATACTAAATTACCACCAAAAATTCTAGAAAATTCACAGAGGCTCAAAGAGATATTTTTGGGTTTAATAAAATTATTTCGCCCCAAAGTGGTTATTTCATTTAATACCCTAGGACTACAACTAACTCCTTTTCCTTTTTCCCTTTTATTTTTCTCCTCTTTTCTTTTATAATTGGAGATATATTCACTTTGTGTACAAGCATGCATATATATACATACATACCTACATGTACACATATATACGTATATCTAAACTTGCCCTACTAATGTTATCTTTTGAAGTCTTCCTTATGGATCATCTTTTCAGATTCTAATTCAAATTTAGGATTTCCTATTAATCAAACAGGTGAGTTCTTCCACGAAATTCTACAGAAAATACATTCAGAAACCCAACTCAATCATAGTGCTACAAAATAACTGACAACATTTTATTCCACTGCCCCACTGAGTTTTCAGGATGTTACATTACTTGAGGAGAAACAAGTGCCAAAATGATCAGCGAATGAATCAATGCACTTAAATGCTCTTCAACTACTCAAAAATGGGAAATATGAGCAAATAAGTAGATGAGAGTGCATACAAGGCTCTAGTGTACTCAATGAGATCCTAGATACATGCCCTTGTGCTGGAGAATGGGTATTTATAACCTCCAACCATAAATTTGACCGTTTGGAACAAATTTTAGAAAAATTTAGTAGGTGCGACACTACCGCCGTGTAAGGTTGGTACTACCGCACCTACTATTCAATGGTTATATTCGGCGCATTAATGTGTCTGAACTAGCTGTTGAACAGACACTACGATGCTACCGCCATCTAGGATCGGTACTACCGCATTAAGATTTAACTAAAAACATGCTCTCTGAAAAAATATACCGCAGAAAAATGGGTACTACCATCGCTGTTAGTTCCACTCCATAACAGTGGTATTACCGCTGATTGGTAGTACCACATGTCCTGGTTGGTACTACCATTTTTCTGATAATAGACTCTAAAAATAATTTTAGATGCATGCATGACTATCTGTTGATTAAGATGGCACAAAGTTAATTCTCAAGCTACTAGTTATGATCTCTTTTTATAGTACGGCGCCTAGCCTACCAATCCAGTCTTTTCTCCATACTTCGAAACCAACAAAATAAAAAGGAACCAAAAGTTAAACTTTCACATTGTGGTGTTGTCATCTGTGCTCTAGGACAAAATCTTTTATCACATCTTAGCACACATATTAGTCCCAACATAATATTATCATTAATTACCAAAACTAATTTTTAGAGGCCTAGATACTTTCACCTGGTCTTGTGTTCTGTTGTCTCAAGGATCTTGATTGGATGCTCCATGTAGGTGAGGTCCCCTTGAAGCTCATGGGTCTCAAGTGCGACTTGCTCCACAGGTACCCAAAGACATTTCCTCAGTTGAGACGCATGGAAAATGTCATGTACTCCTATCATGGTTGATGGCAACTCCAGTTGATAGGCAACTTCTCCTCCGCGTTCTAAAATCTTGAATGGTCCCATAAATCTTAGTGCAACTTTCCCTTGGTCTGAAATCTCTTGACTCCTCTAATCAGGGATACTCTGAGGTAAACGAAGCCACCAACTTAGAAAGTCAAGTCTCAGCGATGATTGTCGGCATAACTTTTCTGTCGAGATTGAGCCATCTTCAATCTATCCTTGATGTTTCTCGCATTTTCTTTAGCATTTTGAAGTAGGTTGGGTCTAGAGTCTTGACGTTCTTCTGGATGCTCTCAAAGTAGAGGTTCTTCACTTTCTACCGTACAGTGCTTCGAAGGGTGCCATCTAAAGACTAGCTTGATAACTGTTATTGTAGGAGAACTCATTGCAGGGCAAGGTGCGATCCCAACTGGTTCCAAAATCTATAGCACAAGCCCTTAGCATATCTTTCAACACTTGGTTTACTTGCTTTGTTTGGCCATCGATCTGAGGGTGATAAGATGTATTGAAGTTGAGCTTACTCCTCAACTCCTCATGTAGCTTCTGCCAAAATCGAGAAGTGAACTAACTACCTCAATCGGACATGATCTTCTTGGGAACTTCATGTAGGCATACAATACTAGACATGTACAGCTCTGCCAACTTACTCCTGGAGTAGGTAGTCTTGACAGGTATGAAGTGGGCTACCTTGGTCAAACAATCTATCACCTCCCAAATACACCCAAATAGAGTCATAACATGATTGAGTTCTTGGAAGTATGGTAATGAAATCCATACCAATCTCTTCCCACTCCCAATCTAGAATTTGCAAAGGTTACAGAAGTCTAGTAGGCTTCTGATGATCTACCTTGACTTTTTGGCGGGTGTCACAAGCTTCAACAAACTCAGAAATTTCTCGCTTCATGCTAACCCACCAAATTCTTTCCTTGATGTGTTGGCATATCTTGGTACAACATGGATGGATTGAGTAACTAGTCTCATGAGCTTCTCGTAAAATCATATCCTTAATCTCTTTATTATTGGGTACACAAATACGATTCTCAAACCAAACTGTTCTATGTTCATCCTTTGTGAAACAAGCGGCTTTTCCTCTTCTCACATTTTTTCTTAGTTCCTTGATGTCTTTATCAATCTTTTGGGCTTCTATAATCTGGTCAGGTAAGGTGGGTTGAATCTCTAGGCCTGAGAGAATACTCCAATTTATAGGGTTTAGGTTAAGACGGGCAACTTCCTCCTGAAGTTAGGTATGTACCTCTTCCGCCAACATGCAGTTTGCATAAGTTTTCCAACTTAATGCATCTGCCACAACATTGGCTTTGCCAGGGTGGTAATGGATTCTGAGGTCATAATCCATGATTAGCTCTAACCATCTTTGCTGCCTCAAGTTGAGTTCTGCCTGGGTGAAGATATACTTCAAACTTTTATGGTCTGTATAGATTTCACAGCGGTTACCTGTTGGTGACATGCCCTAGAGGCAACATGGAGATGTTGAATATATCACATACTATGTTTATGATACATTGCTTTGTTCCTTGAAATAGACATTATCATTATTGATCAATGAGTATGTGACTTATTCATGAGACTCTTAATGCCAAAATGTTGCTATTTCTAAATGATCCCTGATTATATTTCATATGAGGAACAAATATGATTCAAAGATCAGCATATGTATTGATTGATGATCATGTCTCATGGATCATGGTATGGAGATACCAAATCAATAATATGGACATGTGTTAGTGAACATATGTTGGATAGACCGGCCATGAGACACTGCAGAGATTCCATATGTCATCAGTTGGTCTCAAGTAGTGTATATGTGGAATCCTTAGACTTGAGATCATCATGGTTCCCAGCATGTGTAGTAGCTTATTTTGGGACTACTAAACACTACTCCGTGAATCGGGTAGTCATAAAAGTAGTCTTTGGGTTTGCCATGAAACATGTAGTGGGATGTGAATGATCAAGATAGAATTTGCCCTCCTTATGGGAGAGATATCTCGGGCCCCTCGATGTAATGGATTATGAAAGTGCATGGCCATGCCAAGTTAATTGAGGAGTCAATCACGAGTTTATAATCCATCACGGAATCGAGAGAGTGATTGAGCTATTAAGAGGATGACACAGGTCTCGCCTTGAGCTTAATCTATATCGTCAGCAAAGGGATTAGTACATGAGAACATTACAGTTCAAATTGATATGATCTTTACGTATACTTTGGGGTTAATATGTCTTACTAGAGGCCGCTATTAACACGGTGACCGGAAAGGTGTTTCTGGGTCGCGACCAAGTATACGTGAACCTACAGGGTCGCACACTTAACGGGTTGGAACACTAATTCGAATGTGATTCGGATATGGGCTCAATTCGGATAGAGATCGGATAGACTCCTATTGGGCCTCGGTCCACGAGGCCCAAGTGAGGAGGTCTATATATGGAGGCGAGGGGCCGGAAAGTATCCGATAATCCCGAGCTAATCAGCCGCCACCTCCGAGCCAAACCCTAGCCGCTCATGAGTGCCGCTACACTCGCGATCGGCGTTCCCAAATTTCGGACGTGTGGATACGGTGGAGACGCCGCTTGTTGCGGCGTTGATCGGCATCAACAACCTCTGATTGGATCCGCTCGTGGTGTGGTTGATCGCGTGGAGGAGACGATCGGTTCGGGACGATCGACTACTTCCACTACTACCTCGACGCGCGTGGTTGGATCGGCTTCTCCAACTCTTCTTCCGCTGCACTGCGCGTCTAGTGGTAACGATCCATGATCCCTCCTTAAGCATGATGTCCTTGTGTGCGCGGTAGAAAAATTTTGTTTTCTGCTTGCGTAGCCTTCGCGCGTTCCATTATGAGAAGCAAACGAATGATTACCTTGATGTGAGCTGTCTCATGCTTGCCATAATGTCCTCTGAGCTTCAGAAGCAATATGAGAACACAGATGCCTACAATATCATTGTGGGGTTGCGTGGTATGTTTGAGAACCAAGCAAGGGTGAGAGGTTCAACACTTCAAAGTCCTTGTTTGCGTGCGAGCTTGCGTAAGGGAACCCCGTCGACCCTCATGTGATTAAGATGATTGGCTACATTGAGAGTCCGAAAAGCTTGGTTTTCCCTTAGCCAAGAGTTGGCTATCGATGTGATTCTTCATCGCCCCCGAGCTTTGAGCCATTCATTCTGAACTATCACATGAACAACATGGACAAGACATTGGCTGAGTTGCATGGGATGCTAAAATCACCGAGGAAAGCATTAAGAAAAGCACCATCATGTGATGATGATGCGAAAAGGCAAGGGCAAGCCCTATGTAAAGAAAGGCGCGGTCAAAGAAAGTTAGCTCCGATGAGATCGCGGCGGTTCTAAGGCCAAGCAAGTCAAGAAGGGCCTGCTCTCGATGCGATTGCTACTCAGAAGCAATCGTGACATTGGAAAAGGAACCGCCAAAGTACTTGGAGGATCTTGAGAAAAGAAGGGAAGTACGACTTCCGCCTCCGTATAAATGTTATAGAAATCAATCTTGCTACTTCATCTATCGATTCTTGGGTATTTGATACCGGATCGGTTGCTCACATTTGCAAAGCGTTGCGGGGCTAAGAAGAAGTAGAAGTTTGAGGAGGAGCGAAGTGGATCTTCGCTGGCAATGGAGCAAAAGTTGTCATGGTGGTGTTGGCACCATGCCATTGTCTTTACCTTCGTGATTAGTTTTGGAATTGAATAATTGTTATTGTGTTCCATCTCTTTTCAAGAACATTATTTCGCTTCATGTTTGCAAGCGTAAGGTTATGACTTTAGATCCGTGAACAATGGTTATTCTCTTTATTTCAAAGATATGTTCTATTGTCATACTCCATTGGTGAATGGGTTATATGTTCTTACTCTTGAAGAGTCATCGGTCTATAACATTAATGCAAAGAGGCAACGATCGAATGATTTGAATCCCACGCTTATTTGGCACTGCCGCTAGGTCACATAAATGAGAAACGCATGGAGAAGCTCCATAGAGATGGTATTCTGCACTTATTTGATTTTGAATCATTTGAGACATGCGAATCTTGTTTACTTGGCAAGATGACAAAAGCACCTTTCACCGGTCAAGGTGAACGGGCAAGTGACTTATTGGCACTCGTACATTCTGATGTATGTGGACCAATGAGCTCAACAATGAGGTGGTTTTCAAGATTCATAACTTTTATCGATGACTTTAGTAGATATGGATATATCTACCGATGAAGATAAGTCTCAATCCTTTGAAAGTTCAAAGAATTCCAAAATGAAGTGCAAAATCATTTAGGCAAGACAATCAAGTTTCTACGATCCGATCGTGGAGGCGAGTATTTGAGCCATGAGTTTGGTAATCATCTCAAGGATTGTGGAATTGTTCCACAATTGACTCCGCCTCGAACACCTCAATGGAATGGGGTATCGAACGAGAAATCGCACCTTATTAGATATGGTGCGCCCATGATGAGCCACATGATCTTCCGTTGTCTTTTGGGGTACGCCTTGAATCGCCGCTTTCACACTAAACAGGGTTCCATCAAAATCGAGAAAAGACACCATATGAGATGTGGACAGACAACGTCCTAGCTTGTCTTTTCTTAAGATTTGGGGATGTGAGACTTATGTAAAACGTTTACAACTGATAAGCTCACCCCAAATCGATAAATGCTTCTTTATCGGGTATCCTAAGGAAACAAAAGGATATTACTTCTATAATCAAGAAGAAGGCAAAGTGTTTGTCGCCTGGCATGGTGTCTTCTTAGAGAAAGAGTTTCTCTCAAGAAGGGATAGTGGGAGCATGGTGCAACTTGAAGAAATTCGAGAAACACCGAAAACGTTTCAGCTCCTACGTAACCACAACAGATGAACAAACTGTTGGAGAACCTGCTAGGACACACCGCACCACGTAGGTTAGAGAGGTCACGTCGTGCACCTGAGAGGTACATGTTCTTGACTACTCAACAACGGGACATATTGTTGTTAGACAATGATGAGCCTAAGACCTATGAAGAAGCGATGGTGGGACCAGACTCGAGAAATGGCTTGAAGCCATGAGATCCAAATTGAATCCATGCACAAGAATCAAGTTTGAACTTGGTTGATCCACCGATGGTGTTAAAACCATTGAGTGCAAATGGGTTTTCAAGAAAAAGATAGACATAGATGGAAATGTTCACATCTATAAAGCGCGATTGGTGGCCAAAGGTTTCAAACAAATTCAAGGTGTTGATTATGATGAAACTTTTTCACCGTCGCAATGCTAAAGTCTATTTGGATCATTCTAGCGATTGTCGCTTATTTCGACTATGAAATATGGCAATGGATGTCAAAACAGCTTTCCTTAATGGAAATCGAGTGAGGATGTGTACATGACACACCCACGTGTTTTGTCGATCCGCAATCACCGAAAGATATGCAAGTCGCAAAGATCCATTTATGGATTAAAGCAGCATCTCGGAGTTGGAACATTCGCTTTGATGAAGTAATCAAAGGGTTTGGTTTCATCAAGAACGAAGAAGAGTCTTGTGTTTACAAAAAGGCTAGTGGGAGCGCACTCGTGTTTCTGGTCTTATATGTGGATGACATATTATTGATCGGAAATGACATTTCTATGTCGAATCATAAGTCTTCATTGAAAATAGTTTCTCTATGAAAGACTTAGGAGAGGCATATATTCTCGAGCATCAAGATCTATAGAGATAGATCAAAAGGTGATTGATTAAGCCAAGATACGTTACATTGACAAGGTGTTGAAAAGGTTCAACATGCGATTCCAAGAAAGGCTTCCTACCTATGTCACATGGTATAAATCTTAGCAAGAATCAATGTCCTAGTACACCGATGAGCGGGATAAAATGAATGCGATTCCATATGCTTCACTATTGGATCCATTATGTATGCCACGCTTTGTACATCGCCCGATGTCTCGTATGCTTTAAGTGCTACGAGTAGATACCACGATCCGGTGAAAGTCATCGGATTACCGTAAAGAACATCTTGAAGTACTTGAGAAGAACTAAAGATGTGTTCCTCGTCTATGGGGTGAGGAAGAGCTCGTTGTAAATGGTTACACCGATGCTAGCTTCCAAACCGACAAAGATGATTTTAGATCGCAACTGGATTTGTGTTCTCGCCGAATGGCGGTGCGGTGAGTGGAAGAGTTCCAAGCAGAGATAGTTGTCGATTCTACAATGTAAGCCGAGTACATAGCGGCTTCAAGTCGCTAAAGAGGTCGTTGGATCAAGAAATTTGTTTCGAGCTTGGTGTGATGGCTAGTGCCTCCAATTCCAATGGACCTCACTGTGACAACAAGTGGAGCCATTCATAAGCCAAGGAGCCTAGATCGCACTGTAAGTCCAAGCACATTCTACGGCGATTTCATCTCATCCGCGAGATTGTGGAGAGAGCGATGTTAAGATATGCAAAGTACAAACGGATTTGAACATTGCGGATCCGTTGACAAAGCCGCTTCCCACCAAAGCATGAGGCTCACACTAGGGCAATGGGTATTAGATACCTACATGGTTGACTCTAGTGCAAGTGGGAGACTCACAGACATGCCCTAGAGGCAACATGGAGATGTTGAATATATCACATACTATGTTTATGATACATTGCTTTGTTCCTTGAAATAGACATTATCATTATTGATCAATGAGTATGTGACTTATTCATGAGACTCTTAATGCCAAAATGTTGCTATTTCTAAATGATCCCGATTATATTTCATATGAGGAACAAATATGATTCAAAGATCAAGATATGTATTGATTGATGATCATCTCTCATGGATCATGGTATGGAGATACCAAATCAATAATATGGACATGTGTTAGTGAACATATGTTGATAGACCCGCCATGAGACACCGCAGAGATTCCATATGTCATCGCTGGTCTCAAGTAGTGTATATGTGGAATCCTTAGACTTGAGATCATCATGGTTCCCAAAGATGTGTAGTAGCTTATTTTGGGACTACTAAACACTACTCCGTGAATCGGGTAGTCATAAAAGTAGTCTTTGGGTTTGCCATGAAATATGTAGTGGGATGTGAATGATGAAGATAGAATTTGCCCTCCTTATGGGAGAGATATCTCGGGCCCCTCGATGTAATGGATTATGAAAGTGCATGGCCATGCCAAGGTGATTGAGGAGTCAATCACGAGTTTATAATCCATCACGGAATCGAGAGTGATTGAGCTATTAAGAGGATGACACAGGTCTCGCCTTGAGCTTAATCTATATCGTGAGGCAAAGGGATTAGTACATGAGAACATTACGAGTTCAAATGATATGATCTTTACGTATACTTTGGGGTTAATATGTCTTACTAGAGGCCGCTATTAACACGGTGACCGGAAGGTGTTTCGGTCGCGACCAAGTATACGTGAACCTGCTGGTCGCACACTTAACGGGTTGGAACACTAATTCAATGTGATTCGGATATGGGCTCAATTCGGATAAAGATCCGGATAGACTCCTATTGGGCCTCGGTCCACGAGGCCCAAGTGAGGAGGTCTATATATGGAGGCGAGGGAGGAAAGTATCCGATAATCCCGAGCTAATCAGAGCCGCCACCTCCGAGCCAAACCCTAGCCGCTCGCGAGTGCCGGTACACTCGCGATCGGCGCCCCGACCCGGACGTGTGGATACCGGTGGAGACGCCGCTTGTTGCGGCGTTGATCGGCATCAACAACCTCTGATTGGATCCGCTGGTGGTGCGGTTGATCGCGTGGAGGAGATGATCGGTTCGGGACGATCGACTACTTCCACTACTACCTCGGCGCGTGGTTGGATCGGCTTCTCCAACTCTTCTTCATTGCAAGCTGCCTAGTGGTAACGATCCATGATCCTCCTAAGCATGATGTCCTTGTGTGCGCGGTAGAAAATTTTTGTTTTCTGCTTGCGTAGCCTTCGCGCGTTCCATTATTACCAATAAGATATGGCACCAAATCTTCAAGGCATGAACCACTGCTGCTAATTCAAGTCATGAGTGGGATAATTGCACTCATGAGGTCTTAACTAGCGTGACGTATAGCTACCACATTGCCTTCCTACATCAAAACACATCTAAGTCTTTGTCGGGAGGCATCACAGAAAACTTCAAAATCCTTTCGTATGTCCGGCAAGACGAGTACTGGTACGTATACCAATTTACTCTTAAGGGTTTAGAAACTCTACTCGCAAACTTTTTTTCATTCAAACTTCTCCTTTAGGAGTTGAGTCATAGACTTAGCTATCTTGGAGAATCCTTTTATGAAGTATCGGTAATAATCAGCTAGTCCAAGAAAGCTCCTGATCTCTGTTATTGACCTTGGTTGCTTTAAATCCATTACTACCTCCACTTTAGAGGGATTCACTATAATTCCCTTAGCTATCACAATGTGTCCAAGGAAAGCTATCTCTTTTAACCAAAATTCATACTTGCTTACTTTGGCATAGAGTTGGTGCCTTCTAAGCTTTTCCAAAATTATTCTAAGGTGATCCTTGTGCTCCTTCTCATTTTTGGAATAAATGAGAATGTCCTTAATGAAGATCACTACAAACTTATCTAAATACTCCATGAACACCTTGTTCATCATACTTATGAAGTATGCTGGTGTATTTATTAGTCCAAAAGACATGACAGTGAACTCATACTGACCATAATGAGTTGAGAAGGCAGCCTTGGGTATATCATCTTCACGTATCTTTAACTAGTGATATCCATGTTTTAGGTCTATCTTGGAGAAGATACTTGCTCCCTTCAACTGATCAAACAAATCATCACTCCTGGGCAAATGATCTTGTTCTTGATGGTAGTGTCGTTGAGTGGTCTATAGTCCACACACATTATCATACTACCATTATTCTTGACAAAGAGAACGGGTGCTCCTTAGGGTGATGAGCCTAGTCTGACATAACTTTTTTTTTCTAATTTCTGAATTTGCTTCTTCAACTCAGCTAACTCATTAGTGGGCATACGGTATGGTCCCTTCGAAATTGGGGTGGTTTCAGGGACTAAGTAAATTATGAACTCAATATCCCTGTCCGGTGGCATTCCGGATAAAACCTCTGGAAACACATCCGAGTATTCCCAAACAACTGGTACTTTTTCTAGATTTTGGAGGTGGTTAAGGGTACACTTTTCTTCTACAGAACTTTCTGGTGTGTTCACTTCCACTCCTTAACCATTGGTGAGGGTGATAGATCTGGTGGCACAATCTATTTGGCTTTTTTGGTTTGTTTGCTTTTGCTTTTATTCCCTTTTTCTTTTGTATTATTCGTGAAGATATAACGTTGTTTTTAATTTTTTGTCTTATTTTTCTTTAATTGCATGGCTCAGAAAAACTAACAGTCGGTACAGTGTAATTTCAGATAATAGCCAAAAATCGCAGCCATAAGCCAGATGGAGCGGAGCCATAACCATGATTCGTATAGAAATCGGTCGGTTTCTTTAGAAATTTATGCATACTAGCCTTCTTATGCCCGAGGGGATTCACGGCCCCCGGGCACGTCCACGTCCTCACACACACACAGTGTGGCGGGGAATCTTCGATCACTGACCGAGGCAATTTCCTCCAGTTTTTTCAAAATTACGTACAGGTCCTTAATTCTCGCAAAAAGGTCCCTGGAATTTTTTTTAGCCCCCCCATTTTGCAGGATGACCCCCCGCGTTTTCGGAAAATGCGCACGGGTCCCCGGTTTTTCATCTGGTCCTCGGGTTTTCCAAAACCCTTTGCTTTTTCTCGAAAATACGCCGCCGGTTTTTAAACGGGTCCTCCTTTTTTGCGAATAACCCCTTTGTCTTTTCCAAAAATACGTTTTTGCCTCCGTTTTTTTAAGAAACTCCTCACGAATTATCGTCTCTTTTATTTTAGTACGTACGATGGCTGGCGCGGCGTGGCGCCGCGCCTATAATTCTAGTTGCAAACATGGCTTGTAATTAGAATGAAGATGTGAATAGTATATGATAGGTTCTTACTACGTTGTGCCGGAGAAAGCGCTAAAAACAAACACAGTAGCAGATTGCAACGCACCGTAACCATACAAGAAAAAGGTAGCTTCGAAAGTGATTGACGAAGATAGTGCGACACACTTTCATGGGTTCATGTGGAACATGGGGATGCTCCATGTCAAGTCACGGGGGCATTAATTCTTCTGGTTCTGGTTTTGGTCTTGATGTTACCTTGCGATTTTGGAATGAAAGAAAGGAAGTCCTTGGCTTATCAGAACTTGGCCCCCGTCTGATGTAAGATTGGACTGTCGAGAAATATCGTATTTTTTTGCCATTATTTTCCCCTTTATTGGTTCAATGCCATTGTTTTTCACAACTTTTTTTCTTCAGAAAATGCATTTTTCAGCTAATTTGTTTTGTAGTGACTAATATACCCCACTTCTGTTTGACCTTCTCCCCCTCCCATGCTCGCAATTTAATCTCAATTTACAACTACAATCTGTGCTCAAGCATCCATATATTTAAGGATTTCTACTGTAAACTAAGTCTACTCATACAAAGGAGAAAATTGCACTGGAGGATCTAATAAGCTTACAACAAAAACAAAGTGCCACTTTGGTTCTAAAATTGGAAGTTTGTGCAACTTAGTTTTTTTTTGGATTTCTCAGTTAGCTAGAAGTGTAGACGCAACTGTGGAATAAAAGGTACTCTAATGTTGACGTGAACCATCACGTGAACCAATAATTATCATCTAAAAGATTTATAAGAGTTTCACACATCCATTCAATGGACAAGCAACACTTTTGGCCAACCAAAAAGTCATAATACCCCCAACTGGCCACATGGATTACCTATATAAATGATCCACGTCAGCTTTGCAGCCCATCCCATTCTCACTACAGGACTGGGCATATCATTACTATTATAAAAGAACGAGTTCGTGGTTATACGTCTGTTCTCCTCTAACCACCATTTCTTCTACTTCTTACCACTCTTTACTTTCCAACCGATCAAAACAACCCTCTTTCATAGCATGATTATTTATACATTTAATAAATTTTGTTGCAACCCACGAGCACATAACTAGACTGCTTAACAAACCACCCCTCCGTGTAAACTCTTGAAAATCATGTGTAATTTTTGTAAACAATTCTTAAAAATTACAACATAAAGGATAAGGAATATTATATAACTTAGCAAAAAATTCAAGAGTAGTAATACACATAAACATATTTATATTTGTCACATGGAAATGATATTAGCTGATTTTTCATCAAAAGTACTTCCATGTCATAATGTTTTATACAGTTTTCAACAACATATATTCGAAAAGGTAGCATCCAAATGTTTTTAAAAATCGTATCGATATCTGAAACGACATCTATTTTGGAATAGACGGAGCGAAAACTTGCGATGATATAATTGACCTAATTAATTTCCAAGACAAATGGGTTAATTTTCAAGTTCTTTAAGCAAGTTAATTTGCAGGTTAACTAACTTAAGTGATACTTCCATATAATCATACAAGAAAAAGGAATGTTCTGAAATAGACTGACTTCAAAAACGACAGGAAAATATCTATTTTTTAGCCTTCGGCCATAGCGCGAGAACTGATAGGTGGCTGACAACGGTTGGGTCCACTCCAGCGATGCAGCTAACCTTCCAAGTTCCAAGCATGCGCGTCGGAGAGTCAGCATGAGAGGAAAATTGATGACCGAATATGCAAACTATGGATCTGTTTAATATGGTTGTGGGTTATATTTTTTAACTGTAATTTTTGAATTTTAGTTATTTGTGATAAAGATTATGGAAAGATACTCGTTTGCGATTTTGGTTGATACAGATGTTAGGCTTTTAATGTATACTATAATTAATTTGTAGACTCCGTTTTAAAAAAATACACCGTTTGAAAGTTAGGTACTGTAACAAAAGTCAAAAACCATTTTTAGAAACCGTAAAGAATAGAGCCTTAATCAAATCTTGTTGGCAGAAGCACAGAAAATGGACCTAAAATTCCTTTGGATGAACATACTCCATGAGAGGGCAACTTGGATCCGGCGGCATGCAGTCATTGGGCTCCCAATCGAGCTCAACGATTGAAGGAAAAAATTGATATATGGCATTGCTTAGTGCTTTTATTAAGACCACTCCTTATTCGAAAACTTAAAATATGCCACTACTAAGTTAGGGTAGTACAAGGAATGTCATTACAGTGCTTTTGAGCCAATTTCCCTAAATATGCCCCCCATTTGAACCCGTATTTTCGTATGGATAAGAATACCCTTTGCTTGGCCTGACTAAAAACACAACTCAATCAAATCGGGGAGATTTGATGATTTGCCCTATCTTTCTTTGTCACTTGATAAAATATCCTGTGATGTCTCACTGATATGCGGGGCCAAGACCCGCATGTCAGTGAGATATCACTTGCCATTTCCATAAAAGATAGGGCAAATCATCAATTCTTCCATCAAATCGTACCAGGCTTGATCCAATCGAGCTCTCATTCCATCCCCTTCTTCCCTCCATGGAACCCTAGCTCTAGCCACCACTATGCCATCCCGACTCTGCCGCCCGCAGCTCGCCCCAGTAGCAGCATCCCTAGCGATGGCGGCATCCTCCCTGGGCAAAGGTCGACAAGGAAGAATAGGCATCACATCCAATTGGTGGCGGCTCCGACTCAAAAGGAAAACAAAGGTGCCGGTCTGTCCCAAGTCCCCCATGTCGTAAGTAATTTGAACTCAATCTGGTACCCCAAGTTTGTAGCGCATTTGGATTTGGTTCTTATTTTCTCTTTCATTGAATAGGATTGATCTGAATAACGTGTTTAGGGTAGACATTATTGAAGGTTTTTCCACGAAAGAACCGGACGGTAGGAAATTGTACACCAAGGGCAGAACACTTAACTAGCTTTTTGTCTTACTCACCGCCTTGGCTCGTATGCATATGTCATATCATGACTGCAATATTCGATTATTTTACCAACAATGAATAAATATTGCATGACATGAATAAATCAACAACAATGAATAACTATCAATCATCATCTATCATTTTATTATGTACTTGATTTCTCTAGTTGCGACAACCGGGTAGAACAATTATGTTCATGGACTATTTGGAACCTTTAATAAATTTCCTGCACTTTTCATGTAGAGAAAATACCATAATTACTTCATTTACTATTTTTAATCTACCAATTATCACAGGGCTGCCAATTAACAACAACAATCTTGACAGCAGAATTACCAAATTCATAACTCACAATTTAATCATCTGATCAATATGATTAAACATTCTACGGAAAGCTATCAAAATTCGATATAATTATCTAGTAGATGACAATTCCAAATTATGACCATACAGCACCTAAAATAACAATAGCAAATTACAGCAAAATAAACCAATCTACTATTCGATCCCCCTAATGAACAATTGCCACCTCTCTTTCTAATATGGATTCTATTCTCTATTTAAATTAACAAAATAGAGAGGAAAATACACAGATCGTTACACCCGTGACGAACGCCAAAACCATGATATGATCCTCACATTTTCTTCTCTTCGCCCTCCTGAATTTCTCCGCTTGCTCTTCTCTTTATTTTTGCTCCTAATTTCCCTTTGCTTTTCCCCTTTGGCCGGCATATAGAAAGAATCGGGGTTGTGGAAACCCAACACCACGTGCCCTGTGGAAGACTCATGAGCGAGCGTGGAACACTGGCGGCTGGCGCGTGGCTGCATGTAGCCGAACGGCGAAGCCTTGGTGCGCTAGTTTGCACTCGCGCTGGTGACCGGTGGGTGACAACGATGTGACCCGGTGTGGGAATGCAGGCATGTGTCAGCGGCAGTAGCCCTGCAAGCGCAATGCTAGCTTCAAGCAAGCTTAGGCGGCGCATGACGATATAGCATAGGAAAACACACTATAGCTAGCGATATCGATGATGGAGGAAGCAGCATTTATGACATGCGGCAATGGAGGTTGCGTGCGATAGAGGAGAACAGATCCAAAGGTTGCTAGGGTTTGTGGGTTTGGGTCTTCCCCCATTCCCTTTTATCATAGCACGAGTTCGACTCGACCTCCAACTCCTTCCGTACAACTCGTTCTAAGATAATGTCTCCTCTCTAAAATCCAACATCCCATTTTCATGTATCTCATTTTTGTTATTTACACATAGGCCCTTAACCACCCTCAAATGCACTTACCAACTATTATACAAGTACCAATTTAACAAATTTTTAACAAGAATTATCAAAGACTACTATCATATCTTTAAGCTTTCCAGAATCAAACTAAATTGCTTCATAATATTTTATTATCCCATACTACGTTTTAAAAACTCACAAAGCATCACAAGATTACCGCAACAACCATAATATTTTAGCAAAACTCTTTGATCAAGGACAAATTATTTCCCGATAATTTTAGAAGCACACAAATTTAAAATATTTACTAAATTTCATTCATTCAACCCATAGTGATACTCAACACCAATTTTAGTACGCATTAATTGTGCTCTAGTGATTCTCATTAATGATCCACAATTATCTTGATTGTGAAAATATATTTGTTGTCCAATTTCTATATGCAATCACGTAAATATTTACAAACACATATTCAAAGTTTCCATCTCATGTGCAGAACCTAGAGCAAAATACCATCAAAGCTTCAACAATATAACCTCTACTAAATAAGGTTTCACACAGTGATGCAACAATATTCATCAATTCATTTAAACACACTAAGTCAATTTATCATGGCAAGAAACATGTAAATCAAGTATTTATATATATTCACCAAGTATACCTAGAAAAGATTAATTCAGGATTAATATTCACCAAAGACAACAATCATACATATCTATAGCGTAACCTTCACAAACAATTAGAATAATCTATTGGGACCGAATAACCCAATTCATCCAATATAGTTTGAGAATTCTTAACATTCTAGTTATATAACATATTCAACCATGCTCTACGCTTCCCTATGACCATAACAATTCAAGTTATAATGGACATACTCCTATTCACTATTTATCATGAAACTATTACAGGGCACTATCATATTTAATCAGTTTCATTCACAAATATGTTACTTTAAATCATTTATACACTACTTCCCTTCCCCAACTTGACATTCCATATCTTACCAATATTTTTTTACTCCTCCCATTCAAACCGAAGAGGTCATCACAACAAAAGAGTTAGTATTTTTTTCCTTCACAAATTCGGGCATAAACTTCAATACAAAGTTACTACAAAAATACATGGGTTTCCACATAAAAATGGCTTGCGAAAGATATTCACTTTCATCCAACAAGAAAATATTGAATGAAAAAATAAGTCACAACCCTCAATAAAATGGTAAAATTACCACGAAAAGACAACCCTGCAAAATAAGAACTTTCATAAACAACAATAATAGTTCAACAATCGGGGAGAAACTATAATTCCTTCAAAAAAACAAAACAGCCAGTGAGAAATCATCATCAACACCACAAGCAACTAACCCATAAAAACCCATAGAGAAACAATAACTCCCCAAAGACGAAAATGTGCAATAGAAATTCATCGCCTACCATTTGTAACTAAGATTATCGAAGGAGAATTCTTCGTTAGTCTTGTACCACGCACGGTGGCTTGGTCTAGTCAAGCCCATGGCTACAACCACGATCTCTATCTCTCATTATCACTCTCCATCTTAATTAAGAATCATGCAATACAAATAGGTAACATCTCATAACAATACTTATTAATCACAAAATACCAGAATCGTAAATGCAATGCTTGACCAAAAAACACCTATCCTACTGCGTACCAGTGTGTCAATTTTTTCAAGCAATGCTCATACCCATGTCTCTTTCTCTTTCTGTAGCTCATACCAATATAGCTAAGGGAACACTGTTAATGTTTACCCTTTGCCTCCATCCTGTGGATATTCCTATCGATGTAAATCTGTTCCTCTATCTCGTAGAGATACCTACCAAAGTAAGTATTTCCTCCATTCCATGGAGGTATCTATCTCTGTAGGTCTTAATCAAGAGCATGTCAGAATAGTCAAATACCCTTACTCATAGTTATTTGACTTACTCGTCTCCCTGGCTCGTATGTATATGTCATGTCATGAGTGCAATCTTCTATCATTTTACCACATATCACATTTATCATTGAATTATATACTAAATAAAAAGGGTAATTAGATATTGTATGACATGAATAAATCAACAACAACGAACCATTATCAATTATCATCGATCATTTTACTATATATTTGCCTTATCTAGTTGCGACGACCGGATTGATTAGGAGATGACACCAACTCCGATATTACTCCTACAGTAGACACCCAGTCTCAACACAAACCATAGCAATATAAGGTAACAATTAAATGCCAATGCTCCTACACGCTTTCTAAATCCACAATATTCTCTCTTTATCGGATAGTCACCCCTACTGCCCCAGTACTAAAATTAACATTACTTTAAACTCCCAAATCATAATATAGCAAACCATACTAGTTCTGGAATCTACATAAAATTTTCTACAACTTCTTAGTTGACCACAAGTCTGCATTAAATCATTTAAACCCCTATTTTTAACCTAGAAAACATATTTGTCATCTTCTAGACAACAGACATAATATTGTCATATGTATTAATATACACATGCAAATATAGTAAACCATGAAATTTTTAGAAACTAAAGAAAATTGTCTACATCTTTATAGTTATGCCAAATATTCATTGGTATAATCAGTCAAATTAATAATTTCTCACAATTGCGTATAGCAGCAACCGATTATGGATGGCAGTCTTCCAAAATTCATAACTTATGTTCTACCCATACAAAAAATATGTCCCTGGACTATCTGGAACATAACTTATGGAATTTCCTACGCTTTTCATGCAGAGAAAAAATACCATAATTATTTTATTTATTATTTTTAATCTACCAATTACCGTAGGGCTGCAATTAATGACAAATATCCTGACAGTAGAATTACAAAATTCATAACTCAAAATTTAATCATTTGATTAACATGATTAAAAATTCTATGGAATGCTATCAAAATTATATACAATTATCTAGTAGGTGATAATTCCAAATTATGACTATACAGCACCCGAAACAGCAATAGAAAATTACAGCAAAATAAACCAATATATTATTCGGTCCCCCGGATGAACAATTGCTACCTCTCTTTCTAATCTAGATTCTATTCTCTATTTAAATTAACAAAATAGAGAGGAAAATACGTAGATCGTTACGCCCGTGACGAATGCCAAAACCATGATCTGATCCTCACCTTTTCTCCTCTTCTCCCTCCTAAATTTCTCCACTTGCTCTTCTCTTATTTTTCCTCCTGATTTCCCTTTGCTTTTCCCCTTTGACCAGTGTACAGAATGAATCGAGGATGTGGAAACCCAATGCCATGTGTGTTGGTGGAAGACTTACGCATGGGCGATGGAACACTAGTAGCTGGCACATGATTGCATACGTCGAGCAGTGAAGCCTTGGGGCGCTGGCTTGCGTGCTAGCGTTGGTGACAAGTATATGACAACGACATGACTTAGCATGGGAATGCTGGCTTGTGTTGGCAGCAGCAGCCCTGCAAGTGCAGCGCTGGCTTCGAGCGAGCTTGGGTGGCGCGTGGCGATACTACACAAGAAAAATGACGGTGGAGGTTGCGTGCAGGAGAGGAGAATAAATCCAAAGGTGGTAGGGTTTTCTTGGTTTGGGTTTTCCTCTCCCCCCATGTTCCCTTTTATCACAGCATGAGTTCAACTCGACCTCCAACTCCTCTCATATGAATAATTCCAAGAGAACATCTCCTCTCTAAAATCCATGCATTCTATTTTCACGCATCCCCTTTTCAGGATATTACACTATGTTGCCAAGACTGGCTTTGAGCTTGGTAAATTTTAGAATGACACTAAAAGATTCATAGCGAAGTGTAAAGCTAAAAATTGTTAGTGGCACATACATGCTTATAGGCTTCCTTATGGACATACTATAATGGTATGAGGCATGTACTTCATGTACCTACTTTGTGCATGCCCTATATTCTTGTTTTTGTGCTTCGTATTAACTTTGTTTGTGTTTTTTGATGTATAGGTAAAGAAGCTTCCCTTTGTGCATGAGTGTTCAACTACTACGCTATTAGACGACAAGATGGCTACTTAGGATTGGGTCGCGGATAGATTTAGGGATTGGTTGAAGGATAACCCAATTGCTGGTGCTAAGGAAACTCAAAGCAAGCTACAACAAGATTACAACATCAAGCTAAAGTATTTGAAGGCTTGGGCAAGCATGAGATTGGCTCTTGATCACATCCATGGTAAGTATGAAGAGAGCTTTTAGATGTTGTTCAATTTCAAAACTAAATTAGAGGAAAATTCCCCTAGGAGTATGCAGTGTTTGACTTAGAGGTTGTGGACAATTGGGAACGTTCATGAGGCAGCTGCATAGAGCCATAGGTTCCCTACCAAGCCTTGTCATGTCTAATGATGAAAGGAATTGGAGGATGTAATTGCAACTGTTCTTCTAGATGTTGAACATAGAGAATGGTGAAGCATCTAGGCCCCCAAATAATTGTTTTAGTCATTAGTAACGACCATGTTTAAGGGATTAACATGTTTGTTGAGTAACTGAAAAAGGTTTAGTCCCGAATTTGTAAAGGAACATGAAGAAGCATGCAACATATGGCTATGCATTGAAACAACTCAAGGCAAATGTATAAATAGGCTAAGGACCTCTTTTTAGGTTTTTTTACCAGTCTCAGTGTTTGATGTTTTAAGACTAGATTACTAGTTTAGATATCGTACTATTAAGAGGGGTTTTTGGCTAGTAGCTTGGCAGAGCATTTGTGCCACATAGCTCAAACTTTGTGCATGACAGCATTTGGTTATGCTTTTCACTCTCTTCTGCTCTAGAAAATTTAATTATGGCATGACTATCATTTAAACCCAGTACTATAATCGGCCTAGTATGACCCCTTTCTGTTGGTGGTAGATTTTTTTTACAAAAAACCACATTTTCTATACCTGTCTATTTTCTCCATCGGTACTACCGCCTTTGTAAAGGAGGTATTACCGTAGGAGCAGTATATCTGCCCGTTTGATGCTGGTATGACCATACCTTGTTGCCGATTGCTTTTTTCCAGAATGTTTTTTTGGTCATTTTTCTCCACTTGGTAGTATGGTACTACCGCCGTAAAAAACACAGTACAATCACTTGAGCATTATGACTGATGTTCTGGTACCTATTTTCTAGAGAGAATCTTTTTCAGACATCTGATTTTCTCATGAGCGGTATGACCGAACCATGTGAGTGAGGTACTACCGGCCACCTGGATAATGGCTAGTTCAAATTCATTAAATGCACAGTAAGTGGCCATTCATCTAGGGTCCGGTAATACCAGCCCCTACATGTCGGTACTATTGCTCCTGCTATTTTCTGTGGGGATTTTGTTCCCAACAGTTACCTTGGTGATTGGGGGCTATAAATACCTCACCTACAATAAGAGCATGCTCTTGGAACTTTATTAAATACTCTTGAGCCCTTGCCTCCTCTCTTTCACGTCTTGAGCTTGTACTCTACATTCTTGAGGTAGTTGTTAGATTCAATTGCATTGCATCCATTGATTGAGCTATTTGGCAGTTGATCACCTTGAAGCGATTGCCATTGATTTATTACTCTTGAATGTTGCTGACTCCTAAACAGCTTCGAGGTGTAAGAGATAGTGTCTCTTCAAGATATTGTGAAGAGGCTCAGTTGTGTTGTGAATGTTGGAGTTTACTTACCTAGAGTGGGAAAGAGCTACCACTAGTGATTTGATGAAGGTTTATTTGTGCGTGGAGCTAGTTTGATTCGTTCAAGCTCCCTCAATGTGGATTACTAGAGACCAGCAAGTCTCTGAGACCATGAGAAAAGTCTATGTGTTCATCCTGTGGTTTATCTCCTTGTTCTTTATTTTGTGCACTTACATTCCTAGACTTTGTATTAATTGCTCGTCCCCTACTTAGGTTGTTGGTGCATATAGTAAGACTTAAATAATTTAGTCCTTGATTTGTGCAAAATCATTTTTCATCTTATTCTCGTTATTAAAATTTGTTCACTAGTCAAAATAATTTAAAAACCTCCTATTCACTCTCTAGTTGGTTATCCTTGATCCTACAAGTAACATCAGAGCTTGGTATCTCTTTGTTAAGTTTCACTACTTAGAGAGAAAATGATGACTAGTGAGGGAATTTCCATAGGCAAGGCACCTTTGTTTGATAGCACAAATTATGCATATTGGAAGATCTATATGACCGTTTATCTTAAGGCCATGAGCCCTAACATATAGAGAATTGTTGGTGATGGTTTCATTATTCCCCTTGATATTGCACATCCCACAAACAAGATGAGTGAAACTCTCACCTCAATGCTCAAACTATGATGCTCTTTTTAGAGCCTTGAACGTGGATGAGTTCAATAGAGTGAGCAATCTTCAAATGGCTCATGATATTTGGACTATTTTCATGGAGTTTCATGAGGGAACATTCGCAGTCAAGGAGGTCAAATTGCATGTGCTCAAAATCAAGTTCGAGTCATTCATTATGTTGCCTCATGAGAACGCTAATCAGATGTACTCAAAGATTAAACAACATAGTGAATGAACTCAAGGGTCTTGGTTCTACACTAACTAATCTTGATATTGTTCATAAGATGCATAAGGTTCTACCAGGCAAGTATGAGATATTGGTGATGTTGCTTCTTAACTCCTCTGACTTGCCGAGGATGACTCCTATCGCGCTTATGGGTAATCTCATCACAAATAAGATATACAAGAAGAACAAGAAAGAACTCTTGAAGCAAGTATCCTCAAGAAAGAAAAACATTGCCTTTAAAACAAAGGCGGAGTTATGTGATGAAGTAAATGACAATGAAGAAGATGAATCCAAAGAAGAGATAACTCTTCTTGTGAGGATAATGAGAGGATTCATAAAAAAACGCTCAAATTGGAGTGCAAACTTTGACAAAAACAAAAATGGTCAATTCTCAAGCATAAGGCGCTACTCCATTCATTGCTATAAGTGTGATGAAAAAGAACACATTGCCCCTCATTGCCCAAATAAGACAGATGAAAAGGCCAAGTCATCCAAGAAGGAGTTCAATGGCAAGAAAAAGCTCTTTAAGAATCTTGTAAGGATGGCAAGGGTGAAGCTCATATTGGAGAATGGAATTCTGATAAGGAATATTCTGACTCCGAGTCCGATGATGTGCCCTCAAGAAAGAAATGACTTGCCAGGGTTGCAATCCAGGAGGCTCCATCACTACACTCTACACCTCTTTGTCTCATGGCAAAGGGGATCATAAGGTAAAAATTGATGATGATGATGATCCTACCTATAATGAGGTTTTAGAAATGCTAACGGACTTGAATGAGTACCTTGGCAAGGAAAGCCAATATTTAATATCTTGAAGAAAGAATTTCTTTTTCTCAGAGATTTTTATGAGGGGTTAAAAGAATGTCATAAGACTCTCATTCTCAAGGATCTCACCAAACCCAAGGTGAATGTAGGCATTACTTATAATATCATTGAGGACATGCCTAGTGTAGATGTTGCACCTTGCATTGCATCTAAGACTAGTGTATTCACCTCATGTGATGACTTGCTTCCATGCTATGTAGCTCTAGTTCTTGCATAAATCATACCTGTGATCCACTTCTTGTAGTTGAGAACAATGAGCTAAAGGCTCAAGTTGACAAGCTAAGTAAGGGTTTAGAAAGGTGCTTTAAGGAGAAAGCAACCCTTGACAAAATTTTGAGTGAGCAAAGGTGCTCTTACAACAAGGGAGTATTTGGAGTTGTTCCTAAGAAAGATAAGAGACAAATTCAAAGGGTTATAAGTTTTGTGATGGAGAATGACAACTTTTACCATAAATATCATTATATGGAGCATGTGCCAAATAATTTCCCATTTGGTAAGGCTCCTAAGTTGGGTGTTTATAATTTGTGCTATATGCTTAGGAAGTCAAATGATGGAAAAGTTGTAGCAAAATTTATTGGCACTCCTATACTTGATGGTAAGAAGAATGCCATTTGAGTGCCCAAAACCTTGGTTACTAACCTTAAAAGGCCTAAACAAATTTTGGTACATAAAAATGTTTGATATTCTTTTTGTTCGTGAACTACAAGACCAGTGTAAGACATTGGATGCTTGATAGTGGTTGTACTCAACATATGACTGAAGACCGAAAGATGTTTATCACATTTGAAGTTGGAGGTGGAGATCATGACAAAATCACTTTTAGTGATAATAGCAAGGGAAAGATAATTGGATTACATAAAATTGCAATCTCAAATGACCTTTTCATTTCCATGTATCTTTAGTTGAGACTCCCAATTTTAACTTGCCATTGGTTGCTCAATTATGCAATCTTGGTCTCACTTGCACTTTTTCTCAAGGATGCTTTGATTTCTAAAGAAAAAGGTAACTTGTTGGTTCTCAAAGGTTTTTGCTTTGGCAATTTTTATCTGGTGGATTTCTTTTCGGGTGATTCTTGTTTAAAAACTTAGAAATATGTTATACAACATACAAGTGTGGGCTATTTTTTTCAGATTCAAGTTCTGGAATTCAGGTGATGGATTCCAACTGTATGAAATGAAATTGTAGATTCTCCGTAGGACATATTTTCAAATGTTATGTGTTTCTTACAATTATCCTCTCTCAGATTTGTGAAGAAAACATTACTACCCATTTTGTGCAGAAAACTATCTTCCAGAAGTTAAATATTATAGCAACCCGAATGGGATTTTTGTTTTGAAATTCCATGCTCTTTCAATGCCAATGAAGCATAATACAGACATTTGTGCCCCTAATTTCACAATCATATAGAAAGAAAATTCTATTCACAAATCTCAATCAACATCATTATATCTAGAGATGATGGAAAAGACTCACCATGGTACTCATGAAGTCTGATTGGAGAGGTTCACAATTCTCTTATGCTTGAGCCACAGTGATAGCTCAACTTGACAACAAAGGTCGACTGCTAGCGACGCTCAAGATGACAGGGATTGCAAAATCATGGAAGACATTGCTGTGTAGAGAGCATTTAGACCTAGATGTTCTCATTCTAGGTGGAGAATACTAGAAACCAGAGCAGAAATACGAAGTGAGTGGCAAGAGAGCGAGAGAGATTTTGGGATTAGGCTTGGTTCTTTTTAGCTCATGACTCATGGCTTCTCTAAATAAATAAACAGGGTGGTTTCTCTGTCGTTGTTTTGAAGTGGTTTATTGGAACAGTCTTTAATAAAACAATTTATCATTTTATTGATATTTTATTTATTCGTATAAGTATTCGTGTTAGAGCCAAAAACTATCATAATCAAAAAGAACCATCCTAAATTAAGGTGTATTGGGGCTGATTGTCTCAGGACCATGGTAGCCTTCCTAAAGAAGAGGGATGGCACGGCTTTTGAAATGGTACTGCTTTGGGGTTATACCTATAACGGTAGAGGATATTTTCCTTTCCTGTATGGTTGTGCTAAAATATGATGTAAACACTAATTCAATCAGAATGGTTACATCCCACTTAGCAAAATTAAGAAAAGATATGTATGTATCCACACCATAGGAGTTGTATGGAACAACCACATCACATTGCTCCTTCTGAGCCAATCCTCTTTGGCTAGCAACTAGGGGTGATACGAGTAGGTCTATCATGACTTCACTTAGGAACAAAATAACAGATAGGTGGATTATCGTATCTAAACAAACGACGAATACTAAGTGTGCTTTCTTCGATGTCTCGACGATTAGTCTCTCCGTGTTCGCTTCGATTGCGCTTCTACTGTTCAATGTTATGTATAGAGGTGCAAAAGAAGTGGATAATATTCGTCCTATTGACCGTTCGAACGTTTATGGAGCGAATACGAAATAAAGAAATAAGTATATGATATTATCTATATCTGACTGTGATTTTAAAAAATAAAATAAGATGAAATATAAAAAAGGATATCCGTCCTTACCCACCGTGATTGCACGTGTGGTAACAACACCTCCAGCAAGTCAGTCCCGTCTAAAATAGTCTCCGGCGGCTGCCGGGCTGGGCCAGGAAACATCGGCCCCATCCTCCCTCTTGACCTCCCCCTCCTCGGCGGAATCCACCCACCCTCCCCAGCTTCTCCCATGTCCTACTCCTCTCTCCACCTCCTCCTCGTCTTCCTCGTCTTCCCCGCCTCGCTCCACTCCCAACCCACGGCCTCGCCGCTGCAATGTCCGCTCAACTTCACCGCGCTGCTTCCCTTCGTCGCGGCGACGCTCCCCGCCGACGACGCCTCCCGCTGCTCCTTCGCGCAGCAGTCCGTCCTCCTCCTCCTCTCCCTCCACCTCGCCGCCACCGGTTCCTTCCTCCTCCCCGGTAACGCCTCCTGCCTCCCTCCCCTCCGCGCTGCGCTCCCCTTCCCGCTCCCGCCCTCAGGGTGCGGCCTCTCCGGCCTCGACGCGCTCCTCTCCTCCCCCGGCTGCGCCAACGTCTCCACGCTCCGGGACTTCGACGCCGTCGTGCCCGTCTCCGCGCGCGGGGACATGAACGCTAGCTGCGACCGCGACCTCACCCCCGTCCCCGACTGCACCGCCTGCACCACGACGCTCAGCAAGGCCGCCGCGGCCTACCTCCTCCCGGGCTCCCCCGACGGCGGGAACAACGTCACCGGCTGCGTCCAGTACCCCTTCATCTACGCCGGCGCGGCGGCCAGCCCGCGCGGCCCCGCCGACCCGGCCGCCGCCTTCTGCCTCTACCTCCTCAAGGCGGGCTCGGGCCCCGGCGGCGGCTCCGGCGCGCCCGACTGGGTCTACGGCGTCGTGTTCGGCTGCCTCGGACTGGTGCTGGTGGTCGCCGCGGCTGCTGGTTTGTGGTTCTTGGTGCGGCGGAGGCGGAGGCGGGCCGCCGCAGCGGCGCTGGCGGCGGCCGCGGTGGACAGCAGGAGCAAGCGCTTGCAGGCGATGGAGTCCATCAGCGCCAGCACGACACTGGTCAAGTTCACCTACGACGAGATCAATGCGGCCACGGAGGGCTTCGCCAAGGAGAGCATCATCGGCCGCGGCGGGTTCGGGAATGTGTACAAGGGGGTGCTCCCGGACGGCGCGGAGGTGGCGGTGAAGCGCTTCAAGAACTGCTCGGCGGCCGGGGACGCCGCGTTCGCGCACGAGGTGGAGGTGGTAGCCAGCGTGCGCCACGTCAACCTGGTCACGCTCCGCGGGTACTGCATCGCCACCACGCAGAGGGAGGGGCACCTGCGGATGATTGTGTGCGACCTCATGCACAATGGCAGCCTCCACGACCACCTCTTCGGCTCTGGGGAGTGCCTGATGGCGTGGCCGGTGAGGCAGAGGATTGCTATCGGGATGGCGCGGGGGCTGGCCTACCTGCACCGTGGTGCGCAGCCGGCGATCATTCACAGGGACATCAAGGCGAGCAACATCTTGCTTGATGACGACTTTGAGGCCAAGGTGGCTGATTTCGGATTGGCCAAGTTTGCGCCAGAGGGAATGACACATGTGAGCACGCGGGTTGCCGGTACGCTTGGTTATGTCGCCCCGGAGTATGCACTCTATGGTCAATTAACTGAAAAGAGCGATGTCTATAGCTTCGGAGTTGTGCTTCTTGAGCTTGTAAGTGGGAAGAGAGTCTTCATCTCTCTTGGCGAGGGCCAGAGCTTCGTGCTCACTGATTGGGCCTGGTCATTGGTGCAGAGGGGAAAGACACTGGATGTGATCCAAGAAGGAATGGTTGAGCCTGGTCCTACTGAGGTAATGGAGAAGTATGTACTTGTCGCAGCTCTCTGCACACATCCGCAGCTGCACGCGAGGCCAACAATGGAACAAGTGGTGAAGATACTAGAGGCAGATTCAGTACCAGGGCCTTTAATTATCCCAGAGCGGCCACTCCCTGTTGTTGCAAACCTGGCTGAGATTGAGAGGTCAGCCAGCAGCAGTGTCTCAGGTCAGCTGTTTAGGCCCTCTGTGACGAGGACATCCTAATGACAACACTAACACCTAATCAATCTCCACTTATTTTGTGTTCTTGTGATTGTGCATGTAGGAAGCGTATTGTTTAGCGGGAGGTGAGGGAGGAAGGAGGACACCGAAATAATACGCGTGACCAGTGGAAGGCGAGGAAGGCCACAGGGGAATAAAAACCAAAGAGAGAAAGGAGCCACACATTCCAAGAAAGCCGTCCCATGTGGTTGTGTACACGGTGAAGACCGACAGAGCATGTGAGGAGAAGATGGGCCGCGTGCGTGCAAAAAAGACGAAGAAAAAACGGGGGAAAGTGGGAAGGAGTTTGTAGACCCAAAAAAGTCCAAGAATTTCAGGTCCAAGCATTTTCCAAAGCCCAATTCGGAACCACTCCAAGCCAATCCGAATTTATTTTCAAGGCGGAATTCGGTTCAGACCTGCCAACAGGGTCTATATTAAAATGCCCATAACTTTTACAAACATGTTCGATTTGGATGTTTTTGTGCTTGTTGGAATGTTTGCTTAGTTTCTAGTTCTGACTAAACATTGTTCTTGCCGATTCTTGAGAGAATTGCTAGAATTGATCGGTTGTGATTAATCAATTCATGTTCCAACTACGTGCCAGCTGTGTGGATTGATTTCTTTGAGTTATCTTCATTTGTCGTTCGTATTATCATAAGATCGGGCCACCCCGTATCACTATGGTGTACGGTCTTTTATTCGTGGAAATGAGGATGCTGCTCTGGAGTCTCCAAAAGAAACATGATATTGTGCTTAGCTGAGTAGTGAAAGGTTTATAGCTAGAATTTACTGTGTATCATATTTGTTTTTTGTTAGCTTATTTTGGTTTCATGACTACACATTGCAGGCAATTGTAGTAGTAGCAATTTGTATTTTTGCTCCCACAGGAAATGTAAGATTCTTGTGTGACAGTTGAATTCATTTAAACATATCTAGTGTTGTTTTCCTTTGCAATATATGTAGCTTCTAATTGGTGGAAACTGTTTTTTGTGATTTTGGATTTTAAAAAATGAGAAATTGGAAATTGAAAACATTTTTTGTGATAGATTAGATTTATAACTTGTTGAACTTGTGCTCTACAGTTTAAGGGTACCTGATTGTTCCATATAAGGACACATCATTCAGATAAAAGAACAAGATAATGTTTCATTAAGATGCCATAAGCTTCTACGATATTGTATTTTGTAGGTAAGTCCATAAGCATAAACTTCAAATGTTTTACACCCTGTGTCTGTTACATCGTCTGGACTCTGTAGCTGCTACATATGTGCTATCATAGTAGTCGAAATTTGGAATAGTCAATGACAAGTAGAATAGCCTCGACTATTATTCCGAACTGAAGTGATGTCTAGATTTTTTTTTTTTGCCCCTAAAAAAAGTGACGGCTAAATTTACTCAAACTGAATGACATATTAAGATCATTTTCTTGGAGGCCAGTAAATACTCCTGATAATTTGGGGTTGAAGATAGACTTATTGGTGGTAAATTGGTAATTTTGCGGGCTGAGAAAAAAAATAGTTCTATTTTATCTCTCAGAACATGAGTAAAGCATCCAAGATTACTAATCTGGATAGAGACCTGAAATTCAGAACAACTTGTCCCTTCAGTGATCATTTCTCTCCAATAAGGTAAAAATGATTTTTTCAGCACACTCGACTCACTCTCAACTGAGGGGTTTTTTCGTCTCATTGTGTTCACTCTCCAAAATTTTCTCTGTTCTAGTCTTGCATGCCAGTCTCTCTCTCTCTTATGTGGCAATTTCGTAAGCCGGTCACCAAATTCATGCACGTATATGCCAGGCACTAGTTCTGTAAGTTTCAAAGACTTGCTTCTGTTCTCTGTTTTTATCATTTTGTTTAGTTTCAGAACATCAGAAGGAAAATAAGTTGGTAATAAGAAAGGCAATCTTTCTCAGTTGTTTTGAGTAATGTCACCCACAAATTTTATTATTCGAACTAAGAACGAGCGTTCCTTGTTCAAGCTGATTTTAAATTACATCCAGTTGCTTGCCATTTCAATGTATTGGACTTCGGATTCCAGTAGGTAATATAGGGGCAGTTCTTTAACGGATTCTAAAAGCGGTTTTTGACTTTTGCTTTAGTACCTAATATTCAAATGGAGTATTTTCTCAAGACGGGGTCTACAAGTTAATTGTAGTATACATTAAAAGCCCAACATCCGTATCAACCAAAATCGCAAGCGAGTATCTCTCTCCGTAATCTCTGTCGCAAACAGCTAAAATTCAAAAATTTCAGCCAAAAGCCAAAAGCCGCAGCCATATCAAACAGACCCTATAGGACCGGTATAGCAGAAAGGGGGTGAATGGTGTCATTTAGAATTTCCCCCTATATTCTTAATCCTCTTTTTAAATAATTATAGAGTTACTTCGAATAGAATTCATAGCCAAAATCCTAAATCAATGTAACCAAGGAATCAAAATATGAAAGTCCACCAACCCTAGAGGTCTGACCTGTGAAACAAGCGGGTCTGACCTGTGAAACAAGCCGGTTTGACTTTTGTGAACAGTAAAATTAGGTAAGTGAACATGATTTTAGCACTGCTGTGAAACTTAAAGCCTATGTAATTTTTGATCCGATGATCCACATATCGGGAGACTTTGCACACTCCTTGCTCAAGGTTTTATGAACCTATTCCACCCATGGATCACAGAAATTCATTTCAAAGTTCAGACCTTTTTCAGATTGAAGTAAGATTGCACTAAAATCGTGCAAAATATGAAGACGGTGAATATGACTTGCTCGTGGGTAGAGAATAGCCAAGATGGATCTAGATGTATTTTCACATATCACAGCAAGCAAGAACACCTAAGAAATCAAACCAAAAACCCTCGAATTACAAAATCACTCGTTGAGGCTAAAATCAAACAAAATCGGGTTTCTTCATGAACTTGCTATCAAAATGTCTAGATGAGTGGAAATTGATTTTTAGAGGTTATCTCCATCTCTTTTACGTCCTTATCACAATAAGATCAATAAAAGGGAAGAGAAGAGAAAAAAACTAATCAATATAAGAGAGATTCATGGAGACGAATAAAGATTAATGTATTGCAACTTAAGAAGAAAAATTTTATAGCCATTTCACAATGGAGGACAAAGAGCACACTACAACACTCTTCTCTCAAGCCCTAACCGTAACACATGAACACTTGGTCTTAAGAGAGGACGGTTATATGATTTACTACAAGTCTCTACACCAACGCATTAAATAGATGGGCTAGCCAGCCACATCGCACAATAGAAAAACTTGATAACCCTATACACATAGATTTTAACTCACACATCACACTTATGCGTGCTTTTCAAAGCGCATAAATCCGAATCTGCTAAGTTCTTAGTCTTGATCCATCTTGGTCTTCTCAACTTCTTCTTAACATAAACTGCTCTCCTAAGCGCCGCTCAAGCATCGTGGTTTTGCTTTAAGGTAGATTCTGGTATTTTAGTCAAACTACCAAGATACCATTTCTTAATCCGGTCATCTCCTTCTATTGCAAGCAGCTTCTTCCGTTCTGATTCCACTAGACGACGTCTAAGTTGGACTGACCAAGCCATATGATGCAATCCCGCCGTTCGAACTTTCCTTCAATATTTTTCGCATTTTCATGCCATGCTTGAGCTCACCATTTTACCTAGCATTCTTGATCGTTCTGGGTCTCGACTCCACCATGAGTGTACCCTGATCTTCGCCGTTGACCATGGTTGACTGTAAGCGACCCTGCTCATCCAAAGACAAAGAAATCTTTTTCAGGCATAAGTTCTTTACAACTTAACCCATGTTAGCAGTAATATATCTCATACAACATATATCCACTGACCTTGATCACTAAAATTCATTCCGCAACTCAAAACCACAAAACTCAAAATCTGACTGAAAACCTACTGAACAGCCCCCGTCTGATCTATGGCCTCAGCGGTCAGACCGCTGCCATAAACCGGTCAAACTAGAATTTTCTGTTGGTTCAACCGCTGCCGGTTCTGCTAATCAATTCTTCAAAGAACACCTCATTAACGCGTGCATGTATGGCCGAACAAAGGACAGTCACAATTGACCTCACAATTCTATAGCAGTACAACCCTCATCAATTTAACTCAAAATCATACGTAATAGCAGGTTCATGTATGATTTGATCAATGTGCTAAAATACTGATTTAATAAACAGTAGTTAAGTATATTTTTTTAACTTGCTACTAATACATACATAACAAAACTAACATTTAATTATAATAATTCATCACAACAAACTTCAAGACCATTTCATATGGTCTTTCAATAGCTCGTGAAGCTGGCAGAGCTCTACTATGCGAGAAATTTTATCGTATCACCGTTACACAGATCCATTTATACAACAAACCAATTAAAAGGAGGCACGTGTAAAGTGAGGGAGGCCAGCATGCTGCAGGAGATCTCTGCTGCAGGACCCTTCCCGCCACTACTGCTCTTACTTTTTGCCTCTTCTCATCCCAGATACTTTCTTCCCGCCACTGCTGCTCTTACAGTTCCCTCTGTCATCCTGCAGCCGGCCTCTTCTCATCCCAGATACTTTCTTCCCGCTACTTCATCCAAGAGACCAAGAACCGCCACTTCATCCAGCAGCCGGCAAACCAACCAGCTCCTCTTCATCGTTGCCATCCAGCAGCCCGCCAATCCTCTTCATCCTTGCCGAGAAGGCTGCTGGATCTTCTGATCTTCCCGCCACTGTTGCTGATCAACCAGCTAGCCAACTTCTGATCTTCCCGCCACTGCTGCTGATCAACCAGCCAGCTCCTCTTCATCCAACAAGGCTTCATTAGCAGGTGCATCCATTTTCTACTCGTGGGGGAACATGGATGAAACAGGAGATGAGTCAGGAGATAGAGCATGGAGCACAGAAGGGATCAAAAACACTGGATTCAAGTAAAAGTCATCTCTTTTTTTCTTGTTCTTACATTTTCGTGAATGAACAAAACATGCTAATCTAATCTATTAATTTAGGCCTATGGAAACATTCGAATTTCATCAATCAGATGATCATCATGCAAGCGAGGGATCATTTCCATCTATTTTGGATTGGAACTTAAGATTGGAACAAAAGTAGCATCCGAAGAAGAGGCCTATGAGCTATACAACCGATATGCTATTAATATGGGTTTTAGTATTAGAAAAGGGAATAAATGAGTTGTGAATGGAGTTATACGACAACGAGAATTTCTTTGTTCAAAAGGAGAGAAGAATTCTAACAAGGATGCTCCTGCACAACGGAATTATTTGTCAACAAGAACCATTGCATGGCCAGAGTTCGGTTTACAATTGTAGATAACATTTGGGAGATTACTCATATCAATGACATGCATAATCATGAGTTTGCAACACAGGAAGAAAAACACAATTTGAGATCTGGGAGGAAAGTGTTGGACTCTCATGCTGCTATCATGACATCCATGTACTGTGTTGGCATAAAACCAAATCAGTCATTCAAGTACTTGGCAAGACAAGTTGGAGGTGTGAATAATGTTGGCTTCACAAAGAGGGATTGCTACAATTTCTTACAAACAATTAAGGAAAATATGATTGGAGCAGGGGATGGACAAAGTGTTTATGAACACTTAAAGCAGAAACAGATGGAGGATCCATTATTTTTCTATTTAGTCCAAGTGAACCAACATGGTCAGATGACCAATTTCTTTTGGAGGGATGGAAGATCTAAGGTGGACTATGGTTTCTTTGGAGATGTAATGGTGTTCGATACAACTTACAGAACAAATAAGTATAACTTGATTTGTGCACCCTTTGTTGGAATTAATCACCATTGGAAGAATATACTATTTGGGTGTGCTTTTCTATCAGATGAAACAACTGAATCCTTCATTTGGCTATTCCAAACATTTCTTGATGATATGGGAGGTCGTCAACCAAAGTGTATTTTTACAGATCAAGATCAAGCAATGGCTAATGCAATTCAGATTGTGCTCCCAGATTCATGTCATCGACTATGCTTATGGCATCTCACTGTAAATGCCAAGAAGCATCTTGCTGGACTATATGAAAATCCCTCATTCAAGGCCATGTTTCACAAATGCCTTTCAGGGTGCTATAGTATTGATGAATTCCAATCAACTTGGGAAGACATGATTACAATATACAACCTAGAGAGTAACAAGTGGCTCACAAGATTGTATGATGCTCACGAAAGATAGTCAACGGCATTTAGTGTCGATATTTTCTCAGCAAGGATGAAGTCCACCCAAAGAAGTGAAAGCACAAACAATGTATTCCATCAAATTTTGGGCTTATGCTTACCTCTTGTAGAAGTGATTAAACACTATGAAGAGAAAGCTAAAGACATGCGCCAAGTAGAGCAAGACGATGATTTTCATTGCAAAAATGGTAGCCTTGCAGATTTTGTGGCCAAGGGAGGAATTTTGGGGCATGCTGCTAATGTATACATGGTAAAATTATTTATGATGTTTAAGGATGAGTTATTTAAAAGTTTGGGTCTGAATTGTCTGGAAACTGAGAATGATGGCCAAGTTATACACGCTAAATAAAGATGGCAAGAGGTACTTCTCAGTTAAACTTGACCGCCTTGATCTAAAAATATGCTGCAACTGCAAGCTATTTGAAATTTTGGGTTTGCTGTGTTGCCATTGTTTGAGGGTACTTCTCATGAACAATATACATAGCATACCAGATTTGTATATTTTACCGAGATGGACTAAATATGCTAAAGAAAGAGCTATTTTTTCCTCTCTCGAACCATCAAATGACCAAACTTCTACTCGCGCATTGCGTGCAAGTGAACTGAATCACATAGGACATACTATTTTCAACAAGGCTTCATTAACACCCAGAGGGACTCAGATTGTGAAAGATAAATTAAAGGAGGCACTAATCTTGGTGGAGAATGAACTAGAGTGCAATCTTGGTAGCAGCACAACTAACTACTCAAATGAAGGGGTTGAGGTGTACGATCCACCACATATCAGGTTGAAAGGGTTAACTAATGCTAGAATCAGGTGTTAGTTTGAAAACAAGAAGAAAAGAAAAAATGCTTCACAAGTCACACATGTTTCATCAATGAAAGAAAATATGCAGCCTATCACTTCTCAAATTGGTGTTAAAAAGAAGCAAAACGTTGCTGCTAGAGGTAAAAAACAAAGATTTAATGAAGCTACACAACCATCTCAAAACAGTAAGTGAAATTTGAAGTTGTTCTTCTATGTTCTAGACTGCATTGCCTTTATTCCCATTGTGATGTCTTATTGCTTCATTCTGCAGGTATTGCTAGTTGAATAGAAAGAGAGATAGCGTGTCAAGGACAACACTTTTGTTGGTTTGAGGATAAGATATGTCAAGTTCTTTTGTGGTTTCAGGACAATACTCATTGAATGAAGCTACTGTCTTTCGGTTCCAAATCAATTTAGCAATATCAATCTAAGCTACTATCTTTCGGTTGGAAACAAATTTAGCAATATCAATTAATTTTGGAATGCCTAATACAGAAGGCCTAATACAGAATAAGGTCCTACAATCATATATTATTAGGGAAATTAATTGCCTGATTAGAACATGAATATACCACGATTCAATTGGAACAGAGATGGAGTTGAGTTGACCTATAGATGTCGGAGTAGCTGAATATACCCGGCGGCGGTCAGATCCATCCAGGCGTCGACGTCGACGAGGAACTTCTGGCCAAGCTTCTTCTCCTCCTGCTTGACCCCATGGAAGCCGTGGAACTGCAGCCCCCGCAGGATGAGCTTGTCGCCCTTGCACATCATCGGCTCCTCCTCTCCCAGGTAGTCGGCCTGGGGCGGAAGAGATCAAGGCGGAGCGGCGAGGTGGAGTTTGAGGGGCAGCGCGGGGCGGAGTTTGAGGGGTAGCAATGGCAGCGGCGGCGACTAGTTGGAGGCGAGGAGGAACAGGAAGAAGAAAGAAGAAATGCAGAGCAGAGGCAGAGATCGAGGCGGAGCGACATGGGGCGGAAGAGAGATCGAGGCGGAGCGGCGGAAGAGATCGAGGCGGGCGGGACGGAGCAGATCCGGCCGGGCGAAGAGATCGGAGCGGGCGGGCGGGCAAAGCAGATCGGGCCGGGCGAAGAGATCGAGGCGGGGTGGGGCGGGGTGGGCAGGCGGAGCATATCGGAGCGGGCGGAGTGGCGGAAGACACCGGTGCGATCGGGCGCAGCGAGGTGGAGCTTGAGGGGCAGAGGCAAGGCGGAGATCGAGAGGATGAACAAGCAGAGGCGAGAGCATGAACCTGGCCACGCGGGCGGAAGGGTCCAGATGCCTCGAGGCTGCCTCCCTCACTTTACACGTGCCTCCCTTTAATTGGTTTGTTGTATAAATGGATCGGTGTAACGGTGACACGATAAAATTTCTCCTACTATGCCAACAGCCATGGCATGGGCATCAAGGGCCCCTCCAAAGCCTCCCGACACACCAAGGATAAGGTCTACACCCACCGTACCCTTCTTGCTGGCCACTGCCACACTCAGTGGTGGATCCAAACCCAGGGTTGCCTGGGCTTCAGCCCTAGGTCTAAGATCAAAAGTCCACTATAAAATTTTAAAAAATACTTTATATGTAGTGAATGTCACACATGATGTATTGTCTAGCTCGGAGCGTTGCTCCAAGTGGCGGCCACACTTGTCACTTGACGCCCACCCAAAAGGGGAAGATACTTATCTTGCTTTGCCTTCCGTTTGTGTCGCTTACAGGCAAAATGGGTTCTCTTTCAACCAGCGAGTGAGTTCATGCCCATAATAGAACATGTACCACTGATAATTCTAATAGTGGCTTTCTTCCTCTTCTTCTTCTGTGTGTTTACTTCCTTCTTCTTCTTCTTCTTCTTCTTCTACTTCTACTTCTTCTTCTTCTTCTTCTTCTGTGTGTTTACTTCCTTCCTCTGCGATGCTAGTTAGCTCAATTTGCCCCAAGCTTTCGATCTGATGGAAATTTGTTTGTGATGTTGCCCGTTGGTGTGTTGTTAGGTGAACGAATCTTTGATAGAAAAGACCAAGTGCATACCTGGAGCCAAGGTGGAGAACAAGTTTTGTGTCGTCCACTTCAGATGTGTAGATGAAAAGGTGTGGCAAATGCTCCATTCCTTTTTCTCTGCTCCCAATGTTCAATTTGTTAGTGTGTGAGTGTGAGCCCCCATCTACCTTTGTCATTACTCAACAGTAAAAAGGAAATGAACAATAATTATCCTCTTTTCATTTAATCATGCAACCGTGGGTAACTAACGCACCATTGATGATTGATCTGTGCAGAGCTGTTGCACGATGGCAGACATTGGAATTTTCTTAAATAATTATTTTCTAATTGTGAATTATACTAATATACCTGCGTTTTCTTTTTTGTTTACAGTTTTGACCTTATGTTGCTCCACGGTTGGACGACAAGACCCAAAGTCACCCAACGGTAAGGCGACATGCCCCTAGTCACCCAACGGTTGGATGACCAGGAGGTCTATCCACTCAAGCACACGGCCAGCGCTTGGCACTATGCTCATACGCATTTCAGCCGAGAGAGAGGATGGGATAAGGGGAGAAGAGAAAAGAGAGGAGAGGAGAAAAAGAGGAGGAAAACAAAGAGGAGAAGAAGACAGGAGAGGAGGGAAGAGAGAGGAAGATGAGGGAAGAGGAGGAAAAGGGGAGGAGAGGAGAGGGAGGGGAAGCGGGGAGAAGAGATCTGTGTATTGTATATTTATTTTTCAAATATAGTAGGATAGCAACTGAAATCATTAAATTGTAGTTTAGAAAGTAATGCTAATTTAGTTGTTAATAATTATATTATCGTTTAGATTGCTCTGTTGTACATTTGAGGGCCCAGTTAATTTTATTAGTTGCTTATAAATTGTAGAATCCCAGTAATAAGTATTATTAATTTTCAGAATGATTAACAGCCATCGAAAGATTTAAAACTGTCCGTGACGATTAGAATAGCACGCGCAGATTTAAAATAGCACGCAATGATTTAAGATTACGCGTAGCGATTAAAATTGTATGCGACGATTTAAATAGCATTTGAGTTGTAAAAATCCGCAAATGACGATAATAAAATTCAAACGTCCCATAGGGACACCTTAGTATAATTAATTTAATTATTACTTAAGATTTACTTTCTGTTATATCTATAAGTAAATCGCCACGCGTGTATTAATTATGGGAAAAGAATAGGTACAAAGAGGGAAAATTTTATCTAGAGAGATAGATAAATATGTATACACCAATGAGAAATTAGATAGACATAATAGCGTACGTAAAATCCGCTAGGAATGGTTTGAACAATTCCCGAAGCTACTCTATTAATAATTAAACTAGTAATTATGTTGTAATTACTAATTTCAAAATGATTTACAGATATGGCTCGTGACCTTGGTGGTTCAGACCGGCCTTTCAACCTGTTGGACCGGCACGTCGACGCATAGCACCACGCGAGTTGTTGTGTCCCGCATCCTGAGGGCGGGGATGAGGAGACCTAGTTAGGGGTGGTCCGTACGGGGATACCCCAACTGGCTTGGAGACTAGACCCACGCTGGAGAGATAGGTTTGTGGACAAACTATGGTACATTTTTTTACGATATTTGCACTATGTACTTACTTCTTTATGCTTTGTAGGCTGAGCGATGCCGGCCTTCTACCCCTCATGTGGATGGTCGAGGCCACCGACGAGGATGGTGATGGGGCGATAGGGTCCCAATTTTCAGATAGGATGATAATTTCGATTTTGGCGGAGGTGACTCTTGCGATCCAACTACAACCGTACGACGTCGCTTGCGCCTTAGCAATCGCTGAACCAACCCTAAGTTATTATCAACCGTGCCAAGAACACGGTTGACCTGACCACGAAAGTCTAATCCTGCATGCAATCGAAGAACACGCAAGAACAAGATAACAAGCAATCTGAAATTGCAAATATTTATATTGAGTTCAAAAGGTGGGATTCCGAAGGTCGTTCGACACAACTGAAGAACAGAAGTTTGCACAAGGGCTAAACCAAAACTCAACGATTGCAGCCGGCTCGGATATAATTTAAATATGATGTTTGTTCTTTTAGAAAGTAGACTTTATAAGGTTTTCATGAAGTCCAAGAACGTCCCAAACGGAGTCCGTATGAGAAAGTTATGTCCATTTGAACTTGACAACATCGCAGCAGTCCAAATCCGATTCCAGTACGAGCCCAACACGGACTCTTTTGATGATTGCGGTGCGTACAGAAGGAATTTAGAGGTTATACTAGATCCATTGGAAAGAAGATGAGAAAATCTTTCCAACAAGTACTCGTGGACCTCAAAAGGACTTCGTATGTGAAAGTTATGCACATTTGAATCCGAATTGATCTGGAGGCCGAATTGGATTCCAAAACATGTCCAACTTGATCTCTTGCTTGAATTGATGTAAAAGTGATGTGGTGATGTAAAAATATATATTTTTATCATTAGGTAGCATCATATTCTTATTTAAACTATGTTGAAGCTGAAGAAATGAATTCACCTTTAGTTCAATCTTGATATTGGGCGATATGGTCGTATGTGTTTGTGGCATGGTCACATCATCTTCCACTTCTTGACAAAAAACCGTCCTCGGTTTTAACATATGTGTAGCCTCACGTGTTGTATGATCTTGATCATAAATCTTGGTACATGATAATAAACGCAACAAAATCTCATTATGTAATATCATAAGTTCTTTATCAAACAAAGTAAAACCTGTTTGAAACGAACTCACCTGATAATTTAAGGGATGCGTAGAAATTCTTGTAATTGGAACAACAAGCACAAGGTATATGCATGGTATATATATATTCCACAGAGTACATGTTCTCATCATCATTCCCTTTTTGAAAACAATGCCGTCCTCAGCTTTTGATAAGCTGAAAATAGGATAACAAAAAAGCCAAGGTATATGCACGGTATATGTATATGTCATCCGTTTTAGTAGTTCTCCGTTATTGCACAATTAATGTTATTAAATAGCAGCGATCATAAAAGCTCATTGTATTATTAACCCAAGAGTAATCATATATGTTTATGAGCAAATCAAAATTTCTCACACAACAATTATTGCAACTAGTTTTGCAAATATAAGTGAAGCATTTATGCAATTCAAGTCTCTGAAGTTGTAAACTTGCAGTGGTGGCACATATGGGCGAAGCTACAACTTTTAGAATCAAACAACATTTATCTATATAATCAGATTTTAATTGAGCAACAACAAATTCATCTAGTAAGGTTGAAAAGATTTGCAAGTTCTTACATACATCAATTTCATTATTCAGATTGTCAATGTTAGATGGTTCAACAAAAGAAAAACGCATAGGCATTGAATGATCACTAAATTTTATTTTTCTTTCATAATGAACAAGATTGAGCATACAAGCGTTGTTCAAAACAACAAGTTTCAATTCATCCATGTGATGATAAGTTATACATATTCGATATACAAGAAATTGATTTTCTACACCATATTCTCCAATTAAATTAAACTTATATCCAGGGGTGTAGGCACTAAACAAGAATTTCGAACATGCAAGTTCAGAAACTTTCTCCATAGCATGTGACAATTTCATAGGTAGATCCAACATGATGTAACACAACGAATTAGTAGGAGAAATTCTAGTCAAAACTTCTTTATTTCTAACCAAAGCCACATGGTCATTGTATGCAATTAATTCATCACATGAACCACTCAAAATAGCAGGTAATTCAATTATTTTTTGACAAGGTGCACTCAACTCATTCTCAACACTCAAATCAATGCAGTGTGAATTCTCTACTTGAAATATGGGCATGTCAGAATTGTTTTCCACTAAGTTTTACTCTAAAATAGCATGAACATTGCATAATTTTAGTTCGTCACAAGCATACTCACCGTGAGTGATGATAGCACTATGATCTTTACCTTTTTGGCTCCCCTCAGATGATGTAAGTGCATTCATCTCCTCATATTCGTTCTCAATCAATGGAGTCGATGGTTCAATTAACTCATGCTCTTCTTCGACATGGTTTTCAACTACCTGCAAGTTGTTAGTCACAGAAAAAGGCACAAACACGGGTTTGTTCTCATGTTTCTTATCATTAAGCACTCTCAATTTCTCCTCAATCTGACTTTCAACCTTACAAACAAGTATAAACAAATAAGGAAGAGAATTATATTCTTCGTGAATAACAAGATCCTGAATTTCTTTATTAAGCCCACGTAAGAATCTATTCTCTGTAGTTTCAGCATGTTCCTCTACGCCACAACGCAACAAACGAGTTTTTAATTCATGATAATATTCTCTTATAGTTCTACTTCGTTGTTTTAAACGTTGCAATCTAGCTAGCAAATAATCAGCATGATATTTAGGAACAAATTGATCTCTCAAAAGTTTCTTTAATGCATTCCAAGTTTGAGGCACTTGACCATGTCTACCAAAATACTTCCACCAAAGTATTGCATAATCAATAAAAGCACTAGTGGCAGCTATAATCTTTTGCCTATCAGACCAATCATAACGTTCAAATTCTTTATCTAGTGGTATCTCCCAGTCAATATAGGCATCAGGATCAAATTTACCAGCAAAGGATGGCAAAGCGATTTTAGTTTTACCGGACATACTATCACGATCGTATACCTCCCATGGTGAAGAAACTTGTCTCAAGTATGCATCTTCCTCGCGAATGTTTTCGAGCTCCCGATCAATGGTCCGAAGAAGATGTGGGTCTATCTCGTAATCATCCCGTGAACCTGCTATGGTTAGTAGAAAACAAGGAAACAAATCACAAGTATATGTTCCTATCAACTACTAGGATATGGAGGCTCAAATCAACTAACGCATCTCTCAAGCTCTTACCAAATTCTTACATGTTCTTACCAAAGCAAACAGGTGGTACAAACGGTGGCTGGTTCGTGATAAACCTAACTTAGGTGATTGGTATAGCGATTGCCAGTACAACGAGACCTGTTCGGTTAGTTGAGAAGTGGAGCTTGGATAGGTTATGTATTTTGTTGCAAAGGAAAACAATCAATTAATTTCAGAAATTGCATATAATTGAATTATAGTTCGTATCTAGCACTTAGCCTATGTTGCTGATCAAACAAGGATGGATGAATACTAAATAAGTTTATAACAAAGTATAGGAGTGATATACATAAGATAATTCAATAGAATGTTATTTGGAATTGAAGAACACAAGGATTGACCCAAAATTGAAAATTGATGATTTCTATCCACTGGACAGCACGTCGGTATTTTGGCCGTAACTTTCTGTCAATTGCCTCTTTTTCAATGATTCTTTTTTTATTTGTTTTCTGACGGCCTTTTCTACAACTTTTGTTTTGGTACCAAGTTTTGGAAACTGATTGAAAAATTCGCACAAAAATCACAACTGCAGACTATTGCAGATTCAAACTGGAATTTTAGGTCAACTTGCACCGCAGATATCCTTTTACTGCCATACTGGATTGAAGCGAAAGTTTATAGCCAGATAGATAATGAAGTTATGAATCTAATGGAGGTAGTCTCACTCAAAAAGAATCATGGAATCAAAAGTTATGACTTTTTTTGTGGCGGTTGCAGAGAAAGGAAAATTCAGCTGAATTGGAATTAGGGTTTGGAGTGGGGAAAATTTTTTTTATTTGGATTTTTATGGAATCAAGGATATGACCAGCAACTGGACAAAGCTAAAATAGACATAAATTCAATTTGGCAAACCAAAACTCACAGATTGAAAGGCATAACGTGGTTTGGACAGTGGAAATTAAATCTTTTTGTGGGGCAATTTTTCTGGATTATAGGAAATAAAAACTAATCTACTAACTAGGGATACAAGAAATTCCGACCGGTCAACTGAAGCTCTGATACCACCTGATGGGTCGATGGGGTCCCGATCTTCTGATAGGATGATAACTTCGATTTTGGTGGAGATGACTCTTGCGATCCAACTACAACCGTACGGCGTCACTTGCGCCTTAGCAATCGCTGAACCAACCCCAAGTTGTTATCAACCGTGCCAAGAACGCGGTTGACCTGACCACGGAGGCCTAATCCTGCATGCAATCGAAGAACACGCAAGAACAAGATAACAAGCAATTTGAAATTGCAAATATTTATATTGAGTTCAAAAAGTGGGATTCCGAAGGCTATCTTGACAGGTGGTCGTCCGACACAACTGAAGAACAGAAGTTTGCACAAGAGCTAAACCAAAACTCAACGAAATCTCCATCCTAGCATGGGAGGCAATGGCTCTTATATAGGGTTACAAGGCCCATGGACCCAAGTGGAGGTGGCGCAGCACCCTTTCAACTCGGACTCAAAATTAGCGTGGACACTTTTGACGATTGCGGTCGGCTCGGATATAATTTAAATATGGAGTTAGTTCCTTTAGAAAGTAGACTTTATAAACTTTCCATGAAGTCCAAGAACATCCCAAACGGAGTCCGTATGAAAAAGTTATGTCCGTTTGAACTTGACAACATCGCAGCAGTCTGAATCCAATTCCAGTACGTGCCCAACGTGGACTCTTTTGATGATTACGGCCGGCTCGGATAGAATTTAAATATGGTGTTGGTTCCTTTAGAAAGTAGACTTTATAAGCTTTCCATGAAGTCCAAGAATGTCCCAAACGGAGTCCGTTTGAACTTGACAACATCGCAGCAGTCCGAATCCGATTCCAGTACGAGCCCAACGTGGACTCTTTTGATGATTGCGGTGCGTACAGAAGAAATTTGGAGGTGATACTAGATCCATTGGAAAGAGGACGAGAAAATATTTCCAACAAGTACCCGTGGACCTCAAATGGACTTCGTATGTAAAAGTTATGCACATTTGAAGTTGGGCCTGTCACGCTGAACCCGAATTGCTCTGGAGGCCGAATTGAATTCCAAAACATGTCCAACTTGATCTCTCGCTTGAATTGGTGTAAAAGGGATGTGGTGATGTAAAAATATATATTTTTATCATTAGGTAGCATCATATTCTCATTTAAACTATGTTGAAGCTGAAGAAACGAATTCACCATTAGTTCAATCTTGATATTGGGCGGTTTGGTCATATGTGTTTGTGGCGTGGTCACATCAGATGGTGCGCCAGTCAAGGAGGCTGGGGAGGTCAAGGCCAGCTCAGAGCGGTCACGATGGTTCCTATTCGACCGGTCATTGCTGACAGCTCTGCTGGACTGGTGGCGGCCCAAGATGCACACCTTCTACCTCCCATTCGGGGAGATGGCCCCCACTCTGCAGGATGTTGTGATGTTGCTCAGCCTACCTATCGTGGGAGAGACTATCTTCCTGACGGATGTGCTTACCAACTGGCACGACGACTTGCTAGGCAGGTTTGACAGGGTTCTTCCAGCCGAGGCCAAGGCAGCGTAATACGTCTTCGCAGCACGATAGAAGCATGCCCCATGCGGTGGCTTTCACAGTTCTATTTTTCCTACTTAGCAATGCACTCTCCTTAACATATGATGGGCTTACTTTTTTTTTGTTTGTGTACAGGTCAAGCGGATGGACCCAGATGCCAACAAGTACCAGGTGTCGCGACACCTCGAGGCTTACTTGCTGTGGCTGTTCGGTTGGGTATTGTTTACCAGTAGCGACTGTAACTCCGTCGATGCCCGCCTTGTGCGCTATGTGAGGGCCATCACCGACGGGGTGAAGGTGAACTATAACTAGGGATCAGTCGTACTTGCCGCGACGTACCGCGGCATGTGTGACGCTTGCCACAGAATGAGAACGACCCCTGTCTTCACAGGCTGCCCCCTCTTGCTGCAGCCATGGTCATTCGAGCACTTCCTCCTCGGACGGCTGATGCTGCTCAACAACGGTTCGTACGCGTAGACATGTTTGGTGTCATAGGGTCCCTTTGGTGTCATAGACGGGTACGTACTCTCCTGAATCTTTATTATACGTATAGTACGGGTCATCCTTTGTAACCACTATTCTGGCTCGCAGGCATAGTTTGCACACTTCTAGGTCACTCGTGTGTACAACAACTACGTCGAGAACCTCGACCGCCTCACCGTTGATGACGTGTGCTGGGAGCTGTACTCTGTTCAGGAGATGGTGGACCGCACCCCTGTTGGGATCTCGTCGTTGTGCTTGCATGACCGGGTGTATTGGCTCACGCGGAAGAAGCTCGTCTTCGGCGTGTTATCGAGCACTACACGGTTCACAGGGTGATGTGCCATTTCGGCCTTTGTCAGTTTGTTCCTATCCCCGTTGGGCGTCAGGTGCTTGACTTGGCCCACGCATGAGTTACACACAATATATGTCTCTATATTTTTTTCTCAGTTTTGTTATGATGTCTTCTAATTACAGTTGTACGTTTCACAGGCATAATAGGAGGGGTGGTAGCAGAATAAGATAGGCCATGAAGATGGCGCCATGGGTGGCGGAGTGGGTAGAGGCACTTGAGAACTTCGTGCAAGAGGATACCGCATATGACCCCAACACGTACGATGAGTACCTACACGGGTACGCTCTGTAGACACGCACTAGGTTGGTGCATGTCGTTGACTCTCCCCTACTCACATATCAGCACCGACTGACACGTACCTTGTGCACTTAGCGCGAAACTTCGCCCTCACGGTATGTACTCTCATGTCTGAATGTTTCAGGGTACAGTTACCACAATTACTATTTTGATGCTTTAATGTACTTCTTGCAGACAGACATCACCGTCGAGATCATGGGGGACATCGGGTCGATCGTGGATAGGGTCGCCCACAGTTCTGAGGTGATGCGCGATGAACTACTGCACCTTGTCCATCGGGTCTACAAGAGGGCAAGGCGTGCCCTTTCCCTCTCGTCGTGCAGGATGCTCCCGGAGGTGGCCACATCGACGTGCACATTGAGGATGCCACATCCTACAGCTCAAGTAGGAGGCTCCAGAGGGCCACGTGCCTATCCCTGGGCACCGCCACGGCTGGGCCAGGCCAAAGGGTCAGCGTGGGCATGTTCATGCACATCGTCGTCATCGTCCGTGGACCCCTACCTGGCATCGACAGGGCAGCGCACGTTGTTCGACCAGGGCCAGTACGGTGAGTACGATAATTGGATGCATGCTATTGCCCACGTGGAAGATATGTTTTGTCTCTTAAGGTTTTTTCGTGTCGATATATTGTACGAATAAATAATATCTATCCTGTAGGTACAACACACCAGCCAGGAGTTTGGCTATCCCCCACGAGGACGTGAGCGACTTCCTCACGGACAACCCAGCGGAGGTCCTTTTCGGGTCGCAGCTCAGCAATGCACCAATTCCCATGCTGCTACAGGTGCAGTCCACCCTGAGGTGTTGGGAGCAAGGGTCAGCCGGGCTCCTGACCACCTCACCCTGTCGGGCGCCGATACCCCGCGCTAAGGAAGCCCAAGCGGGGCCGTATGGGCGGGCACCGACCTGGGGTGGGACGTGGCGACGACTAAGGAGGTGCTACAGATGGTGTAGCTAGTGGCAAGTAATGGGTCGTCCTCCTGCTCTGTGTTTTTTTCGTTGTGTACATATTTTTCTTTGTCTTCCTCTATGTACAACTTCTCTATTACATCGCAATATCACTTACATTTATACTTACTAATCGTTGCTACCTCAATCGTCCTCGTAAAATTCTTCAGAAAATTTATCACACTACAACAACATACGATGATAACAAAATATTATTGCGAGTCTAACAGATTTTGTACCATTCACAGTCTACAAAATTCACAAATAGATCAACCGACATTGTCTTCTCTTTTATGTCAAAAAAGAAACAATTTACATTTGCTAAATGTATTACCTACAACAATTACCATTTGCCTCCATAATTATTTTTATCGGATTAATAAAATAATTATATTATTTTTTTAAATCGTCCAACGGTTGGGCGATATGGGAAAGTCGTCCAACGGTTAGGCGACTAGCTCAAGTCGTCCAACCGTGGAGCAACATATAGTCAAAACTGTAAAAGAAAACGAGTGTATTAGTATAATTTAGAATTAAAAATTGATTATTTAAAATAACACTCCAGACATTGTGAAAGCAGGGCTCAAGGACTACCCCAAGCTGAAGTTCACACAGGGGAGGAAGGTGCGCTATCTAGCTGTTGCAGTCACATATGTACCCATCAATCTTTGCTTTCTTGGTACTGCTACGCAGATGTCGTCTTTGCCATCACACGATCACTACGGCATTATCCCCGATCATTGGATTCCCTTTTGGACTCACTCGGTAGCGCCGCTTCCCCTCGGGTTTCGCCGACTGCAGCAACGTGCTGCCGGTGTACATCGGCGACGACCGCACTGACGAGGACACCTTCCAGGTGCTGCGCAAGAGAGGGCAGGGCATCGGCGTCCGAGGAGACCAACGCGTCCTACTCGCTGCAGGAGCCTGCCGAGGCCAAGTATTTGGGAAGCAATGAAGTGAATCATGAAATACCTCCGTGGAAGTTTGAAGCTGAAGCTTTGCTTTTGTACTGGAAAGCCCGTGTTAGTGATGGACATAAACTAAGAACTAAAGCCTTAATCCTAGCCCAAGGTCATGAACACCTAAAGAAATTATTAAAGCGGAAGCATCAAACACATACCCGAGCCTCGTAGATGCCATGAAGTTGGAAGTACAGGTACTGCAGTGGAGGTTTGGCCGGCCGGAGGTAGTGAGGGCGTCGGAGCCGTGGACGAGGACGGAGGTGGCACGGCCTTCGTTCACCTGAGTGCACCGTGAGAGATCGGACGTGTTTAGGATTTTCGGGACCTTGAGTAACCGTCATAATAACCCTGCCGAAAACCCCCGTTTTTATATGTGCACACGGTGACCGGGACCGAGAACCAATAGTTGGTAGCACCCCCGATCAGGGTGCGTGAGTGGAGGAGGTCCTCCCTGAAATCTCGGGAGGCAGTTAGCCTGCCCGATCAACCCAACATTCTCCCCTTTGATCGTAAGGCTAACATCATAAGCACATCCTTTGATAAAACAGCACACCAAGGTAATGTGTTGCATAGTCAATAAAGTACCATACAACCTCAGTACCTATAGCGTACTAATTTTATCTTAGAATGGATATTCATTATTCTTAATGGGAGTTGGTTTGTTTTAAGGTCCTTTTATCCAGAATCAGAGGCTTTCCAGTAAACCCATGCCGGCAACATGATCACGAAAAATACTGGGTGGTAAGCCTTTAGTAAGCGGATCCGCAAGCATTAACTTAGTACTAATATGCTTGATACTTATGGTTTGATCCTGGATTATATCTTTCACAACATGATACTTAATGTCAATGTGTTTGGCAAGACCACTTGACTTGTTGTTATTTGCATAAAAGATCGGGTTCATTATCGCAGATAAGGTGAGTGGTTTAGAGATGCCGTCTCACCACTCTAAGTCCCGGGATAAAATTCTTAAGCCATACAGCCTGCTCGGTAGCCTCATAACATGCCACAAAACTCAGTTTGCATCGTTGAAGATGCCGTAAGGGTTTATTTGGAGCTTTTCCACGAGATAGCTCCTCCTGCGAGTGTGAAGATATAACCTGACGTGGATTTCTTAGTATCAACACATCTCGCAAAATCCGAATCTGAATAACCAACAACATTAAGGTTATCAGAAGACTTATATGTGTGCATGAAATACTTAGTAGCTTGCATATAACGCAAAGCTTTCTCAACGGCTTTCCAGTGGTCTAGTTCGGATTTGACTAATATCCGCCAAGCATCCCGCCACAAAAGCTAAATCGTATGTACATATTTAAGCAAACATAATGCTTCCAACAACAAGCATAAGGAACCGACTTTATCGATCGGTTTCATATTGGTTCCTTGGACATTGAAATGTCCCGCACTTATCGCCTTAACAATAGGAGCAAAGCAGCCGAGCACTTATTCATATTGTATTTCTTTAGTACTCTGTCAACGTATGCATTCTGAGATAAACCTAATATTCCTTTAGACCTATCTCGGTGAATTTCAATGCCAAGAACATAAGAGGCATCATCGAGATCAAAATTTGGATGAAAGGAATCTCTTGGTCTGGAACAGCATATCCTTATCGCTGCTAGCCAATAAGATATCATCCACATAAAGTACTAAGATGGTGGATTTACTCCCCTTGAACTTAATATATATGCGGTTATCAACTTTATTTTCCATAAAATCGAAACTTCTTATGATTTTATCAAATTTGAGATACCACTGTCTCGACACTTATTTTAAGCCATAAATGGATTTCTTAAGTCGACATCCCATATGCTCCTTGCCTTCCACGACAAAACCTTCCGGTTGGGCCATGTAAACATTTTCTTGCAAGTCGCCATTAAGAAATGCCGTTTTAACATCCATCTGATGCAGCTCTAAATCATAATGAGCTACAAGTGCCATAACAATTCTGAATGAATCTTTAGTTGATACGGAAGAAAAATCGTTATTATAGTTACTTCCCTCTCTTTGTGAGAAGCCTTTTGCTACAAGCCTTGCTTTGAATCTTTCGATGTTTCCCTTAGAGTCATGTTTTATTTTGTAGACCCATTACAGCTCATCGTTTTGACTCGTCAGAATTTCTATTAAGTCTCATACATCATTAGTGCTTATAGACTTTAGTTCATCCTTCAATTTTAATTCTTAGGTTGTGCTGATTTTCAACTTCAGCCTTAAATGTCTTGAATTTGTCGAGTGATTCAATGCGATCTTTAATGGGGAAAAATAAAAACATAACGGGAGAAAATATAAGCGAATGTGATGAAAGAATCAAAACCATCCACTGATGTCACAGGAAAAGGACCGTAAATATCAATATCATCAGTGAATGTGATGAAAGAATCAAACCATTCACTGTGAATTAATTCTAAGAGTCCTGTACTGTGAGTAGTTCCCTTCTTTATTTGTTTTATTTTCCTTTAATGCAATCAGTGCAATGGTGTCGAGTCAAAGAAATCTAAAAGGTGGAGAATTTATTCTTTAATGAGACGCTACATTCTCCCCTCGAAATGTGGACTAAACGACAAGTGCCACAATTTCAAGAAGTCTCGTCATTAGTCTAAAGATACAGGGAAGTAATTAAGAGGAAGCATATATAGCTTTTCTTGTCAAGACCATCACCATTAAAATTAATACATTTATTGTCTATGGAAATACATTAAAACTAAGAAAAACATACACAGTCTTTTTTTTTGAAAATGCCCTGATTGCTTACAGAAGTGGCACTCCCCCCTTTAGCTGATCCAGCGGAAGCAACAGGAGGCTTTGGTGCGTTGTGCACTTTAGGCCGTGATTTTTCTGAGTTAGGGGAGAATTGCAGCTTCTTCTTTGATTTTAAAGTCCCCTTGGAACTTCCTTTTGCTTGAGCCACCAACATGAAGAGCAAAATCTTTCTTTTCTGTTCTTGTTTTCTCTTCCTCCTGGACACACGTGGCGATCAAATCGCTCATGCTCTATTTCTCTTTCTGAGTGTTGTAATTAAATTTAAAGGGTGTGTACTCAGAAGGAAGTGATGTCATAATGAAATGAACTAGAAAATTATCAGAAATTGCCAGTCCATATGCCCTTGAGTTTTTTTTTTGTTTTTCCATATCAGTCATTATCATGATATGCTCTCTTATACTGCCAGACCCATCATATTTAGGGGTTAAAAGCCTCTGAATTAAGGTACTGGCATAAACTTTAGTTGAACCTTTGAATTTCTCCTCAACTGAAGCCTTGCAATCTTTAGCTTTTTCTGAATTGGGGATTGCTCCCCTAATCATGACTAAAATTGAGGTTTTCATAATCATAAGTGATAAGCGGTTAGATCGTTCCCATTTTCAGCATTATCACCATAAATCTTCTTTTTCTCAGCAAAATTCTCCTCACCCTCGGAGGGGGGAACGGAAACGTCTACTCTTAGGGCATGATCAAGGTCCAAAACGCCAAGGACAACATAAATTCTTTCTCTCCACGAGGAAAAATTACTCCTCGTGAGCTGCTCAATATTATTTATTGTGGCGGCAATGTTTGAAACATTAAGTGCTGAACTTTAAAATACAGGGCGAAATTAGAAACATCATAAATATTTATATTGCATGTAATTAACCCTACGTTGGTCTGATTAATAACATGCAAAATAATATACAGTTCAAATTCATATCACCGTTGGGCAGAAAATGAAAAGAACTTAATAATATATGGCAACATATGATTATAAACAACGTTGGTCAGAATATAATCATATGAATACATAATGCCAAATTTAAGCGTAAAATCTTAAAATTAAATATCTCAATGGCGACATATGATTATAAACAACGTTGGTCAGAATATAATCATATGCATATATAATGCCAAAATTTAATCATAAAAACTTTAATACATAAAGCCAAAATTAAGCATAAATTCTCAAAATTAAATTTCTTCCGTTGGCTCAATTTAAATTTGAGATTATTCATAACAATAACGTAATTATTCATCATAATTTGGGCCTCTAAAAAATTAATTAAAATAGTGCATAAAAATAAATACAAAACAAAAGAAAATGCACTGAAAATTAAAAATATAAAAAATTTCTATCCATAAATAAGCCTCAAAATAAAATTTGATGAAAATTCAGCCCCAAAAGAAAATTTGGACTGAAAATCAGCCTCAAAATAAAATTTGGGCCGAAAATATGTAAAACAAAAGAAAATGTACTGAAATATGACAATATAAAATTTCTGCCGAAAATTTGGGCCTCAAAAGATATTTTAGGCGAAAATTCAGCCCCAAAAGCATTTGGGCGAAAAGACCCCTCACTCGGTAGAAATTTCCATGACGGCTTCAAAAGCACCGGTGCGGCCCACCATAGCGCATGCAATGCCCATTCCGTCAAGCAGTCCCGCGACATCCGTGGCCTTTGGATCCCAATCGGATGGCTCAAAATGTGGCCGGCCCAAAAGATTTTCCAGCCCAAAACATGATGGCCGTCCGATTTGATCGGACGGCCGAAATAACTCGTGCGGCGAGGCAAAACAGCCCCAAACCTAACCCTAGCCGCATTACCACCTGCTCGATCTGAAATTTGCGGGCGCGTTGGGAGGAGGCGATGCGGGAGATGGCGGCATCCCGAGCGGCGCAAGAGTCGGCCTCGGCGGCGGCCCCGAGCCAAGAACCGCAACGGCGCGGCGCAGGAGCGGCAGCCGGCGCACCACCCGTGCACGGCGACAGCGGTGAGGAGCGGCAGCCCGGCGCGCCCATGAGTAAGGCGGCGGCCGCGGCAGCGGCGGCGTGCCCGCACGGAGCAAGCGGCGACACGGCGCCCGGCGGCCCCGATCGGCGCAAGGCGGGAGCGGCTCGGCGGTACGCTAGGCCCCGAGCGAGGCCGTGATGGAGCGGCGGCGATCGGCGGCGGCGGCGGTGGCTTTCCCGGCGGGCTAAGGCGGCGTGACCCCTGTTAGCCCGATTCCTCCTTTTTTTTAATTTGTTTGTTTGCTTTTGAGATGTAGAGTTCGGGTGATGGGAATTTCTTTAGGGTTTTCCGAAATCTCTTGAATCCCCTCCTTCTAAATGCTAATCCGAGCGCTAAACCCGTAGATCCGAGTTCGGGGGGGGCTATTTAGGGTTCATGAAGGACTAGTACTTGCTCTGATACCATTGATGGACATAAACTAAGAACTAAAGCCTTAATCCTAGCCCAAGGTCATGAACACCTAAAGAAATTATTAAAGCGGAAGCATCAAACACATACCCGAGCCTCGTAGATGCCATGAAGTTGGAAGTAGAGGTACTGCAGTGGAGGTTTGGCCGGCCGGAGGTAGTGAGGGCGTCGGAGCCGTGGACGAGGACGGAGGTGGCACGGCCTTCGTTCACCTGAGCGCACCGTGAGAGATCGGACGTGTTTAGGATTTTCAGGACCTTGAGTAACTGTCATAATAACCCTACCGAAAACCCCCGTTTTTATATGTGCACACGGTGACCGGGACCGAGAACCAATAGTTGGTAGCACCCCCGATTAGGGTGCGTGAGTGGAGGAGGTCCTCCCTGAAATCTCGGGAGGCAGTTAGCCTACCCGATCAACCCAACAGTTAGATGGAACATGGAAAGGCTGTGTTCGGGTAATGCAGATATGGCTGGAGATGTTGACAGCAGGAAGTCCACTTCAGGGTACTTGATCATTTATGCAGGGGGAGCTGTGTCATGGCAGTCCAAGTTACAGAAATGTGTTGCATTGTCTACAATAATGGCTGAGTTCATTGCTGCGATCGAGGTATGCAACCATAATTGTTTTGCCGGTTTGTTCGTCCTATTTTGATATTCAGGGTTAAGAGATACTGAATCGTCTTTTGAATAGGTCTTGAAAGGAGAAGAAAGACTAGTACAGTTAAAACACATTAATATATGCATGGTTTTGCTGTGATACCGTCGCTGCATGTATGCTTCAAACATGCCATGATACACAAAAAGAAAAAGACACAAGTAAAAAGAAGTATACTTCAAACATGCCATCATCTAAAATAAGTATGCTACAAGCATTTCATTATGAAAAGAAATATGCTACAAGCATGCCACATGTCTATGAATTGAGTGTGGAGTAATAGATTGTTATATGAGACTGCTAGCTCATCTGGATTTAAAATTTGCTTCACTTTTAATCTTTGACTTTTCGTTGTGATATCTCATTGTGCTTTTATAATTGGTTTGGTCATTGTTGAGATACGTGTTATTAATATAAATTGTTTAATCATGCTCAAGACTGGTTTTGACATTGCTATATGATATATGACTTTATATGATTTAGAAAGCTCTACTAAAAAATATGGCTTGGTTCCTTTATTAAATCAATGCACAGTGACTTGGATAATCTACAAAGTTTCTTTATTTTTACGCTCATTGCTCATTCTTAGAATTATTCTTTTTTGAATTTTCTTGATGATTACATTGCCAAAGGGGGAGAGATTTGGTGTGCTTTATTAGAAATTAAAAAGAATTGAGAGATATTAGAGAAATTTGCTAAAATTGTTTCTCTTGTGTTGAGGGGGTGAGTTTTTAAAGAGATTTGAATGTGTGGCTTAAAATATTTTTTCGGCTTCAATTCTTCACTTATGTCTGTTTGAAGCTAATTCATCATGCAATCTTGATGTGTTGTCAATGTATTCATCAACGGGGAGATTGTTAGACTATGTGGCTAAGTCTAAATATTTTGGTGATGAATAATTGACAATGGTTAATTTACGATGATGAATATTTGATAATATAGCTTATCGATGTTATGCGAGACGTGTGGCGTATGTGGACTGATGATTGGTCATGTTGGGACGAACTTGTTCCGAAAAATATTCTTTGGTCTTTGCATGTGCAGGTTAAGCATGGAGGTGATCATGGTCAGTGACGAGATAGACTGGGACTAGGATGGGAGATCCAAGGTTCGGACGGTCAAGGAGGTCACGAGATAGTCGGGCTCATGTTGGGATGCATGGAGATTAGAGATGGATGATACGTGTTGGAGCTATGGAGGTGCGGTCCGGAGGCTACGATACGTGGTGGATGATATGTGGAGAAGCTACGGGAGGTGCCGTCTTAGAGGCTTCGACACGTGACGCATTAGAAAAGTTGAAATTTTGAAAAAACACGTGTTAGGAAGGGTTTCGGGTCCCTTTGGGCTTAGGCTCAGCCAATGTTTTGAGTCCTAGACTATAAATAGAGATGGGGTTAGGGGCTAACCCTATGGCTTTTAAAGATACTAATTTCGTGTTAGAGTTTAGAAGTGACAGGAACAAACTTTGTAACTACCATGATTTAGAAATAATAGATGTATTTTGAAAGAAATTTTTTGCGTGGTGAACCGGCGAATTTTTTTGTACGGGTAAACCTTTTTTATTCGAAAATACAAAAATATATCTGTGGGAAATTTTTTTTACAAAAATAGGATCTCATCGCCTAATGGAGGGGTGACTTGAGCTAATCGTTGTACTCTCGGGCGACTGCAAGAGTCGCTTTCCAATTGAGCGACTGGAATCCAGTCACCCAATAGGTGGGCGACTAGAATGGAGTCGCCTAATAGGGAGGCGACTATCCGTGAGTTTTTAGAGTTTTGTCAATTTTGTAGTTTTAAACTGGTAAAAACTCCGTTGTAGTTATAATAAAGGTTTATGTTCACTGTATGTTGTAGGTGCGTAAAAATTATTGAGAATTTTTTAAGAACAATTCTTCAGAGAACGATCGATACATACAGTGGTAAATGATATTTTGATTTTACCGGGAATTAGTGTACGGAGAGAACCGATATGGTAATATTGTAAAATGACTTGCTATATGAATCGTTCAATGCGATAGATGAGATAATAAGCTTATCTGAATAGAAATAAACTTCATAATATAGTTGGGAGTAACATGCTGCGTACATTTTTATTACATGCATAACATATAGCATGATATGCGACTAACCTACCCATCTGCTCGTACGACCTACTGTGTGAACTGGGGCCACTTTTCCTTCCTTGCCATCTCGGCGTTGAAATCCTCCGCGGCCTCTTTTGTCTTAGCCGCTATTTCCCTCTTTCTTTCGCGCTCCCTCTAGCGAGCCTCCCGCTCCCTACGCGTGCACGCTTCGAGATGAGCTTGCATCTCGCGTTGTATACGCAGGGTGTGCTCGTTCTTGCGGCGCTCCACCTCCAGCAACTCCTGCTCCTGTGTGACATTCCACTCCTCGAAGTTGAGGGTCCATTGGTCCGCAGGGTGGATCTCAAGATCGATCCATTTGCACTAGGCACATAGGGGCTTCGGAGACTGTAAATATCGAGGAGAGATTGTTAGTGCGTGCTGCGAAGGAGAAAAGGTGGGGGAAAAATGGTGCATGTCGTCGTTACCGGCTGCCGATAGGTTGTGGTGTCAAAACGTCGGTCGGGGTAGTCACTGGAGTAGTTTGCGTAACATTGCATAAACACCAACTACATTACAAAAAAGAGATGTAACATGCAAGTTATAGAAATGGTACATGAAATCTGCATAAACTACTGATCAGGACATGCATTGCATCGTCTAGCTGTGTGCTCCTCCTGACCGCATCGCCCACAACGTGCACCTAGTGTTCCAGCTTGTGATTCATCCATATCATTTCTAATACATCGGCTCTATTGCCGACCCTTCCCACCCTTCAGCATGTTAACATCCGGAACCCAGGTCCTCGATGCAATGTCCAAAGTGGCGAAGTTTCCCACCACCCTGAACCCCCGGAGCTCCCCACACCAAGTCTACAGTATCCTCTCCTTAAAGAAGTACTCGGACATGAAGTTCGAAGGATCCATGCCCACGGTCCCGCATGCAGTGAGGACATGAGAGCATAGCTTGTGTAACAAATTAAGCTTGTTGCACGTGCAGGTAGGTTCGTTTGCATGATCTCCAAAGCATACATCGTGAGTAACAAGTGAACGAGCCGTCCCAATCCGGCTTTATCACGGAGTCTGACCTCAAAACGATGTTCCATATTGCCCATGGTCTGCACTGTGTGCAATTGACCCTTTCGTGCCTTCGTGCCCATGTACGCCGTAATTTTTGACGAATAAAGGGCTCCGGGATTGGCCGCATGAAGTGCGGCACTCGCGTGCCTCTCCCTGAAGTAGCGGATTGTGCTGTGAAGAACACCTTCCACGATGGCGACAAGGGGCTGCGAACGGAGACCTCTGAGAACCCAGTTGTACACCTCGGTAAGGTTAGTTGTCATTATTCCGTACCTTGCGCCATCCGTGTCGTGTAACAACGACCACTTCTCCAATGGTTTCCCCTCGATCCACTGCGAGAAACACTTGATGTTTCGTGAACTCCACCTTCTTGAACCACTTGGGTTAGGCTCATCGATTGCTGGCAAGCATTGCGGTTGTGCCGCCCCAGGAGTAACCGGGCCCTTGCTCCTCTCTTCGACGTTCTTCTTGGTGTGCTCATCCAACAACCCCCACAAAGCATCGAATTTCCTCTGCTGGTTCTGCCTAGACAGCCTCTTGAATAGCTTCATCAAAGATTGTTTCGGGAATTGCTTGAAAAAATTTGCCCCTAAGTGACGACTGCACCACCGGTTCCTCATGTCCGGCCAAGGAAAGGGCTCCTCGGGGTCTTCCTGAAGTTTTCTTATAGACTTTATAATACCAGCATACCGATCATGGATTACGCACACACCAAGACGAGTGCGTACAACTCCAGCCCTCACATGTCTGAGAAACTACAACCAGCTCTCATAATTCTCACTCTCCACAAATGCAATGGCCAGCGGCAATATTTGATTGTTACGATCAACGCCTATGGCCGTCAGGATCTGCCCCTTGTATTTCCCTGTTAAGAAGGTTCCGTCATATACCGCATCGGCTTCATGACGAGCAACTTCAACATCTTCGCCAACATGTGGCCCGCCCGAGCTGCAAGCACCTCCCAGAGCAATGGCGGACGCACGAGCTTGCGCAGCTGCTTGTAGTGAGCACGGTTGCACAAGTAGCACACACTCGTATCCACGGCGCCGGCACCCTTGCACAAAGCCTTTCCACGAAGCAGTGCGCACCAATGTCTTCAACTCCCATCTAATGTCCGTGGGAGACCGACTCCAAAGCCCTTGCACAACGACGCTGCACATCTCGGGGTCTAATGAAAAACTCCGGGTCAGCCAATACTGCACATCTCCCATTCGAGCATTCTCGCCATCCGGAAGTACGACAGTGACTTGCGAAAAATTGCTCAAATCCACACCATTCGGACCTTCACGAATGGTTCCAGCTCCGTAATACACTCTCAATGTAGTTGACATTAATGCAGTTGGCCTGCATATATGTTTCAATTTTACGAAATGTCAAGTAATATCGCACAATACTAAACTTCCTATTGTCGGACCCCACGTTTATAACCTGGAATCTCCTGTGATAGTACTGCATTATTCCCGGATCGAGATAATGCTCACGATACAATGTCGCATCATTTCATACATGGCGGTAATTATTACAATACCGTAGTTTAAATAGACCACGTCGGGTCGAGGTTACAATAGGGCCGTCATGCCAAATGTCTTACAATACATAAAGAGCGGAAACGGAAGCGTACATAAGCGTAGGGCACAACTTGCCACAAAGTAGCGATCGACAACCCGAGTACCTTCGCTATTAGCCAAGGGCCCGATCGATAACTGAGGCACCCGCCAAACTAGCCGAGTCAACTGGACTGAGGCAAGGAGTAACATCTCCAGGGCCTAAACTAATATCCACTGTCTTCGTTACCTTCGGCATCCTGATCCTCATGGTAGGCGTAGTGCTCTTGATTTATTAGTTCGTATGGGGTTTTATAGCGAGTGTGAGCACACTAACCACCGTGTTCATGAGCCAACACACGTAATGCACATAAATATAGATGCAAGGCTAACAAGGGTGGTTCGGGTTCTTTTATTTGCTTAAAGCAAGTTTTGAATAACCGTAATATAAAACTCCTAGGACCTAGCAATTTTCAAGAACTCAAGATCCGATAAATTTAAGTGTGTGCAAATAATTGACAACAAGGTAGGTTCCATCCACCAATGCTTACTCCTACTAAGAAGGTTACATCCACCCTATTACCAACACAGAGTACATCCTCCTGAAGATTTACCAAAGTCGTTTACCTTTACCCGATGATTTTTATTCCCCACTCTTTGTTTAAAATTTTGAAATAGAACTAACTCGAGGAAGATTTTCGTGTTTACCCTTGACCGTGGGCACGGCTATTCGAATAGTTTTAACTCGCAGACCGTACATCTTTACCCACAAGAGATAATCATCCCGACAGTTCTACATGATGCCTTGGACATGTAGATCGAGAAAATATCACGAGGCCTTTACAATACCTTGCACTCTAGCATGTCACTCCTATGGGGTTACGTCCATAGGTTGTGCGGGATGTCCTCCATAGGATAGCGCAGTCGGACTCCTCTCTCCACATACGCTAACCTAGGCAATGTCACCTACATCCGGTGTCCCATTCCCAGTGGGGCTTCCATGTCCCACCTACACAAGTTCTCCGTGAAATGACTAGAGTGTTCAGTAAATTATTTAGCCAAGCTTTGCCAGCTTGTGGTTGTACTGTCATACACGGAGGGTCAACACAAGATTAAGTCCTTAAATTGTCCGGACGGTTCATTCCACAACCCATGTGTTACATCCACACCCACCGCTCTTTCCATCCGCCCAAACAGTATAGCAGATTTTTAGGGTTTTGAGAAGCATAACACAATTTAACATACATAATCAGCCACATACATCCTGTGACCGTCCCAAAACTAGTTTTCCATGATTAACATATGATTAACTGAGCTATCAAGCCTGGATTGACCAGACTTAGCATGGCAATAATACGACTGATAACTACCTTAGTTATTACTTACTCCTAGGGTGACAACGGACATGTGATATCAACTGTTGTTGGGGTAGTTTATTATGTGGTAAATACGGGGGTGTTAGCTACCTTAGGAGTGACATATATTTGCATATAAAATAGAGCATGCATGTTCTCATAGTTTAAATGAACATAGCTTCACATGAAATATAGGCGCAAAATGATCAAAGCATTGACTACTCGGATCGAAAGCCCGGGTTTCGTGTCGCTTCAAGTGGAGGCTCGTTCACGTCTTCGCACTCTACTCGGAGATCGCATCAAAAGCAAAGACAAACGAGCAAAAGCAAATAAATACCCATTACATCCGAACAAAAATTCAAATGAACTCGAAATCGATCCAAACCAGTTCTATTAGATAGAGCATGGTTTTAGAAAAATTTAGAATCTGGTTTTACTAAATTCGGACTTTTGGTTGAGAAGTTATAGCCTTTCAAAGCTTCAATTTCTGGAAAATCCGAAAATAGAAAATGCATTGTGGATAGGGGGAGGTCTTAATTAGCAATGCTTTAATACCCTCTTTAATTAATGGTTTAGGACATCATAATTAACCGGTTAGGGCAGCAGTTATTAGCGTCATTAATATACTCCCGCCGGCTCATCCCTACCGTTGGGAGGCGGAGCCGGCCGGCGGCGGAGGGGGGCCGGCGGCGGCGCGGCCAAATGGGTCATCCACCTTGGCGCGCACCTCGGGGAGAAGTGAATCGGCCGGACCTTGTCCGGGCGGCGACCGACGACGACCACGGCGGCGGCCGAACCAGGGGAAGAAGGGCGACGGCGGCTCGGCCGATGAGAGTTCAATTCCTCGGGGGTGGAGCATCTACAGGCCTCCGTGGTCTCACCTAGAGCGCGAGTCGGGTCGGGTGGAGGTGGTGGCTCAAGGGCGAGGGAGGTTGCGACGGCGAGGAGGTCGACTGCGGGCTCACCGGGAGGGAGACAGGTTCGGTGAAGTGGGGACAAGGATCGTGGTGTCCGGGCGATGCTCCAGGTGCGAGGGATTGACCCGGGGTGCGGTGGCTCACCGAGGAAGCCCGGCGCCGGCGTTGGTGAAGAAGGCGCCCGGCGGCGGCCTGCAGGGAAAAAGAAGGCGATTAGCCCAGGCAGAAGGGAGAGGAGATGAAGGTGAGTCCGGGGGAAGGCTCAAGAGGCCCTAGTGTTGACCGGTGGCGCTTGGCGGCGGGGATTGCCGGCGGAGCGCCCGCGGCAGAGGAGGCGGTGGGAAGGGGGAAGTGCTGGCAAGGTGGCGGTGGGGGTGCGGTGAGGCAACGACGCCCATTTATAGAAGCCGGGAAGAGGAGGAGACGGGGGCATGGAGCGTGGCGCCGTCTTGCGCTGGTGGCGACATCGCCGCGCGGCCACGTGGAGTTCAAGCGATGGCGGCGGGTCCCAGATGAATGCGGGGTTGGCTCGCCGAGGCCGCGAGGTGGGGAGGTGTTGGGACGCGCGCAGGGGTGCAGGGTGTACCACGGCCGCGCGGGAGTGGGGGCGAGGGCGCCTGGCCGGGCGCCGATGGCAAGGCGGCATGAGTCCGAGGTCAAGGCCAAGGCGAGGGCGGCAAGTCCCGAGGTTGTCGGCGCATTCTTTTCTTCCAGCTGATTGGTGGGGACGAGCGGCGTAAAGGCGGCGGGCGAAGAAGAGAGGAGAGGGGAAGACAGCGCCACCGAAAGAAGAGGAGGAGGGAAAAGAGGTGACGTGGCGGGAAAATGGACGGCCGAGATCGGATGGGGAAAAAGATGGACGGTCAGGGTTCTTCCGAATTGAATTTCCTGTTTCTAATTCGTTTTTAAATTCCGATTTCGATGTATATTTTATAAATACCTATATATACTTTATTTCTTTCATTTGATGTATATATATATACATTTATATTTATATATATAAACATATATAGATCATTTATTTCTTTCTCTTTACATAATTATTCATATATACATATAAATATATTTTTATAATCCAGGAAATTATTATTTTTCTTTTGAAGATCAAACCTCCTTTCAATTTAATTTCTTTTGAAATTCTTCAATTTTCTTCTCAAAAGAAAATGTTTAGAGAAAATAAAATCTTTGATATTATTAGCATAAGCTTAACAAAAATACATTAGCACAAAAGATGAAAAATGGGATGTTACAAATCCCTCCCTCCTTAAAATGAATCTCGACCCGAGATTCTGCTAATCTGAGAAAAGAAAGGGAAAGTCGGCTCTGAGTTGATCCTCTCGTTCCCAGGTTGCCTCTCGCTCAGAGTGGTTGCTCCATTGGACCTTGCAGAGCCGAATAGACTGGCGCCTGGTTTTTTTTTCCATAGTGTCAAGAATCTTGATCGGGCGCTCGGGGTAGGATAAATCTCCCTGTAGCTTGATGGTTTCTACGGAGGTCTGTTCTTCAGGGACTCTGAGACACTTCTTAAGTTGAGAAACGTGGAACATGTTGTGCACTTCAGTTAAACTTGCTGGTAGCTCCAGTCGGTAGGCAACTTCTCCACACTTGGCAATAATAGGGAATGGCCCTATATACCTTGGAGTGAGCTTGCCTCTCACTTTGAATCTGCGGATTCCTCGGAGGGGTGACACCTTAAGGTACACATGATCTCCAACTTGGAATGTCAATTCTCTTCGACGGTTATCGACCTAACTCTTCTGTCTAGATTGGGCGGCTTGTAAGCGATCCCTGATCAGGCGCACCTTTTCTTCCGCCTGCCTCAGTGTATCGGGTCCAAAGATGTATCCTTCTCCTGTTTCAGACCAGTGTAGAGGAGTTCTACATTTACGTCAATAAAGAGCTTCAAAAGGTGACATCTTGAGGCTCGATTGATAGCTATTGTTGTAGGCAAATTCCGCATAGGGTAAACATTTCTCCCAGTCTGATGTGAACTCCAGAGCACATGCTCGTAGCATGTCTTCCAAGATTTGGTTTATTCTTTCGGTTTGCCCATCTGTTTGGGGATGATAGGCTGTACTGAATGTAAGATGGGTCCCTAAAGCATCGTGTAAGCTGGACCAGAAATGCGAGGTTGAGAGACCATGTGGTGGTCATCCCGTTGAGAATGATGATTAATTGACATCGTTTTAGTAAAGTCGAGTTTGAGTCGGTTGGTTCGGACCTAGACGTTGCGTGGCGAAACGGGCTCGGTCGGACTCGGTCAAACCTAGTCGTATGGGTTTAGGCTGCATATTTTGATGACTCGATAGGTTTGATCTCTATTTACGCTTTCATGTATCGAGCGGTGCTATTTGACGTGTTTCTTGTCTGTGTGACTGCAGGACGTCGAGGCGGAGTCGTGGCGAGACACGAGGTGACCGGACTAGGCGCAGGTGGCGCTGAGGTCAGAACGGTCGTGATGTGTCGAAGACGACGTGGACTCGAGGTGGTTGCGGGCGTGCGAGGCGAGGAGCGCGAAGCTTCCGGAAGGTGCGGGGGGCGCGGCGGGAATTTCGCAAACCGCAAAACGGAACGGGCGCCGTTGGACTTAGCGGGCGTAACGGGGCGGAGACCCGTTAGCCAAGGCTATAAATAGAGGAGAGGGCTGCATACCCCGTAAGACACAAGAGAGAAAGTTAGGGTTTTGATTAGTCAAAAGAGACTTTGGAGAAGGCTTTAGCTTTAGTGGCTTTAGTTGTTATGGGTTGTTGAGGAGAGGCAGAGGGTGTCTGGACTGTGCCCCCAACGATGCCTCCCACTGTGTGTGCTGTTCTCCTCTCTGTGTGTTTTTGTTCTTGAGTTCGGGTTGAAGTTCTTGATTGATGGGAGGAGAAGATGAGTTGATGCCTATGTAATCATTCTTCTTATATCAATCATGTATCGGGACTTCTTTGTGATCCCTGTGATCAATGGAATGAATCCTTTATGAAGATTGTCTGAGTTCTTGCGTCTCTGTTATTTTTCCTTCGATGACCCTTTTTGTTGATTCTTGATATTTTGAGTTTTGGTGTTTCCATTGCGGAGGAGTTGCAAAATGGGTTGCTTTATGATAGAATTGCATTTCTACATCATCTAATCAGTTAGTTTTGTGAGAAAATCGAGTTTAATTTCAGTTCTTGAAATTTGGCTCTCTGTTCTTCTTTTCAGATTCTAGGGTTTGAGTTTATTTCTCGTTTTCTTTTGTGAGATGGCATGAAATTTGATATCTAGAGCCCAGTGGCTATTACTAACATATCTTCAAAATTTCATAGCCAAAGGATCAAGGGTTTGGAAGAAATTTGATTTTCAGTTTTCTCCCTGTAGCTTTCAAAGTTTGGGGATAAATCTGATTTTCTTTTGTGAGATTCATGAAACTTGATAACTAGAGTTCTTAGACTCTTGAGAAGATATCCTCAAAGTTTCGTGAACAAAGAATCAAAGACTCAGGAGATATTTGTGCTTTGCCTCTCTGCTGGGTTTATGTTTCTCGGTTCTCAGGTTCAGAAGCACAATTTCTGCTAGCTTGCTGTCTGCATATTTCTTTCGGCAAACCAGCAGTCGTTTTTCATTTCAGAAATACCAGTCTATTGCTGCTTTCTACTCATTCCAATCTTGTGATCCGAAGAAGAGCAGAGAATCAAACAATCAAAGTCTCAGTTTTCTTCTCTGAATCGGTACTTACTGTACCATCTGTTTTCAGCTGAAGTTACTGTTCTGTCTCTAGTTTGGTTCGACAGCAAACTCTAGCAGTACTCAATTTTGTTCTGAAATCGGCTTTGCTGCTCTCGGTTGCGTGCAGTAATCTGTTTTGTAGATCTTTTGATTGATCCTCTCCAGTTTGCTGCCTTGTTTTTCCTGGTTCCGATTGCTGCCTGAAGACAGTTTCGGTTTTGCAGAAATCTCAGGCTTCTTTTCAGTTTTCAACAACAATTGGTCTCCTGACTCTACAGTCATTTTCGGCAACTACTGCTCTGCATTTTCTGTTCCTGTTCTGATGTTTTCAGCTGCCGCCAATTGCCTATTCTGCCGAATTCTTGTCTGGTGATTTCCCTGCATATCATCTTGTTCTCGGCAGCAAGTTCCTTTCTGATTTCTTTGCTTGCAGAGATTTTGGCTTCTTAGTGCAAAACTTTTCTTTGCTTTTCCTGAGAATTGGACAGCTGCTTTCATTTCAAGTAGTACTAGCACCTTACTAGCAGCATTGCATGATTAAGTCACTTTTCTTTTATTTCTTTTCTTGATCTTTGATGATTTTGCATGCAGATCAAACGACGTTATTTTCAGCTGAAATTTTTACTGATTACTCTCTGATTTATGCTGAATTTTTTAGTATCACATGCGTTCCAGTTTTTAGCAGAATTAATTTTCTGTGAGTTGCTTAGCTCGCATCCGCTTGAAAAATCGGTGTCACGAATTCTCGGGGGCGATTTTCAAGAGAACGACATTCACCCCCTCCGTCGCCATTTCGGTCCTACAATTGGTATCGAGCGGTTAGCTCTTCTTGATAGATCTTTAACCGGTCTCAAGAGCCATGGCGATGGACAAGTACTCGACCAAGCCCCGATCTTTGATGGGATGGATTTTCCATTCGAAGAGCCGGATGGAGACCTACATCCGTGCTCGTGGCTATGCCATCCGCGAATGGTCAAGGTCCGCTTGTTGTTCCCGCCGATGAGAACATCAATGCCGGAATATGGTCGATGTTGAGGCAAACGCAAAGGCGAGGAACATCATCATTCGTGGATTGAGCGAGCGAATTTGATCGCATCTCTCACCGACATCGGCCTTCGATATTTGGGTGACCTCAATGCTTACCATGAGGGCACCACCCAAATAAAGACGGTGCGACAAGACCGGTTCAAGCGCCGACACAAAGAAATTCGAGATGCTTGCCGGTGAGTCCTTGACGAGTGCTTTTCTCGCTTTCACAAAATTTTGAGCAACCTCCGAGCCGCCGGTCTCACATACTCCGACTCGGATAACGCCGACAAATTCTTTCTCGCACTCGATCTTCGGGTTTGGGAGATGAAGGTGACTACCATCAAGGACACCACGGACCTCTCGACCGACTCTTGACGCTTTACTCGCTACTCAAGACTCACGAGATTGACATAGTCTCGTCGGTCAAGTCTCGATCGATGGCACTAGTCACCGATCCCACCGCCGCTCGGTTCTTCTGCGATTCTCTTTGCGGGTTCTCCCTATCTCGCTCTCGTGATGTAACCGATGATCGCTTAGAGCGACTAGAGGATGAACAATGGCCCTCCTAGCTCGGAAGTTCTCACATGCTTACAAGAGGAGGAGGGATGGAAAGAGAAGAGGACCATTGATTTGCTTTGAGTGTGGTGGCCCCAACCACATTCGAGCAAACCGCCCAAGCCGGAGAAGGGCAAGAACGACTACGGCGGTTCGGTCAAAAACGACTACACCGACAAGAACCGCAACAAGAAGCCTCCGGCTCGGACGCAAGGCAAGAAGAAGTTCGCGACTTTGGGAAGGCCAAGAAGCTTTTCCACCGCGTCCTCTCGCGCTCGACGACCTCGACCTCGCCGAGGTGGAGGGATGGAGCGATGACGACGGACGGGTGATCAAGACCCCAAGAGCGGCGAAGACTTCTCCCATGTGCTTCATGGCCCTCGAGGGCTTAATCGAGCGACGCCGAGTAGCATCTCGACTCGGACGAGGTATGCCCCACCTATGACCAAATCAATCATGCTTTTCTTAAGCTAGGTGGATTTCATGCTAGAGCTAAGGCTAGGTGTACCGAGTTAGAGAAGGAAGTAGCTAGATTGTCACGAGAGCTACTTCACTTACATCCGCTTCCTCTCGTGACTAATGTGATACATGCCCCGCCTTGATTGGTGATATGGAAAAGCTAAGGACTTCATATGATAGTGTGACCTCGAGCTAGAAATTCTTAAGGTGGAGAATGTTAGTCCGTCACGAACTAGAGATGTCTAGGATTGTTTTTCCTTCATCTACCGTTGAGACTACTTCTTGCACCTCATGTGAGGATAAGGACAATGCTTTTAGAGGTCTTTACACTATGCTTCTCGATCTGCCCGAGATTTGTGAAAGTTGCAATAACTTAAAGATGAACTTAAACAGGCGGATCATAAAATTGTCAATTACAAGCTTTTCTTCTTGAGCCTATTGCTTCATGTGTGAATTGTCCTAAGTTATCGCCGAACTTGAATCGCTCCAAACAGCTTCAAGATATGATTGATCATGATAGGAAGTTGGCTCGCTTTGCTTCTAAGGACCTCGTTAGCTCACCATGCATTAATTGTAACAAACTAAAATCTGACTTAATTGCATTGGATGAGAAATGTGTGAAGCTAACTAAGGACCTTCTAGAGAAGCCACCTTCAGCTTGTAATGTGATTGAGGAGAAGGGGAAGACGCCCCAGGATAAGGGTAAGACGCCTAGAGACGCGAACCAACCTGCTAGTAGTAGGAATGTGCCCCCAGAGTCGGCTGTGCGTGCACAAGCCAAACTTTCCTCTCACTGTTGGTTCTTCTTCTCGCCCCATTACCTTCTCTGCTCTTCTTCTCCCCGCCTTCTTGTGCCTCTCTGCTTCGGGAGTGTCGGTGCCTTATGAACACTCTCGAGAGATTTGTAGGGGTAAGAAGAATCTTAATCTTATTCTAGACCAATCAAGATTTGCAAATTCAATCAAGGTCTAGGATATGATTTTCGAGATGATAGAAGGAAGCATCCACCGCCGTGCTCGCACCCATAGCCGCAGTGTGATCGAGGTCAAGCCCAAGAACAAGAAAGTTCAATTTAGATCGTGGGCTTTGTCCAAGGGATTTCGACAAGAAGGTGATTTCACCGCAGCTTGACCTCTCGATGGCCATCTCATGCTACTTCACCCCTCGGAGGCGAGTATCATTGCACCTTCGTCGAAGGATGGGCATTTATTTGACCATTGCTTCAAGCGCCAAGATCGCGCCAAGAGACCGTGTTGAGTCTCTTAGGCGTATTCGTGGTCGCCCTGCACCTTGAGTGCACCTAAGACCAACACGAGGTCTAGGCTTACTCTTGTTGGTAGCTTTGGGCGAGATCGAGGACTTGGTTCTTCCGAATTTTCTCGCTTTTCGTCCTCATGCTCCCTCTCGTTGTGACTTCCGCCGTCCGAGGGTAGATCTCGTTTCCATCGAGATAGCTACCCGCGGCGTGATCGCCGCTTCTTGGGTGCTCGACTCGCTCTCCGTAGCGATCGGACCAAAGAATGACTTCAGTCTCGCACATAGACCTTCCGCTTTGAGCGACGGAGGCGTAGGGTAGTTAGAGGTCGATCGTGTGTGACTACTTCTTCGCCGACGTGTGACTCAAGATTGGGTGCCAAAATCCATGTTGATTTATCCCAAGATCGAGACTTTGCTCTCTGTTGACTCGTGTTCGCGGCGGGGAAGGAAAGGTTTGGCTTGTAGACTCGGGTGTTCACGACACATGACCGGAGATTCCGCTGGTTTTCTTCCTTGCCGTGCTCCGTGTGATGAGACGATCACCTTCGAGATGCTCTTCCAGGCGAGTCATCGCCAAAGGTACAATCGCATTAATGATTCATTTGTTTTAAAAGATGTTGCCTTGGTTAGTAAGTGCAGACAATTTGCTTTCGCCTCTCTCGACTTCGATGACGATTTTGAGGTGAGTTTTAAGAAAACAACCGCAAAATTCTTGATTCTTCTGTAGTCCGGTTTGCGAGATTTCTCGTTTTGGGAGGATCTTTCATGCTGATTTTTCCGAGTCTTCCGTGATCCTCTCCGTTGTTTGCTTGCTTCGAGTCCCGCGATCTTTCCTTCGGCATAGGAGACTTGGTCATATTGATTTGACCATTTGACCCGAAAGTTAGCGGCCACGATCTCATTCGTGGTGCTCGCCAAACTCAAGATGGTCAAAGATCTTGTTTGCGCCCATGCCGCAAGCAAGATGATTGTCGCTTCTCATCCTCCCACCACAATTATTATGACCGATGCATCGACACATTGCTCCATATGGATACGGTTGGACCAAATGAGTGCGATCGGCAGGAGGGAAGTGGTATGTTCTTGTCGTGGTCGATGACTTCTCGGTACTCTTGGGTGTTTTCTTAGCCTCGAAGGATGAGACGCTTACACATTTCCGAGGTCTTTTCAAGAGGCTTTCTGTTGAGCTTCCGTGTGCCTTACGAGCGATCCGCGATGACAATGGCACGGAGTTCAAGAATTCCTACTTTGAGAGTTTCGTGGTGAGGCAGTGTAGAGCACCGCCTCTTCTCCATACGCCCTCGCCAGAATGGCGTCGTGGAGAGGAAGAACCGTACCTTGGTCGAGATGGCCGTGACGATGCTTGATGAATACTCTACACCGCGGAAGTTTTGGGCTGAGGCTATAGCCACCGCGTGCCATGTTTCTAATCGAGTTTTTCTTGGGCACATTTGCACCGCACTTCTTATGAGTTGAGATACGGCGGCCCGTGTTTCCATTTTGTGTTTGGTTGCAAGTGTTTTATTCTCAAGTCCGGGAACCCGGATAAGTTCGAGTCACGCTCATGTGATGGACTCTTTCTAGGCTACTCGACTTCTTCGCAGCCTATAGGGTCCGGATCATGAGTCTAGCAAAATGGTAGAGACACGTGAAGTGACCTTCGACGAGGCGGTCCCGGGACTAGGCCCGATATCTCGTGTTCTTTAGAGCGATCGAGACCATCTTCGTGGATGATGAGGAGGATGGAGACGAGGGTTGTCTACCTGATCCAGTCCCTCATCCACCCCTTGAGGTGCCTTCTTCCACCGCACCTCGAGGTGATCGCCCATGCCTTCTGCTTCCTCCGAGCTAGTGGCTCTGCTCCTACCCGTCGGTTCACGGGTAGAGGCCACTTCTTCTTCTCATCCCGGACCTCCTAGACATATACAAAATCTCATCCTTCGTGAGGCATTATTGGAGATCTCTTTGAGCGAGTCACTGCTCAAATCTGTACATCACTTTTCTGCTCCACTCGCCTTCAGAGCCTCCTTCGAGCCCAAAGACGTTTGTCATGCTTTATCTGACGAATCTTGGGTCAATGCCATGCATGAGGAGCTGGAGAGTTTCGAAAGAAACAAGGTTTGGACGCTTGTTGAGCCCCCTCGAGATCACAATATCATTGGAACCAAATGGGTGTTCAAGAACAAGCAAAGTGAGGATGGGGTAGTCATTCGAAACAAGGCTAGACGGTTGCAGGGGTACTCCTGTGTTGAGGGTCTGGATTTCGAGGAGACCTTTGCCCCTGTAGCTCGTCTTGAGGCCATTAGAATTCTGCTTGCCTTCGTAGCTTCTAAAGGTTTCAAGCTTTACCAGATGGACGTCAAAAGTGCCTTTCTCAATGGCTTCATTGAGGAAGAAGTCTATGTGAGACAACCTCCTGGTTTCGAAAACCCCAAATACTCAAACCATGTCTACAGGCTTTCCAAAGCTCTATATGGACTTAAACAGGCCCCCAGAGCTTGGTATGAGAGGCTCAAATCTTATCTGTTAAGTTATGGTTTCGAAATGGGTAAAGTCGATAAGACCTTGTTCATCCGCCGGCTTGGCATCGATTTTCCGTCGTCCAAATCTATGTGGATGACATCATCTTTGGTGGCTCTCGCATGCTCTCGCTTCCCGCCTTTCGATGTCATGAGCTCGAATTTGAAATGAGCATGATGGGCGAATTAAGCTTCTTCCTCGGCTTCCAAATTAAGCGCACTGGAGGGTACCTTCTTGCATCGCAAGTACACTCGAGACCTCCCAAGCGCTCGATATGAGTGATGGGAAGCGGTGTCCACCCTATGGCTACATCAATTCCACTCGACCCGAGATGAAGACGACGAGCCACCGATCGAAGGAGTATCAAGCATGATCGGTTCCCTCTTGTACCTCAACGCCTCGAGACCGACATACACTTCTCTCAGTGTGTCTTTGTGCTCGGTTTGTGCTTCACTCGCGTATCTCACCGCCAAGCGGTGGCGATCCTTCGTACCTTCGAGCTACCATTGACTATGGTATCGGTACTCTTCCTCATCCTGTCTTTCCCCGAGAGCCTACTCGGATGCGAGACTTTCTTGGTCAGAGGATAGATAGGAAGAGCACTTCGGCACCGCCAATTCATTGGCACTTTTCTCGCTTCTGGTCCTCGAGGAAGCGGTTCGGTGTTGCACAGCCCACCGCAGAGGCCGAGCACGTTGTCGCGGCCGATTCTCGTAGCCAAGTGCTTTGATGGTCTCGACCTGCGGGACTTTGGGTTAGTTATCGGCGGTGTTCCACCCTTTGTGATAACACTTCGCAATTAACATTGCTAAGAACCCAGCAAGATTCTCGGACCAAGCATATCGACATTCGCTTTCACTTCCTTAGAGACCATGTGGAGAAGGGTGACATCGTGCTCCAGTTTGTGGAGGGTGACCACCAGTTGGCTGACTTCTTCACCAAGCCTTTGGATAGCTCAAGGTTTTCAGCTCTGCGGGGAGAGCTTGGGGTGGTTTGTCCTTACGGACTGTTGTGAGGGGGAGCTTTGGGCTTTCATCGCTTATCATATTATTTATGCTTCGCTCCATACTATTGCACCGCATTTGTGGGTGCATTGGGTTTAGTCCTTCCAAGATAGGTTAGAGTGTGTCTCTTCTCGAGTGCTTAGACTTCTTGCTCTTATCTTGTGCTTTCGAAATAGTGCTTTCTTATCTCACTAGGTTGAGCTCACTCACTTCTTCTAGGTTCTAGCGAGGGTTGGGCCACCCTGCAGACAGGTGCGTGTTTGCTCTCTAGTGTGTGTCTTACTCGACAGCTGTTGTCCTGGAGTCATATGGGGTAGATAAGAGTTAGTCTGTGTCATTAGTATTCTCTATCTTATCTATGCTCTAAGGACTGCCTTTCTTGATTTCTTTGCCAGCTTCTCGTTTTTATTGCTTTGGTTCAGGGGGAATTCTTTTGGGAACTTCTAGAGCTTAATATTGACTTAACTCAACTTGAACTAAAAGTTGCATCACATGTTGAGGGGGAGCTGAATTTTCTGCATATCATTCTACATTGTAATATAAATACATTGAGCCTTGATTATTATCCGGTTATGACATGCTTATGATGCGTTACATCTTGCCATGATTTATGCTTACTTGCTAGATTTATCATGACTTCATATGTGTAGACTAGCTTTTGCCATGATGAGTTAACTAAACTTGCTCAATTTGAATTAAAAACTTGTCATGATTAGCACTTGAGTTTAGTCTGTCATGAGCTATCCTTTTATGATCCATGCCATGTCAAATAGGCTGAGTTGAGCGTTGAATCTCTAGTTGAGCCTTAGATTGAGGTGTCTTAAACTCTTGATGTAACATGAGTTAGTACAACTTGTCAAAAAGCAAAAAGATCTCTTTTGTGCGAAAAAACTGATCTTACCAATTCTTTCTCACGAGACGGCTTGCCATTGCACTAGGCATGAACTTGGGGGGAGTTTTGGATGACCTAGACTATCTTCTTAAGCTTCTTGCTTGGAGTAGTCGTAGTAAGGCTTGAGATCTAGCGCATGATAAAAGTATTGGTTGAAAACAACCATAAGTTTCAAAAGAAAAATGTCATTTGTGCTCAATTTGCTTAAAGCTATTAAAAGAATCAAGTACTTGAACCATTGTTTCACTCTTAAGTATGTAACACTCTATTTTGACTCAATATTAGATTCTTGGTTCCGCTTAGCTTGATTGACATGGCTTGCATCATCCTTGGATGTCTCTAGATAGACTTTGCTTATTGATGACTTGACATGCTCATAAATGCACTAAAATTCAGATTGTCATCTAATTGCTTCTAGCTAGCTTATACATATCCCGTCATGATCGGATAGCGCTTCATTGAGTTATGGCTTGGTGTAATACATTATGGTCATTATGGATAATTCTCATGGCTCTAAAATGCTTAGAATAAACAAACTTCAGCCATTTCATCCATCATCATGACTTACTCTCTCTTTTGCATTCTTGATGCGTTTATTGCCAAAAGGGGGAGAATAGATTGGAGAGAAAGTCTTTTGGGAATCTAGAGCTTGTAGAACAATTTACTCTTTCTAGAGTTGCTCTAATGATTCTTTCTGTCGACATGGTCATGAGTTTCATTTCCTTCTTTGGACCATGTTGGACTCTTCAAACTCAACTTCATGCTTTTTCTGGGTTTGTCAATATACTCATCAAGGGGGAGATTGAGAGACCATGTGGTGGTCATCCCGCTGAGAATGATGAGTAATTGACATCGCTTTAGTAAAGTCGAGTTTGAGTCGGTTGGTTCGGACCTAGACGCTGCGTGGCGAAACAGGCTCGGTCGGACTCGGTCAAACCTAGTCGTATGGGTTTAGGCTGCATATTTTGATGACTCGATAGGTTTGATCTCTATTTACGCTTTCATGTATCGAGCGGTGCTATTTGACGTGTTTCTTGTCTGTGTGACTGCAGGACGTCGAGGCGGAGTCGTGGCGAGACACGAGGTGACCGGACTAGGCGCAGGTGGCGCTGAGGTCAGAACGGTCGTGATGTGTCGAAGACGACGTGGACTCGAGGTGGTTGCAAGGCGTGCGAGGCGAGGAGCGAAGCTTCCTTGGTGCGGGAGGCGAAACGGAATTTCGCAAAACCGCAAAACGGAACAGGCGCCGTTGGACTTAGCGGGCGAACGGGCGGAGACCCGTTAGCCAAGGCTATAAATAGAGGAGAGGGCTGCATACCCGTAAGACACAAGAGAGAAAGTTAGGGTTTTGATTAGTCAAAAGAGACTTTGGAGAAGGCTTTAGCTTTAGTGGCTTTAGTTGTTATGGGTTGTTGAGGAGAGGCAGAGGGTGTCTGGACTGTGCCCCAACGATGCCTCCCACCGTGTGTGCTGTTCTCCTCTCGTGTGTTTTGTTCTTGAGTTCGGGTTGAAGTTCTTGATTGATGGGAGGGAGAAGATGAGTTGATGCCTATGTAATCATTCTTCTTATATCAATCATGTATCGGGACTTCTTTGTGATCCCTGTGATCAATGGAATGAACTTTATGAAGATTGTCTCGAGTTCTTGCGTCTCTGTTATTTTTCCTTCGATGACCCTTTTTGTTGATTCTTGATATTTTGAGTTTTGGTGTTTCCATTGCGGAGGAGTTGCAAAATGGGTTGCTTTATGATAAAATTGCATTTCTACATCATCTAATCAGTTAGTTTTGTGAGAAAATCGAGTTTAATTTCAGTTCTTGAAATTTGGCTCTCTCTGTTCTTCTTTTTCAGATTCTAGGGTTTGAGTTTATTTCTCGTTTTCTTTTGTGAGATGGCATGAAATTTGATATCTAGAGCCCAGTGGCTATTACTAACATATCTTCAAAATTTCATAGCCAAAGGATCAAGGGTTTGAAGAAATTTGATTTTCAGTTTTCTCCTGTAGCTTTCAAAGTTTGGGGATAAATCTGATTTTCTTTGTGAGATTCATGAAACTTGATAACTAGAGTTCTTAGACTCTTGAGAAGATATCCTCAAAGTTTCGTGAACAAAGAATCAAAGACTCAGGAGATATTTGTGCTTTGCCTCTCTGCTGGGTTTATGTTTCTCGGTTCTCAGGTTCAGAAGCACAATTTCTGCTAGCTTGCTGTCTGCATATTTCTTTCGGCAAACCAGCAGTCGTTTTTCATTTCAGAAATACCAGTCTATTGCTGCTTTCTACTCATTCCAATCTTGTGATCCGAAGAAGAGCAGAGAATCAAACAATCAAAGTCTCAGTTTTCTTCTCTGAATCGGTACTTACTGTACCATCTGTTTTCAGCTGAAGTTACTGTTCTGTCTCTAGTTTGGTTCGACAGCAAACTCTAGCAGTACTCAATTTTGTTCTGAAATCGGCTTTGCTGCTCTCGGTTGCGTGCAGTAATCTGTTTTGTAGATCTTTTGATTGATCCTCTCCAGTTTGCTGCCTTGTTTTTCCTGGTTCCGATTGCTGCCTGAAGACAGTTTCGGTTTTGCAGAAATCTCAGGCTTCTTTTCAGTTTTCAACAACAATTGGTCTCCTGACTCTACAGTCATTTTCGGCAACTACTGCTCTGCATTTTCTGTTCCTGTTCTGATGTTTTCAGCTGCCGCCAATTGCCTATTCTGCCGAATTCTTGTCTGGTGATTTCCCTGCATATCATCTTGTTCTCGGCAGCAAGTTCCTTTCTGATTTCTTTGCTTGCAGAGATTTTGGCTTCTTAGTGCAAAACTTTTTCTTTTGCTTTTTCCTGAGAATTGGACAGCTGCTTTCATTTCAAGTAGTACTAGCACCTTACTAGCAGCATTGCATGATTAAGTCACTTTTCTTTTATTTCTTTTCTTGATCTTTGATGATTTTGCATGCAGATCAAACGACGTTATTTTCAGCTGAAATTTTTACTGATTACTCTCGATTTATGCTGAATTTTTAGTATCGCATGCGTTCAGCTTTTAGCAGAATTAATTTTCGTGAGTTGCTTCTGCTCGCATCATTTGAAAAATCAGTGTACGAATTCTCGGGGGCGATTTTCAAGAGAACGACATTCACCCCCCCTCTGTCGCCATTTCGGTCCTACAGAGGTGAATTGAGAACCTCGATCCGAGACTATCCTCTTAGGTATACCATGTAGACACACAATGCGGGCCATGTATAACTCGGCCAATTTGTCTCCCTTGTAGGTGATCTTTACAGGAATAAAGTGGGCAACTTTAGTCAACCTATCGACTATTACCCATATGGAATCATATCCTGATTTGGTGCGAGGCAAACCAGTTATGAAATCCATTCCCACTTCTTCCCATTTCCATTGAGGAATCAGAGGGGTTGAAGGAGTCCCAGGGTTTTGATGTTCGCCTTGACCTTCTGGCATACGTCACAGCAGGCTACATACTCGGCAATATCCCTCTTCATACGTGGCCACCAATACAAAGTTTTCATTTCTTGTTACATTTTAGTGCTGCCCGGGTGTAGAGTATAAGCAGAGCTATGAGCTTCTTTGAGTATCAGGTCTTTGAGGCCCTCCTGGTGGGGAACAAAAAGACGCTTTCCATACCATAGCACCCCTTGTTTATCTTCTATCATCTTAGTGGCTTTTCCTTGGGCCATGAGACGTTTAAACTTCAACCTGTGGTGTCCCTTAAAATTCCCTTGATTTGGTCTTCAAGAGTTGGTTGTACCTCCATGGTTGCTAGAGTACCATGTTCTACTATTTCCAGGTTAAGGGCTTCAAACTCTCTGCAGAGCTCAGGTCGCAATTCTTCCACCATGAGGTTGTTGCAGTGGAGTTTGCGACTTAGGGCATCGGCCACTACATTAGCTTTTCCGGGGTGATAGTGGACGTCCAAATCATAGTCTTTAATTAATTCTAACCACCTTCTTTGCCTTAGGTTGAGGTCGGCTTGGGTGAAGATATATTTGAGGCTCTTATGGTCCGTATAAATGTTACAGTGATTTCCAATTAAATAATGTCGCCAAATCTTTAAAGCATGGACTAATCAAGCTAGCTCCAAATCATGGGTGGGTAATTGTCCTCATGGGGACGGAGTCGTCTGAAGCATAAGCTACGACCTCCCCCCTTGCATAAGTACACAGCCTAAGCCTTGGCGCGATGCATCACAATAGACATCAAAATCTTTGTGTATGTCCGGCAAAGCTAGCACCGGGGCTGTGGTCAATCTCTTCTTTAACTCCTGAAAACTCTTTTCACAGGCTTCTGTCCATTCATACTTCTTTTCTTTCTTGAGTAGGCTCGTCATTGGTCTGGATACCTTGGAAAAACCTTCTATGAAGCGTCTGTAGTACCCGGCTAGTCCCAGAAAACTACGCACTTCAGTGACCGAGGTGGGTTGCTTCCATTCTAGAACTGCCTCTACCTTGGAGGGATCGACTGCTACTCCACCGGCAGATACGATATGTCCAAGGAAACTGATCCTGGTAACGAATTCACACTTGTCAGATTACAGACAACGTGGTGCCCCTGAAGGGTCTCGAGGACTACCCGTAGGTGTTCTTCATGCTCTTCGGTAGTTTTAGAGTAGATCAGAATATCGTCTATGAATACGACCACAAATTTGTCCAAGCATTCCATAAACACTTTATTCATCAGATTCATGAAATAGGTCAGGGCATTGGTCAATCCAAATGACATGATCAGAATTCAAATAGGCCATACCGCGTGGTAAAAGTCAGTCTTAGGAATATCTTACGCTCGATCTTGAGTGATGGTACCGACCTTAAATCTATTTTAGAGAAGACAAGAGCCCGGATAGTTGGTCGAACAAGTCATCTATTCGAGGCAATGGGTACTTATTCTTGATGGTTACCTCATTGAGGGCTCTGTAATCTACGCATAATCTGGCGGTGCCATCCTTCTTCCTGACAAATAATACAGGGGAGCCCCATGGGGATGAGCTGGGTCTAATAAATCCTTTGGTTTGTAAATCTTCAATTTGACTTTTTAATTCCTCAAGTTCATCTACTGCCATTCGATATGGTCTCTTAGCAATTGGGGCCGTCCCGGGCTTTAGGTTGATCACAAATTTATTTCCCTATTCAAGGCATACCCGGCAGCTTCTTCCGAAAGACTTACGGTAATTCAACCACGGTGTGTCCTCTAATGCCTTTACTTCAATATTATGAATTACGCGTCCCGAAGAGGGGCGGTCCACCTTAACTTTTATCTTTCTTCCGGAGGCGCCTACAAGTACTACCTCCCTATTTGCACAGTCTATCAATCCTCAATTTTTGGTTAGCCAGTCCATCCCTAGGATAACATCCAATGTTTGGGATGGCAAGACCAACAAGTCCACTGGGAAATTATAACCTTCCATTGTGACTTCTACCCTTGGGCTAACTAGTGTAGCAATTAAGCGCCCTCCTGGGGAACTGAGTACCACAGGTCTCTTAAGTCCAAGGTTGGCGACAACTTTTCAATAAATCCCCCAGAAACAAATGAATGCGATGCACCGGAGTCAAACAGAACCTGCACTGGATTTGATTTAACAGAGAACGTACCCACAAGGACTCCAGCGGCCTCCTGTAACATCCCAAATTTTGAGTTTTGAAAAATTTTAAAGTCAAATTAATTATTTTGAAGCAATTGGCTTTTATTTGGATTTTTCTGGGTTTTTCTGGAGTTTATTTCAAAGTTTAAGTCAAGAAAATGTATTTTAAATATTTTATAAAAGCCAAAAAGTGTTTATTTTATATTTCCTAGCCTTCCCAGAATTTTTAAATAAATTTTGAGAATTTTTCTGGAATTAAAAATTAATTTTAAAAGATAAAAGGAATTTTATAAAATTATTAAAAGCAAATCTGAAAATATAAATATTTTTAATAAGTCTAAAATGTTTCCAGGAATATTCTATAATTTTTCTGGAATTTTTAGATATTATTTATTATTTTTCCAAGCAAATATATTGTTTCTAGTATTTTCTGAAAATCTAATCCGAAAATAAAATCAATTAAATCTCAGGCCGCCACGTGTCGCTCATCCGACGGCCGATACCCCTTCGTGGATTTAATCCAAGCCACACCTTTTCATTTAAATCCAAAGGGTATGAGCAATCCACTTGCCACGTGTCAAGCATCCAATGGCCCGCACCCTTCACTTCTCTTTCTCACCGACGAGTGGGTCCCACCGTCATATCCTTCTTCTACCTCTCCTTCTTCCTCCTCTAGCTCTCTCTCTCCTCCACCATGGATGCCGAATTGAAAGCTTTGATTGCGGCCGTTTCTTCGCTTAAACTCCTGGGTAATTGCGCAATCAAACCCCTAATCACTCCTCCATCACCCCTACTGCTTTCCCATTTAATCCTCCGCTTTCCGAATTTTGCGCCCATTAACTCCTGGTCGGCCTTCCCCCCCATAGCCCTATAAATAGCACCCTCGACACCCTTTTGACACCGCATCTCTCCCTTCCTTTCCCCACGCCGTGGTTCTCGGGCTTTTCCTCATGCGCCGCATATAGCCGCCGCCGCCTGCTTCCCCGCCATGGCCATCCTCCGCCCACCAGGCCCCACCGCCACCGGTGAGTCCGCCGCCTCCTTTGCCCCGCCGCCCATCGCCGACCGCCCACCGTCACGGCAGCCACGGCCGGTCATCTCCGAGCCGGCCATGCCAAGATGCGCCCGCGTGGCCTCCACGTCGGCCGGATTTGTCCACGTGGCCGCCACCTCGCGCCCGATGGCGCCATGTGGCCGGTGCGCCACGTCGGCAGGGCCGTGGTCCGTGGATCCGGTCCACGGTGACCGGACCCACCGTCATTCAAATAATTTTTCCGCTCGTAAAATTCGAAAAATGATGACGTCATAAATGCTATTTTTCAGTATAAAAATAATTCGGGAAAATCGGCCCTTTTCTTTTCTTTCAATTAAATCTTCCCGAGGTCATATCTTTTTCGTTTTAACTCCGATTTGACCCGTTCAAATTTCTGAATTTTTCTAAAATCATAATCTATCTAAATATACATTCTTTTTCAATTTTTGAATTTTATTTGATTTTATGTGTATTTATTTGCTTTGTTGCCTTGTCTTTTCCGCACGTAGAATCCGACGTCGTCAAGACTTTGCCGACCTGCAAAGAAGATAATCAAGAGCTCACACACGAAGGCAAGTCTCCTTTGAACATCTTGAACCCATGTTTAAGAAATGTTTTAATTATTTTAAATTAATGCATGCTATGTTACATAAAATGATAATTCTTGTTTTAGAAATTCTAGTTAATCCAACTATTGTTATACCCTCATTTGACGTTGAATGCCATGTATCTTTGACACTCTAGGAATTCCCTTGTCTCAATAATGAGATTATTATATAACTTTGGTAAATTTTGTACCGGTAGTAGAAAGCTTAGTCTTGCAACATAAACTTTTGTAACCTTGGATCGGGAAAATATTATGTCTTTGATTTAGACTTTTGTTTAGAAATTTAGTGGCGATTGATGTTGCCACTGATCTTTAAAATAAAATAAAATGTGAGAGTTGGTTTAGACTGGGGCGGATGGTAAGATTGGTTTGGTGCGGTTAGCACGAGAACTTGTACTGTGTATGTTCCGCCCTAGTCAATTAAGGACCGACGCTTGTGTTTGTCGGCATCGAGCACTCCGTACAACCACATGTCTATATGGGTACGACCTAGCTAACTAACTTATGATAGTTTAGTCTAGGTGCCACCAGTGGAAAGTGGATGCCAGGGTGTACTGGTTATTCACAGTGAGGGCGAGGTTTATTGTACTCATACGGCGCAAGAGGGGGCTTCTGTCGGGTGGTTTAACCCTTCAGCGGTGAAACCTCGGTGGTGTGGTAACAGCTAGACTAGAGTAAGGTAAAAGCTTTGTGATAATTTATCTGGGTCTCATGCCAAAGGAAGCGTGTTGACTAATAAGATGACTTATCTCTTGTGGGTAAAGTCACATACAACCTCTGCAGAGTGTAAAACTATTCGAATAGCCGTGCCCACGGTCAAGGGCGGGCAAGGAATGCATACACATGGTAGATCATTGTTTTTGGTTTTAAAAATAAAAGATTTGGAAATCGGGAGTGGTTGGAACTCCCGGGGTTGTCCTGGCAGTTATAGCCAGTGTGAGTGGTGTAACCCGTTTCTTAAACTTTGGCGGTTAGCCAGTTGTTTAGTGTGGGTGGTTTAACCCGTGGTTCTGAGCTTTGGCGGGTTGAGCCAGTATTCAAGTGTTGGTGGTTGTAACCTTCACTATTTAACTTGATAGATTCTGTTAAAACAATCACTTTGCTAAATTGATGCCTTTAAAGATAATTAATGGTATTTGAAATAAAATGCTGCTTTGTGCAAAAGAACCGTATAACCCTCCTTTGATTAAACCACCGCATCTCGCATTTTCCCAAGACTTGCGGAGTACTTTATGTACTCACATACTACACTTAAAATAATACCCAGAAGAGTATGAAGCTCAAGGTGGAACGTTCGACTACGGAGCGTATGGATTCGACGAAGGCTTTCAGAGTTCTAGGTCGCTTTCCCGGTCCAATTGCCCGTGGCGGGTGATGGGTCTTCTCATTGGATTTACTTTTGCTTCACCGTGCTTTATCTTTTGTGTGAGTGCGAGGTCTTGTAACCTCGTTGTAATAAAGGTCTTTCGACCTATACTCTCTTTATTAATGTAATTTCGTTGTTGGCAATGTAATCATCATTTAACCTGTGCACTAGCTTTGATCCGGGACTAGTCTTTGTAATACGTGAGGGCTGGATTTGGAAATCCGGGTCCCGACAGAGATGGTATCGAGCCAATTTGACCGTATGGGGCGTGACCTAGATTAGATTGGTAAAACCTTAAGGACCTATATTTATTAAAATATATGTGAAAATTTTCTATATCTCTTTACTCGCTCCATTCTTGATCTTATATTCACTTGTTTAAAATGTTTTAACCGATCTTCTCTATTATTTCTAAAATTGTAGATGGCGGTTCTTCCTCAGATGACTCTTTGGACTACTTCACTCATGGCGAGAACATTGGAGCATTTGTTGGCCTCCTTCGCCGCCTTATGCAAGATCTCGTAGTATCCTCAACCGCCTATCTTGAGGCGGAAAGTCAAGATCATGGACCGAGATTCTTGGTCGATGGAGGTATTCTGTATGCACGGAAGGAGAATTCAACTCTCCCACATACCCTATCGAACATCCTCGGACGGATCGTTCGAGATGCTATCGAGGATGCGGCTAAATCGGCACTAGGCGACTTGTCTTGGGATTCATAAGGATATCTGCGGCGGACGCCTTTCTACTTCTTTCCAACCACGAGCGGGCGAGATATCCGAGAACCTTTCAAGATTACCATGGATGATCCTCGTCATCACATCGTGCGGCTTACTCGGGCGATGTCGACTACATACGCCAGCGCTTTGAGGAGATTGGACGACTCGGGCGCTCCTCACTTCGGCTACCGGCACTCGAGACTCTCCGTGCTCGGCTTATCCAGAGCCGGGAGGCGAGTTCGGCCGAGGCGTCTTGAGCGAGCGGCCTCTCGAGGGACTACACGCCGTCTTCACTGCACTCACCGTCCCAGGCAACACGGTGCCGCCTCGGCACGTGACCCGCATCATAATCACAGTAGCGAAGAGTGTGCGGCGTCCTAGTCCGTTGCCGACATCGACATCGGAGACTCCGGCAAGAGACGCAGCCTCTCGTTCGTTCACGCTCTCCGTCGACCGCCTCCGGTGATGGCGACCATCTTCACTCCCGAGCCTCTTGCAACCGCCCGAGTGTGGTTGTAGGTGCGCCACGTGGGTATCTTAGGCGAGGATCCGAGAGGAGGATCGAGAGGAGGACCGGAGGAGCTTGTCTTCGAGGAGGACAAGTAGTTGCAGAGCAGTAGAGTACCCAAATAAAATTGTTTACCTTCCTTAGAGCGTTTTATATTATGTTGGTGTGCTAGATGGACTGTACCAATGCCTTAGTGCACTTGTGGTACACCCATTCTCAAAATTATATTAATTTCAAAGATAAAGTTTCTTCCAAGTTGTTGTTGTGTTCTCTCTTGTGTGTTGGTTTGGGATGTTATTTAGTTTGCCCCTTGCTTCTTACATGCTACTTTCCCTTATCTTTTGCTCGCTTACGGTTGCCGCTCAGGATGGTGAACACAAGGAGCAATGCCTTGATAGCCGTGGTGCCAATGCTCGACCAGAGAACAATATGCCGCCACCCCCGCTCAAGCCCCTAGCATGGAGCGAGATGATGGCCATGCAACCGCAATTGCTTCAAGCCACGGCCCGTAACCAAGTGCGACAAGCTCATGAGCTCCCTTCGTGCACCCCACCCAGCCGGAGAGTTCATGAGAACTAGACCGCCAACCTTTTCTGGTGCGGTAGATCCAATGGAAGCAGATGATTGGATCAAGGATGTGGAGAGGAAGCTGATTTTAGCCCAGTGCAATGATAACGAGAAAGTACTTTATGCTGCTCATCAGCTAAAAGGAATCGCAGCTACTTGGTGGGAAAATTACTGCGCCGCCCATCAGAATGTGCAGACTATCACTTGGGCTGAATTTGAGGAAGCCTTCCAAGATCGCACATGTTCCTACCGAGTCATGGAAATGAAAAGAATGGAATTTCATAAACTGCGCAGGGAAACCTCGGTGTTCTGAGATACGAATAGGTTCACTCAACTATCCGGTATGCTTCGAAGATGTTACAACAGATCGACAAAAATCGGAGGTTCATGCGGGACTTGAACCCAATCTCAAGGTGCAGCTGGTGTCAAATGATTTCCCAACTTTCCAGCATATGGTAAACAAGGCCATAATACAAGAGGAAGCTCGGCGTCGGTATGAAGTCCTAAGAGGAAGTTTCAAGCTCGGCGGGTGCAAGCGCCTCCGGCACCGCCTAATCCACCTCACTTCAACAGCCTCCAGTGCCAAATGTGCCGAGGACAGATTCGATGGACCTCGCCCAATTCCCAAGCTCCCCGACCAAACAATGCGCCCGCCTCGGTGAACAAGACTTCAATGGTGGAGTGCGGTGTTATAACTGCAAGAACATGGGACATTATGCCAATAATTGTCCACAAAAGCGCCCAGCTGTGACTCCTGTTCGTTTCAACTTGGGGACTACACCACCGAGCCCCACTTGCGGGACAAGGCCGTGGAGCACCTCGGACTCAAGGACTCCTGGCGGTGAGCAGAGGGCATGTTAATCATGTCACTGCAGTAGTAGCTCGAGATGCACCGGGCGTGGCTTACAGGTAAGTTTCTTGTCAACTCGGTACACATCGGCATTATTTGATTACGAGCTTCGCATTCTTTTGTGTCAAAAGATTTTGTGGAAAGATATAATTGGGATGTTCGATTGCTAAGGAATCCTATGCTAGTCCAACACACGGAAATGAAATGAAGACTAATGCGGTTTGCCCTAGAGCAACCATAGATATAAATGGAGTAAAATTCCTAGCGAATTTAATTATAATAGACTCCAAGAGCCTAGATGTAATACTTGGTATGGATTGGTTAACCAAGTATAAAGGCGATAGATTGTGCCAATCGTGCCATCACTCTTACCAATTCTGAAGGAATTCAAGTGAGGTACAAGTCAAAGCCATCTTCTCAGAATAATTGTGGATTGAACAGTTTGAAGGAATAACACCGGAAAAGGTGCATATAGTAAGGGAATATCGGATGTGTTTCGGAAGATTTGCCAGAATGCCACCGAGATAGAAGTTGAATTTGTCATTCGGTACAGAACAGCTCCGATTTCCAAGAGACCCTACCGGATGTCGCAAATGATTTGGTGAAGTTAAGAAGCGATTGAGGCCGCAAGAAAGAGGTTTTATAAGACCAAGTTCTTCGCCTTGGGGTGCACCAACTTCTAGTGAAGAAGAAGGATGGCGATCTTCGTGTGTGTGGATTACGGATCCTCGAATGATGCAACGATTAAGAACAAGTATCCATTGCCGGGATTGATGATCTTTGATCGCTAAAAGGATCATGTGTCTTCTCAAGATTGATCTCGGTCGGGATATCATCAAATGAAGATTAGACCGGAAGATATTCCAAAGACAGCATTTTCCACTCGTTATGGACTGTATGAGTTTACAGTAATGTCTTTTGGATTGACCAATGCTCCTGCATACTTTATGAATCTGATGAATAAAGTGTTCATGGAGTATTGGATAAGTTGTTGTCGTATTTATTGATGACATTACGATCTACTCCCGAATGAGGAAGATCATGCGAACATCGAGGATAGTTTTGAAAAACTCGAGAGCATCATCATTGTATGCCAAGTTTAGTAAATGTGAGTTTTGGTTGAAGAAAGTAGCTTTCTTGGGTCATGTGATTTCTGCGGAGGAGTGTCTCAGAGATCCGCTAAGGTAACAGACGTACTCAATTGGATGCAACCCAAGTCAGTAACAGAGATCAGAAGTTTTCTGGGTTTAGCAGGATATTATCGTCGTTTTATAGAAGGATTTTCCAAACTCGCAAGACCTCTCACTCAGTTGCTAAAGAAGGAGAAGAAGTTTGAATGGAGTAAATCTTGTGAGGACAGTTTTCAAGAACTGAAAAGGAGATTAACATCTGCACCGGTGTTAACACTTCGAGATATTAGAAAGGATTTTGAGGTATACGTGATGCTTCAAGACAAGGATTGGGCTGTGTTTGATGCAAGAAGGAAAGGTCGTAGCCTATGCTTCAAGGCAATTGCGACCGCATGAGCGAAACTATCAGACTCATGATTTAGAGCTAGGCTGGCAGTGCATGCTCTAAAAATATGGAGGCATTATTTGATCGATGTCATTGTGAGATTTACACGGATCACAAGAGCACAGAATATATTTACCGACTGACCTCAATTTGAGGCAGTAGCGAGATGGCTTGAGTTGATAAAGGATTATGATGTTGGAATCCACTATCATCCGGGAAAGGCTAATGTTGTGGTGATGCCTTAAGCGAGAAAAAGTCATTGTAATAACTCGATGATACAAGTTCAAGACCGCACTTCATGAAGAGTTTCAACGGCTTAATTTAGAAGTAGTAGAGGAGGATTCCTAGCTACTTTGGAGGTTCGACCAACTTTACAAGATCAAATCAAGGCGACTCAAAAGAGGATAATTATGTTAAGGATATCAAAGAAAATATGAAGAAAGGAAAGGCACCGAGATTTTCGGAAGATGAAGAAGGTATCCTTTGGTATGGAAAAAGAATTCTTGTGCAGAGAAGAAGGAAATAAAAGTTAATTACAAGGAAGCTCATGAATCAGGATACTCAATTCACCACGAAGTACAAAGATGTATCAAGATCTTAAAGAAAGATACATGTGGACCAAGATATGAAGAGAGAAATTGCTGAATATGTAGCCTTGTGCGATGTATGCCAACGAGTTAAGCGAGAACATCGAGACTGTTGGACTCTTGCAACCTTCTGCAGATACCCGAGTGGAAATGGGAAGAAATTGGAATGGATTTTATAACCGGATTTCCAAGAACTAAATCGGTATGACTCAATTTGGGTTATTGTGGACCGGTGACAAAGGTCGCACATTTCATTCGATAAAGACCACTTATTCGGAGATAGACTTGCGAGTTATATATGTCAAGAATTGTGTGTTTGCATGGAGTTCAAAGAAGATTGTGTCGGATCGAGGATCTCAATTCACCTCAAGATTCGGCGAAGCTTCATGAGATTTTAGGCACCAATCTGAATTTCAAGATCTGACATACCATCCCAGACGGATGGTCAAGCAGAAAGAGTAAATCAAATCTTGGAAGACATGTTGAGAGCACGTGCTCGGCAAATAAAGCAAGTTGGGATCGAGTCTACCCTATGCGAAATTTTCTTATAATAATAGTTATCAATCCGATCTGCGAGATGTCTCCGTTTGAAGCTTTGTATGGCGAAAAATGGGACAGTTGTATTGGAAAAGCGGGGAAGGACTAGTCTTTGGACGAGATGTGTTAAGACAAGCGAAAGAACAAGTCCGTCTAATTCGTGATGATTAAAACAGCACAAACAAGACGAGAAAAGTTATGCGGACAATCGTGGGAGAGCATTAGAATTTGTGCCGGAGATCATGTGTATCTGAAGGTTTCACCTCTCAAAGGGATGCGTCGTTTCCACGTTTCTGGGAAACTTGCTCCAAGGTTCGTTGGACCATTTCCTGTGATAGCAAAAAGAGGAGAAGTTGCTTATCAGTTGGAACTTCCACCTCAGTTGTCAAGCGTGCACAACGTCTTCCATGTGTCCCAGTTAAGAAAGTGCCTCAGAGTGCCAGAAGAGCAAATGCCTTTAGAAGAAGTATCTTTGAAGGAGGATCTATCATATCCAGTATCGGTCAAAATTTTGGATGAAGCGAGGCGCGTACAAGAAACAAGAGCATCAAATTACGTAAAGTGCGGTGGAGTAATCATACAGTCGTCGAAGCAACTTGGGGCGTGAAGAAGATCTAAGAGCAGAGTTCCCTGATCTTTTTCCCAGTTCGTCCGAATCTCGGGGTCGAGATTCATTCTAAGGGGGGTAGGTTTGTAACATCCCAAATTTTGAGTTTTGAAAAATTTTAAAGTCAAATTAATTATTTTGAAGCAATTGGCTTTTATTTGGATTTTTCTGGGTTTTTCTGGAGTTTATTTCAAAGTTTAAGTCAAGAAAATGTATTTTAAATATTTTATAAAAGCCAAAAGTGTTTATTTTATATTTCCTAGCCTTCCCAGAATTTTTAAATAAATTTTGAGAATTTTTCTCGAATTAAAATTAATTTTAAAAGATAAAAGGAATTTTATAAAATTATTAAAAGCAAATCTGAAAATATAAATATTTTAATAAGTCTAAAATGTTTCCAGGAATATTCTATAATTTTTCTGGAATTTTTAGATATTATTTATTATTTTCAAGCAAATATATTGTTTCTAGTATTTTCACGAAAATCTAATCCGAAAATAAAATCAATTAAATCTCAGGCCGCCACGTGTCGCTCATCCGACGGCCGATACCCCTTCGTGGATTTAATCCAAGCCACACCTTTTCATTTAAATCCAAAGGGTATGAGCAATCCACTTGCCACGTGTCAAGCATCCAATGGCGTGCCCTTTCACTTCTCTTTCTCTCACCGACAGTGGGTCCCACCGTCATATCCTTCATCTACCTCTCCTTCTTCCTCCTCTAGCTCTCTCTCCTCCACCATGGATGCCGAATTGAAAGCTTTGATTGCGGTAGTTTCTTTCGCTTAAACTCCCGGGTAATTCGCAATCAAACCCCTAATCACTCCTCCATCACCCCTAGTTTCCCCATTTAATCCCACTGCTTTTGGTATTTTGCGCCTCCATTAACTCCTAGTCGGCCTTCCCTCCCATAGCCCTATAAATAGCACCCTCAGACACCCTTTTCGCACCGCATCTCTCTCCTTCCTTTCCCACGCTCGTGTGGTTCTCGGGCTTTTCCTCATGCCGCCTGCTTCCCGCCATGCCATCCTCCCGCCACCCCGTTCCATGCCGCCAATCGGTGAGTCCGCCGCCACCGGGCCCCCGCCGCCTATGAGTCCGACCGCCGCCTCCCGGCCATGGCATCGCCATGTAGGCCATCCCGGTCCGTGGGTCTTGCCCGTGGGTCATCTCCGCCAGGCCATGCCTGCCTGGCCTCGTGGCCTCACGTCGGGATTTGTCCACGTGGCGCCACCTCGCGCGCATGGCGCCATGTGGCGGTGCGCCACGTCGGCAGGGCCGTGGTCCGTGGATCCGGTCCCACTGAGACCGGACCCACCCGTCATTCAAATAATTTTTCCGCTCGTAAAATTCGAAAATGATGACGTCATAAATGCTATTTTTCAGTATAAAAATAATTCGGAAAATCGGCCCTTTTCTTTTCTTTCAATTAAATCTTCCCGGGTCATATCTTTTCGTTTTAACTCGATTTGACCGTTTAAATTTCTGAATTTTCTAAAATCATAATCTATCTAAATATACATTCTTTTTCAATTTTTGAATTTTATTTGATTTTATGTGTATTTATTTGCTTTGTTGCCTTGTCTTTTTCCGCGCGTAGAATCCGACGTCGCCGAAGACTTTGCCGACCTGCAGCAAGATAATCAAGAGCTCACACACGAAGGCAAGTCTCCTTTGAACATCTTGAACCCATGTTTAAGAAATGTTTTAATTATTTTAAATTAATGCATGCTATGTTACATAAAATGATAATTCTTGTTTTAGAAATTCTAGTTAATCCAACTATTGTTATACCCTCATTTGACGTTGAATGCCATGTATCTTTGACACTCTAGGAATTCCTTGTCTCAATAATGAGATTATTATATAACTTTGGTAAATTTTATACAGGTGGTAGAAAGCTTAGTCTTGCAACATAAACTTTTGTAACCTTGGATCGGGAAAATATTATGTCTTTGATTTAGACTTTTGTTTAGAAATTTAGTGGCGATTGATGTTGCCACTGATCTTTAAAATAAAATAAAATGTGAGAGTTGGTTTAGGCGGGGCGGATGGTAAGATTGGTTTGGTGCGGTTAGCACGAGAACTTATCTTGTGTATGTTCGCCCTAGTCAATTAAGGACCGACGCTTGTGTTTGTCGGGCCGAGCACTCTGGTACAACCACATGTCTATATGGGTGCGACCTAGCTAACTAACTTATGATAGTTTAGTCTAGGTGCCACCGATGGAAAGTGGATGCCGGGGTGTCTTGGTTATTCACGATGAGGGCGAGGTTTCTTGTACTCATACAGCGCAAGAGGGGCTTACGTCGGGTGGTTTAACCCTTGACGGTGAAACCTCGGTGGTGGTAATCTAGCTAGACTAGAGTAAGGTAAAAGCTTTGTGATAATTTATCCGGGTCTCATGCCAAAGGCGTGTTGACTAATAAGATGACTTATCTCTTGTGGGTAAAGTCGCACAACCTCTGCAGTGTAAAACTATTCGAATAAGCGTGCCCACGGTCAAGGGCGAGCAAGGAATGCATACACATGGTAGATCATTGTTTTGGTTTTAAAATAAAAGATTTGGAAATCGGGAGTGGTTGGAACTCTGGGTTGTCTGGCGATTATAGCCGATGTGAGTGGTGTAACCTGTTTCTTAAACTTTGGCGGTTAGCCATTGTTTAGTGTGGGTGGTTTAACCTGTGGTTACGAGCTTTGGCGGGTTGAGCGATATTCAAGTGTTGGTGGTTGTAACCTTCACTATTTAACTTGATAGATTACATTAAAACAATCACTTTGCTAAATTGATGCCTTTAAAGATAATTAATGGTATTTGAAATAAAATCTTTGCTTTGTGCAAAAGAACCGTATAACCCTCCTTTGATTAAACCACGTGCATCTCTGCATTTTCCCAAGACTTGCGGAGTACTTTATGTACTCACATACTACATTAAAATAATACCCGAAGAGTATGAAGCTCAAGGTGGAGCGTTCGACTACGGGCGTATGGATTCGACGAAGGCTTTCGGGAGTTCTAGGTCGCTTTCCCGATCAATTGCACGTGGCGAATTGATGGGTCTTCTCATTGGATTACTTTTGCTTCACCGTGCTTTATCTTTTGTGTGAGTGCGAGGTCTTGTAACCTCGTTGTAATAAAGGTCTTCGACCTATACTCTCTTTATTAATGTAATTTCGTTGTTGGCAATGTAATCATCCTTTGTTTAACGTGTGCACTAGCTTTGATCCGGGACTAGTCTTTGTAATACAGAGAAATTTGGATTTGGAAATCCGGGTCCCGACAGAGATAATATCGAGCCAATTTGGTATGGGGCGTGACCTAGATTAGATTGGTAAAACCTTAAGGACCTATATTTATTAAAAATATATGTGAAAATTTTCTATATCTCTTTACTTCTGCTCCATTCTTGATCTTATATTCACTTGTTTAAAATGTCTTAACTGATCTTCTCTATTATTTCTAAAATTGTAGATGGCCGGTTCTTCCTCCGATGACTCTTTGGACTACTTCACTCATGGCGAGAACATTGGAGCATTTGTTGGCCTCCTTAAATCGACTTATGCAAGATGTCTGTAGTATCCTCAACCGCCTATCTTGAGGCGGAAAGTCAAGATCATGGACCGAGATTCTTGGTCGATGGAGGTATTCTGTATGCGGGAAGGAGAATTCAACTCTCCCACATACCCTATCGAACATCCTCGGACGGATCGTTCGAGATGCTATCGAGGATGCGGCTCGTGCGCACTAGGCGACTTGTCTTGGGATTCATAAGGATATCTGCGGCGGGCGCCTTTCTACTTCTTTCCAACCACGGTAGCGGGCGAGATATCGAGAACCTTTCAAGATTACCATGGATGATCCTCGTCATCACATCGAGTGCGGCTTACTCGGGCGATGTCGACTACATACGCCCGGCGCCTTGGAGGAGATTGGACGACTCGGGCGCTCCTCACTTCCGCCTACCGGCACTCGAGACTCTCCGTGCTCGGCTTATCGAGCCGGAGGCGAGTTCGGTGAGGCGTCTTGAGCGAGCGGTAGTCTCCGAGGACTACCGCCGTCTTCACTGCACGGTGCCGTCCCCGACAACACAGTGCCGCCTCGACGCACAGGACCCCGCATCATAATCACAGCGCGCAAGAGTGTGCGGCGTCCTAGTCCGTTGCCCGACATCGACATCGGAGACTCCAGCAAGAGACGCAGTCTCTCTCGTTCTCGTTCCTGCTCTCCGTCGGCGCCTCCGGTGATGCGACCATCTTCACTCCAGAGCCTCTTGCAACCGCCCGAGTGTGGTTGTAGGCTGCGCCACGTGGTATCTTAGGCGAGGATCGGAGGAGGATCGAGAGGAGGACCGGAGGAGCTTGTCTTCGAGGAGGACAAGTAGTTGCGAGAGCAGTGGTACCCAAATAAAATTGTTTACCTTCCTTAGAGCGTTTTATATTATGTTGGTGTGCTAGATGGGTGTACCAATGCCTTAGTGCACTTGTGGTACAGCCATTCTCAAAATTATATTAATTTCAAAGATAAAGTTTCTTCAAGTTGTTGTTGTGTTCTCTCTTGTGTGTTGGTTTGGGATGTTATTTAGTTTGCCCTTGCTTCTTACGTGCTACTTTCCCTTATCTTTTGCTCATTACGGTTGCCGCTTGGATGGTGAACACAAGGAGCAATGCTTGGTGATAGCCGTGGTGCCAATGCTCGGCCAGAGAACAATATGCCGCCACCCTGCTCAAGCCCCTAGCATGGAGCAGATGATGGCCATGCAACCGCAATTGCTTCAAGCCACGGCCCGTAACCAAGTGCGACAAGCTCATGAGCTCCCTTCGTGCACCCGGTCAGTGGGAGGTTCATGAGAACTAGACCGCCAACCTTTTACAGTGCGGTAGATCCAATGGGCAGATGATTGGATCAAGGATGTGGAGAGGAAGCTGATTTTAGCCCGTGCAATGATAACGAGAAAGTACTTTATGTCTTGCTCATCGGCTAAAAGGAATCGACTACTTGGTGGGAAAATTCTGCGCCGCCCATCGAATGTGCGACTATCACTTGGGCTGAATTTGAGGAAGCCTTCCGCCGCACATGTTCCTACCGAGTCATGGAAATGAAAAGAATGGAATTTCATAAACTGCGGCGAAACCTCGGTGTTCTGAGAATACGAATAGGTTCACTCAACTATCGGTATGCTTACGAAGATGTTACAACAGATGCGACAAAAATACGGAGGTTCATGCGGGACTTGAACCCAATCTCAAGGTGCAACTGGTGTCAAATGATTTCCCAACTTTCCGGCATATGGTAAACAAGGCCATAATACAAGAGGAAGCTCGTCACGGTATGAAGTCCTAAGAGGAAGTTTCAAGCTCGGCAGGTGCAAGCGGTTCCGGCACCGCCTAATCCACCTCACTTCAACAGCCTCCGATGCCAAATGTGCCGAGGACACTGTTCGATGGACCTCGCCCAATTCCCCAAGCTCCCGACCAAACAATGCGATTCGCCTCGGTGAGAACAAGACTTCAATGGTGGAGTGCGGTGTTATAGCTGCAGAACATGGGACATTATGCCAATAATTGTCCACAAAAGCGCCCAGCTGTGACTCCTGTTCGTTTCAACTTGGGGACTACACCAGCCAGAGCCCCACTTGCAGGACAAGGCCGTGGAGCACCTCGGACTCAAGGACTCCTGGCGGTGAGCAGAGGGCATGTTAATCATGTCACTGCAGTAGCTCGGGATGCACAGGGCGTGGTTGCAGGTAAGTTTCTTGTCAACTCGGTACACGCATCGGCATTATTTGATTACGAGCTTCGCATTCTTTTGTGTCAAAAGATTTTGTGGAAAGATATAATTGGGATGTTCGATTGCTAAGGAATCCTATGCTAGTCCAGTCACACGAAATGAAATGAAGACTAATACGGTTTGCCCTAGAGCAACCATAGATATAAATGGAGTAAAATTCCTAGCGAATTTAATTATAATAGACTCCAAGAGCCTAGATGTAATACTTGGTATGGATTGGTTAACCAAGTATAAAGGCGATAGATTGTGCCAATCGTGCCATCACTCTTACCAATTACGAAGGAATTCAAGTGAGGTACAAGTCAAAGCCATCTTCTCAGAATAATTGTGGATTGAACAGTTTGAAGGGAATAACACTGGAAAAGGTGCATATAGTAAGGGAATATCCAGATGTGTTTCGGAAGATTTGCCGGAATGCCACGAGATAGAAGTTGAATTTGTCATTAATCGGTACACAGAAGCTCCGATTTCAAGAGACCCTACTGGATGTCGCAAATGATTTGGTGAAGTTAAGAAGCAGATTGAGGAACTGCAAGAAAGAGGTTTTATAAGACCAAGTTCTTCGCCTTGGGGTGCACCAGTACTTCTAGTGAAGAAGAAGGATGGCGATCTTCGATGTGTGTGGATTACGGATCCGAATGATGCAACGATTAAGAACAAGTATCCATTGCCGAGATTGATGATCTGTTTGATCAGTTAAAAGGATCATGTGTCTTCTCCAAGATTGATCTCCGGTCAGGATATCATCAAATGAAGATTAGACCGGAAGATATTCCAAAGACAGCATTTTCCACTCGTTATGGGTTGTATGAGTTCTGATAATGTCTTTTGGATTGACCAATGCTCCTGCATACTTTATGAATCGATGAATAAAGTGTTCATGGAGTATTTGGATAAGTTGTTGTCGTATTTATTGATGACATTCGATCTACTCCCGAATGAGGAAGATCATGCAGAACATCTGAGGATAGTTTTGGAAAAACTCAGAGAGCATCAGCTGTATGCCAAGTTTAGTAAATGTGAGTTTTGGTTGAAGAAAGTAGCTTTCTTGGGTCATGTGATTTCTGCAGGAGGAGTGTGTCAGAGATCCAGCTAAGGTAACGGACGTACTCAATTGGATGCAACCCAAGTCGATGAATGAGATCGAAGTTTTACGGGTTTAGCGAGGATATTATCGTCGTTTTATAGAAGGATTTTCCAAACTCGCAAGACCTCTCACTCGATTGCTAAAGAAGGAGAAGAAGTTTGAATGGAGTAAATCTTGTGAGGGCAGTTTTCAAGAGCGAAAAGGAGATTAACATCTGCACCGGTGTTAACACTTCCAGATATTAGAAAGGATTTTGAGGTATTCTGTGATGCTTCAAGACAAGGATTGGGCTGTGTTTTGATGCAAGAAGGAAAGGTCGTAGCCTATGCTTCAAGGCAATTGCGACCGCATGAGCAGAACTATCCGACTCATGATTTAGAGCTAGTCTGCAGTGCATGCTCTAAAATATGGAGGCATTATTTGATCGATGTCATTGTGAGATTTACGGATCACAAGAGCACAAGTATATATTTACCGACTGACCTCAATTTGAGGCAGTATGAGATGGCTTGAGTTGATAAAGGATTATGATGTTGGAATCCACTATCATCCGGAAAGGCTAATGTTGTGGCCGATGCCTTAAGCGAGAAAAAGTCATTGTAATAACACGATGATACAAGTTCGACCCGCACTTCATGAAGAGTTTCAACGGCTTAATTTAGAAGTAGTAGAGGAGGGATTCCTAGCTACTTTGGAGGTTCAGCCAACTTTACAAGATCAAATCAAGGCAGCTCAAAAAGAGGATAATTATGTTAAGGATATCAAAGAAAATATGAAGAAAGGAAAGGCACGAGATTTTCGGAAGATGAAGAAGGTATCCTTTGGTATGGAAAAAGAATTCTTGTGCAGGAAGAAGGAAATAAAGAGTTAATTCGAAGGAAGCTCATGAATCGGATACTCAATTCACCACAGAAGTACAAAGATGTATCAAGATCTTAAAGAAAGATACATGTGGACCAGTATGAAGAGAGAATTGCTGAATATGTAGCCTTGTGCGATGTATGCCAACGAGTTAAGCGAGAACATCGAGACCTCTTTGGACTCTTGCAACCTTCTGAGATACAGAGTGGAAATGGGAAGAAATTGGAATGGATTTTATAACTGGTTTCCAAGAACTAAATCGGTATGACTCAATTTGGGTTATTGTGGACCCGTGACAAAGGTCGCACATTTCATTCGATAAAGACCACTTATTCGGAGATAGACTTGCGAGTTATATATGTCAAGAATTGTGTGTTTGCATGGAGTTCAAAGAAGATTGTGTCGGATCGAGGATCTCAATTCACCTCAAGATTCTGGCAGAAGCTTCATGAGATTTTGGGCACCAATCTGAATTTCGATCTGACATACCATCCCAGACGGATGGTCAAGCAGAAAGAGTAAATCAAATCTTGGAAGACATGTTGAGAGCACGTGCTCGGCAAATAAAGCAAGTTGGGATCGAGTCTACCCTATGCGAAATTTTCTTATAATAATAGTTATCAATCCGATCTGCGGATGTCTCCGTTTGAAGCTTTGTATGGCGAAAAATGCGGGACAGATTGTATTGGAAAAGCGGGGAAGGACTAGTCTTTGGACGGATGTGTTAAGACAAGCGAGAAGAACAAGTCCGTCTAATTCGAGACAGATTAAAAACAGCACAAACAAGACGAGAAAAGTTATGCGGACAATCGTGGGAGAGCATTAGAATTTGTGCCGGAGATCATGTGTATCGAAGGTTTCACCTCTCAAAGGGATGCGTCGTTTCACGTTTACGGAAACTTGCTCCAAGGTTCGTTGGACCATTTCTGTGATAGCAAAAGGAGAAGTTGCTTATCGGTTGGAACTTCCACCTCGGTTGTCAAGCGTGCTAGCGTCTTCCATGTGTCCCGATTAAGAAAGTGCCTCGAGTGCGAGAAGAGCAAATGCCTTTAGAAGAAGTATCTTTGAAGGAGGATCTATCATATCCAGAGTATCCAGTCAAAATTTTGGATGAAGCAGAGCGCCGTACAAGAAACAAGAGCATCAAATTACGTAAAGTGCGGTGGAGTAATCATCAGAGTCGAGAAGCAACTTGGGGCGTGAAGAAGATCTAAGAGCGAGTTCACGATCTTTTTCCGGTTCGTCCGAATCTCGGGTCGAGATTCATTCTAAGGGGTAGGTTTGTAACATCCCAAATTTTGAGTTTTGAAAAATTTTAAAGTCAAATTAATTATTTTGAAGCAATTGGCTTTTATTTGGATTTTTCTGGGTTTTTCTGGTTTATTTCAAAGTTTAAGTCAAGAAAATGTATTTTAAATATTTTATAAAAGCCAAAAAGTGTTTATTTTATATTTCCTAGCCTTCCCAGAATTTTTAAATAAATTTTGAGAATTTTTCTGGAATTAAAATTAATTTTAAAAGATAAAAGGAATTTTATAAAATTATTAAAAGCAAATCTGAAAATATAAATATTTTAATAAGTCTAAAATGTTTCCAGGAATATTCTATAATTTTCTGGAATTTTTAGATATTATTTATTATTTTTCAAGCAAATATATTGTTTCTAGTATTTTCACGAAAATCTAATCCGAAAATAAAATCAATTAAATCTCAGGCCGCCACGTGTCGCTCATCCGACGGCCGATACCCTTCGTGGATTTAATCCAAGCCACACCTTTTCATTTAAATCCAAAGGGTATGAGCAATCCACTTGCCACGTGTCAAGCATCCAATGGCGTACCCTTCACTTCTCTTTCTCTCACCGCGAGTGGGTCCCACCGTCATATCCTTCATCTACCTCTCCTTCTTCCTCCTCTAGCTCTCTCTCCTCCACCATGGATGCCGAATTGAAAGCTTTGATTGCGGCCGTTTCTTTCTTAAACTCCGGGTAATTCTTGATCAAACCCCTAATCACTCCCTCCATCACCCCGTAGTTTCCCCATTTAATCCTCTGGTTTTGGTAGATTTTGCGCTCCATTAACTCCGTGAGTCGGCCTTCCCTCCCATAGCCCTATAAATAGCACCCTCAGACACCCTTTTATTTTGCATCTCTCTCCTTCCTTTCCCAGCTCGCCGCCGGTTCTCGGGCTTTTCCTCATGCATGCCATAGCCATGCATGCTTAGTTCCATGGCCACGCCATCATCCTCCGACCACCCGGCCCCACCGCCACATGGGTGAGTCCGCCGCCTCCTTGCCCCGCCATCGCCGGCCGGCCGGTCGGTGGGTCTTGCCACCGTGGGTCATCTCCGGCCATGCCATGCTGCCCCGCGTGGCCTCCACGTCGGTGGGATTTGTCCACGTGGCCGCCACCTCGCGCCGCATGGCGCCATGTGGCCGGTGCGCCACGTCGGCAAGGGCCGTGGTCCGTGGATCCGGTCCGGTGAGACCGGACCCCCGTCATTCAAATAATTTTTCCGCTCGGAAAATTCGAAAATGATGACGTCATAAATGCTATTTTCAGTATAAAAATAATTCGGGAAAATCGGCCCTTTTCTTTTCTTTCAATTAAATCTTCCCGAGGTCATATCTTTTTCGTTTTAACTCCGATTTGACCCGTTTAAATTTCTGAATTTTTCTAAAATCATAATCTATCTAAATATACATTCTTTTCAATTTTGAATTTTATTTGATTTTATGTGTATTTATTTGCTTTGTTGCCTTGTCTTTTCCGTAGCGTAGAATCCGACGTCGCCGAAGACTTTGCCGACCTGCAGCAAGATAATCAAGAGCTCACACACGAAGGCAAGTCTCCTTTGAACATCTTGAACCCATGTTTAAGAAATGTTTTAATTATTTTAAATTAATGCATGCTATGTTACATAAAATGATAATTCTTGTTTTAGAAATTCTAGTTAATCCAACTATTGTTATACCCTCATTTGACGTTGAATGCCATGTATCTTTGACACTCTAGGAATTCCCTTGTCTCAATAATGAGATTATTATATAACTTTGGTAAATTTTGTACCGGTAGTAGAAAGCTTAGTCTTGCAACATAAACTTTTGTAACCTTGGATCGGAAAATATTATGTCTTTGATTTAGACTTTTGTTTAGAAATTTAGTGGCGATTGATGTTGCCACTGATCTTTAAAATAAAATAAAATGTGAGAGTTGGTTTAGACTGGGGCGGATGGTAAGATTGGTTTGGTGCGGTTAGCACGAGAACTTATCTTGTGTATGTTCGCCCTAGTCAATTAAGGACCGACGCTTGTGTTTGTCGGTGAGCACTCTGGTACAACCACATGTCTATATGGGTGCGACCTAGCTAACTAACTTATGATAGTTTAGTCTAGGTGCCACCGATGGAAAGTGGATGCCGATTATTCAAGTGAGGGCGGTGGTTGTAACCTTCACTATTTAACTTGATAGAGTAAGGTAAAAGCTTTGTGATAATTTATCGGGTCTCATGCCAACACTAATAAGATGACTTATCTCTTGTGGGTAATTGATGCCTTTAATAGACGGTCAATTAATGGTAGATCATTGTTTTGGTTTTAAATAAAATTTGGAAACCGGGAGTGGTTGGAACTCCGGGGTTGTCTGGCGCAAATAGAAGTGGTGTAACCGTTTCTTAAACTTTGGCGGTTAGCCGATTGTTTAGTGTGGGTGGTTTAACCCTCCTTTGATTCAAACCTTCACTATTTAACTTGATAGATTACATCAACACTTTGCTAAATTGATGCCTTTAAAGATAATTAATGGTATTTGAAATAAAATCTTGCTTTGTGCAAAAGAACCGTATAACCCTCCTTTGATTAAACCACCGCATTATGTATTTTCCCAAGACTTGCGGAGTACATGTACTCATACTACACTTAAAATAATACCCGAAAGAGTATGAAGCTCAAGGTGGAGCGTTCGACTACGGGCGTATGGATTCGACGAAGGCTTTCAGAGTTCTAGGTCGCTTCCCGATCAATTGCCCGTGGCGAATTGATGGGTCTTCTCCATTGGATTTACTTTTGCTTCCGCCGTGCTTTATCTTTTGTGTGAGTGCGAGGTCTTGTAACCTCGTTGTAATAAAGGTCTTTCGACCTATACTCTCTTTATTAATGTAATTTCGTTGTTGGCAATGTAATCATCACTGTTTAACTGTGTGCACTAGCTTTGATCTGGGACTAGTGCTGTAATACACAGAGGGGCTGGATTTGGAAATCCGGGTCCCGACACCTCCTGAGCGTCTTCTGCCGTGACGTGGTTGACACGACCATGGTGTGGAGTCGATGACGTCCGCGACGCCTGAGGTGCCTGATGGGCCTTGTTTGGTGCTGACAACTGCAGTCGGGATGAGGAAGCTCTGGGTTAAACTTCCCTGGGGTGGCTTGGCGATCTGGGCATTTGTTGGCGAAGTGCCCCTTGGCTCCGCAGCTGAAGCAGTGGAGGTTTGCAGCTGGATTGGGTGTGGGAGCTTGACCTATGGGACGAGACACCTGAATTCCACTTTTGCCTGAGCGTGGTGCCTGGAATGAGGTTCTAGGTGCTGGTGTTGCCACATGGCAGAACGATGATCTGCCTTGATATGCGGGTTTGCTCTGGAAACTGCCCTGAGGTCGGGAGGCTGTCCATTTCCTCTTCCTACTGACTTCTAGGATCTTCCTCTCATTTTCTAGAACAAGGGCTTTATTTACCAAGTGGTGGAAGCTGGAATAATCATGTAAAATTAGTTGAGCTCGCATCTCTTCATGCATCCCTTCCAAGAATCGATCAATCTTTTCCTCTTGTTTGGCTACGTCTCTCATGGCGTAGCGAGCTAACTGGTTGAACCGTGTGAGGTACTCGGAGACGGACATATTGCCTTGCTTTAGGTTTCTAAACTCATTCTTTTTCAACCTCATGATACCTACTGGGACAAAGTTCTGCCGAAAGGCGGTCTTGAACTCAGCCCAGGTTGCGGTGGGTTCGATGGTCATGGACTCAGCTTCCTCTTCATTGTGACCTTCATTGCTTTCATGCCCCCCTTGCAGAGAGTCTGATAGGTCTTCTCCTTCTATTTCTTCCTCTCCTTCTTCTTCTTGACCCTTCTTCATCCGAACTGTTGCCTAAGGGTCTTTCCTTCCACGACAGTGCAGGTAGTTCTCCCACCATGCCGCCGCAAGACCTTTCTTCGATTGGTGTGTGGCAAAGTCGACCTTGTCCTCATTAGTGCAACGGGCCAGTTTAAGCTTCTTCTCAGTGTCACGTAACCAATCTTCGGCTTCTAAGGGTTCATTTGCTGCGGAGAAGGTCATGGGGCGGGTCCTCAGGAAATCAGATAACTTGGAGTTGCGACTAGTTGCATTGGTCTGCTGGCCGGAAAGCATTGCCTGGAGGATCTGAGTTTGTTGTGCCAATACTTGTTCCATGGTTGGTGGCGCTAGCGGGTGGGGTAGATTCACCCACGGCCTCTGCCTTTTCCACGAGCTGCGGCCCTTGGAGCTCGACCCCTACCATGATTAACAGTCCTCTTGGGAGCCATCTGGAACAAACTCAAGCCCTTTTTAGAGTCGGCAGAAAAGGGAAGAAAACATATATGAGGGTTGGTTAGCCCTCTAAGCTAGCACAACAGAACACCACACAAAAGAGGAGCGACAAAGCACCAGGGCAAGCATTAAAACACAAGGCGTTATGCCTACATTAGTTCATTACATTAGGGGGGTTAGGTGTTTCGTGACAGCCGAGCATAGTGCGTAGGCTTACAACACGTCACGACACCGCATACACAACGTCTACTAACTGGGTACATAAGGGGGGGTACATCTGGGGAGAAAGACTCACGCACAACAACAGGAGTCTGCTAAATATACTACTGCCCAGCCTACAACAATCTACACCTCTGGGGAGGGGGAGTGGTGCTCGCCGCAGAAGACGCACTCTCCTGGAAAGCGGGAACAGGAGATGATACTGGGTGATCGGGAGCGGGAACGCGACCGAGACGGGCTCGATCCACCCTGGTCGTTGGAGGAATGAAGGTGGAACGGGCGACGTCTCCTGCTGGGCCCTGCGAGGGTGCCATTGGGCGGTGGGTGCACTCTTATGCGTCTTGGTCCGTCGGGCGAGGTCCACGCCTTGAAGCGCTGCTGGTGCCGAATCTGTAGCTGGTGTCGGGGCGGACACTGGTGCTGACACCGGGCGCGGAGCCGGAGCCGACTTGGTGCTTTGGGCCGCACCGTCTTGGGCTGGAACCACCACTGGCGTTGGAGCTGGGTCGCCGCCGGGCGGCGAGGCGGAGGGTAGGCCGCCTGGCGTGGGCGCTCAAGCCCGACCTCGGCGTGAGCCTCGCGCTCTGCTGCCTGAAAGGCGATCAGATAGCGATTGAGCTGGGCGCTGAGGACGTCCAATTGCTGCAGGCTTGCGGTGAGGAGAATGCGCAGATGCCCAATCTCCTGCATGGCGAAAGCATAGGAGACTGACATCGCCTGTGTCAGCTGGATCTGGTGGGATAGCTGGGGGTTGTCCACCCTGTGGTTGAGGCGATCTGGAAGGATTCGCCCCTGGCGGATGCGAGGTGAGTAGGCGAAGGGCGACTGCTGTAGCCTCTCCCTGTGCACTTGGCATAGGTGAGCCACGGCAAGACGTGCTGCGTCCTGGATGGCGTCGACGAGGTACAACCGTGGAGACTCGGCCTGGATAGTGTGGGAGAGGAGCTCCCTGGCACCATCTCGTGCGTAGATGAAGACCTCCATGGTCCACATGTCCATCTTGTGGAGGTGGACTCTCTTGCCTCAAAGCAAAGTGGCGGTCAGAGCCGAGACATCTGCACAGCGCCGCAGGGACTTTAACAAATCCTCCTTCGCTGTCTCCATGGGAGAAGTGATCCCACGGACCAACTGGTGTAGCTCCGGCCATCTAGAATTTTGAACATCAATAGATTAGAACAGATGAAAATACAAAAGAAATTTTTGGGTGAGCATAGAAACTAAGAGAGTTAAGTAAAACAGTATTATGCTACATTTTGTAAGAGTTTTTCATAAATTTTTTTTTAAAAAAAGGACTTTGGCGTGACCAGTCTAGCTAAGGTTTCTACAATCGTATGCTCTGATACCAGCTCTGTCGGACCCCAAGTTTATAACCTGGAATCTCCTGTGATAGTACTGCATTATTCCCTGGATCAGTAGATAATGCTCACAGATACAATGCTGCATCATTTCATACATGGCGAAGTAATTATTACAATACCAGAGTTTAAATAGACCACGTCGGGTCGAGGTTACAATAGGGCCGTCGGATAAATGTCTTACAATACATAAAGAGCGGAAACGGAAGCGTACATAAGCGTAGGGCACAACTTGCCACAGGCGAGCGATTGGGACAACCTGAGTACCTTCGCTATTAGCCAAGGGCCTGACTGATAACGGAGGCACCCGCCAAACTAGCCGAGTCAACTGGACTGAGGCAAGGAGTAACATCTCCAGGGCCTAAACTAATATCCACTGTCTTCATTACCTTCGGCATCCTGATCCTCATGGTAGGCGTAGTGCTCTTGATTTATTAGTTCTGTATGGGGGGTTTTATAGCGAGTGTGAGCACACTAACCACCGTGCTCCGCGAGCCAACACACAGAATGCACATAAATATAGATGCAAGGCTAACAAGGGTGGTTCGGGTTCTTTTATTTGCTTAAAGCAAGTTTTGGAATAACCGTAATATAAAACTCCTAGGACCTAGCAATTTTCAAGAACTCAAGATCTAATAAATTTAAGTGTGTGCAAATAATTGACAACAAGGTAGGTTCCATCCACCAATGCTTACTCCTACTAAGAAGGTTACATCCACCCTATTACCAACACAGGAGTACATCCCTCCGGAAGATTTACCAAAGTCAGGTTACCTTTACCCGACAGATTTTTATTCCCCACTCTTTTGTTTAAAATTTTTGAAATAGAACTAACTCGAGGAAGATTTTCGTGTTTACCCTTGACCGTGGGCACGGCTATTCGAATAGTTTTAACTCTGCAGAGACTGTACATCTTTACCCACAAGAGATAATCATCCCGACAGTTCTACATGATGCCTTGGACATGTAGATCGAGAAAATATCACGAGGCCTTTACAATACCTTGCACTCTAGCATGTCACTCCTATGGGGTTACGTCCATAAGTTGTGCGGGATGTCCTCCATAGGATAGCGCAGTCGGACTCCTCTCTCCACATACGCTAACCTAGGCAACGTCACCTACATCCGGTGTCCCATTCCCAGTGGGGCTTCCATGTCCCACCTACACAAGTTCTCCGTGAAATGACTAGAGTGTTCAGTAAATTATTTAGCCAAGCTTTGCCAGCTTGTGGTTGTACTGTCATACACGGAGGGTCAACACAAGATTAAGTCCTTAAATTGTCCGGACGGTTCATTCCACAACCCATGTGTTACATCCACACCCACCGCTCTTTCCATCCGCCCAAACAGTATAGCAGATTTTTAGGGTTTTGAGAAGCATAACACAATTTAACATACATAATCAGCCACATACATCCTGTGACCGTCCCAAAACTAGTTTTCTATGATTAACATATGATTAACAGGGCTACTGAAGCCCTGGATTGACCAGACTTAGCATGGCAATAATACGACTGATAACTACCTTAGTTATTACTTACTCCTAGGGTGACAACGGACATGTGATATCAACTGTTGTTGGGGTAGTTTATTATGTGGTAAATACGGGGGTGTTAGCTACCTTAGGAGTGACATATATTTGCATATAAAATAGAGCATGCATGTTCTCATAGTTTAAATGAACATAGCTTCACATGAAATATAGGCGCAAAATGATCAAAGCATTGACTCGCCTGGATCGAAAGCCTGGGTTTCTGGTGCTGCTTCAAGTGGAGGCTCGTTCACGTCTTCGTACTCTACTCGGGAGATCGTACCAGAAAAACAGCACAAACGAGCAAAAGCAAATAAATACCCATTACATCCGAACAAAAATTTAAATGAACTTGAAATCGATCCAAACCAGTTCTATTAGATAGAGCATGGTTTTAGAAAAATTTAGAATCTAGTTTTATTAAATTCGGACTTTTGGTTGAGAAGTTATAGCCTTTCAAAGCTTCAATTTCTGGAAAATCCGAAAATAGAAAATGCATTGTGGATAGGGGGAGGTCTTAATTAGCAGTGCTTTAATACCCTCTTTAATTAATGGTTTAGGACATCATAATTAACCGGTTAGGGCAGCAGTTATTAGCGTCATCCCGGCCGTTGGGAGGCGGAGCCGACCGGCGGCGGAGGGGGCCCGGGGGCGCGACGGCGCCGGCCAAAATGGGTCATCCACCCTTGCGCGCACCTCGGGGAGAAGTGAATCTGCCGGACCTCGTCCGGGCGGCGACCGACGACGACCGCGGCGGCGGCCGAACCAGGGGAAGAAGGGCGACGGCGGCTCGGCCGATGAGAGTTCAATTCCTCGGGGATGGAGCATCTACAGGCCTCCGTGGTCTCACCTGGAGCGCGAGTCGGGGTCGGGGTGGAGCAGGGTGGCCTGGCGGCGAGGGAGGTTGCGACGGCGAGGAGGTCGACGGTGCAGGCTCACCGGGAGGGAGACAGGGGTTCTGCGAAGTGGGGACAAGGATCGTGGTGTCCGGGCGATGCTCAGTGCGAGGATTGACCGGGTGCGGCGGCTCACCGAGGAAGCCCGGCCGGCGTTGAGTGAAGCGCCGGCGGCTGCCTGCAGGGAAAAAAGGCGATTAGCCCAGCGAAGGAGAGGAGATGAAGGTGAGTCCGGGAAGGCTCAAGAGGCCCAGTGTTGACCGGTGGCGCTTGGCGGCGGGATTGCCGGCGAGCGCCCGCGCAGGGAGGCGGTGGGAAGGGGAAGTCTTGGCAAGGTGGCGGTGGGGTGCGGTGAGGCAACGATGCCCATTTATAGAAGCCGGGAAGAGGGAGGAGGCAGGGGGCATGGGGCGTGGCGCCGCGCGCGTGGCGTCATCGCCGTGCGGCCACGGGAGTTCAAGCGATGGCGGCGGGTCCCAGCGATGAATGCGGGGTTGGCTCGCCGAGGCCGCGAGTGGGAGAGGTGTCGGGACGCGCACGAGGGGTGCAGGGGTACCACGGCGCCGCAGGAGTGGGCGAGGCGCACTACCGGCCCGATGGCGGCGGCGGCGGCGAGTCCGAGGTCAAGGCGGGGCGGGCGGCAAAGTCCCGAGGTTGTCGGCGCATTCTTTCTCCGCCAGCGGTTGGTGGCAGGGGGACGAGCGGCGTAAAGGGGCGGCGGGCGGCGAAGACAGAGGAGAGGGGGGAAGACGGCGCCACCGAAAGAAGAGGAGGGAGAGGAAAAGAGGTGACGTGGCCGGGGAAAATGGACGGCCGAGATCGGATGGGGAAAAAGATGGACGGCCAGGGTTCTTCCGAATTGAATTTCCTGTTTCTAATTCGTTTTTAAATTCCGATTTCGGTGTATATTTTATAAATACATATATATACTTTATTTCTTTCATTTGATGTATATATATATATACATTTATATTTATATATATAAACATATATATATCATTTATTTCTTTCTCTTTACATAATTATTCATATATACATATAAATATATTTTTATAATCCAGGAAATTATTATTTTTCTTTTGAAGATCAAACCTCCTTTCAATTTAATTTCTTTTGAAATTCTTCAATTTTCTTCTCAAAAGAAAATGTTTAGAGAAAATAAAATCTTTGATATTATTAGCATAAGCTTAACAAAAATACATTAGCACAAAAGATGAAAAATGGGATGTTACACCTATACTATAAATTATGCAAAAATTTCTATACTACAAAAACCAACATTTCAAAATAAACACCTGATCCAAATGGATGGAATAGCTTCCACTTTTCCTTCCTTCGTCACCTCCTCCCCTCCTCTCCTTCTCCTATTCTTCCCCTTCTTCCTCTCCTCTTCTTTTCTCGTCTCTCTCGTTTCTTCTCTCGTTTCTTCTGTGTGTGCAGAATGAGTGGGTGGGTGGCGACGGACGGCTTAACACCCCCTTGTCGTTCTACCGTTGGGCGACTAAAATGAGTCGCCTAACGATCAGGCGACAGAAATGATTCGCCCAACGATTCCCATATTGACCAAATGTCGCTTCCCGGTTGGACGAAACGTAGCAATCGCGTTTTCATTGGGCGACTGCGGCCTATTTTTATAAAAAATATTTCCGCAGATATATTTCTGTATTTTTAAATAAAAAAGTTTATCTGTACAAAAAATTATTCGTGGACCGGCGGCATGTTTTTCTTCGAGTCGTTCCGACGCAAAAGTCGGCGTCGTCTCGTTCCGCACGCACGCGAGAGACAGCAGCTTGCCAGATCGAATCTCCGAGCATCAGTGATTTTCTTTGGGCGCCTCGGTCCACGTGCACCTACCGATCGTGGTCTCAGCAAAGAAAAGTCCACGACATCGCCGGTCAAGTGCAGCACTCATCGCGCAGCATAGACTTGGCGTATCCTCGGTTCACGTGCATTGCTAGTGCAGCAGAGCGTCAACCATACATGCAGCGACAGTAGCAAGGACAAGTGCTTAATTAGTCTTTGTTTCACATGGCTGTCTGTGATCCTTGTTTCACGTGACCAGTTGCTTCATATGGTTAACAAGAGTAATTAGTCTTTGTTTTTTTATAATCAGTTGCTATAGTAACTTCAGAGAAAAATATATATATTTCTGTCCTTCTGTTTCTTTCTTTGTGTGCTTGTATGATTAGCAGGTTGAATAAAAACAGAGCACGATAGCAACACCTACTGATTGACTGAAGTAAATAAGCAACAAGTTTAAATGAACTGGGCAAAGAGAATATAATATAACCGTATATGTATAATAGATAGAGAAGATACAAAATCTTCACAACTACCAGCACACATACAAGAGTTTTAGGTGCTTAATTACAAGGCACAAACGACTAGTGGCATCTTTTTATAAGATGGCTCACATGGTACTGAAGCTCATAGAAACTTTGTTTTATTCAAGGACATTCCCTACATAAAATGTCCAGCATTAAAGCTTGGATGTGGCTTATTGATCCCTACCAGTTTCTTCAGTATCTGCTGAAATCTGGGATGCTGTAGGGGAAAACCTAAGCTCTGCTTGAGGCAGCGCTTCAGTATTCTGCCTTGCAGTAATGGTAGATAGGCGTTCGATCTGCACAAAAAATTTGGATAGCATAGCATGATGAGATCTCTATCAAGAATGGTCAGAAAGACATGAATCAAAACTTCCCATGTTGACGCAGCTGTGATGCTGCAAAGCACAGAATATTAAGGTGAAACGGCAAGAACAGAGCAGCGAGCTAAAGTTTGGACTTGATGGTTAGAACTTTGGTGGGTGATCGATGTGGTGATTGCGAAAAGCGAGTTCCATATGTCATAGTATTGTTAGTCCTACTTTCAATTCTGCAAACTTATCAACTATGATGGAGTCTACCACTGATTTTTGGGCAGCTTTCTTTGGTATCGTGCCATTTTGACTATTGGTTTTAAAATTAATCGAAGCATCCCAGCCAAACTTTTAAAGATGAAATGCATTTTAAAAATTTTCCGTCAAATGATTTAGGTACTTTAAACCACCAGTTTTAGATTCGAAGTCTGAACTTGAGATTTTGAAAGTATAGAAATCTAAAATTTGAAGTCCCCGAGAACACCAAATTTCATATATGCACATTTGAAATTTTTTAATGTTTTATATTTTCAAATTTTTTTCCTTCAAAGTTACATATATTATTCAAGAATGAACATGATCAACGGTCAAAAGTGGCATTTAGTGGCTTGATTTAAAATTCAAGTTGAATCTTAGATGTGGTAAAAAGTTTGTGATAGATACACGTTGTAACCAAATGTTGGTTATTTACATATAACGCCATCTGTTTTGTAGGTTTACAACTTAGATTGTCATTCAGTCTTCCCAAGAAGTTCAAAAAGAGTTTTCTCTATAGTTGAGGGAGAAAACATCCTTTCATGTTTTGGACTATGGGGTGATATATATTTGATGAAAAAAATGATGACTTTTCTTGTCAATGACAAATGCATACTTTTGATTATTTGTTTAGATATTTTAGATATACCATTAACCCTCTGGAGGTAAGAGGTAAAGATAAATTCTAACTGTTCAACTTTAAAGTTTAGTCTTGGCAAAGAAAAGTTTGATCTACTACTCCATTTTGTTAGGTCATGCCCAGGGAAGGAATGCATTAAATAAAATTAGTTGCTTAATTTGATCCAATCACTTGGATCTACATGTGCAAGTAGGTGCATGTTGTTCAATATGAGCATGACAATATACATTGTTTTTGCATTATATTTCCAATCCCACAATCAACTACAAGAATTGTGTGCCCGATGTCCCATGTATCGTGTTGGTGACAAAGTTTGCAATCTTGCTTAAGTTATTTGCTCAATGTGCTTGCACGTATTTTTACAACTCTGGCAATGTTCTGTGCATTCTATTTAATTCCTATGAAAGTAGCTTTCAGCCTTTCGTTACACGATCATGTTTAGGTATTAAATTTTGTATTATACGTTATTTTCTTTTAATATGAAAGTTTCTTCATTTGAAATAGTTTGTTACCTTATAAGCTCAATTTTGATATAGAATTCATCAATTAACACCTATCGATTGGACAGTGGCGAACTATCCTGGCCACTGAATTGTATTGTTCTTCAATGATACGTTCAACTACAAATCTCTATGTTGACAATACTATGTATTCAATTATATGATTATTCAGTTTTGATGTAGAAACAATGCATACCACGAAAATTACTCTAGTATATGACTTTGGAACTACTTTTTACAAACCTCAGCTCTCAGGTAAGCATTTTCCATCCTTATGCAAGTACCACATAGGTTCCTCCTCCCCTGCAACTGGCGCATTTGATGGTTCTCTGCCGTCAATATTTCGTTATCAAGCTTCAGCTGCTCATTTTCTTGCTTGATGGACTGCTTCTGTGATGAATATCATGTTTTAGTTCAACATATTCCTAGCTGTATATTTAACTTCTCAGTATAAGTATTTTGTTAATTATGAGAATATTACAAATATTACATGCTTATCAATAAATTGTTTCAATCATTGAAGCAGAGGTGATATATAAGCATTTAGAAACTTCATGGGTCTAAAAAACTAAGTTCACAAAGTAAATATGAACACCTCAAGAGAGAACTCTTCATGTGATCTTCATTATTAATTAATACCTTCAAAATCACATTTTATTGGAGTTGTTACCTCTGCAGATTGCAGACTGGTCTACTTTTTGGTTGCTATTTAGTGGATTTTGGATTTTTTTATTCAAGTTAGGCGTATTTGTGCAAATAAACAACTAGATGCTCATGTACTTACTAACCCTTTTGGTTTACGGCCTGACTCAATATCAATAATCTTGCAAAATGTGTGTGCAGTCCATTATCTTCATGTAATGCGCCGATGTTTACAATTTTAAGCCAAACTCAACTAAAGTGAAATTATGCAATTTTTATTTTGAAATCTTGTGTTGTTAGATGATTTAAATGTAGCAACATCCATTTCCCAGCTCCCCGGAGTTAGACTAGTACAGTTACATGCCAAATTTTATTGCTTGCCTGTTCTTCCACTTAGCCAAATGAATAAATAAATACATATGTATTTTAGTCATCACTATTAAGCACAATGCATTGTGATGTCCAAAATTTTGATATATCTTGAGAAGATGCGAGAAGCTTTGCATGTTAAAAGTGCTGAAATTTTTTTGGTGTCTAATCCACAGGCATGCATATGAATAAGTTTCAGGGTTTGTTGTTGTCACTTCTGACCTTAATCTGAGCTTGCTTGTTGGCAAGCCAAAATTTCATTTGTATTGCTGGATGTCCGGAGTTTTCAGCCATTTTGGTTGATATTCTTATCACAGAAGTATCAGTCTTCAAACAGGACTCTGTGGAACCAATAAGTCCATTAATTAGAATTTGCATGGCCTTGGGAAGAAAAGAAGAATGGCTTAAGTAAAAAAAAAGAATTATCTCCCATAGATACGTAGGCGATCCCTTTGATGTGCATTCATTAACAGTTCCAATTTCCAAAATTTCGTCATGAAAACTTGAAACAGGTAAATAAGAAGTTATGCTTTTGTCACTTTGTTGTGAATTACTGCATGGTTAGAAAAATGATTATTTGTCGTAGAAAGGAAAAATGATTGCTTGTAAGGGATAACAAAAATCATGGGAAGAAAGATGTGAGATATTAAATTATTAACTTCTTAATTTCTCACAAATGGAATAATATAAATATATTAACTAAGACAAAACCAATGCTAAATTTCTATGTGCAGATATCTTAAAAAAAAACTATGTCCAGAAATGTAGATTCCACACAATTTGGCAGTGCGAATTATGAGAGTTTGGTGTACAACAACTACTAAAGAATTAGTACAGGGAAATACGTTGTTTTATTTCGGTGCTTTGATGTTGTAATAATTGTATTACTGAGCTTATGCACTATTTTTTTCTCTAATTAATAAAAAGACGGCTCTTCCACTTTTGGCCATTTTAAAAACAGCTCTTATGCTTTTTAAAAAAGATGTATCTGTTTAATTGAACCACTTTAGGTAAGTTTAACTTTACTGTAATAGCAAAGTTGTAAAAAAAATGTTTAAGTTCATTTTAAGAATACTATTTTGAATTGAAAAAAATTCTTTTTGAGAAGAAAGCTGATGAAAACATAAAAGAAATATGAAATGTAGATCCTCCTTAAGGAAAAACTAATTTTCCTCAAAGTTCTAAAGTAATTAACATGAAAATAGTAAGTGAAGTCGTAGTTCTCTATTATTTTTAAACGGAGTAGAGCTGAACTATTGTAGATTCTTTTGGAACATCATACATTATCTACCATGCAAAGATCTCATGGAAGTATCAGAGACAGAAAAATTTATGCACGACTCCTGCCCTGCACCATTTCTCAACATACATAGCAACTGCAAAGAATTAAGAAGATCGAAAACCCTCAAAGACAAGCACACAAAAGAATAATTAATTTGAACATCCATTCACAACACTTCACACTTTCGATTTAAGAAAACCCATACAGGATCTTCTTTCAAGAAACTCAAGATAGAAAGTTACAAAGAATGCCCCCAACATTGAAGCAGGATAATTTCCTTTTGACTGATTATGAAGAAGCGTACCAGACAGCCTCCTTATTCGAATGAATTCTCTTGGTTTCTTGGATAGGACATTTCTTTTTTCAACGGTTCTCTATATTGGTAGTACTTCTGGCTTTCTTGTTTGCTGGAGGTGAGAAAGGGAAGCTTTATAGAGTGATCAAAACAAGTAGCATCCGTACGTTTTTGTCTCATTTTTGTGTGGGAATGCCACCTCGAGACATATGTCACGCTCGAGATAGAGAGGACGGCGTTGTTTGGAGCACCGGGCAACGGTCGTATAAATATACATTTTTGGGATCAGATGATATTAACTATCCTTTAAAAGGATCTGTTTTTTTTAGCTACGGCTTGTGGTTTTTTGCTGTGATTTTTGGTTTTTAGACTGTTTGTACGAGAGATTATAGAGTAACAGAAATTTACGTGTGGTTTTTATCGATATAAATAAAATCGGTACAGTATGTGCTACAATTAACTAGTAGACTCTATCTTAAAAAATACTTCGCTTAAAATCTAGTTACTGTGAAAAAACTGAAAAATAGTTTTTAAAAACCGAAAAGAACCGGGCCGAGACATTGCATCGGTGATCGATGTCGTGAGGTCGGGTCATGTCATGGCGTCTCCTAAATTGACTTTCAAGTCCACTAAATGAATTCCCTAGATAATCGCTAGCTCTAGCATTGATTTCTATTGCCACGATGTTGCGTTCTGCTACGCCGTGAATTTCTTTTAATACTCTATTGCAAATCATATCTGTGGGGCGATTCTTCGGTGCACGGATATATGCACCAACTATTGGGGAGATAGCATGGCCTAATCTTAGGGTACTACAGTATATCTCACATGACAAGGCAAGTGTTTATATACTGGTTATGCAGTTGTTGACAATATTGCATGTGTTGCAATCCTTTTTGCCACACCCTTATGAAAAGTGCCGACTTTAAGCTTATTTGCAAATATCTACCTGCATTCCATGGGCATTGACAACAATTGGAAGGGATTAGGCTAAAACCACAGTGGAATTGCTTGCTCCATCTCCTCGCTGTAGGTACTGACCTCTGTTGCCTAAGATGCATTGATAACATACCAAATATTGAAGGAATTTGTAACACTCTGGTCTTTCAGAGGCTGTATTCATGACACTGTTACCAACTACACACACTTTATCACAGTTATACTCAGGGGCGGAGCCAGAAATAAAGCATAGGGAGGGACAGGGGAAAAATGATGATAGAAATTTTATATCGCGTGTAAATGTTCTATACGCTGATATATCAACCTATTTGATTTGGATATCAAATCAATAAAGAATTTCCTTTAAACTCCATTTGAATTCAAAACCCACCACGTATGAAGCTAGAAAGAAAAAATGTGCATTTCTATTGTATCATGTACGGATCGATAATAAAAACTAAGAACTAATTTGAAGACAACAAAGATTACCTCAAAGCGGTATGTTGGGTTTTGGTGAAGCTATGTATAGCATATGTCATTAAATTTATGCTTAATGTGCGAAGTTACAAAATATTACTAGTTAGATGATTACACGATATGTACCGGGCATGAACCCAAGTTTAAGGACACATCCGGGTAGCAGTGAAATCTACACACTTTGATCCAGTTCTATTTGGCTTTTTTGTAGCTTTCGGTTTCTATTTTTTTGGAAGTTGAAATAAATAAGATGGTTTCTCTAAGTGGTTTTTCGAAACCGTTTCTCTAAAAGGCTTTCTGAGCCTAAAACCACTGCTTCATTCGCATCGACATCTTCATCGTCTCAAAAAATACAGTCAAAAACCATGGGCTGCAACCCAAGAAAACAGAGCCTTTAAAACATGTTAATAGCCTGACTTCATGCCCGGCATGAACAAACCATAGCTAGTAGGGGTGCAAACGGGTCGGGTTAATCCCGACCGATCCGGCACCGAATCCGATTGGTACCGAATCCGATTAGTACCGAATCCGAAGAAAAAATATGGGTTAGGATATGGTAACAGCAATATCTGTCCCGAATCCGATACGTTTTTAAGTTTGATTTCAGGTTAGTGCTACTATTTGACGTTTCATTATCTTTTGCAATGGTAAAATAAAATCTTCCACATCAGCTATTAAGTAGTAACATCAAGCTTTTGACAGTATGTCATCTTACTCCATTTGTTATACTGCATGCATTCCTTACAAACAAGTAGGGGTGTAAACGGCTCGGGTTAGTCCCGACCGATCCGGCACCGAATCCGATTGGTACCGAATCCGATTGATACCGAATCCGAAAAAAAATGGGTTAGGATATGGTAACAGCAATATCCGTCCGAATCCGATCCGTTTGCACCCCTAATAGCTAGCCCACTGGGTTGGGCCAAGGTCTACTCTGTAGCTGGGGATGTATCTACTTCTCACCCCACGTCGGTGTAAAATCGTATGGAAAGTTTCCAAAAGTTCTCACAAATTACTACTTGCAGACAGAAGAATGTTTCTCTGACCCTACAAAAATTTCTGGAGAAAACGTAAAAAAAACTGACAAGCCACGAGAAAGAATGGTGATTAATAGGTGAAAATCATTGTCTATTCAAATCACTGTCTTTTTTCATATTTTTTCAATTTCAACCGAGTTTGGAATTGATACTGTTGTACCATGACTACAACAGTGGGTACAAGCTACCCTTCTTCATAGATCAAAATGAGTGGATTCTCTCCTCTCATGCACCTCTTAGGGATTTATATACATGAGTAGTATAGAATGAGAATTTCCTATCCTACCCCTTAATAATTACAAAAGGTAGAAGTACATTGATACATTTCTATATACTATTAGACCTATTACATATTGGGCCAGTTGCAAGGCTCAGTCACAGGGGTTGGGCCACCCCTACAACAGGACTCCCTCGACAGCAAGCGGGGAGGTCCCGATGGGCGAGCTAACGTGACCAACTATCTCAGCCCTCCGTCCCTTGACAGCAAGGGCGAGGGTGCTGACTAGTGAGCCGATGCAACTGGTAGCTTGCAACCCCGGTAGAGGGCTCTTCTTTTACTGATCATAATGCAATTGCAGAGCCCAACAAATCATGGAAGCGGAGCAGGGGTGGTGCCGTCCCTCCGAGGTGATGCTTACAAGGAGGTTGGCGGCAAAGTCGTGTCGCCCCGCCGAGGGGATGCCTCCAAGGCAGACGGCGAAGTCCGAACCGCAAGTCGGTCGGCCGAAATGTCTACGACCATGAGGTGGCTGGACGAAGTCAGGACCGCGAGGCAGTCGAATGAGGTCCTGACTACGATGTGGTCGAACGAAGTCACGACCGCGAGGCAGCCGGACAAAGTGTCGGCCGCGAGGCTGTGAGACAAAGGTTCAACCACCAAGAGACCGGACCAAGTCAAGTCCACGAGGTAGTCGGACGAAACCACGACCACAAGGCCCCACCTTTCGGACTGGCATCGACGAAGCCGACGGTGGGACGAAGCCTTGACGCGTGCGCTCTGTCACCAACCCTTCAGACTGGCATCGATGAAGGCGGCGGCGAGACGAAGCTGCAGTACGTGCGGTTCGTCCCCACCCTTTGGACTAGCCGTGGATGAAGTCGGCGGTGAGACGAATCTGAGGCGCGCGACCCATCCCCTATCAGACAAAGCGTCTATGACCACATCGTGGTCGGACCAAGAGTGTACGACCACAAAGTGGTCAGACGAAGAGTCTACGACCACGAAGCAGTCGAACAAAGAGTCTACCACCACGATGTGGTCGGACGAAGCGTCTACGAATACGAAGTTGTTGGACGAAGTGTCTACGACAACGAAGTGTCGGATGAAATGTCTACGATCATGATGTGGTTAGACGAAATCACGGCTGTGAGGCGGTCGGAAGCAATGTCTACGACTACAAGGTGTTCGGACAAATTTGCGACAGTGAGGCGATCGGATAAATCGTCAACGATAATGAGGTGGTCCGACAAAGTCGTGCGGCATGGGTCACTCCTCACTCGTGCACCCTTAGTGTCCTTGTCCCCCCACCGCCACCTCCGATGCTGGAAAACCTGATATCTCTGTCCTCTCCTTCCTCACCTGGCGTGGTGGCCCCATCACCTCTCCTCCTGACTGTCGGGACCCCGGATTTCCAAATCCAGACCCTCTGTGTATTACAGCACTAGTCCCAGATCAAAGCTAGTGCACACAGTCAAACAGTCATGAATACATAATCAACAACATTTTATTACAATAATAGAGAGTACGGACCAAAAAGGTCTCCTTATTACAAATGAGGTTTCAAGACTCCGCAACACACGAAACATAAAGCACAGCGGAAGCAAAAGATAAATCCAGCGGAGACCCATCAATTCGCCACAGGCAATTGACTGGGAAGCGCAACCTAGTCCTCCGGAAAACCTTCGCCGAATCCATACGCGCCATAGTCGAAGTTTCCTTCTTGAGCTTCATATTCCTCTGTTTATTATTTTTTACTGTAGCATGTCAGTACATAAAGTACTCCGCAAGTCTTGGGAAAAATGCAATAGTTGCAAGGTTTAACAAAGGAGGGTTATATGGTTCTTTTGCACAAAGCAATATTTTATTTCAAATACCATTAAATATTTTCGAATGCATTAATTTAATAAAGTATTTGCTTTAACAGAAACTATCAATAATTTTCTAGTGAAGGTTCCAACCACCAACACTAGTTAACTGGCTCCAACCGTCAAGGTTCAAAACCACGGGTTACATCCACCCACACTGGCTCTATCCGCCAGGACACAACTCCGAGAGTTCCAGCCACTCTCTAGTTTTCAAATCTTTTACTTTAAAACCAAAACCAAAGATCTACCATGTGAATGCATTCCTTGCCCGCCCTTGACCGTGGGCACAGCTATTCGAATAGTTTTACACTCTGTAGAGGTTGTACAACTTTACCCACAAGAGACAAGTTATCTTAATAGCCAACATGCTTCCTTAGGCATGAGACCCAGATAATTCATCACAAAGTATTTACCTTAATCTAATCAGCTAGTCACCACCACGAGGTTTCACCATGAAGGTTAAATCCACCCATCGAAGCCCCTCTTACTGTATGAGTACAAGAAATCCACACCTCACCGTGAATAACCAAGAATCCGGCACTCACTTTCCACTAGTGGTACCTAAACTAGACTATTGTAATTTATTCAGCTAGGTCGTACCCATATAGATATGTGGTTGTACGGTAGTGCTCAGTTTGGACAATTACAAGAGTCGGTCCTTAATTGACTAAGGTGGAACATACACATTACAAGTTCTCGTGCTAACCGCACCAAACCAATCTTACCATCCGCCTAAGTCTAAACCAACTCTCACATTTTATTTTATTTTAAAGAATAGTGGCAACACCAATCACTACTAAATTTCTAAATACACGGACTAGTTTAATGAAATATAATTTTCCATTCCAAGTTTACAAAAATTATTTACCACGACTAAGCTTCTTACTACCGTTCTAATATTTAGCAAAGAATTAATAATTTCAATACTGAGTCAAAAGAATCCTAGGGTATCAAAGGTACATGGTTGTCAATGTCAAATAAGGGCATAACAATTATCGGTTTAGCTATTATCCTTACAACATTAAATTTAAAATAATCAAAACATTTCACAAACATAGGTTCAGAATGTTCAAAGGAGACTTGCCTTCGTGTGCGGTGTCTTGACTTTCTTGCTGCGGGTCGACAAAATCTTCGGCGACGTCGGATTCTACGCGCGAAAAAGACAAAGCAACAAAGCAAATAAATACACCTAAATTAAAATAAAATTAAAAAATTTAAAAAGAGTATATATTTGGGTAGTTCATGATTTTAGAAAAATTTAGAAATTTGAACGGGTCAACTCGGAGTTAAAATGAGAAAGTTATGGCCTCTGGAAATTTTAATTGGAAGAAAAGGAAAAGAAAGATTTTTCGATTTATTTTTGTACTGAAAAATCATAATTACGACGTCAGCACTATTTTTAAATTCGGCTGAAATATTTTTCTAAGAAAAAGGAATTTATGACGCAATGCTGACGTCAGCAAAAAATTTGAATTTCAAAAATTCAGACATGTGGGCCCGGTCCACGGTGGACCGAGTCCACGGACCGGCGCCCGTCTCGAGGTGGCACACTGCTGACGCCAGCGCCACGCAAGGCGCTGTGCCAGCCCCGGGCGACGGGCGGCGACGGCACAGACCGGGGTTTTATAGGGCAAAGAGGAGGGGAAGGGGCCGACGGCCGGAGGAGGGAGAGGAGAGATTTGCGGCCGCAATTAGTGGAGGAATCGAGGGGGAAACGGTCGGCAATTAGAGGGGATTGATTGGGGCTCTTACTGCGCAATTTAATCGGGAGTTTAAGCGGAGAAATCAGCCATAATTGAAGCTTTCCATTCGGCTCTAGTGGAGGAGGGAGAGAGGGAGAGGGGAGGAAGAAGATGAAGTTTGAAGAGAGAAATGACGGGTGGGGCCCACTCGTCGGTGAGAGAAAGAGAGAGAGGGAGTGTGAAGGGGTACGGGCCGTTGGATGCTTGACACGTGGCAAGTCGTTATATCGCGACCGTTGGATTTAAATGAAGGGGTAAGTTGTGATGGAGGGTTGAGATTAAAACGTGGAGAGAGATGGATTTAATCTGGGCGCGACACGTGGCGGCCCGAGATTAATTCGGATTTAATCTTCGGATTAAATTTTCAGAAAATACTAGAAACAATATAATTGCTTAGAAAAATAATAAATAATATTTACAAATTCTAGAAAATTCATAGAATATTCCTGGAGATAATTTAGTTTTAATAAAAATATTTTTAATTTCTGATTTGTTTTTAATAATTTTATAAAATTCCTTTTATCTTTTAAAATTGATTTTTTATTCCAGAAAATTCTCAAAAATTATTTAAAAATTCTGGGAAGGTTAGGAAAAATAAAATGAACTCTTTTTAGCTTTAATAAAATATTTAAAATACATTTTCTTGCTTTAGATTTTGAAATAAAATCCAAATAAAAATCAGTTGCTTTAAAATAATTAATTTGAATTTAATTTTTTTTTAACTCAAAATTTTGGGATGTTACACTAACATCGCCTCTCCTCCCAGTGCCGCCTCTCCTTTCCGTCGCCTCTCATCCCGATGCCGCCTCTCCTCCTAAAGGTATGGATCCTAAATCCCACGTCTTTACCTCATGTGTGATAGATCCGTTCATATCTATTGATATGTGTTCGTGAGTTCTCTCTTGCCTGTTGCCTCTTCTCCCGAAGGTATGGATCCCAAATCCCACTTTTTACCTCATGCGTGTTATATCCGTCCATATCTGTTAGTGTCTTTTTTATGTGAAATGCAAAAAGGAATGGGGAAAATGGATGTGGGAGGGAAGGTGGGCCTACTTATGTCGGGCTGAAAGTGGTAAGGTTGTTAGGGGTGGTTTGGTGTGGTCCTCATGTGGATGAAGGCGAGAATGGAGGTCCCTTGTCATTGCCAAAAATTTCACCTTTATGTGGTCCTCACGGTCAGCCCTTCTGGGTTCCCAGTGGTCCACGCTCTGATTCGGCTTCCATTATGTTCTTGTCTCCCGTCCTCTTACTCATCTCTTCTTACTTCTATGGGTGGGCTGCTGGTTTAAGTAAAAAAAGAGTATGAAACACTGTGAGTCAGAGTAGTAGTTATACAAGAGGAACATTACAACACTATACACTTGAGCTTCAAAAGGTGTCGGGACCCAGAGCAACAACTCCGAAACCCTCTGTGTTAATCGCACTATCCCAGGAAATGCTAGTGCACACAGTGATCACAAAGACAAATATCATGCATATGACAAACATTATTAACTAATATGAGCCTGATGGCCAAGGTTTACATCAATGGTCCATAAACCAAATTTAAATATAAGCAGCGGAAGAAGAATTAAATGAAGTAGCAGCCCATCCAGCCTTCCCACAAGGCGAATGACTGTAAGACGTGGCCTAGACGCAATCCTCACCGAAGTCGTCGAATGCTTCCTCTGAAAGAATTAAATTGAGCAACATGAGTACAAAAAGTACTCCACAAGTTACACCAAGAGGTTTAACAGAGTTAATGCATGCATATGGAATATCAACGGAAGGCATAATATGGTTAATTTGCATAAAAGACAACATTTGAAGTAAATATCATAAAGTAAGTATAAAAGCTGAATTTGATACAATATGTACAATCAACATTGTAATCAAATAAATAATGTTAGTGTAGGTCCATCCCCTACACCAACCTATCCACGGGCATCCCACCCAGACCATCTTTTCCAAAATGAACTCGTATGGATTCCATCCATCCATACGGTTTTCAAAATCTCTCATGGATTCCATCCATCCATAATGTTTGCGAAATCTCTTATGGATTCTATCCATCCATAAGGTTTTCATAAACCATTTTCAAAAATAAAGTCTAATCCGTGAAAAACTTTACTCAACTTGCCCATGACCGTGGGCACGGCTATCCAGGATAGGTTATACACTCTACAGAGGTTGTACAGCTTTATCCACAACACATGATCATCCCATATTGCCACGCGATTAACACACCTCCTTAGGTGTGCGGCAAGGAGACCATGACAAGCCCTTTACAATGCTAAGCCTTCAACCTGGTCAAGCCAACACTGAGGTTTCACCACAACTTGAATCCATAAGTTGGAGCCCCCTCTTGAGCCGAGTGAGACTTCTCATGGCCTACGCCACGCTCACTTTCAACCTACAGCAAGACTCAGGTTGGGACCTGCAAATTAATCAGCCAGGACTGTCCCATACTAGCCTTGTGGTAGTACGAAAGGGCTTTGCAATAGTAGCTCACAGACCGGTCCTTTATTGACTTAGGCACCAACCACATACCCCTTGTGCCTGGCAATCAACATTGCGTCACCAAACAACAATGCATGCCAGCAAGCACCCACCACTCTAACCTTTTGCCTAAGTCTAAACCAAGTTTTTATACTTTGTTTGGAAATAAATTTCACAAACGTTCTTGACTCACCAAAGTCAAGAATTTAGTTTTAAAGTTTATGATTTCATATGAAAGATTATCCCAAACCATAATGTTCTAAGCATGGCTAAGCAATTCTATGAAACTTCTAGTTAGTGCTAATATACTAACTAGGTTTTATCTGTGGTTGACAAGGTGTAATGGTATTCAATATCAAATTTGGCTATACAATGGATTTAGGCATAACTACAATTTAAACTGAAATTGAACTAGACTTGATTAAAAATAAGCATGCATAATAATTTAAAAATAATATAAATAATTTCAAATATTGGGTTCAACATGATCAAAGGTGTAACTTGCCTTACTCGAAGACCTGATTTGAATCGTTGTAGTCGTTCTCTCCGAGATCGTCGAAATCTATACGTGCGAAGAACCAAACAAATAAATTCAAACAAGATTCAAATAAAATTAAAAAATTGAAAAAGAGTCTATATTTGGGTAGTTTATGATTTTATAAGAATTTAGGAATTTGAACGGGTCAAATCGGAGTTAAAATGAGAAAGTTAGGACTTTCGGAATTTGAACGGGCCCGGGGAGCTCGCCGGTGCTCCGGCGGGCGGCGGCTGGCGGCGAGTAACGTAGAAGGAAGAGGAGACCGAGGGAAACTCGTGGGTGGGTGCGGGGTTTACCGTAGGCGGCCGGAGGTAGGTCGGCGGCGAGCGGGAAGGGGCGGCGGCGGGGTACTCCGTTGCGACGGCAGTGAAGCGCTCGGGAGGGAGAGAGGAGTGGATGGGGAGGTAGTGCGGAGAGAGGCAGAGCCGGGGGTGGTATTTATAGGAAGCGGAGAGCAACGGGCCAGCGGGAATTCCTCACTAGAGATGGCGCGGGGGTAGTGGAGTTAGGGGCGGTGAGGCGCGGATTTTAGGGAAATCGGGTGCGAGGATAGCGAGGTCGGTCGGGGAAGAAGAGGAAGGAAGCGGGGGAAGGAAACTGGGCGAGCGAGGGGCGGTGGAAATGGCGGTGGTGATGGTGCGGTCGAGCGGGAGGAAGAAGGGGCGCGCGGGAGAGAAGAAGGCGCGCTGACAGGTGGGGCCAGAAGGTCAGAGAGAGGGGAGAGGATAGGCACGGGCGGCAGGGATTAGGCCGGGCGGCGACGTGGGCGCAATCTGGATGCCACGCGTCGGCCCGAGGGGAGGGGAAGGCGGGATCCAGGGGCGACGTGGGCGGATCTGGGCCGTCCACGCGTCGACCGGAGGGAGGGGTTGGGATTTTTTAATTTTTCTTTTTGATTTTAGATTTTCAGAAAAGCATAGAAAATTCATAAAGGCTCAGAAAAATATGCAATAAATTCCAGAAATTCTAGGAAAATTCACAGAAGCTCCTAGATATGTTTTGTACTTGTATAATTATTTCCATCTTATGCTGGTATTATATTTTCATACTAAAAATACTTTTTAATTTCAAAATAGATTTTAAACTCCAGCAAAACCAGATAAAAGGAAAATAAATCCAAATAATTAATTTAAAATAGTATTCTTGTAAAATATCGTTTTATATAATAATATGTTTAAGTTTTTACTTTAAATTACTTTTCAAATCCAGCCTTTTTAAAAGCAAAAAATCAAGGCAAATCAAAATTGAAATTTCACACAAGCTCCCGTGACAAGCTCTCTACATCCTTCTCTAGGTCACCACACCTACCTCTAGATCTAACATAAAATCTCCCTAGCTTGAGAAATGCATCGTTGAGCTGGTCGTAGGAAGGACCTACCTCATCGGAGTCGGTGTAGAGATCGTCATCGCTGATGTCGGTCTCATTGGCCATGAAGCATATGCCGATTAAGTCGTCGCCGTCCTTGGTGTCCTTGTCTTGATCGTCCTTGCCGTTGTCGTCACTCCACCCTTCCATGTCGCTGAAGTTGATGTCGTCGAAGGTGGTGAGGACGCGGTGGAAGAGCTTCTTGGCTTTGCCAAGATTACGGTATTTCTTCTCCTTGCCTTGGGCATGAGCTGGAGGCTTCTTGTTGCGGTTTTTGCTGATGTAGTCGTTCTTGTTTATGCCGTCGTAGTCGTTCTTTCCCTTCTCCAACTTGGGGCAATTTGCTCGAATGTGGTTGGGGCCACCACACTCAAAACAAATTACCGGCCCTCTTCTCTTTCTCTCTCTAACCCTGTTGTAAGCATGTGAAAATTTTCTGGCTAAAAGGGCTAGTTCATTCTCTGGAAGCTACTCAAGTTGATCATCACTTATTTCACAGAGAGCAGCTAAAGAAAAACTAGAGACACCAACAGAAGATGCTCCGGAGGCAGGACTGGGATCGGTGGCCAAAGCCATCGACTATGATTTCGACTTGCGAGAGACAATGTCAATCTCGTGAGTCTTGAGGCATGAGTATAACGCGTTAAGACTCAAAGTCGATAGATCAGTTGTGTCTTTGATGGTGGTCACTTTCATCTCCCAAACTCGCAGATCTAAGGCAGAAAGCATTTGACGAGCATTGTCCGAGTCAGGGTATGTAAGACCAACTGCTCGGAGGTTGCTCAAAATTTTGTGAAATCTGGCAAAGCACTCATCTAGGCACTCACCAGCGAGCATCTCAAACTTGTTATACTCTCGCTTGTATTGGTCCTGCCGTACGGTCTTGATTTGGGTAGTGCCCTCATGGTATGCATCGAGGGTCACCCAAATATCATAGGTCGACATAAGATGAGAAATATGATCAAACTCGCTTCTGCTAAGACCTTGGATAATGATGTTCCTTGTCTTAGCATTTGCCTCCACATCTGGTGTATTCATCGCTGTGATGTGCTCATCGGCAGGAACAACAAATCGAGTTTTCACCTTCCTCTAGATTGCATAGCCCTATGCCTGTATGTAGGACACCATCCTACTCTTCCAAAAGGGATAGTCGATCCCATCGAAGAGAGAGGGCTTGGTGGAATACTTGTCTATTGTCATGGCTCTAAAGACCGGTTAAGATCTATAGCAAAGAGCTAATCGGCTCTGATACCACCTGTAGGACCAAATAGGCAACAGAGGGGGGTGAATGGTGCCTTCAAAACTCCCCAAGTATTCACACAACCCTTCTTCTCCAATAACTAAGGAGCTATGAAGTTAAGGATCAAAAGCTCACAGAAAACCAACCGAAACAGAGAAGAAATAGCCGCTGGCCGAGAACTGTCCAGAGCGGTAGAAACGCTCTGCCGTGGTCGAACCGACCAAGTGGTGGTCTGTTTGTGACAGAGAGGTCGAACGCCAACTCGTGGTCGATCAAGCCACTCGGTCGAAGATAGCCTGATCTCTGGTCTTGACCGACAACAGAGAGAGAATAGTCATAATCGAAAACCGAGCGACCAGTAATTACTGCGTGGTCGAAAGCAAAACAGAGGAAGAAGGAAGTCACACGACCACAGGATCCGATTTCCGAATAACTTGAGATTCATGGATCAATCAGTCATGAGACTTCAAATATAGCAAGACATCATCCTCTGCCGAGAAAATTCAAAGAGGTTAAGGCTTCTCTGCCGAGGTCAAAAATGAAACAGAGGAAACAGTGAGGCGCACGACCACCAAGCCAAAACTTCAAAAAACTTTCGACTCAAAGAACCAAAGATCAAGAAACTTGAAACAGAGAGAGCTTAGGATCTCAAGAGCCTGTACTGAACTTTAATTGAAAATAAGTCAAGAGAATGAATTTCTTCATAAGACTTCACCAAGAGAGCTTTTGACCAAGTCCGAGAAAAAGAACCAACGACCAGACCTTGCTCTCGGGAATAGAGTAGCCAAGATAGCTTTGAGGATGATTCCTAGTTCAGAGCAAGTAGAATCCGGAGCAAATCAAAAGCAAACCACCTCTCAGATAGTAGAGAAGAGAAGAGAAGGTAGAACAGAAAAAAACTCGAACAAACCAAGCAAACATCAATCAGACATAAGAACTCAAATGAAGCATAAAGATCGATGTATTGCATTCATAGAGGTTTCTACAACTACTCCATCTAGGAGGAACAGGAGCACACATGCTCCATCCCAGAGAACAACTCACGCAAGAACACAGAATGAAAATCTAGAGCTTCTCGGGAACAACCTCATCGAGCACCGGTGTTCTATCCTCTATTTATAGCCTTTAGTAGCGGGGGTAACCCGTTAACCCCAACTAACACCGGATTTTACACACACTTTACCCGTTAACACCAACAGACTCCAGTGCTTTAATAGTGACTTTACCAAAGATAGTTTCCTTTACAAGCTTTGCGTATTTCTCCAAAATGCCCCTCCGCCTTCCTGGAAATTTCCTGTTGTCGCACGACCGCACCTATTTCCGACCGACTAGACCTCGACTCCTCCTGCGCTAGTCCCGGTCCACTTCGTTGCACACGACCGCACCCGACATCCTGACCGTCTGGACCACGGCTCCTCCCTGAGACTAGTCCTGATCCTCCTCATCGTTTCCCGTCGTGTCCACCTCCGGCTGCTCTAGCTCCGGTTCCCCATCGTTCGACTTGCAATCACCTCACCAGCCTCGATTATCTTCGGTGTCTCCTGACTGTCTGGACCTCAACACCTCCTGTGATTAGTCCCAGTCCTCCTACACCTCACCATGACAAAGCTCTGAAGTCCTACAACCACACAGACAAGCAAACCATCACACAGCACCGCACAAAACACTGTAACCAAAAATCTGCATCAGAGGAATGTACTCGTAAAGACACCCCAGCTGGTTGTAACCCACCTCCGACCAGTCGAAATCACAAGGCATGCAACCCTCATAGCCTACGACCGTACTGTAAGTCGATACGACCACCCCAGAAGTCGGTACAACCGCTTGAACAGAAGCTACAACCATCGCTGCGACTTTCAATGTGGTCGAAGCCTTTTCGACCACGTCTGACCTCGTTCTAACCTCGTCCGACCATGTTCGACCTCGTTCCGACTACGTCCACCGCATTCAACCACAATCGACCACGTCTAACCTCGTCCCTAGCACGTCCGACCGCATTCGACCACAACCGACCGCGTCACAACATGGTTGAAGTCCACCGACTTCCTAACGTGGTTGGAGACTCGACTGCCGACTACCGACCGCAGCTTGCGATAACGTGGTAGAAGTATGCCGACTTCAAAACGTGGTCGAAGACCCGACTGGCGACTTCCGACCACGACCAACAGGAGCATCCGCCTTCCGACAATGGCCAATTGAGATGTCTGACTTCCGACCATTCGTAAGACGTGTCTGCCGACTTCCGACCACGGCCAACGTGGTTGTAAATGGTCTTCCGACCACTCGCCAGGGCTATGACTTTGCAGAAAAAGCACAAATCAAACTCAATCTTTCTAAAACAAGGGTCAATTATTCATCACAAACATGGGGTCACCTTGCACAGAGTATTATCTTCTATTATCACTGATCCACTTAGAATAGCCTTATAAGTAATGAACCAGTCACGGTTCAGGAACATGTGGAAAGTGTAGACTGAATCAATAATCCATTAATCGTTGGTTTTAAAATCACTAGTAAAGCAACAAGAATCTCCCCTTAGAATCTTGTTTTGTGACAATGGTGGTCTTAGCTTCATCATCTTGTTGATTTTTCTTGGAACTATTATTTCTTTTTCCTTATTCTGGAGTTCTTAACACTCAGAGATATCGTGTCCACCCTGCTTGCGGTAGTGACACGACTTCTTGGTCTTCGATTTCAAGTAACCTTTGTATCTGCTCGAGCTTCTGCCTTTGGAATCACTGGTCGAAGACCTCTTGACTGGTCTGCCTTGAATAGACAAACCTTCTGCATATGTATTAGAGCTCTTGCTCAAAATCATATTTTTTTATCTTTTCTTTTGCATACAGAGATTCATAAACCTACTTCAGAGTAATAGTATCTCAACTATAGAGAACGAAGCAGGTAGCGAACAGAACTGGATAAAACCCAAATCTTCATCATCGTATTTAACCTCCATGGATTCAAGGTCGGTGACCACATCTTTAAACATAGTCAAATGATCTTGCACCAATCCTCCTTTTACCAACTTGAGAGAGAAAAGCTTCTATTTTAGATGCATCTTGTCGGTCAAATCCTTGGCCATGCAGATCTGTTCCAATTTTAACCATAACACATCAATGGTGGTCTCCTTTGTAACTTTATGGGGGATATTATTAGAAAGATGAAGATGAATTTGCGAGAGAGCCTTACGATCTCTCATTTTCTTGTTCTCAATGGACCATACGGTGCGCATCTTATTGATTCCCAATAATGCATCATCTAAATCAAACTATGATAGAATAGCTCGCATCTTGACTTGCTAGAGAGAAAATCATGTGTCATGATCCAGCAGCGGAAGATCACACTTCATTGACGTGATATTGTGTATGCCCTAGATTGATCGGGCGAAGAACCAAGCTCTATTACCGCTTGTTATGTAAACCGACGGCGAGATATGAAATAATAAAGAATAATCAAGAGCAAGAGACATAAATATAATGTGACAAACCTTTGAGGGAAAAATTATGAACGCATAAGCGGCGAAATCACTATGTGGAGAAGAAGCTACAGAACGTTCTTGGCATATTTTATGGGTAGATATTTTGTAGTGTGCACTCTATCTATCTTGAAGCTTAAAGGAGGTATAAGTAACCTTGGTAAATAGGGTCTCAAATAAGGAACAAATCCTAGTCAACAATGCAAATAGAGACCTACTTAGAAACTGGAACAATAATCTACTCAAAGATGGGAACAATAGCCCGCTGAGAGATAAAACAAAATCTCAAAATATGATGGTGAAGAGTTATAGTCAGAAGCACCTCGAGCAACTACGTCTGACTTCAGTTAGCACAAACACCTTTAGACACCGCGTGTAGTGTAAGTCGGTGAAAAGCCCATGGGCACGAACATGATCCCCCAGCACTGTTCATTGACTGCTTGATGGCAATCATCTACAATATGTTTTTATTCAGTGTTCTTGTGGCAGCTTGTGGCAGCAAGGAGTGAGTTATAGGGCTAGGTTTGGGAATGTAGTTTCAACATCAGATGTTTGAATTCCAACTCAAAGTTTAAGGAATTCCACCAAGGTTCTAACAATGCATAATAGTTTTTGCTGGCTGGAAGAGAAATTAGGAACCGTGAACAATGTCTCACTACTAAAATTCTATCTGTTTTTTACCTACACCTTAGTAGCAAATTAAGTGGTTTTCAACATAAAATTGCTTTGCATTCAATAAAAAAGAACTACAAGGTTCACCCTTAGTATAAACTCTGTAATGATTCATTTAACATTTTAGTGCATTTAATTGGCGAATCCTTATTACATACTTTTCAAAAGTTCTCCTTTTCATTTCCTTTTGTTTAGTCATATGGCACCATCAAGAATGACACCAAATTAAAACCATGAAAGTTTGTTAAGTCTAGTTTCAATAATAATTCAGATGCTTCAGTAAGCAACACAAACAAGGTACTTGACGTTCCCTGATGCATGTGGCCAAGTCATTGCACTTTTGGCATGCCTCTTTTTTTTCTAGTAATTTCCTAGGTCCAATTTGTATTTTGGAGTGGGAAACTTTAGAAGGCAAAATGAAGGATTGCAACCCACTGAGAAAACTCTGTATTGAGATGCTTGGATTGTAGGAATGGCTCAAAGCAATCCAGTACTAAGAAATTGTGGTGATATTAAAGACACCAAGTTAATTTTTAGGAAAATCATTTCTCTGAAAAATAAGAAAAGAAGAAAACTAATCTCATTATAGCCATGTTACCTATATTGAAACCATCTCTCTCTCTCTCTCTCTGTGTGTGTGTGTGTCTTTTGCGAGGGTATATTTAAACCATCCCTTTGTTGTACCTGCGTGTATAAGACCCAGAAACCGTTTCTAGAGCTAGTTTTTGCTGTAGTGGTCGAATTAATGCATGAAAATTTTGGATTCATATCATAAGGACTGCAGTACAGTAAAGATAGGATTTCAGCTTGTACATGAACTTTATTTAGGCTGTCAAAATTGACACGAACAAGAAGCATCGATTATATGAGGTGAAACTGAAGCCCCATCTGCAGGCACCAACGCGCAACGCAAATATGTGAAGCATCACAAGTTCCACACCGTCTTATTATTCCGACGTAACAAGCATCTATGAACTTTGATGACAAGAGTTCCCAGCACAGACAATGAGCTACAGGAATTGAGGCATTGGGAATTTCTCCTCGCAAGTCGCCAAGAGATGGGACGAAGATGCAAATCAATCTGGAAGTGTACTTCATAAACTACATGGAATAATTCCGAAAGAGTCTAGTGAAACAAGTAATGGCCGCAATGGAGCTTCTCCATGTAGATAACAACATCAGCAACATCTGCTCTGCACAAGGCTTCAGGTTCCATTTAGGCACGAACCTTGCATAGTTGTGCAGAATTGCGAAAAGGAGTGGCGTGAGGGATTTAGTGGTGACTCTAATTAGTAATCCAGTTGGGTGTCCTTCTCCTTACATGTGCCTAAGCTCACATCTAGAGTACCTTTCCGGGATCAGCTAGTGCTTTCAGGTAGTTTGATTCTCCTGATTGCTGTGATTGTTTTATGTAAAGTTGCTCTAACAGCTAACTTTCGATATAACCAGTGGTGCCTGAACTCTCTACTAATCTGCTGACCTTGCCTTTACTCACCTTAAGCTCAGATTTTATTGTTTATTGTTCTGACAACACCATTATATTTTCTCAAAAAGGAAAAATCTCTATTGAAATTATTTATACGTTGCAAGTAGAGTCATCTATACATTTTAGGACATATAAATTTCCAGTCCATAATGGCATTGTACGTAAATTAACAGCGAGTCCAAATCACTAAATTGGGTTTAATGTTCTAACTATATGTGTTGATTTACTTATCAAATCAGCATAAAGGATTTACAAATGAATGAGAATGTTTTATATTAAAATATTTAAATTTTAAAGCTCGAAATCATAGTGTAACAACTTACAACAAACAAAGCAATAGATATCGGAAGTTTATAGTCTTCATTCTCTTTTTCATTTTTCATGTTTGTAGGACTGGCATGGCAACAAGAGAGGGGGTGGAAGTGAATGGTGCATTCAAATTTTTCTCTAAATATTTGTCAATTCTTCACTCCAATAGCTATAAAAAGCTATGAAGATCAAGAACCCAAAATCCTAAAAATTGTTGTGCTACAATAATTTTAGATCTATGAACAATAAATCCAGCACTGTTTCAAAAACAAAAATCTATGAAACTTTTGATCCATAGATTCAAAAGATTTAAAACTTAAATCAACACTAGATCATGACCTTAGAAACTTATCCCAAACAAAAATCTTGAAAGAACTTAAGAGAATTTGGATCTTTTAGTTCGTGAAACTCTGTTGCACAAAAAACGGGCCAAAACATAAAATTGAGCTAACCCTCAAACCAAAACTTCAAATCACTTAAAATTTGATATGCACCTTCTCTAGGATGTTAGGAACCTATTTCAATTAATGATCAACAAAAATATTGCTAAAGTTCTGATCTTTTTTCCGTTTGAAAGAAGATTACGCCAAAAAAGGTCAAAAATAAAAACGGTGAATATGACTTACTCGTGAGTGAATGATGGCCAAGATGACTTTAGATATATTTGCATATATCACAGCAAACTAAAACACCAAAAAAATTAAGTTAGAAATAACTGGATCAAGAAATCGCTCGGAAAGACAAAAAAGAGTAAAAACCAGGTTTCTTCATAAACTTGCCATTTAAGTGTCTAGATGGCTAAGATTGATTTTTAGAGGTTATCTTCATCTCATACATATTCTTGGCACAACAAGAGCAATAAGAGGAGAGGAGGAAAAAACATCCAAATCAAGAGCAAATCAATCAACACAAGAGAGATTCTGTAGGATCGCAAATGGCAACAGAGGGGGTGAATGGTGCCTTTTAAAAGTCGCCCCCAAAGAACACACACACACAAATCTTCTTCTCCGATGGCTATGACAGCTATGAAGATAGAAGAAATTTGTTCAATGAAACCCGAGAACAATTTCGCCGATTGACCACAAAAACTCAAAAAGGAGGCAAAGTCAAACCATCGAGATCTTCTTTGAAGAACATACTGAAAATGACTTTCACAGATAAAGCAAGAAGCTGCATAGAAACCCTTTTACAGAAAACCGAAGAGATGTTCTCATGATCGATGTGCTTCTCAGAGCAAGAAATCAAGACTCTAATATCAGACCAATCTCAAGAAAAGTAAAAAGAAAAGTCCTGCAATGAGAGCCAAAATCTGAACACAAAGAGACCAAAAACACACATACTGCAGCTGACCGACGATTGATATAGAGACTGGGCTGAAAAGCTTAATCGGCAACCAAATGAAAAGAAGCCAAAGCTATTGCAAAGCAATGACCGGACTAAAACAGAAAGCAAAGAAGTTCACTAGCAGTTTTGCACTGAAGGACCGAACAGAAGAAAAACTGCAAAGCACGTAAGTCGCAAAAAGAAATGATCGCACCAAAAGAAAAACTGACTTCACACACTTCTGTAATTGGAGTCTAATAAGAATTCAGAACAAGAAATGGCAACCGACAATAGAACACATAACCTTGATTGAATAACTGAAATCTGAAACAGTGAATATTTTGTTTTTCGAGAGGAGAAAACAAAGCGGAGAGAAAGGGAACCAAGACAAGCAGAGAATGCCAATTGCAGCTAAACACCGTCGTCAACTGAAAATAAAAGAAGCTGCAGCCGAGAGCTAAGTGTAACACCCTAGGACCCACATTACCCTGGGATGCTACTAAAACTGCTCTACAACTAGCCAATTTACGAAAATAAAATAAACTGGTAACAATTACTAAACAATATAGTATAAGCGGAAGCGCAAACAACTAAGATAAACAGAATTAAGATAACAATTCATTAATCATAATCATCTCCAACATAATAATTAAAGGAACGGTTCCAAAATAACATTAATAAGATGAAACATACATCAATATGATAACTAAGCAAATGACTAGAATTCTTTCAACTTTATTTCAGCATTAGGATTATAATCCAAGTGCATCGGTCTGGTGCCACTCTACCCTTCCCAATGCATGCTCAAAGTCCACCTGTAGGGAGGGGGAAGCAAGAGTGAGATAAAAATCTCAGCAAGCAAACAGTTTAACAAGTTATTCAAACTACAAGCAATTTAAACATCATCATTATAATTCCATACATCCACAATTACAATTTATTTTCATATATATTAAATCACCATAAACTTTCATGAATCATTCCTCTAGAATTTCATATTTAATTAGCATATGAATGCAATCATTTTATCCCGTATTAAATGCAAAAGGAACATTTATTCCTCCACAAACCACAATAGATTAATCATCAACTTTTAATCTTCCACAATTAACAATGTTTATATTCTCGACCTCAATTCACTATCAATGACGGTAAAGCATTAACAATTAAATCATGATTGACTACTTTAAATTCTCAACCACTACCACTATCAAAGGCAATAAAACATATGTATGACTTACTTCAATACTATATTACTTCTCATATCCACAATTACTATAAACAATTAAAACAAGAGAAAAGAGTTTCATGCTACCATCACAATCACACAAGGGACGAACCACATTCCAAGACCACAACCACAACCTTCATTCCATCAATAGCTCACAAGAGCCAATTCCACATTACAACTATGAAGTTGTACATTCCACAAAATAACTTCACCACATTATATTGCATATGCATGCAAATGATCATTCCACAATGCAATGCATATGAATGCTCATGCTATGCTCCACATTACTCTTGCCAGGGCAGGAAGTGCGATGCATCGTATTTCGGCAATATACGAATGCTTCCCGCGGGCGAAGAGGTGCGTCGTATTACGGCAATATACGACGTTGTACCGGTACGGTCGCGGCTATAAGCGGCGACATCCACATACACAAAGGACATGATATGACATGAATGATTGAATGATATGAAAATTCATTAATCACATTAATTCATCCGCAAGGAGCATTATCACGCTCTCAACATACTCACATCCACCATATACTAATTTCATGATCAACATTATAACATTAAGCAAGAATTAGACAAGTAAAATATCATGCAATCACGGAAATTGTATCAAATTACGATAATAATGTAAACTGAAAGTAGTAAGAACAACAGGTTAAACAGTAGTAACCACCGCTACGTTTACTTGCCTCAATCCGACGAAGCGAAGCACAACAAAAATCAAGAGCGCTCAGGGACAAGACCACCTGTCCATAAGACAACTCTCAGCACTCAACCATAGCATACAAACATGACAAAAAAATATATAAAACATTGCTAGAGACCCGAACCCGCGTAAACTCTTCTCCGCTCCACAATTCAACATTTTATTCTCTACAGCAGCGCTGCTTCATAATTTTGTATCTTTAAAAATATAGATTGAAAAATAGAAAATAATACCTCTATGGATTCATGACTTAAAAACCTACAATTTTCATGGAGAACACCTATTTTTATTTTAATTACAGCTAGGAGTAATTTAATACCCAAAACAGAGGAAGAACTCAGCTCTGGCAGATTGGGCAGCCACGTTCAAACGCGTGCCCACGACAGCACAGAGGCCTAAAAATTCCCAAATTTATACACCAGCTAGATATCTAAATTATCTACAACTTTACCAACTACTCCCAAGGACAGAAAATTTGTTTACTATTTTTAAATATCGGATTACAGTTGGACTGTACCAATCCATTCGCCTGCTGGACAGCGATATTGCCGACTCCGTATCTCCCAGATCCCGTAATATAAAAATTTCAAATACATACAAGAGATACATATGGAAGTAATCTACAACTTTCATTTTGGGGAGACCCACAGGAAAATTCGTTTACTAATTTTAAACTCCGGTTTACCGTCGGGCTGTACCAATCTGTCTGCTGCCGGACAGCGGTATTGCCGACCCCGTATCTCCCAGATCCCACGGTAGAAAAATTTGAAAACAATATAGGAGATAGAGCTGGAAGTTCTCTAAAATTTTACTTTTGGGGATAACCGCAAGAAAATTCGTTTTCTAGATCAAAACTGCGAGACAAGCCGCGCTGCGCGAATAGATCTAAAACCAATCCGCGACAAAACTCTAATCGGGCAATTGATCTAATATCTACCATCAAATTCCGTGCCAAAAACCCTAATAAATCCATAAAACAGAGGATTGGGATGGGGAAAAATTACCTAGATGAAGAAATTTCCCCAATCTTTTCCTCTTCTTCTTCTTCTTCTCCTCCTTCTCCTTCTCCTCCTTCTCCTTCTCCTTCTCCTTCCTCTCTTCCCTTTCTTTTCTTCCTTGGCACCATGGCAGCAGCAAGGGGGGAGAAGGGGGGGCGCCCAAGGGGTGGTGGTGGCTGGTTTGGGGTGGAAAGAGGGGAGGGGCCAAGGGAGGGGGTTTATAAAGAGGGGTGCTAGGGTTTGGGAGGGGGTACGGGCCCCCATTTGGGCTGACTGGCCCAAAGCGGCTGGCCCACCCCTCCGGACAGCCCAAAACATCCAAATTAATTATTTTAATTTATTTAATTCATTTTACAATGTTCTACAATTTATATTTTTCCCTTCCCTCGATTTACCAAAAAACCGACGATTCCGCGATGGATTTAAAATCTTATGCCGTAACGACGTTCGGGATATTACACTAAACCTGCAGACAGAAGAGTAATCGGCTGACAAAAGAGACTAGCTGCCAACTGAATTCTGCTGTACAATGATTATTGTAAAGTAGCCGAAAGCAGTTTTGAAAAAGAACTCATCACCAACCACCAACATAAAGGGAAAAAGAAATCAGGGAGGAAGGCAAAAACCGAAAGCAGTAGACCAAAAAGCAGGAAAAGAAAAACTGAACCAAGAATAGTCTCAGATGGGAACCGAAAGTAGGAGATCGGTGCGATTGAGTTCTGCCAAAGCTATTCACTGGAAACCAAAAATTCAGCCGACTACACCCTGCCCTCATGGAAATCAACAGTTGCAGCTAGCTGCCGAGAGACTCAATTGACAGAGGAAGCAATTTATATCTGGAGCTCTTCAGATCAAAGATTAAAAGATAATCAACCATCCCTGAGAAGAGAAGAACCATGAAAGTAGAGCTGATTGGCAGGGACAAGGATAGAGCGAAAAGTCACTGATTGAAGCTTTGAACCACTTATCCCATACTGCCGAAAAGAAAACAGCAAGAGAGGCCAGAAAATTAAACAACTCTTGAACAAGACTGAACGAGAAGCTTTTTGAGAATAACTGGTAATAACTTCACAGCACAGACCAAAACACCTCAAATCTCAAACACTCAAAAATCACCCAAAATGAAGAACGAAGAACAGACAGGGCACGAGAGAGAAACTTCGGAAATTTCATTCCAACTAACCAAGGAATACATAGGAGTCCCCATACGCATGGACATTAGAACAAGAGGAATGATTACAAGTCTCTCAATCCATCCTCTCCCTCTCAATCCTCAAGAACACCAAGAGCCTCACATGCTTCTTGGGAGGAACACTCACAAAATGGAGAGCAAATACACAAAAACCCTAAAGGGGGTATGCAGCCCCCGACACCTATTTATAGCCCTTGGCTAACGGGTCTTGATGAGGACATCCTTTCCATGCATACAACCATGCCGACTCCACATCAAACTGAAACTATGATACAAGGACCAATGACTAGAGCGCGAGCGCGTCAACTTAACCATCAGGTGAATGCGTTCCTAAGTTTGCATACAAATGTTTCAAAGAATGGAATACTACTTAATTCTTGTGATAATTTAATTGTCCTTAGGAACCATGGGGAAGAACCACATGAGCTCAAGTATAGAAGTGGAACCATCAAGTGCAAACCAAGTCCTGTTCACAAGTTTGACTCGGATTCGGCCTTTTTGACAGCGTCTACTTCAAACGGCCATAACTTTTGATCCAGAAGGTTACTCGGGGCCCGTGAGTACTCGTTGAAAAGCTCTTGAAGTCTACTTTCAGATGGATCCGGCCTCACCTCCAAATTCCATCCGAGTCGGTCAGAAACTGCAAAACAAGTCACGTCACTTTTCCAGTCCGAGTCAAAGTGGGCCTTGGGCCTTGTAATTCGAGTCCTTTTCGGCTTCCTTGTGTTTTGGCCGACCCTCCACCTTCCGTGGCCCTTAAATAGTCAGCCGCACCTCTTCTAGGGTTTGGGTTTTGTTTAGACTAAGTTAGCTTTTGCTACTTTGCCTTGTACTCGCGCGTGTCGGCTAGACCGCCCGAATACTTGTCTTCGGAACCCCACCATTGTTTTTGTTTTCGATTGAATCTTACATCGTTATTTGCAATTGAGTTGCTGTTCATCTTGTTCTTGCTTGTTCGTCGATTGCTTGCAGGAACAAGAACCCTCGTGGTTAGATTGATCGCACCGACAAGGTCACGAACAATCTCGGAGTTGGTGTATCGATCGCTAAGGCGCAACGCCCTTGGATGGTTGTAGTCGGTCGTCAACGCCATCTCCTTCCCCAATCGAATCTACCACTCTCATCGAAAGATCGGGACCCCTAGTGCTATCGGTCTCCAACCCGTTACGCGGCTAAACCCTAACGGAGCTGTCTCCGCTTGTGCACCTTGCGACCCACCGATCGCGCCTCCCGCACCTTCCGGGAAGCTTCCGCGCTCCTTGTCGTTCACGCATGACCGCACCTGACTCCGACCGACTGGACCTTCGACTCCTCCTAAGTCTAGTCCCGGTCTGTTTCGTCGCACACGACCGCAACTGGTATCCGACCGTCTGAACCTCGACTCCTCCCTGAGCCTAGTCCCGATCCACCTCGCCGCTGCTCGTCGTGTCCACCTCCGGTAGCTCCAGCTCCGGTTCCTCGTCTCCTGGCTCGCAACCACCTCAACAGCCTCGATCATCTTCGATGTCTCCAACCGTCTGGACCTCAACACCTCCTGTGCCTAGTCCCGGTCCTCCCACGCCTCACCATGACCTAGCTCCGAAGTCCTGCATCCACACAGACAAGCAAACCGTCACATAGCACCGCACGAAACACATAAGCATAATTTGCATCATACTTTACTCACGATGAAGTCTAAACCCGTCGAATCATCAAAATATTCATCCTAATCTCATACGACCAAGTTTGACCAAGTCCGACCGAGCCTGTTACACCACGCAACGTCAAGGTCGAAACCAACCAACTCAAACTCGACTTTCCTAACCCGATGTCAATTACTCATCATACACACGGGATGACCTCCACATGGTCTCTCAGATTCATAGAGATAAACAAATATTGATGTATTGCTACTTGAGGATGAATGTATTATAGCCACTCCACCTGGGAGATAAGAGAGCACACCACAGCACTCAACTTCTCTCAAACCCCAACTCTAGAACTCATGAATACTTGGTCTCAAAAAATAATGGTTGGGTCGTTAACACAAGTTTCCATCCTAACCCGTTAAATAGATAGGCTAGCTAGCCCTATCTAACGCTTAGTGGATACTATCCACTTAGCATATATGGGAAAAACCCGATAACCACACACGGATTTTAACTCACACACTATACTAATGCACGTTTTTTAAAGTGTATAAGTTCGAATCCGTTAAGCCCTTAGCCTTGATCCAACTTGATCTTCTCAGCTTCTTGATCTAAACTGCCCTCCCATGCATTGCTCAAGCATCGCGGTTTTGCTCTAAGATAGTTCCTGGTATTTCTGTCAAACTACCAAAATACCATTTCTTAACCCGATCATTTCCTTCCATTTCAAGCAATCGCCATACTTACCACGTGTAGATGCACCACGGACTTACCACACGTTACCAAGTCTCTTTTGTTCTAGTTCCACCGAACTATATCTCACTTGGACCGACTAAGCCACATGATGCAACCCATCGCTCTCACTTGAGTTCAGTCATCTCACACAACATCTTTGATCATTCTAGGCTCGGCTCCTCTATGAGCATAGCCTCGATCCTCATTGTTGACCATGATTTACTCCAAGCGATCTTGTGCATCCTAGACAAAGAAATTATTTTTGAACACAAATTCTTCACAACTTGATCTACATTAGCAATAATATATCTCATGCAACCTATAACCACTATCCAAGGTCACCAAATCATTCTATGATTCAAATTTCACAAAATCACCCATGTCTGCTTGCTGTCCAGAAAATCTACAAATATATAAATTCTAAATTTTCAATCCTCCAAAATAACAATGGTTCATTATAATAAAATCATAAACCTTCTCATACTGTCCTTTAATGTTTATTTACGATTCATCAAAACTATAGACTGAGTTTTTATGATGTTTTCAAGGACTCCCCTTTGTTTGATACATGAGCTCGTTGGGCCAGCATGTTAATTAGCGCTTGATAACTGGTGATTGAGCACATTCCCAACGGTTTCTCAACCCTACACCATTTTTTATTTCTAAAACCAATACTGGTCACTGGTCAGTCATGCTAATCTCTCTCTCTCTCTCTCTCTCTCTCTCTCTCTCTCTCTCTCTCCTGTATTATTGAATACAAAAGAAGCCTTTTGGTTAAGCCACATCATCAGAAAATTAATAGCGCTCTGCTTGTTAAGTTAATATTAGCCATTAGATAAAGTAGTACTACCTCCGTTCTTTTTTACTTAGCTTCCTAAAATTTGTACCGTCAAACTTTCTAAATTTTAACCATCAATAGATTTAAAACTATCTAGATTGGTTATACAAAAATTATGTCATTAGATTTCTCACTAAAAATACTTTCATAATACTATAATTTTATTATTGTATCTTAGTATAAAATTGTAAAACAGTAGCAGTCAAAATCGCTTCTTAAAAATCATGAAAAGTCAAAAACATCAAGTAAAAATGAACTAGGAAAGTATCTTCTTTTTCTTTTGAGCAAGGAACTCCAACATGATGAATGATCAAAACAATGGCACACCTTATCGTTGGATCAAACTAGCAGAATTTCCCAAGCAATTACACGGTTATATATTGCAAATATTTTATTTCTTATATAACTATATTCAAAATATAGTTGAATTTGCTATACAATTGTATAGATAAAAAATATATACATGATTAACCTGCACCATTATAACCTAGCCATACCAAAATATGTGGTGTAGATCCTCTCTTTTTCTCTTAATTAATGAGAGAATTTCTAGGATTTTTCTGATTTAAGAATTATTGTGAAATTTTCTAGACCTCAAAAAGCAAAGTAGATACCTTGAATATCACCAATTATTTTTAGATATATAGATTGCACGGTTAGACATTGCAAAATATTATATTTGTTATAGAACTCTATTGCCTTTTGAAAATATAGTTGTATTTGTAATATAATTGTAATAGGTATAGGGCCTGTTCAGCTGGTGAGAAGCCGGACGATTTTTGACTTTTGCTACAGTATCTAACTTTCAAACGGAGTATTTTCTCAAGACGGGGTCTACAAGTTAAACGTAATACACGTTAAAGGCCTAACATCTGTACCAACCAAAATCGTAAGTGAGTATCGGTCTCTCCGTAATCTGTACCGTAAACAGCCAAAATTCAAATAATTTCAGCCAAAAGTCATAAGCCGCAGCCAAAAAGAACACCCCCATAATAATATACACACACGTACATAAATGAGGACAAAGTATATTTTTGGTCCCTCAAGTATTCCTCCCATTTAATTTTCATCCCTTATCTCCAATACCATCTAAAATGCATCCTCTAAATATCAAAACTATGCAAATCATGTCCCTGGACAAGTATCATGAGCGGGTTTATCCTATGTGGCATCCAAATGTGCTCTTTGCTAGCAATGCTCCACAATTGTCCATGGGCCCAACTTGTTAGCCCCTGCTTATCCTTCCCCACGGCCAGCTAACAAGACAGAGGGAGAGTAGGGCAGCACCATGGGAGTGGGGTGGCGAGCTCGGTGCTACCAAGAGAAGGTTAAGGCACCTACCGGAAAGCATCAAAACGGATCCATGTAGCAAAGGTTAACTCGTGGGTAGGGGTGGAAACGGATCGGATACGGTCGAATAGTATCAAATACGAATATGAATCCATATTTTTAAAACGAATACGAATACGAATTCGAATATTCTCAAATACGAATACGAATATTCTCGAATACGAATACGGATATTTTCGAATATGGATTTTCTCGGATACGAATATCGGATAAAACAGATTCCTAGCGATTTTGCCGATTTTCACCGGTTTTTGACCGGTTACCGGTTTTAAACCACCTAAATTCAAATTTTGAATCACAAAATTTGTACGAATTTTTCATGGGTTCTAAAAACGGGTCGAATACGAATCGAATAGTCTCGAATACGGATACGAATACGAATATTCTCGAATACGAATGCGAATACGAATACTCTCAAATGCGGATACGAATATTCTCGAATACGAATACGAATATTTTCGAATACGAATTTTTGCTTACCATATTCGTGTTTTCTCGGATACGAATATCGGATAAAACAAATTATCCGTTACCGTTTTCCACCCCTACTCGTGGGTGGCAAGAGCATAGTCAAAGTTGGTCTACAATAGGCAAGCAGCTACTCCATGACAGCAGAGCAGCACTGCTACGACGGCTACTACGGACTAAGGGCTAAAGCTTGAATATGAGCATGTCATGAGCAGCTATGGGATAAGGGAACTCACCGGCGCAGAGGGTGAAGGCGTGGAAGGACCAAGGGGGCCCGACAACAGAGACCTAATGTAGTAAGGATGGCTCATTGGTGGAGGCGACATGAGGTGAAGTGGAGCTCAAATTAGTGATTAGGGAAGCAATAAGGAGGAGAGGTGATGCTCTATATGTAAGGAATCGGACTGAGCCTCATACGAGAGGGAATGGCGGCGATGACAGTTTTTGGACGGAGTTAAGGAAGATAATGGCATGGCGAGCAGCTAATGAGAAAACCCCAAATTAGTTGAGGGGAAATGTAGTAGCTCACCAATATGACGGGAACATGGAAGCGTTAGCGGTAGCCGGCATGGACGCAATGACATCATGAGCTTGGTTCTGGTCGAGGGAGTGGAGGATGGTGTAGAAGTTCTGGCAAATCCCTCTTGCTTCAAGCATCTTCTCCACCTCTGCTTTCTATTTGTTGTATTTCAGGGGTCTTTGTGTAAATTCCCAATTGAGAAAAGAGAAAAAGAAAAAGGAAAAGAAATTGGTAGGGCCCACTGTCGATGGTAAGCGCGAAGAGATAAGGAGAGGAGACTTTGTCTCCTCCCCGCGTGCGCTTCTCCGCGTGATGCCCGTGTGCGGCTGTTCGGCTTCTTCGCCCGATTCGGCGCAACGATGGGCGGATTCATCGGTGGATGGAGGGGATCGGCGTTTGTGTGGTGACGATGGAGGCGCGGGCTGGCCCGGGTTCCTAGGAGCCGGCCGCTCGTGTCATCTCACCGCCACCACCCGCATCCTCTTTATAAGGTCGAGCTCCTCCACCGGGTGAGATATCTCTTTTCCGATCTGACTTGACCTTTTGGGTCTTCTTCTTCCACTTAACTCTTTCGGTTGTGTGGAGGTGTGGGGCTCCGGCGCCATTTCCGATTGAGGCTTTGTCTTCGGCTCCCTGTGTGAACCCTAGTTTGGGGTGTGGAGATTCAAAGTCAGGAGACCTAACCGAGAGGGAGGACGAAGGCAGCGACTGCTCCCTGCTGTGATTTGAGCGCACTTGGCCGGTGTGCTCTTGAGGTCTTGTGCGGCACTACCCCGATCCTTCGACTCCGGCTGCAGTGTACTGAGGTTGGAGAAGGGCTTTGTATCTCCGACGACCACACTCCTCTTCCTCTTGGCACAGGGGAGTGATAGGTTTTCTGGGACAACGCACATGCGTGCCTAGCCCCTGTTCTTCTGGTGATTTCGAATATCGCCGTTCTGTGAGTGGTTCTGCCATTGTTTTGTGCAATCTCTGTGGGCTGTGCTGGTTTGTTGATCATTTGGCACTAGGGGACATAGATTGCTGGTGGGTTCGGTTGTTGCTCAATGATGATAAAAATCATATACTGAGATCGATTGAATTGGTCTTTGAGCTCTAGTTCCTGCTATCTATTGCTGCAGTTTGTTTTTGCACTCGGTACAATAGTCTCCGACATTGATATGTCTTACTCGTATTGTTCAGTCTCTTACTGTTCTCAGATTGATCTGTTTTATATATTGGGTACATATCATTCTGGACAAATTATACATTGATCAAATGATAATCTATAGATAACTGCTTTGGTTATTACTGCTGTCTGAATATATACATGCTAGATATAATCTGTGTTGAGATTTTAAAGTTTGATTTTAGAGCTCAAAAGACTGAATTCATTAGTGGCATAATCAATCAAGGAAGAGTATATGATTTGGTAGCGGACGCCAAGTTCTAACTTGCAACCCTACACGTTGAGAGCACAAATAATCAAATAAAACTTGAGCTTATTGCTGGTCTTATTTGATAGATGCCTTTTAAATTGACATACATATTCATGTTTAGAATGTTCATGTTTATATTATTGAATATGAGGTATACTTTGAATGCTATGATCAATTCATATGGTTTCATAACTGCTATGTCATTTATGTTTGAATTGATATTATTCTTGTGTGCTTATAATTATATTGGAATTAAATCAATAAGTATGCTTATACCGCAATATTTACAACAATCCTGAAAACCTATATCTATATTGGAAGAAATGGCTTCCTCATCTGACGCCGTAAAGCCCGAAGTCTTTGACGGTGTCAACTTCAAGCATTGGCAGGCGAGGGCCAAGCTTTGGCTGACTGACCTTAGGCTCTTCTGGATCATTTCAAGTCCTCCGGCGTTTTCGCTAGAGATACCTGAAACGATGCGATGGGAAGAAGCTAATAATGCAGTCTTAGCCCGTTTGCTAGCCATCCTGTCCAACCGGTTGTTTGACGTCTATGTCAACTTCACGAATGCCAAGCAATTGTGGGACGAGATTGATGAGAAGTACTCCGAAGGAGATAACAGGAATGAGTCCATTGTAACGGCCAACTACTTGAACTATAAGATGGTGGAAGGACGGTCGGTGATGGAGCAGCTCCACGAGCTACAACTCCATGTACGTGACTTAAGTCAGTACGACTGCGCCCTACCAGAGAAGTTCCAAGTAAACGTCATCCTGGCTAAGTTACCGCCCTCGTGGCATGACTTCGTGACCGCTCGTAGACATATAAAGCAGCGCTTGACACTCAATGAGCTGTCAGTTGCTATCAATGTCGAAGAGCGTGCCAGAGCAGGTGACGGCATGGGAAAGGCTTAAGTCCAAGCTCATCAAGTGGAAGTCAAAAGAACTGGAGTCCCTGGGAAACCCAAATTCAAGAGTCAGCCCCAATTCAAGCTCCAACCAAAGAAAATGAAGAAGAAAATGAGGACATTGTGCGCTTTGTTTATGGAGAGGTCGCCATAAGGCCAATCATTGCCGCAATCGAAAAGGCAAGGGTCCGACTCTGGTCGACACAAAGGCCATAAGGTCAAGCAAATGTCATACCGGCAAGCTCCGACTTGGAAGAGTACGTACCTCAGGCCTTTATGGCAAGTCCATCTATTGATTGGTGGATTGATACAGGTACTACTAGACATATATGTGTTGAACGATCTTGTTTCTCTTCATTTCAGGGTGAAGGTGGTGGATCCGTCCTAATGGGCAACGGAGCCACCGCAACAGTATGTGGGATTGGACAGGTTTGCCTGACGCTCACCTCGGGCAAAACACTCATCCTCAAAGACGTAATGTATGTGCAATCTCTGTGGGCTGTGCTGGTTTGTTGATCATTCGGCACTGGGGGACATAGATTGCTAGTGGGTTCGGTTGTTGCTCAATGATGATAAAAATCATATACTGAGATCGATTGAATTGGTCTTTGAGCTCTAGTTCCTGCTGTCTGTTGCTGCAGTTTGTTTTTGCACTCGGTACAATAGTCTCAGACATTGATATGTCTTACTCGTATTGTTCAGTCTCTTACTGTTCTCAGATTGATCTGTTTATATATTGGGTACATATCATTCTGGACAAATTATACATTGATCAAATGATAATCTATAGATAACTGCTTTGGTTATTACTGCTGTCTGAATATATACATGCTAGATATAATCTGTGTTGAGATTTTAAAGTTTGATTTTAGAGCTCAAAAGACTGAATTCATTAGTGGCATAATCAATCAAGGAAGTGTATATGATTTGGTAGCGGGACGGCCAAGTTCTAACTTGCGCAACCCTACACGTTGAGAGCACAAATAATCAAATAAAACTTGAGCTTATTGCTGGTCTTATTTGATAGATGCCTTTTAAATTGACATACATATTCATGTTTAGAATTTTCATGTTTCTATTATTGAATATGAGGTATACTTTGAATGCTATGATCAATTCATATTGTAATACCCCAGAATGTTTTTATTAATTATTTATTTAATTAAAGAGAGGGGTGTCGCAAGAAAGAATAAAATAAACTATTTAGGGGGTTTTTCTGAAAAATTAGGACAACCTAGGCCTGGGCTTCGGTGTAACATCCCAAAATTTTGAGTTTTGAAAAATTGAAATTCAAATTAATTATTTTGAAGCAATTGGCTTTTATTTGGATTTTTCTTGGTTTTTTTGGAGTTTATTTCAAAGTTTAAAACAAGAAAATGTATTTTAAATATTTTATAAAAGCCAAAAAGTGTTCATTTTATTTTTTCCTAACCTTCCCAGAATTTTTAAATAATTTTTGAGAATTTTCTGGAATTAAAAATTAATTTTAAAAGATAAAAGAAATTTTACAAAATTATTAAAAGCAAATCTGGAAATATAAATATTTTTATTAAGTCTAAAATGTTTCCAGGAATATTCTATAATTTTTGGAATTTTAGATATTATTTATTATTTTATAAGCAATTATATAGTTTCTAGTATTTTCGAAATTAAATCCGAAAATAAAATCAATTTAATCCTAGCCCGCCACGTGTCGCGCTCAGATTCATCCATCTCTCTCACGCTTAATCTCATCCATCCATCACAACTTACCCTTCGCTTTCATCCAACGGTCACGATTTATTCACTTGTCACGTGTCACTCATCCGGCCGCACCATACCCCTTCACCTCTCCCTCTCTCACCGACGGGTGGGCCCCACCCGTCATCTCTTTCTTCTACATCCCCTTCTTCCTCCTCCTTCCATTCTCTCTCTCCTCCATTGATGCCGAAATAAAGCTTCAAGTCTTGGCCGATTTCTTCGCGAAAACTCCGTTGATGGCCCATTAAACCCCTAATCACTCCCTCCATCACCCCTACTGCTTTCCCATTTAACTCTTCCGCTTTACCAAATCGCCGCCTCCCGTCGCATGGCCGCCCCCTCTCCCTCCTATAAAACCCCCGAGGCCCTCTTCCACACCCCCACCTCTCCTCTACTCTCCCAACTTTCGTGTAGCCCAGAGCCTCCGCGCCGCCAGCAGCACCACCGCCGCCTCCTCTCTCCGCCTTCCTTCCTCCGCCCGCCCGGCCCCCGCCACGGTGAGCTCGCCCACCTCCTCTTGCCCGCCGCCACTCATGGCCCGCCTCCGTGAGTCGGAGGCCGCCGCACCTGCCGCCTTGCCGGTCTGTGCCGCCGCCGCGTGGCCGCCACCTCACCGGCCCGAGCCGCGTGGTCGCTGTGGTGGCGCATGCGTGGCGCACGGTGGCGCCATGTCGGTTGTGTGTGCCACGCCGGCCGTCTCACGGCCAGTGGACTCGGTCCACGGTGGACCGGGCCCGCGCGTCAGAAATTTCAAATTTCAAATATTTGATGACGTCATAATTTTGATTTTTCAATACAAAAATAAATCAGGAAAATCGTTCTTTTTTTTCTTTCAAATAAAACTTCCCGAGACCATATCTTTCTCGTTTTAACTCCGATTTGACCCGTTCAAATTTCTAAATTTTTCTAAAATCATAATCTACCCAAATATACATTCTTTTTCAATTTTTGAATTTTATTTAAATTTTGTGTGTATTTATTTGCTTTGTTGCTGCGTCTTTTCCGCGCGTAGAATCCGACGTCGCCGAAGACTTTGCCGACCTGCAGCAAGAGAATCAAGAAATCACACACGAAGGCAAGTCTCCTTTGAACATCTTGAACCTATGTTTGAGAAATATTTTGAATATTTTAAATTAATGCATTGCTATGTTACATAAAATGATAATTTCTGTTGTAGAAGTAATAGTTAAACCGACAATTGTTATGCCCTCATTTGACATTGACAACCATGTACCTTTGACACCCTAGGATTTATTTTGTCTCAATAATGAGATTATTATTTAACTTTGGCAAATGTTGTAACGGTAGTAAAAAGCTTAGTCGTGCTATACACTCCTTTGGTACCTTTTGAAATGGGAAATTATATTTTGTGGAACTGGATTTTGTTCAGAATTTAGTGGTGATTGGAGTTGCCACTGTTCTTTAAAAACTAAAATAAAATGAGAGTGTTGGTTAGACTGGGGCGGATGGTAAGATTGGTTTGGTGCGGTTAGCACGAGAACTTGTAAAGTGTATGTTCCGCCCTAGTCAATTAAGGACCGACGCTTGTGTTTGTCCAGACTGAGCACTACCGTACAACCACAAGTCTATATGGGTACGACCTAGCTGACTAACTTACAATAGTTTAGTTTAGTTACCACCAGTGGAAAGTGAGTGCCAGGGTGTACTGGTTATTCACAGTGAGGGACAGGGTTTACTGTACTCATACGCGCAAGAGGGGCTTCGATGGGTGGTTTAACCCTTCACGGTGAAACCTCGGTGGTGGTGTCTAGCTAGACCGAGTAAGGTAAAAGCTTTGTGATATGTTATCTGGGTCTCATGCCTAAGGAAGCATGTTGGCTATTAAGATGACTTATCTCTTGTGGGTAAAGTGTACAACCTCTGCAGAGTGAAAAACTATTCGAATAGCCGTGCCCACGGTCAAGGGCGGGCAAGGAATGCATTCACATGGTAGATCATTGTTTTTGGTTTTAAAAATAAAAGATTTGGGAACCGGAAATGGTTTAAACTCCCGGGGTTGTCCTGGCAGTTGTAGCCAGTGTGGGTGATGTAACCCGTTTTCTTGAACTTTGGCGGTTGGCCAGTGGTTTAGTGTGGGTGGTTTAACCCGTGGTTTTGAGCTTTGGCGGGTTGAGCCAGTATTCAAGTGTTGGTGGTTGGAACCTTCACTTTAAAGTTATTAGATTCTATTAAAGCAATTTCTTCATTAAACTAATGCCTTCAAAAATATTTAATGGTATTTGAAATAAAATATTGCTTTGTGCAAAAGAACCATATAACCCTCCTTTGTTAAGCCTTGCATCTATTGCATTTTCCCAAGACTTGTGGAGTACTTTATGTACTCACATACTACACTTAAAATAATACCCAGAAGAGTATGAAGCTCAAGATGGAACTTTCGACTACGGAGCATATGGAATCGACGAAGGCTTCCAGGAGTTCTAGGTTGCGCTTCCCACCAATTGCCTGTGGCGTATTGATGGGTCTTCTCCATTGGATTTACTTTTGCTTCACCGTGCTTTATCTTTTGTGTGTGTGCGAGGTCTTGTAACCTCATATGTGATAAAGGTCTTTCGGCCTGTACTCTCTTTATTATTGTAATTTCGTTGTTGGCAATGTAATCATCATCGCTTAACGTGTGCACTAGCTGTGATCTGGGACTAGTGCTGTAATACACAGAGGGTCTGGATTTGAAAATCCGGGTCCCGACAGAGATGGTATCAGAGCCAACTTGATAGGGACGTGACCTAGATTAGAATGGTAAAACCTTAAGGACCTATATTTATTAAAAATATTTGAGAAAATTTTCTATATCTCGTTACTTCTGCTCTATTCTAGATCTTATATTCATTTGTTTAAAATGTCTTTACTGATCTTCTCTATTATTTCAAAATTGTAGATGGCCGGTTCATCCTCCGTTGACTCTTGGGACTACTTTTCTGATTGCGAGAATATTGGAGCATTTGTTGGCCTTCTTCGTCAGCTTATGCAGTATCTGAAGTATCCCCAACCGCCTATTTTCAGGGGGCGGAAAGTCAAGATCATGGACCGAGATTCTTGGTCGATGGAGGTATTCCTGTATGCACGGGAAGGAGAATTCAACTCTCCCACATACCCTATTGATCATCCTCGGACGGACCGTTCAGACGCTATTCAGGATGCAGCTCGTCTGGCACTAGCTGACTTGTGCCGGATTCATAAGGATATCCTGCGGCAGACGCCTTTCTGTTTCTTTCCAACCACCAGAGCAGGACAGAGATATCCAGAACCCTTCAAGATCTTCATGGACGATCCCCGTCTGACGCATTAGGTGCAGCTTACTCGGGCGATGACAGCTACATACGCCAGCACCTTGGAGGAGATTGGACAGCTTCGGACGCTCCTCACTTCCAGCTACCAGCACTCCGAAACTCTTCGTGCTCAGCTCATCCAGGCAGCAGTCTCCAGAGGACTACACCGCCTTCACTGCACTCACCGCCGTCCCCGACAACCCAAGTGCGCCGCCGACGACAGACCCGTATCTTGCTCACAGTAGCGCAAGAGTGTGCGGCGACCTAGCCCGCTACGACATCAACATTGAGATTCCAGCAAAAGACGCAGTCTTTCTCGCCCCGCCTTGCTCCCGATCGCCTACTCCCAAATCATAGTCATCTTCATTCTCGAGCCTCTTGCAACCGTCCCGAGTGTGGATGTAGGCAGCTCCATGTGGGTAATTCAGAGGAGGACCCAGAGGAGGATCCTGAGGAGCGCATCTTCGAGGAGGATGAGTAGTTGTTGAGTCAGTAGTACCCAAATAAATTGTTTACCTTCCTTAGAACGTTTTATATTATGTTGGTGTGCTAGATGGACTATACCAATGCCTTTGTGCACTTGTGGTACAACCATTCTCAAAAATATATTAATTTCAAAGATAAAGTTTCTTCCAAGTTGTTATTGTGTTCTCTCTTGTGTGTTGGCTTGGGATGTTATTTAGATTTTCCCTTGCTTCTTACCTGTGCTACTTCCCTCTTATCTTTTTGCTTTGTCCTGGTTACCGCTTCAAATGGTGAACACAAGAAACAATGCCGGCAACAGCCGTGGTGCCAATGCTCAGCCGGAGAACAATATTCCTCCACCCCCTGCTCAAGCTCCTAGCATGGAACAAATGATGGCAATGCAATTGCAACTGCTTCAAGCCCTGGCCCAGAACCAAGTGCAAGAAGCTCATGCAGCACCTGTTCGTGCACCCCGCCTAAGCTGGGAGAATTCATGAGGACAAGACCGGCAACCTTCTCTGGTGCGGTAGATCCAATGGAAGCAGATGATTGGATTAAAGATGTGGAGAGGAAGCTGATTTTGGCTCGGTCAGCGATAACGAGAAGGTGCTTTATGTCGCTCATCGCCTAAAAGGAATCGCAGCGACTTGGTGGGAAAACTACTGTGCCGCTCATCAGAATGTGCAGACTATCACCTGGGCTGAGTTTGAGGAAGCTTTTCGCACTGCACATGTTCCTACTGGAGTAAAGGAAATGAAGAGAATGGAATTTCACAAACTGCAGCAAGGGACTTGAACCCAATCTCAAGGTGCAGCTGGTTTCAAATGATTACCCAACTTTCCAGCATATGGTGAACAAGGCCATAATACAAGAGAAAGCTCAACGTTAACTGTATGAAGTCCGGAAGAGAAAGTTTCAAGCTCGGCAGGTGCAAGCGGTTCCCAGCATCGCCTAATCCACCTCATTTCAAGCAGCCCTCGGCGCCAATTGTGCCGAGGACACCATTCGATGGACCTCGCCCGATTCCTCAAGCTCCTCGACCAAATAATGCGCCCGCCTCGTGAACAAGACTTCATGGTCGGAGTGCGTGTTATAACTGCAAGAACATGGGACATTATGCCAATAATTATCCTCAGAAGCGCCCAGCAGTGACTCCTGTACGTTTCAACCTGGGGACAACACCAGCCAGAGTCCCACCCACAGGACAAGGCCGTGGAGCACCTCGACTCAAGGACTCCAAGCAAAGGAATGAGGGCATGTTAACCATGTCACCGCAGAAGCGACTCAGATGCACCGATGTCGCTCGGTAAGTTTCTTGTCAACTCGACTGCATCAAGATTATTTGATTCTGGAGCTTCACATTCTTTTGTGTCAAAAGATTTTGTGGAAAGATATAATTGGGATGTGCGTTTGCTAAAGAACCCTATGCTAGTCCAATCACCTGGAAATGAAATGAAGACTAGTACGGTTTGCCCTAGAGCAACCATAGATATAAATGGAGTAAAATTCCTAGCGAATTTAATAATAATAGACTCCAAGAGCCTAGATGTAATACTTGGTATGGATTGGTTAACCAAGTATAAAGGATGATAGATTGTGCCAATCGGGCCATCACTCTTACCAACTCTGAAGGAATTCAAGTGAGGTACAAATCAAAGCCATCTTCTCAGAATAGTTGTGGGTTGAACAGTCTGAAGGGAATAACTTTGGAAAAAGTGCCCATAGTAAGGGAATACCCAGATGTGTTTCCAGAAGATTTGCCAGGAATGCCGCCAGATAGAGAAGTCGAATTTGTCATTAATCTGGTACCTGGAACGGCTCCGATTTCCAAGAGACCCTACCGGATGTCCACAAATGACTTGGCTGAAGTTAAGAAGCAGATTGAGGAACTGCAAGAAAGAGGTTTTATTAGACCAAGTTCTTCGCCTTGGGTGCACCAAGACTTCTAGTAAAGAAGAAGGATGGCGTCTTCGATGTGTGTGGATTACGATCCACGAATGATGCGACGATTAAGAACAAGTATCCATTGCCGTGATAGAGGATTTGTTTGATCGCTTAAAGGATCATGTGTCTTCTCCAAGATTGATCTCCGTCGATATCATCAAATGAAGATTAGACCGAAGATATACCAAAGACAAGATTTTCCACTCGATATGGATTGTATGAGTTTACAGTAATGTCTTTTGGATTGACCAATGCTCCTGCATACTTTATGAATCTAATGAATAAAGTGTTCATGGAGTATTTGGATAAGTTTGTTGTCGTATTTATTGATGACATTCTGATCTACTCCCAGAATGAGGAAGAACATGCAGAACATCTGAGGATAGTTTTGGAAAAACTCAGAGAGCATCAGCTGTATGCCAAGTTTAGCAAGTGTGAGTTTTGGTTGAAGAAAGTAGCTTTCTTGGGACATGTGATTTCTGCAGGAGGAGTGTCTGTAGATCCAGCAAAGGTAATAGATGTACTCAATTGGACACAACCCAAGTCAGTAACAGAGATCAGAAGTTTTCTGGGTCTAGCAGGATATTATCGCCGCTTTATTGAAGGATTTTCCAAACTCGCAAGACCTCTCACTCAGTTGTTAAAGAAGGAGAAGAAGTTCGAATGGAGTAAATCTTGTGAGGAAAGTTTTCAAGAACTGAAAAAGAGATTAACATCTGCACCAGTGTTAACACTTCCAGATATTAGAAAGGATTTTGAGGTATTCTGTGATGCATCTAGACAGGGTTTGGGCTGTGTTTTGATGCAAGAAGGAAAGGTCGTAGCCTATGCTTCAAGGCAATTGCGCCCGCATGAGCAGAACTATCCGACTCATGATTTAGAGCTAGTCACAGCATGCTCTAAAAATATGGAGGCATTATTTGATCAGTAATCGTTGTGAAATTTACACGGATCACAAGAGCTTGAAGTATATATTTACCCAGCCTGACCTCAATTTGAGACAGCGAAGGTGGCTTGAGTTGATAAAGGATTATGATGTTGGAATCCACTATCATCCAGGAAAGGCTAATGTTGTAGCTGATGCCTTAAGCAGAAAAAGTTATTGTAATAACTTGATGATTGAAGTTCAGCAGCCCGCACTTCATGAAGAGTTTCAACGGCTTAACTTAGAAGTAGTAGAGGAGGGATTCCTAGTTACTTTGGAGGTTCAGCCAACCTTACAAGATCAAATCAAGGCAGCTCAAAAAGGGGATAAATATGTTAAGGATATTAAAGAGAATATGAAGAAAGGAAAAGCACCAGGATTTTCAGAAGATGAAGACGAAATCATTTGGTTTGGGAAGAGAATTCTTGTACCCGAAAAGAAAGAAATAAAAGAGTTAATCCTAAAGGAAGCTCATGAATCCGGATACTCAATTCACCCTGGAAGTACAAAGATGTATCAAGATCTTAAAGAAAGGTACATGTGGTACAGTATGAAGAGAGAAATTGCTGAATATGTAGCATTGTGTGATGTATGCCAGCGAGTTAAAGCAGAACATCAGAGACCTGCTGGACTTTTGCAACCTTTGCAGATACCCGAGTGGAAATGGGAAGAAATTGGAATGGATTTTATAACTGGATTGCCAAGAACCAAGGCAGGGTATGATTCAATTTGGGTTATTGTGGACCGACTAACAAAGGTCGCACATTTCATTCCAGTAAAGACTACTTATTCTGGAGATAGACTCGCAGAGTTATATATGTCAAGAATCGTGTGTTTGCATGGAGTTCCGAAGGAGATTGTGTCAGATCGAGGATCTCAATTCACCTCAAGATTTTGGCAGAAACTTCATGAGATTTTGGGCACTAATCTAAACTTCAAGACAAAGATATCATCCCAGCATCGATGGACAAACAGAAAGAGTGAATCAAATACTGGAAGACATGTTGAGAGCCTGTGCTTTGGCAAATAAAGCAAGTTGGGATCAGAGTTTACCCTATGCAGAATTTTCTTATAATAATAGTTATCAATCCACCTCTGATGTCTCCGTTTGAAGCTTTGTATGGCGAAAATGCAGACACCGTTGTATTGAAAGAAACGGGGAAGGACAAGTGTTTGGTCCAGATGTGTTAAGGCAAGCGAAAGAGCAAGTCCGTCGATTCGTGATGATTAAAACAAGACAAACAAGACGAGAAAAGTTATGCGGACAATCATTGGAGAGCATTAGAATTTGTACCGGAGATCATGTGTATCCAAGGTTTCACCTCTTAAAGGGATGTGTCGTTTCAAATTCATCGAAGCTTGCTCCAAGATTCATTGGACCATTTCCTATGGTAGCAAAAAGGGAGAAGTTGCTTATCAGTTGGAACTTCCACCTCAGTTGTCAAGTGTGCACAACGCCTTCCATGTGTCCCGCTTAAGAAAGTGTCTCGAGTGCCGTAAGAGCAAATGCCTTTGGAAGAAGTATCTCAAGGAGGACCTATCATATCCGAGTATCCAATAAAATTTTGGATGAAGCGGGCGCCTACAAGAAGCAAGAGCATCAAATTCGTAAAGTGCGGTGGAGTAATCATACGTAATCGAAGCAACTTGGGAGCGTGAAGTAGACCTAAGAGCGAGTTCCCGATCTTTTTCCTGTTCGTCCGAATCTCGGGTCGAGATTCATTCTAAGGGGGGTAGGTTTGTAACATCCCAAAATTTTGAGTTTTGAAAAATTTAATTTCAAATTAATTATTTTGAAGCAATTGGCTTTTATTTGGATTTTTCTGGGTTTTTCTGGAGTTTATTTCAAAGTTTAAAACAAGAAAATGTATTTTAAATATTTTATAAAAGCCAAAAAGTGTTCATTTTATTTTTTCCTAACCTTCCCAGAATTTTTAAATACTTTTTGAGAATTTTCTGGAATTAAAAATTAATTTTAAAAGATAAAAGGAATTTTACAAAATTATTAAAAGCAAATCTGGAAATATAAATATTTTTATTAAGTCTAAAATGTTTCCAGGAATATTCTATAATTTTTCTGAAATTTTTAGATATTATTTATTATTTTTATAAGCAATTATATAGTTTCTAGTATTTTCGAAATTAAATCCGAAAATAAAATCAATTTAATCCTAGCCCGCCACGTGTCGCGCTCAGATTCAATCCATCTTTCTCCACGTTTTAATCTCATCCATCCATCACAACTTACCCCTTCGTTTTCATCCAACGGTCACGATTTATTCACTTGCCACGTGTCACTCATCCGGCCGCACCATACCCCTTCACCTCTCCCTCTCTCACCGACGGGTGGGCCCCACCCGTCATCTCTTTCTTCTACCTCCCCTTCTTCCTCCTCCTTCCAAGTGCCGGCCGATTTCTTGGCGAAAACTCCCGTTTGATGGCCCATTAAAACCCCCTAATCACTCCCTCCATCACCCCGCCATTTTCCCATTTAACTCTTCCGTTTTGGCCGAAATCGCCGCCTCCCGGCGCATGGTCACGGCCTTCCTCCCTCTCCTCCTATAAAACCCCGAGGCCCTCTTCCACACCCCCACCTCTCTCTCTCCCCAACTTTCTACCGCCGCCCCAAGCCTCCGAGGCCACCGCCAGCAGCACCACCGCCGGCCTCCTCTCTCCCGCCGCCTTCCTCCGCCGCCCGGGCCCCTTGCCACGGTGAGCTCGCCTCACCTCCTCTTGCCCCGCCGCCACTGCCGCCCGCCCGGCCGCCGGAGCGCCGCCGCCACCGCCGCCTGTCTTTGCCCGTCGCTGCGCCGCCGCATGGCCGCCACCTCACCGGCCCGAGGCGTGGTGCTGTGTGGCGCATGCGCACGTGTGGCGCCATGTCGACCATGCGTGCACGCCGGCCGCATCACGGGTCCGTGGACTCGGTCCACGGTGGACCGGGCCCGTGCGTCAGAAATTTCAAATTTTAAATATTTGATGACGTCATAATTTTGATTTTCAATACAAAATAAATCAGAAAATCGTTCTTTTTTTCTTTCAAATAAAACTTCCCGAGACCATATCTTTCTCGTTTTAACTCCGATTTGACCCGTTCAAATTTCTAAATTTTTCTAAAATCATAATCTACCCAAATATACTTTGGTAAATGTTGTAACGGTAGTAAAAAGCTTAGTCGTGCTATATACTCCTTTGGTACCTTTTGAAATGGGAAATTATATTTTGTGGGCTGGATTTTGTTCGAAATTTAGTGGTGATTGAGTTGCCACTGTTCTTCAAAAACTAAAATAAAATGTGAGTGTTGGTTAGACTGGGGCGGATGGTAAGATTGGTTTGGTGTGGTTAGCACGAGAACTTGTAAAGTGTATGTTCCGCCTAGTCAATTAAGGACCGACGCTTGTGTTTGTCCGCATCGAGCACTCCGTACAACCACAAGTCTATATGGGTACGACCTAGTGACTAACTTACAATAGTTTAGTTTAGGTACCACCAGTGGAAAGTGAGTGCCAGGGTGTACTGGTTATTCACAGTGAGGGACAGGGTTTATCAGACTCATACTGGCGCAAGAGGGGCTTCGATGGGTGGTTTAACCCTTCACGGTGAAACCTCGTGGTGGTGTCTAGCTAGACCGGAGTAAGGTAAAAGCTTTGTGATATGTTATCTGGGTCTCATGCCTAAGGAAGCATGTTGGCTATTAAGATGACTTATCTCTTGTGGGTAAAGTGTACAACCTCTGCAGAGTGAAAACTATTCGAATAGTCGTGCTTACGGTCAAGGGCGGGCAAGGAATGCATTCACATGGTAGATCATTGTTTTTTGTTTTAAAAATAAAAGATTTGGGAACCGAAAATGGTTGAAACTCCCGGGGTTGTCCTGGCAGTTGTAGCCAGTGTGGGTGATGTAACCCGTTTTCTTGAACTTTGGCGGTTGGCCAGTGGTTTAGTGTGGGTGGTTTAACCCGTGGTTTTGAGCTTTGGCGGGTTGAGCCAGTATTCAAGTGTTGGTGGTTGGAACCTTCACTTTAAAGTTATTAGATTCTATTAAAGCAATTTCTTTATTAAACTAATGCCTTCAAAAATATTTAATGGTATTTGAAATAAAACATTGCTTTGTGCAAAAGAACCATATAACCCTCCTTTGTTAAGCCTTGCATCTATTGCATTTTCCTAAGACTTGCGGAGTACTTTATGTACTCACATACTACACTTAAAATAATACCCAGAAGAGTATGAAGCTCAAGATGGAACTTTCGACTACGGAGCATATGGAATCGACGAAGGCTTCCAGGAGTTCTAGGTTGTGCTTCCCCAGTTAATTGCCTGTGGCGTATTGATGGGTCTTCTCCGCTGGATTTACTTTTGCTTCCGTTGTGCTTTATCTTTTGTGTGTGTGCGAGGTCTTGTAACCTCATATGTAATAAAGGTCTTTCAGCCTGTACTCTCTTTATTATTGTAATTTCGTTGTTGGCAATGTAATCATCACTGTTTAACTGTGTGCACTAGCTGTGATCTGGGACTAGTGCTGTAATACACAGAGGGTCTGTGATCTGCGACGGGAATTGTGGCGATTCAGGAGTCCTTCAAATTGGGAAAGTTGTAGATAAGTTTCTTAGCTTTCCAGAGAGGTAAAGAAGTCCATATTCCGAGTTTCTGGGTGGAAGTTATGATCGTTTTAGTGCGCTGTCCAGAGAGTCCGACGTGATTGTTGATGTTTTAGAAAAGGGTTTGGTTCGGGTAGAAAACGGCAGAATCTGGAAGGCTCCCCAACTAAGTTTATTTAGATAATTTAATTATATTTCCAGAGAGTCCGAGAACGCTTAATTGGATTTACGTCTCGAAGTTATGAATTTTGAAGTCGGTTTCTCAGATGGGCGATTTGGCGAGGGAGTTGGGGATTTATTTGAGATAAATTGTTGGGGTAATTGGGGTTGCTGATATTTTGTATCTAGAAACCCGTTACTGTTATGTTAGTAATTATTAATTAATTATTCAAGAGGAGAGCGGATTCCGGGGGTTTCGCCTTCTGCTCGTTCTTCGTTGTCTCGCGGTTGAGGCAAGTATAACCTTGTTATTATAATCTGTGTGATTGGATGATTTGGATGTTATGAGTGATGTTTGAGTTATGAATGCTTTACTTATGAATTTCAGTAAAGTTATGAGTTGTTAATGCTATGAATGTTCTGTTTACATTATAGCATTTATTTGAGATTGAATTGATGCATAGTATGTTGAATGCCTGTTTATCTTGTTGATACATTCACATATATGCATCATGCTGAGAATTGTTGAAGTCTTGGTCACATGGTGATCAAGCGTCGAGATCCCCACACTTGTAGGAGTGTGGGCATTGGTCCCTGCACCGAGGCAGTGCATGGATGTGGGCATTGACGGATGCTCACTCCGCATTACCGGTAAAATGCGAAGAGATGAGAATGGACTTTTGATCATATTGCATAGCATGAAATTCATATGAAACATGTTTAACTTGACAGTTAATGTTCATGCTTGCTTTTGTTACAGTTTATACTTGCTGAGTCGTTAGACTCACCCTTGTTGTTGTTTGTTTATTAGGTACCAATGTGAGATCAACATACATGGGGACATGAATGGTTAGACCAGATGCACGTGCACTATTCCTTCAATAAGAAATAAAGACAGTCATTATAATCTTGTCGGCTTGTTAGCTTAATTGGTTTATTTTACTATTCATCAGATTAAATGTAATAAAGACTTAGTACCATTTGATATTATTTTTCCGTTCATTGATTTAGAACTTGTGCTATTCATGCTTATTGGAACTGTTATCTCGTTAATAAACAAAGGAGGTTATGCCAAAATTTTTAGGTAATTTATATTAGTTGTTGTTATTGTGGATAGTTAGTAGCATTTCAGGCCTATATTAGGCTGGGGTGTTACAGTTGGTATCAGAGCGGGCTTTAGGTCCGTGGTAATTAAATTATTAAATTGACACACTGGTGCACAGTAGGATGGGATGAGTCAAACATTGCATTTATGCTTTTGACATATTGTATTGATGATTTACATTATGGGATAATCTTGTATGCTTATCGATAATCTTGTATGATTATGATTTGCTCCTATGACTGTTACGAGTGAGAATGGTCAATGATATGATGTAGATGTTGTGATGGGCTCCTATGACTGTTTATATTATTGAGGTATACTTTGAATGCTATGATCAATTCATATGGTTTCATAACTGCTATGTCATTTATGTTTGAATTGATATTATTCTTGTGTGCTTATAATTATATTGGAATTAAATCAATAAGTATGCTTATACCGCAATATTTACAACAATCCTAAAAACCTATATCTATATTTGAAGAAATGGCTTCCTCATCTGACGTCGTAAAGCCCGAAGTCTTTGACGGTGTCAACTTCAAGCATTGGCAGGCGAGGGCCAAGCTTTGGCTGACTGACCTTAGGCTCTTCTGGATCATTTCAAGTCCTCTGGCGTTTCCGCTAGAGATACCTGAAACGATGCGATGGGAAGAAGCTAATAATGCAGTCTTAGCCCGTTTGCTAGCCATCCTGTCCAACCGGTTGTTTGACGTCTATGTCAACTTCACGAATGCCAAGCAATTGTGGGACGAGCTTGATGAGAAGTACTCCGAAGGAGATAACAGGAACGAGTCCATTGTAACGGCCAACTACTTGAACTATAAGATGGTGGAAGGACGGTCGGTGATGGAGCAGCTCCACGAGCTACAACTCCATGTACGTGACTTAAGTCAGTACGACTGCGCCCTACCAGAGAAGTTCCAAGTGACTTTAGCTCAATTCTAGACCGATTTCTTTAGATTATTGGCATGATTGTACAATTTGGTGATGTTGAAACGATGTCGATCTCAGAAGTGATCGGTTGCCTTGGAAATTTTGAGGAAGGACTCAAGGGTCAACGGTACTCGAAGGATGGAGGAGACAGGCTACTCTTCGCCAAAACCAGGAGGGAAGAGAGGAGCTCAAAGACTAAGAAGAACGAGGGCTCGAGCTGTGCTCAAAGATGTGGTCGTAACGAAATAGGACAGGGATGCAGTCGTGGTCAAGGTGGTGGCTGAGGAGATGGTAATCGAGTTGGTGATAAATGATTGCCACCAGATTTCAACAAGACCAAGGTCAAATGCTTCAACTACAACGAGTATGAGCACTTTTGTGAAAGAGTGTCTAAAGCCAAACCGAAGAGCACGGGTGAGTCTCATAGCGAAGCAGAACGACGACGACCCCAGTTGCTGATGATCGAAGTATGTGAACTCATCCATATAGTCGCAACACCTAAAGAAAATGTGTTTCTGCATGAAGAGAAGTTGACGCTGAAGCTGAGCGACACCCAAAACAAGGCTTGGTATCTAGATACCGATGCGAGCAACCACATGACCAGATGAATTGGAAAGTTTGCTAAGATTGACATTAAGATAAAAGGTTCAGTCAAATTCGGAGATGGTTTGGCTGTGGAGATACAAGGAAGGGGTTCGGTACTATTGGAGTGTTCCATGGGTGAACATCATATTCTCACGAATGTTTACTACATCCTAAGGCTGAGAAGCAATATCATTAGCCTCAGACAGCTGGATGAAATTGGCTGCAGGATTGTGGTCGAAGGAGGAGTAATGTCTATTCTAGATAGAACTCAGTGACTGTTGGCCAAGGTGAACAGATCAAGGAACCAGATGTATGTGTTGAACATCAATCCAGCTCTCTTAGAGTGTCTTCTAGCAAACAGCATGGAAGAAGCATGGAAATGGCACGCTAGGTATGGGCATGTTAGCTTCCATGCTTTAAAGGATATGGCACACAAGATGGTGCAAGGCATGCCCATGATCAAGCACGTGGATCACCTTTATGATGGTTGTCTGGTCGGCAAGCAACATCGGAACCCGTTTCCGACCACATCTCTATATCGTGCAGTTGTGCCTCATTAGTTATGGCGTGGTGACATATGTGGGCCAATCACTCCATCCACGCACAGTGGATATAGTTACTTCCTGCTGCTGGTTGATGACTATACAAGGTATATGTGGCTGGCGTTACTCCAAAGCAAATACAAAGCATTTGAGGCATTCAAGAAGATTAAGGCTACAGCTGAAATGGAAAAACATCAAAAGCTAAAAGCTCTGCGTACTAACTGCTGTGGTGAGTTTACCTCAAACGAGCTCAATGATTACTATGAGCTGCTGGGAATTAGGCGTTATCTGATAGTGCCTTACTCGCCCCAACAGAATGGAGTGGTCGAAAGGAGGAATCAGACGGTGGTCGGTATGGCGAAGAGTCCGTTGAAGAGCATGGGCGTCCCAGGATATTTTTGGGGGAAGCGGTCTCGACTGCAATTTATCTCTTAAATCGAGCACCAACAAAAAACATCATCGGCAAAACTTCTTATGAAGCCTATTACGACTACAAGCCAAGTGTGGGTCATCTCCACATTTTTGGGTGTGTCGCACATGTAAAGACGACCACACCTCACCTCTCCAGGCTGGCAGATCGATGTAAGCCAATGGTGTTCATTGGGTACGATTCAAAGATGAAAGGCTATCGGATATTTGATCCGACGACACGACTCGTGATATCGTGTTTGAGGAGGAGAGGAAGTGGGAGTGGAGCAGAGATCCCTTGGTAGAGGTACGACCTATGGAAGACATCTTTACGGTACACTAACTTCCTAACACTGATACAAGTCTCAATGATTATGTAACCAACGCACCGACCACGGCAGGCGAAGTCAAGGGATCTGACCACAATGTGGTCGTAGTTCCTAACGACAATGTAGTAACTTTTCATGCTATGACCATAGAGAACAAAGTCGGAGGACATGACCACATTGCAGAAACTCCAAGTAAGACAACAAGAGGTACGAACACGGGAACGGCTTACCCAGCTCGACTACACCACACACTCTAGTAGCGACAGTGAGAGTGTCGGTCTCACTTGGTGCTCCATGAAGACTGGAGCTCTATGTGAGCTCATCCGAAGGACCTCGATGGGAGCATGACATCAAAAACCTCTACGATACCACATCTTCGATCGAGCTGGAAGACTCCAAGTTTGCTTGCTCGGAAAGGAGGAGCCAGCGAACTTTGAAGAAGCAAAAGGAAAGCCAGAGTGAAGAAGAGCGATGGAGGAGGAGATGTCCTCTATACAAGAAAATGGAACTTGGCAGCTTGTTCCATTGCCAGTAAATCACCAGTCAATTGGACTAAAGTGGGCGTATAAGGTGAAGAAGGACACCCAAGGAGTAGTCGTAAAACACAAGGCGAGGCTAGTTGTAAAAGGGTACGTTCAATGACTAGGAGTTGATTTCGATGAAGTATTTTCCCCTAATGCATGACTAGAAATGGTATGACTACTTATTGCAATCGCAGCACAACAAGGATGAGATGTTCATCATATGGATGTGAAGTCGGCCTTCTTCAATGGTGATCTAGAAGAAGAAGTTTATGTCATGCAACCTCCAGGTTTTAAGAAGAAAGGAGATGAACATCTAGTACTACGACTGCACAAAGCACTATATGGTCTGCGTCAAGCACCGAGAACATGGAATGCGAAGCTAGACAACTCTCTGGTGGAACTTGGCTTTGAAAGGTGAAGTTAGAGCATGCAATATACAAACAAAACCAGGGAAGGAGTTTGTTGGTTGGAGTTCATGTGGATGACTTGATCATCACTGGAGAGAGTATGAAGGACATCAATAGCTTCAAATGCCAGATGAAAAAGTTATTTAGCATGAGCGACCTTGGGTTACTCAGCTACTACGTAGGCATTGAGGTAAAACAATGCTCTAGGAAGTTATTCAGTAATGACATGAGGTCAACATAGACGGTTTTTGAACCATCTGTGATGCAGCCTACCGCAAACTGTTATTAACTCGTAACCATCTGTGATAGTGTACTATCACTGTGATAGTGTACTATCACAGATGTTTTTTAGTTAAAACCGCATGTGATACATATATATCACAGACTTTTTCCCTAGGCCCTATGATAGGAACGGGGTCCCGATCTTCCAGCAGGTTCTGGGTAAGTTCGATTTGGTGGAGCCACGACGCAATTCGATCCGGCTTCCGAACAACACGTTACGAACCCCGCAATCGCAGCACCACGTCTCCTCAGGTTATCAACCGTGCGCAGCCTGGTTGACCTCACCAAGAAGGCTAATCCTCGCCTGCGAATCGAAGAACACAAGCAAGAACAAGGAAGAACACAACTGAATTGCAGATGTATTAATTTAGCACTCGAAAGTTGGGGTCTCACAAACCGATGAACGGCGAAACTGTTTAAAGACAGAATAATCTAAGCAAAACCCAAACCCTAATGGTGGGGGTGGCGGCTGGATATAGAGGAGTGATCGGCGTGCGAAACCCCTGGACGCGCCCTAATGGGCTCCAACACGATACAAAGCCGAGCGGCCCAAAAGACGGTGGCGCAGCACCCTGACAGATTCTGAACATCCACTTGTTTTGACGATTTCTGTTGACTCAGAAGGAATTTTGATATGGAACCAGAGCCATTGGAAAGGTTGTCTTCTCAGCTTTCCATCCATATGTGGAACGTTCAAAACGGAGCCCGGATGCGATCTGGGCATCCGTTTTAGTGCAGCCTGGCCTTGGACACCGAATTGGATTCGAAGTCGGCTTGAGTTGGGCCTCCAACATGATTCGACCGCCCTTGCTGGACTTGTGCACCTCGTAGCCCTTCTCCAAGTACTTCCAGGTCCTCTCCATGGTTCCTAATCATAATTAAATCATTAGGTAGCAATCGATTCTCAAATGAACAAAAAGAAGTACTTAGGAACGAGCTCACCTGTAAATTCAATTGTCGGGCGCGAGCTCTAGTGATTGGTCCTTGAATGTCAAGTGGAGGAGTGTTGTGTGTATCCGAAGAAGTGATGTCCTCATTATCCTCCCCCTCTTGAAGCGGAGTTGTCCTCAACTTAGCCTCATCTTCTTCTCCCATGTATGGCTTCAAATCTGAAATGTTAAAGGTGGGACTAACCCCAAACTCGGGAGGCAACTCAAGTTTATATGCATTATCATTTATCTTCTCAACTATCTTAAAAGGACCAGCAACTCTAGGCATCAATTTTGAATTTCTTAACTCAGGAAATCTATCCTTTCTCAAGTGCAACCAAACAAAATCAACCGGGTCAAGTTTAACTTCCTTTCTAACTTTACTACCAGTATTCCTATATTTTTCATTCATCTTTTCAATGTTTGCCTTAGTAGTCTCATGCATTTTGACAATAAAATCAGCACGCTCCTTAGCATCATTATGAACTCTCTCACTAGTAGGCAAAGGTAAAATATCAATAGGGGCACGGGGATTGAATCCATACACTACCTGAAAAGGACTTACCTTGGTGGTGGAGTGTTGCGCTCGATTATATGCGAACTCCACATACGGCAAACACTCTTCCCACAACTTCAAATTATTCTTCAAAATAGCTCTCAACATGGTAGACACTGTGCGGTTCACCACCTCGGTTTGGCCATCAGTTTGTGGGTGATATGTTGTAGAGAACAACAACTTTGTACCCAACTTGTTCCATAGAGTACACCAAAAGTGACTCAAGAACTTGGCATCACGATCTGAAACAATAGTAGAAGGCATACCATGCAAACGAACTATCTCTTTGAAAAAGAGGTCAGCAATATGAACGGCATCATCGGTTTTATGACATGGTATAAAGTGAGCCATCTTGGAAAAACGATCCACAACAACAGAAATGCTATCCCTCCCCCTCTTAGTCTTGGGCAATCCTAAAACAAAGTCCATAGAAGGAACAGAAGAGGCATATATAAATCATGTGGATTCAAGCGAGACTTAGCTTTTTGACATGTAGTGCAGCGAGCCACAAACCAATCAACATCTCGCCTCATCTTTGGCCAAAAGAAGTGTGTGGCCAGAACGTCCTCCATCTTCTTAGCATCAAAATGTCCCATCAAACCGCCTCCATGCGCCTCCTGCAACAACAAAAGACGAACGGATCCAACTGGAATGCATAGGCGGTTAGCTCTAAACAAAAACCCATCATTCATCACGAATTTATTCCATGCTTGTCCCTCTTTACAATGCAACAACACATCCTTAAAATCAGCATCAAAAGTATATTGTGCTTTAATAGTTTTAAGACCAAAAATGCGACAATCAAGTTGAGACAACATGGTATAGCATCGAGACAAAGCATCAGCAATCACATTATCCTTCCCTTTCTTGTGTTTAATGACATAAGGAAAAGATTCAATAAATTCAACCCACTTAGCATGTCTACGATTCAAATTGGTTTGACTACGAATATGCTTAAGTGATTCATGATCGGAATGAATGACAAATTCTTTAGGCCGTAAATAGTGTTGCCACGTCTCTAAAGAACGAACAAGAGCATACAATTCTGTATCATACGTGGAATAATTAAGAGCAGGACCATTCAATTTTTCACTAAAGTAGGCAACAGGTTTGCCTTCTTGCATCAAAACACCACCAATACCAATTCCGCTAGCATCACATTCCTGCTCAAAAGTCTTACCAAAATTCGGAAGTTGGAGCAATGGTGCGTGTGTAAGCTTGTCCTTCAAAACATTAAAGGACTCCTCTTGTGATGGCCCCCAATGGAACACGACGCCCTTTTTTGTCAACTCAATCAACGGTGTCGCAATGGTGCTGAATTCTTTGACAAAGCGGCGATAACATCCTACAAGGCCAAGAAAACTCTGCACTTGGGAGACCGTCGTGCGCGTGGGCCAACTCCATATCGCCTCCACCTTGGGTCTATCAACCTCAATTCCTTGTGGAGTCACAACATAGCCAAGAAAAGAGACTCGATCCGTGCAAAAGGTGCACTTCTCAAGGTTACCAAACAAACGTGCATCTCTCAAAGCATTAAAAACAGCACGTAAGTGATTCAAATGTTCATCCATGGACGTGCTATAAATCAAGATATCATCAAAGTAAACGACCACAAATTTGCCGATGAAAGTACGTAAAACCTCATTCATTAATCTCATGAAAGTGCTAGGTGCATTAGTTAAACCAAAAGGCATGACTAACCACTCATACAAGCCGAACTTAGTTTTAAAAGCAGTTTTCCATTCATCGCCAAGTTTCATTCGTATTTGGTGGTAGCCACTACGCAAGTCAATCTTTGTGAAAATTATAGCACCACACAACTCATCAAGCATGTCGTCTAGCCTGGGAATAGGATGACGATACATTATAGTAATGTTGTTAATAGCTCTACAATCTACACACATACGCCAAGAACTATCTTTTTTGGGAACCAAAAGAACAGGAACAACACAAGGACTATGGCTCTCACGTACGTACCCACGGTCCAAAAGGTCTTGGACTTGTCGCTGAATCTCCTTAGTCTCTTCGGGATTGGTCCTGTACACCGCAAGGTTTGGCAAACTCTCTCCAGGGATCAAATCAATCTGGTGCTCAATTCCTCGAATGGGTGGAAGTCCTGGAGATATCTCATCAAGAAAAACATCTGTAAACTCCTACAAAAGGTTAGTGACAGGAGCAGGCAAAGTGCAAGGCATATTATCAAGAGAAAATAAAGCATCTTTGCACACAAAAGCATAGCATGTATCATTAACATCATCAATTGCAGTAAGGTCTGATTTTGTGGCAAGCATAACAAAATTTTTCAAATGGATTATTTGCTGTTTTTCAGATTTATCATGTTCCTTTGGATCATTAGCGAAGAATGACTCTTGCCCTATCGGCCTCTATAATCTCACCGGGGTCAAAGGCGTTAAAGTAACTTTCTTTCCTTATGCATAAAAGTGTATTTGTTACTACTACCATGGTGTAAAGCATCATTATCAAATTCCCAAGGTCGACCCAATAAAAGAGAGCATGCTTGCATGGGAACCACATCACAATCAACATTATCAGCATAACCACCAATGAAAAAATGGACTCGGCATGTTTGCGTTACCTTAGCTTTTCCAGAGTCATTTAACCACTGAATATGGTAAGGATGTGGATGCAGTCGCGTGGTCAAGCCAAGCTTCTTAACCAAATCAGAACTCACCAAGTTGTTGCAACTTCCTCCATCAATGATGACACGTGCACACCGGTTCTTGATTGCAAAGAAAGTCTAAAATAAATTATTGCGTTGAAGTTTATCGGGTTGTTGTACCTGCGTGCTGAGAACTCGTTGCACAATGATGCTCCATAGTGTCGCTGTGGACGCCTCACCAAGGACCAGGTCGTCATCACCACCACCATTGTCGTCCGAGGCAGCATCAACATCATCATCCTCCTCGACATCCAAAGTGCTGATGTAGCCTCCATCTTCTGTGGCGATGTATGCCCATTGGCTAGGGCAATTCTTCTGCACATGACCAAGCCTATGGCAGCGGTGGCACTGAATGTCGGAGGAGCGACCCGTTGAAGCCACGGAAGAAGAATTCTTGGCTGGACCCTGCAAAGAATTTTTTTGTAGAATCTGCAAGGCGTGTCGTGGAAGGTGGCTTCGGTGGCACTGCTGCAATCTTGTTCACAGGTGGTGGAGGAGAACGAAAACTCGAAGAAGACTTGGGCAGTCCCGTCGATGTAGTCGTTCGCAGCGTGTAGAAGGGTCGTCCGGTGCGTGCCTTAGCTGATTCCGTGCGTCCCTGCAATTCTTTTTCTGCAAGCATAGCAAGGTGGAACAACTGGTTAACAGTAGTAAATTCTTTATAATCAACAATGTCCGAATTTCACGCCAGTAACCCCACAGAAACGACAAATCTTATCCTCCATGTCCTCAACAACCCCACAACGCACCATACCCTTTTGAAGCTTAGCATAATAGTCTTGAACAGAACTATCACCTTGTTCTAAGCGCTGCAATTTTTTTCTCAAATCAAGTTTATATGAGGGAGGAACAAAATGATTACACATAGCTTCTTTTAACCGCTCCCATGTATCAGGTTGTAAGCGCATGATACTTAGTTCATTCCACCAGATAATAGCAAAGTCCTTAAACTCACTAGTAGCTTGTCTAACTCTATGTTGTTCAGGAACTAAATGAGAATTAAACTTCTGCTCTACCGTTATCTCCCAATCAAGATATATTTCAGCATCATAAAGACCAGAAAAAGATGGAATGGTAAACTTGACTTTAGCAAAAGGGTCGTCGTTACCACGACGGTTCTGGTTATTACCTCCCATACCATGTCGGTTTTGCTGAAGACGCCGACGTAGTCGTGCATCTTGTGCGCCCGCCGATCAATGTTGCCATCTGCATCATACACTGTGTCATCATCATGATGATGGCCGTCATTGACAGGTGGCAGACATGCCTCCAATGTGTCCATCCGACCAGTGAGGTCAGCCAACCGCTACTCCACCCGCTCAATGCCTTCCGTGGTGTTCAACTGGGCAATGGCGGCGACGATGGTGTCCATTCTCGCGCCGAGATCAGTGAGTGAAGCATTTTGTTTGTTGAGCGCAGCTTGTAGCTGGCCGCGACTAACACACTTGTAGAAATCGCCCGGTGTCTCGTCCCCTTCGTCTCCTGCCATGGTTAGTGGAAACACAGGGAAAACAAAAGGATTATCCCTATCAACTACAAAGGAAGGGCAGTGGGAACCTACAAAGGAAGTGGCTTACCAAGCTCTTACAAGTGTTCTTACCAAAGCAAGGAAAAGGATACCTGGAGAGTGTGATCCGGCGATTGCAAGGGTCAAAACTGTGCTATCCGGAAGTAGGTATATGGGGCTTGGCAGGCCAAATATGTGAGTGGAACACAAATTAATAACAGATAGTAATGCTGAATAAATGTCCAAAGCACTGGTCCTAGTTGCTGGTCTAAATGTGTCTTATAACAGGTATGATATGAAGAACAAGGAGTCAAGAACAAATAGTAAAGCAAAGACAGCAACAAAGATGGCCAGGCACTGAGAAACTTAATTCAGCACAAGCACAAAACAAATGAAGCTCTGTCACCTAAAACTGTGCTCTATCACAGTTTTTCTTTTTGCCACGGATAGCACTCGCAGCACTAACCCCAGGTGCCGAAATTTTCTTTTTTTTACTTTTTTTGTATTTTTTCGCAAAGCAGAGCATAGAAATAGGAACCACACAAAGTTTCACCTCAATCTGATGTAAGGTGTGGCCTACAGAAAATGATGAATGTGCTAAAAATTCGGTGATGAAATTTTGGAGCTCAAGTACTGAACTTTCCAGGCCGAATTTGGGCAAAATAATTTCGCCGAACCCGACGAATTTGGAGGAAATTGGTGGAAATGGGGGCGGAAGCTCGGGGAAAGGTGGGGGATGGTGCTGGGAGATCACGAGACGCGATGGATAACTCAAACAGAGAGTGGGATATGGGTGGGAAAACAAAAATTGACGGCTAGGGTTTGTATGAGAGGTTGCGGAAGCAAGACAACCCGAACAAAACAGGATCTAAACCAGCAACACAACTCGACTAAGAATACAAACTCAACACTACGGGCTCTGGAATCAAATTGTGCAAAAGGCTAAACGAGATCTAGGACAGGAAACAACCTATGACTACAATTTTTTTGTAGGGCTTTTTCTTGGACTCTAGGATGAAACCGAAAACAACAAGGTGGAGTAAACTCGAACCTGAAGGAACACCTGAAGCTCTGATTACCAGTTGATAGGAATGGGGTCCCGATCTTCCAACAGGTTCTGGGTAAGTTCGATTTGGTGGAGGCGCGACACAATTCGATGTGGCTTCCGAACAACACGTTCTGAATCCCGCAATCGCAGCACCATGTCTCCTCAGGTTATCAACCGTGCGCAGCCCGGTTGACCTCGCCAAGAAGGCTAATCCTCGCCTGCGAATCGAAGAACACAAGCAAGAACAAGGAAGAACACAACTGAATTGCAGATGTATTGATTTAGCACTCGAAAGTTGGGGTCTCACAAACCAATGAACGGCGAAACTGTTCAAAGACAGAATAATCTAAGCAAAACCCAAACCCTAATGGTGGGGGTGGCGGCTGGATATAGAGGAGTGAGGGGCGTGCAAAACCCCTGGACGCGCCCTAATGGGCTCCAACACGATACAAAGCCGAACGGCCCAAAAGACGGTGGCGCAGCACCCTGACAGATTCTGAACGCCCACTTGTTTCGACGATTCCCGTTGACTCAGAAGGAATTTTGACATGGGACTAGAGCCATTGGAAATGTTGTCTTCTCAGCTTTCCATCCATATGTAGAATGTTCAAAACGGAGCCCGGATGCGATCTGGGCATCCGTTTTAGTGCAGCCTGGCCCTGGACTCCGAATTGGATTCGAAGTCGGCTTGAGTTGGGCCTCCAATATGATTCGACCACTCTTGCTGGGCTTGTGCGCCTCGTAGCCCTTCTTCAAGTACTTCCAGGTCCTCTCCATGGTTTCTAATCATAATTAAATCATTAGGTAGCAATCGATTCTCAAATGAACAAAAAGAAGTACTTAGGAACGAGCTCACCTGTAAATTCAATTATCGGGCGCGAGATCTAGTGATTGATCCTTAAATGTCAAGTGGAGGAGTGTTATGTGTATCCGAAGAAATGATGTCCTCGTCACCCTAGCACTATGATACGTGATTGTCAACTTTATCGTCTAGCTAGCTACTTTTCACGAGTTCCCTGTCCACGCCCCACAGGTTGTCAGTTGTCACCATAGAAGTGTAGCTAGCTGGAGCAGATTATATAGTCTCTCCTAAGCTAGCACCTGAACATCAGTTTGCAACCATAGGTGTGAGCCTGTGAGGTGAGATGCACATCCAAACACCCGACGAGTACTCTGCTGCCCACGACATGAAGCTGCTGTCGTACGACACCACTGGCGCCAAGCCACCGACGCGGGTGTTCGACAAGACGCTGTGCGGCGCGTGCGACATCCTGAAGCTCCTGCCGACCGGCACCGTGCTGACCTTCCACGCGCTGGCGCCGTCCTTCAGCAACCACGGCGCGTGCGGCGCGGCCAGCCGGTACCTCACCGTTGCGCTGATCGTCGCCTGCGCAGCCTCCTGCGTGCTGTTCTCCTTCACCGACAGCCTCGTCGGCTGCGACGGCAGGCTCTACTACGGCGTGGCCACCCTCCGGGGCTTCTACCCGTTCAACTTCGACGGGACGTGCGACGAGAGGAAGGAGAAGTTCGGCCACCTGCCCAAGATGAAGGTCAGGGCGCTGGACTTCGTGCACGCGTTCGTCTCGGCGGTCGTGTTCGTCGTCATCGCGCTCGGCAACGCCAGCATACATAGCTGTCTGTTCCCCAACGTCGGGCCGGACGTCAGGTTGGTGCTGATGAACCTGCCGGTAGGCTTAGGGTTCCTGTCCAGCATGGTGTTCATGATCTTCCCTACTACCAGGAAGAGCATTGGCTACACGGACTTGATGCCGCACCACCAGGAAGACGACGAGAAAGGAGGTGTTCCTGGGCGGAGCACGTCGTCAGCATGAATATGTATTGCATTAATGTGTAGTACATATGCAGTAGATTATGGATCAGTACGTACTGTACACATCTCAAGCGCGGGCTAGATAATATCCATGCATGCATGTAGATAGGGCTTCGGTCTGGGTCATCTTTTCTTACTTAAGATGTCCATCCTGATAATTTATATATTTGAGCAAACCTGTATGATACAAAATTTGTATAAAATTTAAGGATGTGTCTAAATATCACCTGGATATTTTCTTGCTAACAATCATCCAAATCTGAGACCGTTGAATTAGAGATCCAACGGCCTCTTTTTTTAGAGGGAGGAGATTTTTTTTAGAGGAGTGGGAGATTTTTTTTGGAGGGGGTGGGGGAGAATTTATGACCATTGAATCTCTAATCTAATAGTCATAAATTTAGATGATAGTTAAAAAGAAAATATCTGGATGATGTTTATCAATACCCAAAATTTAAATAGATGTACAGATGCACAGCTAAAGGATATGTGCGCGCGCAAATTAAGACAGTGTGATGAGGAGGGTTTATGCATGTACGTAGAGGGCATGCAGTAGTTTTTGACAAACTTTTAAGTTTGTTTTGTGCTCAACCCAAAACTACTTTCAGGTTTCCAACGATGCGATGGTTTTGACTGGATATGTCCCAAGTTTTAGTAACTATATATTTTGCTGCTCTATTAGGTAGAAATACTTACTTTGTGAGAGATGATGCTTACTTTTGCGAACGGCCAGATCCCATCGTATTTTGCGATGCGCAGCCCGGTGGTGATCCTCCCGCCGTTCCCCACCGCCTCCCCGGGCTCCTCACGCGCTCTCCCTCACAGGCCGCTGCCACCATCACCGCCACTCCGCTCAGCCCAGTGGTCGTCCTCCCGCACTTCCCCACCGCCTCCCGGGGGTGAGCTGCTGTCCTCAAGCCCGTCCCCCGTTTCCTCTTGGCGGGGACTGTAGTAACCGAATCTTGATCTCGGCTTGGAAACGACGGCCTGGATCCCGGCGCGGCAGATTCACACGTCCTCTCCGACAGCGCCACCCGTGCCGTTGAGGGTCTTGAAGGCCACACCCGTGCCCCAGTTCTGCGCATGCCTCCCGCCACGAAGTAGAGACTGTGATGCACAATCACAAACTCACGCACGCGAAGGGAGAAGAAGATGGAGTCTGCTGCTTTGAATCCATTTCTAGTTTTCTATTTCCTTTGAGCTATTTATACAAACCACAAAGCATCGCGATGCCTGCTTTACGCGGAGGCGTTCCGGCAACGAGCGCGTACGGTTACGTATACATAAACAGTAACATATATGTGAACAGTGCCATGCAAGGGATTTATTTTATCATTTCACCCCCTAATCCCGTGCCACTTCTACTACACCCAGTTGCTGTCGTAACTCGATGTACTTGACTCTGCCTAGCGCCTTGGTCAGAATATCCGTCAATTGCCCGATAGTACTGACGTGATCAATCTTCACCCTGCCATCTTCAACACACTCTCAGGAAGTGAAATCGAGTGTCTATATGCTTACTGCGTTCATGATACACCGGGTTTCTGCTGAGTGCGATTGCCGACTTGTTATCCACCCATAGTCTGACTGCAGGTGCGTGCCGGCCTGTCAGCTCGCCAAGTAGACGACTGAGTCATACACCCTAACATATCGCTGCCGCTGCTACAATATATTCAGCCTCACATGAAGAAAGAGCAACAACCTTCTGTTTTTGTGACGTCCAGGTGATCAAACTAGAGCCGAGGAAGAATACATAGCCACTGGTGCTCTTCCGATCATCAACATCGCCGGCGTGGTCACTGTCACTGAACCCTACAAGCGTCGGTTCCATGATCTCTGTCTTCCTGTAACAGCACCTGAATCCAATGGTCCCAAATAGCGCAGGTTGCCAATTATGCTCCTGTATTTTGTGGCGTCAACTGGTGTTGTGCCATCCTTCTTGCTCAGCTTCAATCGACTCTCCATTGGAGTGTGGCTCGGATTGCATCCCTTCATGCCGGCCACCTCAAGGATCTTGGCTACATAAGCACTCTGACTCAAAGTGATCTCACCATTGCCTTGCTTGACTTCAATGCCCAAGTAGTAGCTTAACGGACCAAGATCACTCATGCTGAAGCTCTTCATCATCTGTTCCTTGAATGCTGCAAGGACCTCCCTGCCAAGACCAGTGATGATCAAATCATCAACGTACGCACCGACCAGCAGGAGATCTGCACCTCCACCACGCTTGTACACGGCGTGCTCCAGAGAATTGCACTCAAAACCGAGCGCCAGCAGCTCCTTGTCGAGGCGCGCGTTCCAAGCACGGGGCGCCTGCTTTAGCCCGTATAAGGCCTTACGCAACATGAGAACCTTGCTTTTGTCATTGTCGATAATGAATCTGGGGGCTGATGCACATAAACTTCCTCGTCCAGGTCACCATTCAAGAAAGCGGATTTAACATCCATGTGGTGTACCTGCCAGGCGCCATGCGAGGCGAGAGCAAGTAACAGACGCACCATCTCCAGCCGTACCACGGGTGCGAAGACCTCATCGTAATCCACCCCATGTCGCTGTGCGTAGCCCTTGGCTACTAGACGTGCCTTGTGCTTAATCACATTACCGGCTGGATCCTTTTTTACCTTGAAGACCTATTTTAGTCCAATTGCACGGTGTTCACGCATAAGAACTGCTGGTGTCCACGTCTCGTTGGCATGAATCGATTTCATCTCCTCCTCCATTGCTCCGCGCCAACAATGTTCCTCAAGCGCCTCTTCAACACTCCTAGGCTCCTCAACGGTGAGGAGACAGAGGCCGCTGTATTCATAGTCGAGGATCTCGTCGGTGGTGTCAAGCAGATTTTGTACCGTGCAGTACCTCAATGGCACCCCCTCAGTGTCGTACGTTGCATCGGATGGCGGGGTTGCATGATCGATTGTTGGAGTAGCTAGTGTTGCCGGCACCCCCGGAGTGTGTGCCTCAATTGATGTTGGCGCAGCCGGTGTCGCCGGTGGTGACTCACCAGTCCCTTCGCTCGGAGTCGCCACCATGTAGTACTCCACCGTGAATGTCGCGGGCAGTGTTGCGACGTCATCCCCCGCGTTCCAATCCCATGCGCGGTTCTCCTCGAACACAACATCACGCGTGACGTGCAGCTTCTTGGCCACTGGATCATAGACCCGGTAGCCTTTTGTCCCGAGTTCATACCCGAGAAACACCATGGGAGTCGATCGATCAAAAAGCTTGCTCACTCCTGGACCGAGTCGCTTGACATGTGCGACACACCCAAAAGTGCGTAGGTGATTCACCTTCGGCTTCATCTTGTACCACGCTTCATACGGTGTCCGTCCTTCGAGTCCCCTTGTGGGCGCGCGATTGAGGATGTAAACAGTTGTCCTCACCGCCTCGCCCCAGAATACAGCTGGGACCGCCTTACTCTTCAGTAGACATCGCGCCATCTCCACCACCGTGCGGTTACGCCACTCGACGACGCCATTTTGTTGAGGTGAGTATGGCGCGGTGGCGAAATGCTTGATGCCATGCTCGTTGCAGAACATCTCGAACTTGAGGGAGTTGAATTCTCCACCCCCATCCGTGCGAAATGCCTTGAGCTTGCCACCGAGCTCGTTCTCGGTGAGAGCCTTCACCTTGCGAAAATACCTGAACACCTCATCCTTCGTAGCCAGCAGCTTAACCCACGTGAAACGACTGTGATCATCGATAATTAGCAGGAAGTAGTTTTTACCTCCCGGGGTGCTGGGCTTGATCTGACCGCACAGGTCACCATGGAACAAGTCCAAAGGTTGCTTGCCACGGTACTGTGCGACAGCCGGGAATGGAGAGCGGTGCTGCTTGCCGAGGGCGTGGCCGTCACAGAACTGTTCGACGCGCTTGATCACTGGTAACCCCTCTAGCGGACATTCTGACCAAGTCGCTAGGCAGAGTCAAGTACATCGAGTTACGACAACAGCTGGGTGTAGTAGAAGTGGCACGGGATTAGGGGTGAAATGATAGAATAAATCCCGTGCATGGCACTGTTCACGTGCATGGCACTGTTCACATGTAAAGCAGGCATCGTGATGCTTCGCAGTAGAACTGTCGGGCGTAACCAGTGTAATGTGGTTTGTATAAATAGCTCAAAGGAAATAGAAAACTAGAAATGGATTCAGAGCAGCAGACTCCATCTTCTTTTGTGCCCAACTCCCGGAGAGACCGGAAGTTGATGTGACCATAACGAGCATGTCATAGCCACGCTTGGTCATATGCCTTGGCCACCAAGCACACCGGCGCTACCAGGTTCAGTTTCAGAGTATACAATTGATTCCTAGTGCACGGCACACGGATCAGCAGCGTGCGTTTTGCGTCGAGCACGCTGCAGACCCCGTCGTCGAGCTCAATCCTGCATCCTCCTTCCTCGAGTTGCCCCAAACTTATGATATTGCTTTTCAATTTCGGAATGAAATATACCTTTGTCAGGACTTTGTGCCCGGTGTCCCTTGCTTTCATCAACACCGAGCCAAGGCCGGTGATCTCAACAACAGAGCCGTCACCGAATCTCACCGATATGCGCATGCTTTCGTCGAGGGACGACAAAACCGCGCGACATCCTGTCATGTGATTACTGGCCCCCGTGTCCAGGTGCCAGATGTTGTCGTCATCCTCGTCGACGGGGATGACGCACTGCTCATTCAAGTGCACGAACTGCGGCATTGTGCGTGTGATCATGCTCGCTGCCGCCATGAGCAACGCCGGCTGATCAACCTCCGCAGTCGCGAGATGCGCTTCTGCCTTGCACTCACGCTTGGGCCTCTTGCACTTCTTGGCCCAGTGACCCCATTTGCCGCAATTTCATCAACATCCCTTCCGACATGGTGTACCTTCAGAGGTCAGCTTCACGGCGGTGTTGCGGTTCTCCGGCCGCAGTTCGCCCTTGTTCTTGGGATGGGATTGCCCGCATGCCTTTTCCGCGCTAGACGAGGATTCGGGCATGAGACGGTGTTTGTACTTTGCAAGCCAATCTTCCTCGGCGAACATCAGTCGCCCTGTCTTGTCGGTGATGGCATCGACGTCAAAATGATCCTCTGCCGCTCGCAATCGCCTGGCCAGTTCCGCTACCAAGAGTTCCTTAAGATCAATGAGAGTCTCGATTGAAATAGCAATCTGAGAGTATCGGGGTGGTACTACTCGCAGGATCTTTTTGACGACGCGCACAGCTTCGACTTGCTCGCCTAGCGACTGAAGGTTGCTGATGAGCCCGGTGATGCGCATGGCGAAGTCGGTCACCATCTCCCCATCCTTGAACGTGATGGTCTCGAACTCCTTCAACAGCCGCTGGGCGCTGGCTTTCTGCACGCGGGCAATGCCGATGTGCATCGTCCTCACGGCCTCCCACGCCTCCTTCGCCATTTTCTTGACTGCAAGGGCTGCACGTATCTCGAATGGCACTGCGCGACGGAGAAAGGCCAGGGCCAGCCGATCCTCACGGCACTCAACCTTAGTGTTCTCGATTGCCTCCCACAGTCCTTGAGCTTCAAGATTCACCTGCATAACCAATTCCCATTCGTGGTAGTTCGTGCGTGTCAACTCGGGGTAGACAGCCGACGCGCCCGCCTCCCGCACCACGCGCTCCACCACGACTTCGCGCGGCGCGCTGTTGCTTCCATTTCCGCCGGTCATCTTCACGACGCCAATCGCACCCACTGTGACTCTGACGTGTAGTAACCGAACCTTGATCTCGGCTTGGAAACGACGGCCTGGATCCCGGCGCGGCAGATTCACACGTCCTCTACGGCGGCGCCGCCAGTGCCGTTGAGGGTCTTGAAGGCCACCGCCTGCGCCCCGGTTCTGCGCCTGCCTCCCACCACGAAGTAAAGACTCTGTGATCCATAATCACAAACTCACGCACGCGAAGGAAGAAGATAGAGTCTGCTGCTCTGAATCCATTTCTAGTTTTCTATTTTCTTTGAGCTATTTATACAAACCACATTACATCGGTTACGCTCGACAGTTCTACTGCAAAGCATCGCGATGCCTGCTTTACACGGAAGCGCTGTGGCGTTCCGGCAACGAGCGTGTACGGTTACGTATACAGGAACAGTAAAGTATATGTGAACAGTGCCATGCACGTAAACAGTGCTGCATGGGATTTATTCTATCAGGGACGCGGCCTATGCGGCGGCCCGCGCGACTGGCGATGGCTCCGTTGGCATGCTCTGCATCCCTTTGACCTCGGCGCCGCTCCCGGTGGTGGTCCTCCCGCCGTTCCCCACAGCCTCCCTGGGCCCGCGCGGCCAGCGACGGCTCCGTTGGCATCCTCCGCTGCATCGAGTCCTGGGAGCTCGACGAACACCGCCGCGTCTACGAGGTCATCGCACGGTTCAAGCGGGACGGCCTCGGCCGCCTCCAGATCATGCCCGGTAAGCTTCTTCCCAGGGTGCTCACGTTCCGTTCCCCTTCTCCCTCCGCTCACATCGCCCTAGGAGATTATCGGGTTTGGAGCCAACCATTTCGTCCTGATTTGGTGTTCTGAGGCGACAAGGGTGGATTAATTCTCAGGAGATTGACCCTTACTCAGTTTTGGTGGAGTAGGCCGATCAAATTCCAGGGTTTCTTTCAGCGTAAACTTTTCATCTCTTGCAGCAATTTGATTCTGGTAAGCCCAACGGTGATATCTCTGTCCCGTGAAAAACTTGAGTCCTTTTCGTCTAGGTTGTGTAAGATTTGGATTTGTCATAATCCATTTGCCACATGGTTCCTCCTGATTAAAGTATGTAGTTTCGACCTTGTAGGGTGCTTTGGTCTCTTTTTTGGGAGTAATCCGGCTCTGGGGGTTCAGTTCATCAACTAAGCAACCAGACTGACTCATGCTTCTCTGCGTATGACATTTGGATCTCGAAGGTGTGATCCGATCTGTTGGGCAGAAAGAATCGTGCGCTGGGCTTAGTTGCCGTGCTAGATGCAGAGTGGGAGCACTGCTACAGACAGTCCTATCACAGACGGTTTGGAACTGTCATCACAGACGGTTCCTGAACCGTCAGTGTTTATCTGTCAGTGATAATAGGTGGTTATCACAGACGGCTCCCAAGCCGTCTATCATAACTCACATTACAGACGGTTTGTACACAAACCGTCTGTGATATTGCGTATATCACAGACGGTTTGGAATAAAAACGATGCGTGATATTCGCAATATCACAGACGGTGTTTGTATATAACCGTCTGTGATATGAATTATATCACAGACGATTTTTTATACAAACCGTCTGTGATATACACAATATCACAGACGGTGTTTGTATACAACCGTCTGTGATATTGTGTATATCACAGACGGTGTTTGTATACAACCGTCTGTGATATGAATTTTATCACAGACGGTTCTAAATAAAACCGCTCGTGATATTGTGTATATCACAGACGGTGTTTGTATACAACCGTCTGTGATATGAATTTTATCACAGACGGTTCTAAATAAAAATAGTCTGTGATATTGTGTATATCACAGACGGTTAATACAAAGGCCGTCTTTGAAACAGTCTGTGATATATATCACGATTTATTTGTAACAACGAACCGTCTGTGTTAGCTGTTGCAATAACCGTTTTATTTGATATTTTTTGGCTAGCCTCGGGATATGCTAGCCATGCCCTCTCGAAAGCAAGCAAGCGATTACGGATAAATGACGATAAGCACAAATCGTTACATATATAGAATGAAAATCGTTATACGGATCTTACAAATGAATGTGACAAAGTGCCGTAACATCACATACTACATATATAGAATGAAAATCGTTATACAGATCTTACAAATAAATTTTGTTTGATTAAGCACAAATGAATACAATGTTTCAACATCTAATTATCACCATTGCCGGGGTAGAACTCTCCAGCCTTATTTATGACCTCTGCTACTAAGAATTCAGAGAGGGTTTCACGAATTTCGATGAGATTGTCAAGATCATATGCACTTTTGTCGAAATCCACCTGCTGTCGCTAGGAGCAATGTTAAGTCATTAATTAGCATGTGTTACATATATATAATTAGAAAATAATAATTATTGTAAGGACACGGTACCTCTGGATCATTGATCTTAGTATCCATGATTTCCTTCATGTGGCGGCAAACGTAGAATCCACATACGTTGCCTTGTAGCTGCTGGTGGCACTGCAAAAATAGAATTACATACCTGCATGGTTATTTCTAGAGGCATTATAACAAAGTGTGATATAAGATTTTTGTGTTGTAGCGGGTACCGAAAATCGCGTGTTGTGTCGCAGTGTGTCACTGGATTTCTTGTGTTTTCCTCCTAGGGCAACATAAGCGGTAAACGACCTACGTGATTCAAAAAAGTTAGCCCGGGCCGTTGCAAACGAAGGAAATATTACAATAGAGTTATGTATTAAGGAAATGAGTTTACATGTTAATTACTTCTTGCACACGACTGAAGTCGTGGTTGCTCTTAAGTTGGGAATCAAGGTATATTACCTTGCTCCACTTTGGTACAATCACAATCAAAATCCAGTGATGCCTAGTCATGTGTGTCGTTATAGTGATTAATCCTATGTTCATGCTACATGTAAAGTAAAAATGAAACATGTGTGGCAACTAGTGAAGCACTTACCCTTGGTTGAAGGGTACCATGACATACTCCTTGTCGATGTGAGCAATCAATCCCCTCGTTATGTAACCTTCCACGAAGGAGGCATTTTCATTGATAGATTGCTCGGAGACCAAGTGAGTGTCAAGGAAACCCACTGGTTGTCGCGATCGCTTTACTTGTTGGATCATGTATCTATACATAAGGAAAGAGTAATGACATTTATCGGTATAACGTGAATGTAGAACTTCATTGTATAGTACACTTACAATGTCCAAAGATCGTAGAAGTGAGGCGTCGAGTTCGTCGAGATTGAATAGTAAGAATAAGTCTTGAATGTCACGACGATGTAGCCCGAGTCGTGGAGGAAATGCCTCCGTATATCTCGAGTGAATGCACTCTGCGGTTTGGCTTCATGTTGGACTTCATCATGTACCACTATGCAATGTATTGCAAACCAAACCAAGCCGTGGTAATTGTGACTCGGGACCAACGACACTCCTAGAATGAACTTCCATGGCCCGGACGCGCTTTAATTTTCTTGGCTTGAGTCTTACAACCTCGCTTATGATACGCTTTCGGTGGCGTCTCGGCGGGAGCCGATGCAACAAAGCTTGAACCGGAGTCGGAGGTGGAGCCACCGGAGCCGATGTGACAGTCCATGGCGATGTCCCTCTTGGGCCACCGGATGTGGAGATCATGGCACGGACAAGTCGAGGCGATGTCCCTCTTGGGCCATCGAACGAATGTGTGGACGGCATCCCTAATGTCTTAATCTCTTCGTTTGGGGCTTCAAGAGGAACGGTCTTAAAACATCGAATCATGTCCACCGAACCTTTATAAAACCGTTCTCTATTTGTACACCGTGCACCAACATCCCGATAGCAATGGATATGCCATCCTCGTCCGGCATTAACGGAATAGAGCCTACAAGCGACTGAGGGTGCAAGGCATGGGCTCCTACATAATGACACAAGATGAGTTAAGGCGTCCACTAGAGAGATCTATGTAGCATTCTAAAGAGGTACAATACCGAATATCATCGATAGGTAAATGGGCGCCGCTATGTTCAAGATTTGGTGTGGGCGCACGCCATCTGCGACGTTGAGGGGACCGGGTATCGCAGAGTAGGGATGGGTTGCGATTGGTTGCGAACTTGTCTCGCTTCTTCCCTCAATGAATCTATCTCTCCTCGAAGTGAGGCAGTCTGCTCTTGAAGTGAGGCAGATAGTTGTTCCTCAAGTTGAGCACGAAGCTCATGTTTCATTTGTTCATTGCGGTACGCCTTGGATCTCTTCCTACTCCTATATGTCTCGGAGTAATCTGGAAATCCGTGCCTCCAAGATACGTAAACCCCCAAGCCTCGTGTGCGACCTGGGTGCTCCTTGTTTCCCAAGGCCTGTGATAGTAAATCTCTCCCTGTATTCTTGAAAGGAGCCACAAGAAGATTCGGTAGTCAATGATTGCTGCAAGAGACAATTAATCATGTTATTTTTGAACCCATGAAGCTCAAGATGTGTTAACAACTATTTAGTTTAACATAATCTTACCAGCGTTGGGACACTTCCTCATCTCGGGATTTTGAAAGAGACACCAAGATGTGGTTGATGACCTCGCCTAACCGCTTCGAAAGCTCGTTTGCGATCCCGGCAATGTAATATCCCGAACGTCGTTACGGCATAAGATTTTAAATCAATCGCGAAATCGTCGGTTTTTCGGTAAATCGCGGGAAGAGAAAAATATAAATTGTAGAACATTGTAAAATGAATTAAATAAATTAAAATAATCAATTTAAATATTTTGGGCTGTCCGGAGGGTGGACCAATTGTTTTGGGCGGTCCACCCAAATGAGGGCCGTACACTTCTTCCAAACCCTAGCACCCCTCTTTATAAACCCCTTCCCTTGGCCCCTCCCCTCTTTTCCACCTCAAACCAGCCTCCACCACCCCTTGGGCGCCCCCCTTCTCCCCCCTTGCTGCTGCCATGGTTCCAAGGAAGAAAAGAAAGGGAAGAGAGGAAGGAGAAGGAGAAGGAGAAGGAGAAGGAGAAGGAGGAGAAGGAGAAGAAGGAGAAGAAGAAGAGGAGGAAAAATTGGGAAAATTTCTTCATCTAGGTAATCTACCCCCATCCCAATCCTCTGTTTATTGGTTTTATTAGGGTTCTTGGCACGATATTCATGGATAGATATTAGATCAATCACCCGATTAGAATTTTGCCGCGGATTGGTTTTAGATCTATTCGCGCAGCGCCGGTTGTCTCTCAGTTTTCGGCTAGAAATAGATTTTTCCGGAGGATCTCCCCAAAATAAAAAGTGTAGAGGACGTCCAGATATAGCTACTGTATTTTTTTTAATTTTTTTCACCAAGGGATCTAGGAGATACGGGGTCGCCAAAATCGCTGATTTGCAGGCGGCCAGATCTGCGCAGCCGACGGTAAACCGTAGTTTAAAATTAGAAAACGATTTTTCTTGCGGGTCTTCCCAAAAGGAAAGTCATAGATTACTTCTATATCTACCTCCTGTATTTGTTTCAAAATTTTATACCACGGGATCTAGGAGAAACAGAGACGGAATTAACGCTGTCCGGCAGGCAGTCGGGTTGTTACAGACCGACTGTAATTCGGTGTTTAAAAATAGTAGATGATTTTTCTGGTCTTGGCCGTAGTTGGGAAAAGTGTAGATAATTTAGAGATCTAGCTCCTGTAAAATTTTGGTAATCTTTAGACCTCTGTGCTGTCGGGGCTGCGCATTTGAATGCGGCTGCCCAAATCTGCAGAGCAGAGCATGTCCTCTGTTTTGGGCATTTAATTACTCCTAGCTGTGATTAAAATAAAAATAGGTGATCTGCATGAAAAATGTAGATATTTAAGTCATGAAACCAGAGAGGTATTATTTGCTATTTTTCGATGTATATATTTAAAGATACAAAATTAAGAAGCAGCTCTGCTGCAGAGGCTAGAATGCAGATTTTGAGCGGAGAGGAGTTTTCATGGGTTCGGTCTCTAGCGTTGATTTATGTTTTTATGTCGTGTTTGTATGCTGTGATGGAGTGCTGAGAGGTGTCTTATGGACAGGTGGTCTTGTCCCTGAGCGCCCTTGACTTTTGTTGTTCGTCGCTTCATCGGATTGAGGCAAGTAAACGTGGCGGTGGTTGCTACCGCTTAACCTCGTTGTTCATATTACATTCAGTTTACATTATTATCATAATTTGATACAATTGCCATGATTGCATGATATTTTAATTGTGAAATTCTTGCTTAATGTTAATATGTTGATCATGAAATTAGTATGTGGTGGATGTGATTATGTTGAGAGCATGATAATGCTCCTTGCGGATGAACTAATGTGATTAACAATTTTCATATCATTCAATCATTCATGTCATATCATGTCCTTTGTATGTGGATGTCGCCGCTTATAGCCGCGACCGTGCAGTCAGCGTCGTATATTGCCGTGTCTACGACGCACCTCTTCGCCTGCTGGAAGCATTCGTATATTGCCGAAATACGATGCATCGCACTTCCCGCCTCGGCAAGAGTAATGTGGAGCATAGCATGAGCATTCATATGCATTCATATGCATTGCATTGTGGAATGATCATTTGCATACATATGCAATATAACGTGGTGAAGTTATTTTGTGGAATGTACAACTTTATAGTTGTAATGTGGAATTGGCTCTTGTGAGCTATTGATGAAATGAAGGTTGTGGTTGTGGTCCTGGAATGTGGTTCGTCCCTTGTGTGATTGTGATGGTGGCTTGAAACTCTTTTCTCTTGTTTTAATTATTTTTAGTAATTGTGGATACGAGAAGTAATATAGTATTGAAGTAAGTCATGCATATGTTTTATTGCCTTTGGTAGTGGTAGTGGTTGAGGATTTAAAGTAGTCAATCATGAATTAATTGTTAATGTTTTACCGTCATTGATAGTGAATTGAGGTCGTGAATATATACGTTGTTAATTATAGAAGATTAAAATGTTGTTGATTAATCTATTGTGGCTTGTGGAGGAATAAATGTTTCTTTTGCATTTAATACGGTATAAACTGATTGCATTCATATGCTAATTAAATCTGAAATTTAAGAGGTATGATTCATGAAAGTTTATGGTGGTTTAATATTTATGAACATAAATTGTAATTGTGGATGTATGAAATTATAATGATGATGTTTAAATTGCTTGTAATTTGAATAACTTGTTAAACAGTTTGCTTGCTGAGATTTTTATCTCACTCTTGCTTCCCTCCCTGGTGGACTTTGAGCATGCATTGGGAAGGGTAGAGCGGCACAAGACCGATGCACTTGTATTATAAACTTAATGCTGAAATAAAGTTGGAAGAATTCTAGTCTTTTGCTTAGTTATCATATTGATGTATGTTTCAACTTATTAATGTTATTTTGGAACCGTCCCTTTGGTTATTATGTTTAAGTTGATTATGAATATTAATTTGCTCTTGTTATTCTGTTATTTATTAGTTGTTTACGCTTCCGCTTATACTATCTTGCTTAGTACTGTTGCTAGTTTATTTTATTTTTATAAATTGACTAGCTGTAGAGTAGTATTAGTGGCATCACAGGGCATTGTGGGTCCTGGGGTGTTACAGGCAAATGGCGGGGAGGCCTCCATTCGGATTGCGACCTCGTCCTGCATCCTCCACTGCGGGATTTTACCTGCGTACCCAGCGGTGCCGAGTCTATGAGGGTGAGTATTTTGTGACTGAATTGCCTTGTGCACCATACTTTGTTGTTCAAATTTCGTCGTTGTCTTCATCTGCACAAAGGCCTCCCATGTTTCTGGCGACACGAAAGGATACCTCGTGAAGGGCGTGAGATCCTTGGCCACGTACTGCGTCACAAGAGTGCTCTTAAAATTCTTCCATGCTTTTCCCATTGCGAGTAGCGCGTGCCTTTGCACGAGTTCCTGTACTTCTGCTGGGATCTCGAACGAATTTGTAATTTCCTCCCATAGCTGATTTTTGTGATCCTTTGCCAAATCTTTCCAGCTTGCTATGGTGATGGGGACCCGTTGCCTTCCAATTATCCCGCAGGTAGTCCGAAATGATGTCGCTTTCTTTCTTGATTGCAGAGGGACCCCAACCGAGAGACCTCCGTGATTGTCATTCGGCCCTCGGCCTTTCGATACTCCTCGGCTACGCTTAGTTATTCCAATCTTGGGAGAGTGAGACCCAGATGACGACGACGACTGTGTGGACACCATCTCTTCTAAGAAAAAGCTATTATGGTATAAGCATATTTTCTATTTTAATTCCAATAATTATGATAATAGTAATCACCCAAACAATTATGATAATAGTAATCTTGGCATATGAATGACTTAAACAACATATTGATATAAGAATCAATTAAGTCATTGCAAAGAATGTATGTACTCAACATGAACATCATATATGACATATTTAACATTAGCATGCATTCATAACATTAATGTATTTACATGCTAATCCTTTTGTAAACTTAACATATATGATCAACACATGTATAGAAACAAATTTAAAGAAGGAACATGACTACAATCAGTATTTCAAGAACATAACATGTTGATAATGATTTTAATTTGCTCTCAGATAAAGGGTTGCAACAAAACTTTATTATTGAGCTCTAGAATCAAATTAATGTAGAAAACATATCAACCCACTGTCGGGAGAGGGAGCGGCGCCGGGAGGGAGCGGCGTCGAGGAGGGCGGCGTCGGAGAGGGCGCGCGTCGGGAGAGGGAGCGGCGTCGGGAGGAGCGGCGTCGGGAGGAGCGGCGTCGGGAGAGGGAGCGGCGCCGGGAGGGAGCGGCGTCGGGAGGGAGCGGCATCGGGGCCCGAGCGCGCGGGAGAGGGAGCGCGCCGGGGTCGAGCGGCCGGAGGGGGCGGTGTCGTGAGGGAGCAAAACCTAGCTAGCGGGGCGTTGGAGAGTGCGTTAGTGCGGACTAGAACTCGATCGGTATTTAAAGGAAAACTATCACAGACGGTTATATAAATGGAACCGTCTGTGATATCAATATCACAGACGGTTCTACATATAGAACCGCTCGTGATAATAAACTATCACATACGGTTATATTTATAGAACCGTCGTGATAGTTTATTATCACGATTTGTTCTATATAGAACCGTCTGTGATATTGATATCACAGACGGTTCCATTTATATAACTGCATGTACATTGTACAGTTACTAACACTTAGTTCCTATAGTATGTGCCTGTACATTGTACAGTTACAATGGAATCTGCTTACATTTAGGAAAAACGCAAGCATAATCATAAATAGAGGAATTTCTAGTTCTTGAGTCATTTTACAACTACAATGGAATATATATAGTTATATGTATTACACTTGGCTATTTCATTTTAAATAAAGCCCTTCACGATGATCGACACGCATATAGCTTGCTTCATCTCCTTGTTCTTCCTCGAGCTCGATGTCGTCTCCGAATGGAGGTAAATCATCAAATTGATTGTACTCTTCCTCATCCACAACATTCTCAACACCGACAATCCTTCTTTTCCTCAAGAACTACATGGCGCTTCTAATTTACCGGGTCGGTTACATAAAATACTTGAACAACCTGCCTCGCGAGTACAAATGGTTCGTCTTTGTATCCTACACATTCGAGATCCACATGAGTGACGTCGTGCATTTGTCGACCTTTACACCCGTGGGAGTTGGACCCAACGACACGAAATAGAGGAATCTTGAATATTACGTAGTCAAGCTCCCAAATCTCCTCTACAAGCCCATAGTACGAGCTTGGGCGGTGATCGACATGCACATCATAGGCATCTATGCGGACACCGAGTTCGCAGACCGTGCTCTTTCTATCCCGATCCGTTGTATAAAATGTATAGCCATTAATGTCGTATCCTTGCCATTTCACAATTGTAAATTTTGGCCCTTTGCCAACCATTGTAGTGTTTCACTTGACGACCTCCTAGTCAATTGCGCCTTCAACCATTCGTTGAACCGACGGTTGTGTTGTCTCGTGATCCAAACTTCGATCGCCTCGCATTCTCTTGACGTAGCATGTCCTTGTGCTCTTCAATATATGGGGTCACTTGGTCATGTGTTGTAAAACCGTGAAATGGGCTTGAGCATACGTATTTTGATCCGGAGTTATTGCTTGCCTTCCAATAGTCCCGATACCCTCTAGCCTCCCCTCGTGACGAGATAGAGGTACACCTATCGCTTGACTCGAGCCATGTAGTCAATGCGAATTCAATGATCTCTTACGTTGTATAACCTCGATGATGCTACCCTCCGGTCGAGATCGATTGCGTACATAGGACTTGAGAATTCCCATGTACCTCTCGAAGGGTATGTATGACGAGAAACACGGGGCGCATATTTTATCTCTTTCACAAGGTGGACAATGAGATGGACCATGATATCAAAAATGATGGAGGAAATACATCTCTAGATGACAAAGAGTTGTCACCACCTCGGTTTGCGAGCATCTAGTCCATCGGGATCAATGACCTTCGAGCAATTGCGTTAAAGAAATAACATAGCCTTATGATTGTCACCGAACCTTGTTCGGTAAAATACTTCTAATTGCAACAGGTAGCATTTGTGTCATTAGCACATGACAGTCGTGAGACTTCATGCCAATTAATTTCAAATGTTCCATGGAAACAAGTTTCTTCATGCTGGTGGAGTGACCGGATGGAACTTTCACACCACGTAAGGACTGTCACAGTTCAGTTCTCTCGGACTTAGATAGAGTGTAGCAAGCTGGGTGTCAGACCCCAGATTTTACATCCGGAATCCTCTGTGATTTACTGCACTATTCCCTGGATCAGTAGATAGTGCTCACGACTTCGAAATGAATATCAAATACATATCAAGCGGAAGCATAATTAATATAGTAAACTTACACATGGGCGATTAGGCCGAAATCGAAAAATTTCAGCGAATGAAGAACGAAGCACACAGTGGAACCCTCAGGACTTGCCCACAGGCAGCCAACTGGAGGCTCACGACCTAGCCCTTGACATCTTCACCTTCTCTGTCGTCGTCATGATCTGTAGTGTTGCTGAGGTATAGTGATTTGATTCCTTGACTCTGGATTTGTTGTGAGAGCGAGAGTGAGCACACTAACCACCGTGCTCCGCGAGCCAATACACAGAATGCAAATAAATAGTATACATGGCTCATCAAAGGAAAGGCTCGAGTTGTTTTATTTGCCGGCAGTTTCTCCTTAGTAGCATTATCATTATGGAACCCTAGTGTTATAGTTGCAACCTAGGACTCCACACGGCGATTGCCATAATTGACTTAATCCACCAAAGACATATTTTCTTTACTGATTGCTGTCTAAGACTCCAAACAGCGGTGACATCATTTAGTTAATCCCCCGAACATATCGACGTTGTTTATTTAATTCATCGAACATACACTTTCTATACTGATTGCCGTCTAAACTCCAAACGGTAGGTGACATCCTTTAGTTAATCCACCGATCGTAGATCTTCTATATACATATTATCTTATTCAAATCTACCCATGCCTTTGTATTCCGGATTCCTAATATTCCAATCTTGCAATCACTAATCACCAACTCTTCCCTTCTGAATTCTAATGATTCTGTAACATGGTCACTTTTTAAACCACCGAAATCATTTATATCAGAACATTCTAATAATTCAATCCTTTAGTTAATGATCCAATTCCATAATTTACTCTGCCAATATTTAACCCTTATTATCCATCATCTATCTCTAACTAATTCATCGGTATTTATCCACCAAGATTGAATCAAGTTTATGTCTCAATTATCATATCTCCAAATTTCCACAAATTCAGTTCATCCAACTGGATCAAGTTCTACTAATCCCATTAAATCCAGCAATTACCTTTACGCCCTTCTAATCTTCTAAAATCATTTAAATCATCTATCCAGCCTATCTATTCATTTAGACTTCACCAATTCATTTCTCCTAGACTCATTTCTACCATTCCCTTATCGACATGAATCCACCTAGCATTATTTAGTAATTACTCCAACTGTCCTTTTTCTTTCCTTCCGACCCTATTTATTTTTCCTGGCATTTTTATTTAGGAGAAGCATTGCCATTATTTGCTTGCGAAATATAATATATAAAAACTTCCTGAGACGTAGCCATTTGAACAAAACATAATGTGACAGAATGCAATAGTATTAGCGGTCCAGATTCTATCCACCATTTCATAGTCTCTGCACCATATGCTTAACTTTTCAGCATTATAACCGCTTACATTACCACTGGGACGACACCCAGGACAATTCCACTGGGACGACACCCAGGACAACTCAAATAAGGGCCTTACTCTGCCTTCCCATAAAGGCCTTTCTCTGCACTCTTTAAAAGATTTTGAAATAGAACTATATCTAGTTAAGTTCCCATGTCGGCCCATGACCGTGGGCACGGCTATTCGAATAGTTTTGACTCTGCAGAGTGTGTACACTTTACCCACATGAGATAGATCTGCTCGATGCCCCACACGATTCCTTAGCCATGCGGTTGAGTAGACTATCACAGGGCTTTTACAATGCATTTTCCTAGCAGAGTTACGACCGCTAAGGTTTCCACTTCCTCCTGCACGACCACCCTTCCGAAGCCCCTCTTGCGCCATCACGTCGGAGGATGTGGCCATCCTCTACCGCCTGTGTGTTCACAAGACGCAACTCATACTAGGTTAATGCAAATTAGTTGGCCCTGCCTACACTTTGCCAGCATGTGGTTGCACTGTTGTACCTTGGGAGGTCATCACAAGATTCAGTCCTTAATGGCTATCTGGGCGGTTCTACCACGATCCCCTTGTGCTATCACGGCACCACTTATCACAAATCTGTGCTATCACGGCACCATTCAACACTCACACCCTCAATCATCCGCCCAGATAATTAAGCATGTGGGATTTTTGAGAACATAAAATATTCATACCAACATATACCAGTCATCATCACAATGACTGCCCAACCAAATTCTCACATGCTTGAAAGTGATGCTTGGGCGTTCTCACGCCCGTGAATATCTAAGCAATACTAAGCATGGCATATAATTACGGACTTATTTTCAAAAGGTTACTATTATACTTTTGCTAGGGTGACAAGGTTCACATAATCAAGTATTCAAGGAGGGGGTAATATTAGTCAAAGAAAACATGGTCATATAACTAGGATCTTAAATTAACATGTATTTGCATATAAAATGATAGCATGCAATTTGATAATTTAAACAAAAGTAATTTGCTGAAAAGTAGGTTCAACATGATCAAAGTATTGACTCGCCTGACGCGGTTTACCGCGGTCTTGAGCTCACACAATGCCCTCTTTGGAGCTTCCGGTCTTTATCTTCACCTCGCTTCTTGCCCACGCTTGATTCGTTGAATCTTCACGACCTTCGATTCTAATTACGTGCTAAGCAACTGAATCCAAATAAATGCAAATAACTCAAAAGATCCAAATAAATCCGAATAAACCCAATTTTTGTTTTATTATGAGTTAATGGGTGATCTGGGTGGTTTGAGGCAAGGTCGGTGGTAGAGTACGAGACTCGATCTTTTTATTAATAATCTCTTTTTATTATTTGTATATTTATTTAGGAAGTTCCATGAGTCAGGTTAGACTCATGATTCAATGTACGAGATTAGTGTAACATTATTTTGTCGAGTGCTATTTTCAGGGTTCATGTTTTATTTAAGCAACACTTACAACGTTTAGCTTTATTTCTAGTTCATATTTTATTTGTCTAACAAGGCTTGTCTTACAAATTCTTAACGCAATATCACTATTTATCTAACTCTACCACGGGGAGTTAATTAATGGCGATATGATGAATATTTGGGCATATGTTATATTTAAGTAAGGTATACAATTTTCGCTTTTCGAATTAATATTATAGTGCGGGTCTATAACACGTTATGGTACGATATTTTATGTACCCTGAGTTACCACTAGGCATAGTTTTACTTTGTATTAGGGTCCATTTATACAAGCCCTAACTAGTTACATACATTTGTGTATGACGTTATTATTTATTTAAAGCTAACATTAGGACTTCACTAATAGTTCTCTTTTTATTTTGTCTACACTTTAGTTATCGTTAATCTTAGTCATATATATATATATATATATATATATATATATATATATATATATATATATATATATATATATATATATTTAAGTTTAGATTTATTTAATCAATGAGCTTACTATTTAGGGTCATATTTCATTATTTGCCTTTTAGCAAAATTTACCACTAAGATTTATTTCACAGCGGCATATACTAAACATTGGGCCTATAGCTTATTTTGATCAAGGGCAACCCTCATAATTTTGGATGTTTTTAATAGAAGTCGTCTTTCTTTATTAATGTTTTTAACTAATACTTAGTCCTTTGAATAGTTTTTCAAACCACATTAATTAACCACATAAGAACTAATCAGAATTTAAGTCTTTAAACAATCTCTTTTATATCACAACTAAATTTATTAGATTCTCTACATTATTTCCTAATTTTCCATGATTTTATTAATTAAAATGAGCTTCACAATTAAAAATAAAAGTGGGAAGAAATGCACCACGGATTTGAACCCGGATCTCACTACTGTGGGTGTTAGGCGTGCGTTGCTAGTCAAGTGGGCGCAATGCTGGCCGACCGAGGAGGCCCACATATTTTATGTCGAGCTACTGGGGGCGAATGCAGGAGGCGGCGCTGGGAGACAGTGCAGCCGCCGTGAGAGCGGCCGGGGAGACGTCACCGCCATCAAAATGGGTTTATGGGTGGACGAGGAAGCCGATGTGGGTGGTGGCATGGCCAGGTATGGCGTCTACCGGATGGGGCAACGGCTTGGGCGGCGGCGGGGGTGGAGTGGGCGGCGGCGGGGGGCTACGGGAGCAAGAAAAAGGCGAACGCGAATGTAGAGGGTCGGGAAGAAGCTCACCGACGAGTTAGCGGGGCCGCGGGCGGACCGAGGTTTGCCGGCACCGTGCATGGGCGGAGGCGCAAGCATGCTCATGGCGCCGGCGAGCTGGGGTGGGGGAGGAGCTCCGGCGACGATGGGGAGCACTCCGGGGCGACGAGGAGTAGCTCCCACCGTGAGGAATCGGAGGAGTCTCGCCGAGGAGGGAGCGCACGCCTGATGGCGGGTTCGGCGGTGATGGGAAGAACGGCGATACGCGAGCCCCGTGCACGAGAATCCAATTAACTTGGCGAGGGAGTGGAGGGGAGCGAAGACATGGTATGACGCCGCCACCTTGGCCGGAGCTTCAACGGCGGCGGAAATGGCGGCGGCGTGGGGAGCCAGGCAGGCGGGTGAAGTGGGGAAGAAAGAGAGGCGCTAGGGGCAATGGGGGGCGGCGAGGCTTCTTGTAGCTTCAAAGGCGGGGATCGGGAGGCGGAGGGAACCGTGGCGGGGCTCGGCAGGCAGTGGGTGCGGCGTGGGCGGCAGAGCAGGCAGGCGCGCGCAAGACGGGAGGAAGAGAAGGAAGAAAGGGGGAAGGGGGTGGCGGGGCCCAGCGGTAGGGGAAAAGGAAGGAGGGAGAGAGGGGAAAAGAAAAGGGTGGGCCCACATGTAAATGAGTATGGAAAATTAAATAGTAGATGAAAAAGAGGAGAGAAATGCTTGGGCTTAATTTTGCTATTTCAGTTTTAATTTAAATTTTTGTTTCATATTTATGACTACTGATCTTCGCATGACATTTGGAATTTAGGCTTTAAAATTTTTCTTTGAATAATTTGCAGATATATATCTATGTAGTTTAGTTATTCACTTTTATTGCTCTTTTATGCCATTATTCCTACATATGAGATTTTATATTTTAAATTGGGTTCCACTTTTCTTATACTGGGTCATCATTTCAGATTCGTATTTATAATTCTAATTTTCTATTATTTGCACTTGGGGTTACTCTTTGAAGTTTAATTGTATGCCACAAATCTCAAAAAGATTTCAACTAAACATTCAAAAGAAATTTAAATGCCAACAAAATGCAGGAAAGAATTTTAAAATTCCATATTTTTGGACTAACCCAATTTCGGGATGTTACACTGGGGGAAGGTACGTCCGGCCTTTAGCGGTCTCAATCAGTGCTAACTCGGTCGTGATGTTCATAGCGACCAAGTCACGCCTTGCGTTAACACCATCCTTTGTTTTATCGAGAATATTCAAGAAAGACCAATCAAACCGTCACATACATTCTTCTCTCGTGCATAACATCGATGCAATTGCGAACTTCTAAGTGCTCCCAATAAGGCAAGTCCCAAAATATCGACCTCTTTTTTCATATGTTCTTCCTCAATTTACGTCCCTTTCCAAGCACAACGTTTATATCCTTGACCATATCATACACCTCTTTCCCGCTGAAAGGTCTAGGTACTGAGTCATTTTCTTTTTTTCCATCAAATTGTTTCTTCATCTTGCGGTATGGGTGATACTTTGGAAGGAACCTACGGTGACGCATGTACACAGTTTTACGAGAGTTGTTCAACCACATACTCTCGGTATAATCTAAGCAAAGCGGACACGCTTTGGCTCCTTTGTACTCAACCCCGACAGTTATCAAGGGCGGGAAAATCATTAATGGTGCGTAACAACATGGCGCGTAAAGTGAAGTTCTCTCGCTTGTCCGCATCCCATACATGTACACCTTCGCTCCACAAGATTGTAAGATCTTCCACCAATGGTGCTAGGAACACATCAATATCATTGCCGGTTGCTTCGCCCTTGGATAAGTAGTGACATCAAAATATACTTCCGCTTCATACACGACCAAGGAGGAAGGTTGTACATGCACGTAGTCACGTGCCGGTGCTATGCCTACTCATGTTACCAAAAGAATTCATTCCATCATACTCAACCCAAACCTTATATTTCTGGTTCCACAATCGAAATCTACAAACATCCTATCGACGCTCCTCCACCGCGTAATCAGCAACATGTCTTATCATTCCGCCTTTCTTACGCGCTCCCGGTGCCAACGCATCAATCTTGCATCCTTGCGCTTGCAAATAACGCTTCAAACGGGGATTACAGAAGATACCACAACACCTTAGCAGAGGTCCTTGCTTCACCTCAATGCCCTTCCCATCATCGAGTCATTTTACGCTTGTATCGGGATGCTTTGCACACCGGACAAACATGTAAGCTAGCATACTCTTTACTGAGACAGATACAATCATTCGGACATGCATATATTCTTTCTACTTCCATTCCTAATGGACAAAGAATCTTCTTGGCTTGGTAGGTGGTTATTGGCAACACATTTCCAATTGGAAGCATGTCCATTGGAGACCTAACAATGCCGTGAAACTCTTGTTGGACCAACCATTGCTTGCCTTCAATTTCAGCAGCTTCTAGAACCGATGACAACTCGTATTATGCGCTTGCACCGAGAATAAAGGTTTCTCCGAGTCCTCCATCAAGCCCTCGAATTTACCAAACTCTCTCACTATAGATCCCTTCGCATCACGTAACATCGATCCAGATTGTCATCCCGTGACTTATCCTCATGATCGAAAGAACGGTCCACAAATGGCATATCGTTGTTGTCTCCCTCAACTATGTCATTACTACTTTCTTGTGTACTCTTCTCTTCACCGTGACTAGTCCAACATTTGTACCCTTTTCTGAAACCCCTTCGAATCAAGTGAGCTTCAATCTGCACTGAGTTGCTAAACATTTTGAGATTATCACAATCAATGCATGGACAGTACATATATGCTATCCCCTTCTTCAACATATCCAGCTCGGCCGCTCTTCTAAATGCAGACACGCCATTGATGTACTCTTCACTCACATGGTTCTCAATGTACATCCGCCGGTCCATCTACGCTACACAAGTAACAAATTAAAAGAATGTTAGCCAAGATTTACCCATTCTCAAATCGAGCAAACTAACAACATCTTTCTAAACCTAGCTAGCTAGATTTAAGCTATTAATTGAGTACTAACCTCTGATCAGATCACTAAGAAGACGGCGATATGTTTTCACCCCGAACTCCCTAAAGCCAGCCGCCTTGCTCCACCGATGCAACAAGAATAATGACAGACGTAACCGTGTCGACGCCCAATGGTTAATATGGTGCGAGAATATCAAAGACGCCCAACCACAAATGGTCTGCAGTGAAATCAATATATCACAGACGGTTCGTATTAATAACCGTCTGCGAATTATCACAGACTGTTCTATATACGACCCGTCTGTGAAGTCAACAATATCACAGACGGTTCTTAATACCAACCGTCTGTGATTTTAGCGTATCACAGACGGTTCATATATAGAACCGTCTGTGATAGTCGTAAATTTTCACAGACGGTTCTTAATACGAACCGCGTCAGGCCGATAGCGCACTACGACGGTTCATGTTTCCAACCGTCTGTGATAGTTCACGCCCCGCCTCCCTGAGATATCTCAAAGGGTATTATTACCCTTATAGAGTAAGCAACACCGAGTGAACCCCCTGGCTATGAGCGCGATCTCTTTCTCCCCGCCCCCTGCTGCTCGAGCCCCGCCACGCAGCGCCGAGGTCGAGCTATTTCTATTAAATTGTCGCGACATGTGGGTCCCACCGTCGCCGATCGCACCAACGCTACGACCCATCGGCGGTAGGGCCCGCTTGTCAGAGACCGTCTGCTATAGCGACTTTTCACGACGGTTGTTTATTCAAAACCGTCTCGCGATAACGACTTTTCACGAGGCGGTTGTTTATTCAAAACCGTCTGCGATAACCAGCTTTTCACAGACGGTTGTTTATTCAAAACCGTCTGCGACGCCGCAACATAGACGGTTATTTATTAAAAACCGTCTGCGATAACCGGCTGTGATAATGAAAAGTCAGAACGTATCTCTTGTGTTTCGTAACGTATCTCCTTCGTTATCTGAAGCGCCTATTTCATTAATGTTTGGTATACGAACCGTCTGCATCTTTGAAGGTTAAATATGCGCCGGGTCTTCTACATACGTACACTCTCATCTCGTGTTGTTCTTGTGATCACGCACATCTCCTACGCATCGCTTCTTACTAGCTACCAATTAATATGGATTCTAGTGTCGTTCTTCTGCGATCTCCTTCCTCTCATTTATCCATCATGAGTTGTTCGCCGTAACCTTACACAAAGCGCCAATAATCCACGCCTAGAGCAGCTCCTCCGCCACGCCCGCTCTCCTCCTCGACTCCCTTCCATCCGTCACCGACCTCATCATCCGCCGCCGACGAGGTGTTTTCTTGCCGCCAGAAAGGGAAACCGCGCTAACCTCGTTCTTCTCTACAATATGCACAAGCGGAGGAAGCATTTGTGGCAATGGAGAGATTGATGGATAGCATTGCCGCCAAGCGTAAATGGCGATTCGAGGAATCTTATCATGCTATCCTCTACGAGCTTAGGACGACGCCATCGATCATTTGCCAATGCCGGAGGAGGAAGTGCCGAGGACAAGGACAATCTTAACGGCGCTCGAGAACTCGGTGAGCTCCTCCATGTCCCAAATTCAAGAAGAAGCGTCTGAAGCCTAGAAGATTAGAATCGCAATCTCTTTATCTCTCGCGACATTTGTAATAAAATTGCCTCGAATTGAAATTAATAAATTTGCCTTTTATTTTGTGATCCCTGTCTCGCATTTAATTTGATTGGTTGTTACTATGATGATGGTTTGTAATAAAAACCGTCTGTGATAATTCCGATTATCACGACGGTTTTAATACGCACCGTCTGTGATACTTTAGTATCACGACGGTTCATCAAGAACAACCGCCTCGTGATACTCGTATTCTCCGACGCCGCCTACACGCGGTGTCCAAATTTTTGTTACATGCCCTTTGAAAACAAGCAAATGCACACGGAAACACAACAACACACATTCGGATCTATTACAGATAACGAGCTAACGAACCCTTCATGACACGACGGTGCGGCTGAAAAGACACACTTACGACACTTACGGTAAGCAAGAGTGTGTTGTCCAATGACCCGCCGTGTCACGACGGAGGCGCTTAGCTCACGGCGAGGGGAGAAGCAAATTTTTTGTTACAGGATAACAAGCTAACGAACCCTTCATGGCACGACGGTAAGGTGAACAAGACACACTTACGACACTTACGGCAAGAGTGTGTTGTTCGACCTCCCGCCATGCCATGACGGAGGTGCTAGCTAGCTCACAATGGGGGAGATGCATGCGGAAAGCTAGCTAGTGGATGAACTCACCCGTGACTAGTACCGTGGAAATGTAGATGGGGAGTTAGTAATAAGGGCGGCGCAAAGGAGGAATGGTGCCCGCATTCGATGTGCGAGAATGGACGGGTGAGATGGAAATCCGTGGTATACACCAATTATTGGTTATCGATCGATTACCACAGACGGTTATTAAAATTAACCGTCTGTGTTGTCTCGCTTATCACGCATGCCTGCTTTACAAACCGTCAGGAAAATTCCTGAGCATTTACTCGAAACGAACCGTCAGGTGTTGTTCTAGATTTTCACGACGGTTTCTATTATAAACCGTCAGGAAAATATCACAGACGGTTTCGGTATGAACCGTCTGTGATGTAGCCGTCCAGTTTAGCCTCTTTTGTAGTAGTGGAGCGAGATGAGGCCCGTGCACAGCGGTGTCGAGACGGTGAACGCAATTGCTGCTGCCATTGTCACGGCTGAGAACCGCACACAGCCTCCCACAAAACCGGTTTCGTACGTCAACACCATCTTTTTGTAGACATAATTTTTACTATTTTTATATACATACGGTACCTATAATTTATTATTGAAAGAAAAAATATATATAATTAAGTAGTCGTAATTACTGTAGTGGTAATTAGTTAGGAGTAAGTAATGAGTTAGTGATGAATAACTAAGTGGTAAGGACGACAGTAATAAATGGCTCGTCATTTTTTCAGATGAGTAATCAAATTATCGGTAATTAATGAAGTATTTGTATGTAGTTACACGTATGTAATCACTGACTTGTAATATGTTGCTGTTATTATCAATCTTCGCACTAATATTCCGCCTGTCCCATTTGTTGCAAGATACTCTCAAAATTAAGAGTGCATAGCTAATTATTTAGAGAAGGCAATGCATGACTCATTAAGGGCGCGACAGTGCTGATTGTTTCTCCCGAAAGACAGGTAATTTTTTATAGCACGCTTTCCACATTATTCCCGTAGTCGTAGTTATAATTACTGTTATTTAGTTACCAATAATTAATTTAGTTTGTATTATGAAGTAAGTTTTACTGTCATTATTAATCTTCGCATAAATATTTAGTCTGTCCTATGTATTGGAAGATATGACTTTATTGGAGCTTCTTGAACACTTGTACAATGAGAAACACCGTTGCCACTCATGGATGACGGGTGACGCGGCTGGCCCTTCGCCCTTCAAGTTGCCGAGGGGATACGTGGGCGCTGGACGAGCGCTACGTTCCAACCCTGCGGGCCACAGGCTTGTTGCCCTTTGCGAAGCTGGTCTCCACCAGACACAAGTTTACTATCGACGGCAGCTTGCTGCGACACTAGTGGACAGGTGGAGATGCATCACTTTCGACATCCGCACCACCTGCACAAACTACCGCTCCCTGTTGTTCATCTTCCCTGCATATTCGGGAGGTATGAGATTCGCATTGTATATCTGAAATATTTATTGCAACAAATATCGTTTCATCTTGCAGCCTCCAATTCAACGGGTGGGTGACGACGAATCTATCGATGACGATATGGGCCTCCCAGATGCTTCCAGAGAGCACTACACGATGACAGGGTTTGCAGCGTATATAGGGCAGAACTCAGCGTTCACAGTATACTCAGTGTTTGGACACATCAGTGGGCAGAGCTTCTCCGGCTTCGATGTCACATCGTACGGTCAAGGCGAGAGGTCCTTCACATCGTGAGGGGGATTTCTAGAGTCCTTCGTTCATGACATTTGTTGCGGCTATTGACCAACCAATAAAGTAGGAGAGTAGTGGAGTGATGAGGTGGATGAACAATGCTTGCCCCTTCTCTATGTCCAGGGCGTGTATATATATTTGCAACGAAGCGCAATTACAATCTTGCCCTTACAATCATATGCCTTCCATAAGGGTATACATGTCATTACATATGTCATATTAGGCCTTACAATTCCCTAACAGGCCGGATGGGCTTAGGTGGGGGCCACCCCTACAACAAGAGCCTCTAATGGTAAAGGGCTTCTCACGAGGCGAAACCATGCCGCCAAGCCTTTGGCCCCTCCGTCCCTGCAACCTGTGATGCATGCCGTGACGGGCCATACGGGACGAAGTGATGACGTTGCCTCCCTGAAGTCGTAGCGGCCCTCGGTCGTAGTGGGACACGCAGCAAAAGTTCGGTGGCACGTCGTGCGTTGCCAGACGGTGTTTGACCGCGGTTGTGCGTATGTTCACGGCGTCATGGGACACATGTGCGGGCATGGTTGGGAGATCGTGTGGCGTCAGTTTCCGCCGGTTGAGCTTCCCGATCGTGGGGCAGCCGAACAGGCTTTAAGAGTGCGGTCGTCGTCGCGTTGCTTTCCCCCACTCTTGACTAGCTGCGACAACACCACTTTTTGCCCACTGCTCCCGTGGACACCACTGTTATATATATCGCTTTTTGCCGCCGTCCGTCGCCGCACTTCTTCGTCTCACCGGTCCCATTTGGCCACCGGTGCCGTGAGAGGTCGACCCGGGAGCCCGTCGCCGTCTGTCGCCCACCATCGTCTGAAGAACAAAAGCTAAAATGGCCCCTGGTGACGATCATTCTCGCCGGCCGAGAGGTGTCACATCGTCGAGCCATGGCGGCTCTTCTAACCGGCGGAGCTCATCGGCGACGGAGATAAAATATGAGGTGGTGGAGCGCGACCCCTCGTTGGTGATCAAGCGCTGGAGCGTAGCGAGGAAGCTTAATGGCATCTGCTCGAACGTGCTAGGGTAGAGCCTGGCGACGAAGGAGACCATTCGGTCTTTTTCGCGTGAAGGAAAACTTTCGAACCGCAATGCGGTTTGCTTACCTTCCACCGACGAGACGGAGCCGTACCCCACGGAGTCAGAGGCTGTGGTCTTCGTCGCGTACCTTGAGGCTAGGCTTCGATTCTCATCCGCCCTGTTCATCGGTGAAGTGTTGCGGGCGTACGCAATAGTGGGGCATGTCCGCGTGAGATGGTTGCCGCGGTCGTGCACCTCACACCACAGCCCGTGCTATTGGCGCTTTGCTTCGCCACGCATTCCATCGTCGCAGCCCCGGCCTCACACATGTCTGTGACTTCTATGACCACATCCTCGGCCAGCGGGGGCGCTATCGTCGGAGCCGCCTTCGATGTCGAAGATGTATCGGTCCTTCTGTGATTTACGCTACTTGCGGTTGGATTTGTCGTTCGACGAGTCTTGCTTGCGCTTGGAGGTGTCCTTCGAGGAGTCCTACTTACGGCGGAAGGAGTCCTTCGGTGAGTCCTCCGCTTGCTTGGTGTCGGAGGTGTCGTCTCTGTGCCGTTGTGCATCCTCTTCTGTCCTCGCGTACTTCTCCATCTTGTCAAAGAGTTTGGCTACCGTCTTTATCGGCTTACGCGTGTTATATTCAGCCAGTGGCCCCAGGCGAAGGCCTTGGATCACTACATTGATGATTGTGGTCTCGTTGACGTCCTTGACTTGGCAGCGAACCTTGGCAAAACGTTTGAAGTACTCTCGGAGCCTTTCCGAGGACTTTTACTTGATAGCGAAAAGTTGGTCTACATCGACACGTTCGACGTAGTTTCCCTAGAAATTGTTGTACAGGCAGTCGGGGATTTGCTCCCACGCGTAGATGGAGTTCGGCTCTATGGTAAAGAACCAGGAGAGCGCTACTTCTTGCAGAGCGAGCGGCAGCCCCTTCGCCTTGGTGGAGTCATCCCTGCCGGCGGCCTCGATGGCCGTTTCATACACGCAAATGAACCCTCTAGGGTTCGTGTCGCCCTTGTTCGGCTCGATGGTAGGGAACTTGAAGTTCTTGGCCACGCTGACTGCTGCAGGCCGGCGCAGCACGACTAGAGGTGGGGGCGTCGCGGTTGTTTGCTCGGTCGGGTGTGGCTTCCGCCGCTGCTGCCGGTGGTGTTTGCTGGCTCTGAGCCTCTTGTATTTCCCTCACGTTGTCTCGAGGTTCCGCTAACCGCATTGCAAAGATACCGAGGGTCGCCAAGAAGGCGTTTCCACCGCTAGTGGTTGCACCGGCTTGAGCGGTGATGCGGGTTGCTGACAACTACAGCTTATTAAGTAGAGCTGTTCAGCGCGCCGGTGCGACGGGGCCCAAGGTGGGCGACGAGATCGGTGCGGCCATCAGGGCGACGGGCTGCCCCTACGCTGGACGTCGGGTCACTAGCATGCCGACACGAGCATCGGCGTCGCTGCTCCAGCTGAGCCGAGCGCCATCGGCGAGACCGGCTGCTGTGGCACAGGTGTCGACATCGACGTTCACCACACCAGCGTCACCTTCAGCTCCGATCCCCGATGTCGATGCATGCGGCCTATCGACTGAGGCCCTAGCGATTTGTGAGCGTTGTCGTCATGCTCCGCTTCCTCCTCGCCGTTGATGAAGCTTTCTATGGTGCATCCCTTCTCACAATCTACGATTTGCCCTCCGTCGTCCTCACAGACGGCGTCAACTGTTGTGGCTACTAATCAAATAGTAAAGTAGGAGAGTAGTGCAGAAATGAGATGGATGAACAATGCTTGCTCCTTCTCCATGTCCAGAGCGTGTATATATATTTTCCACGAAGCGCGATTACAATCTTGCCCTTACAATCATATGCCTTCTATCAGGGTATACATGTCATTACATATGTCATATTGGGCCTTACAATTCCCTAACAGGCCAGATGGGCTTAGGTGGGGGCCACCCCTGCTACAACATTATTGTAGACGGCTCATGCTCAAGATATCTCGCCTAGAGGACTTGACCCTTATCGGACCCACCCACATGCACTCGAGCCTACTAGACCACCGCCGCCCACTGAGCAAATAAAACAATCTTCATACCTCCTCCGACCCGAGACGCAACTCCGAACCGACTGACGTACCCCATAGGACATGATCGTGCTCAACGGAAGACAATGCTACATACGGGGAGGCAGACACGGCGAGGAGTTAGCAGTGGCTCAGATGGGTGGGCCATATCACATCTAGTGTGATGCATTTTTTATACTACTATAATTACTTTTACTTGTACAAGTATTCGAAATGTATAAAATTGTAAAATAAAAATCGTAAAATATTCGTAAATTCATGATTAAATTAACACGAATAACGTGACAAATTTGGACCACATAAAATTTGTAAAAAAATTACATAACAACTATGACTGTGTCGGGGAGCTTCACATAAAATTTCGTAATTTTTGGAGCTCGTTTGCTATATGTAAAAACTCGTACAAATATCTAAATTGTATAAATTTTTCAGCAATATTCACAATGGATAAAATTTCCCAAAAATTACACTGTGAGGTGAATTTTGTTGGGAGACTCTACATAAATATTTGTAATTTTTTGAGCCCATTTGATATATTTAAAAATTTAATTAATCACTAAACATAAAAAATAGGCTGGTAATTAAGCCGGCTTAATCACCTGCCGCCCCATCATCGGACGGCAAGCCTGCCTGGCATTCCCCCACCGGGCGGTAGGCTGTCTGTTGTCTACTGCTGGGGCGGTAGGCGCCTGCCACTGGCGGCCTCGCCACGTGTGGCTGCGCCGGTGTTGCCGCTTGTCCACTGGACAACAAAAATGTCATTTTTGTAAATATAGTTGACATACAGCTAGTTTTTTATATACCATATTCAACAGTACCCAAACCTGGATTTTCCTCGTTACTCGGGTGGCTTCCGTCGCATACTCTCATGCACTTGTGGTAGGAGTTTTGTTTGTGCAGTGCCAGGGCTGAGGACATGATTGGTGCCTTTTTTTTATAGATACTCCCTGGAATTTTAAGAGTTAGGATGGGAACCAAATGTTATAGATATTGCCACAAGTTTACTTGTGTGCATTGAAATGGTAGTTCCTGGGGTATAAGGATTCGTCCCACAAAGTTTTGACATTTTTGTACGTCACATATCTGTGTTCTCTGATGTACCTTTGGTTGTATGGTTGTACCTTTAGGTTAGAACATTGATGTTTTAGTTAATGTATTTATTTCTACATTCATTTTTAGACAAAAACACACTGGTTGATTTATGGGCCTGTGTAACACCCCAAGACCCACATTATCTTGGGAGGCTACTAATACCACTCCATAACTAGCTAATTTATAAGATAAATTAAACTGACAACAATTACTAAACAAAATAGTATAAGCGGAAGCATAAACAACTAAAGAATTACAGGATAGTGATAGCAATTCAATATTTACAATATCCTCCAACATTTTAATCTAAAACTGAGAGACCATGTGAGGGTCATCCCATTGTGAGTGATGAGGAATTGACATCTATTTTCAAAAGTCGAGTTTTAGTAGGTTTGTTCGGACCCTGACGTTGCGTGGTGCAACGGGCTCGGTCGGACTTTGGTCAAACTTAGTCGTATGAGTTAGGATGTATATTCTGATAATGCGACGGGTTTGGACTTGATTATGCTATCTCGTATGCTCATGTATCGAGCGGTGCTATTTGACGTGTTTCTTGTCCGTGGTGGTCGCAGGACGTGAGGCGAGTCGTGGCGAGACACGTGGGCCGGACTAGGCGCAGGTGGCGCTGAGGTCAGAACGGTCATGAGGTGTCGAAGACGACGTGGACTCGACGTGTTGCGGAGCGGCGAGGCAAGGAGCGCGAAGCTTCCTGAAGGTGCGTAAGGGCGGCACGGGAATTTCGCAAGGCTGCAAAAGCGGGAGACGGCTCCGTTAGGGTTTAGCCGGCATAACGGGTTGGAGACCCGTTAGCCAAAGGGCTATAAATAGAGGTGAGTGGCTGCATACCCCTTAGGACACTTGTGAGCTTATTCATATCTTTGTGTGTGTTGTGTTCCTCCCAAGAAGCATGTGAGGCTCTTGGTGTTCTTGAGGATTGAGAGAGAGGATGGATTAAGAGTCTTGTAATCATTCCTATTGTTTTAATGTCCATGCGTATGGGGACTTAGTTTGTGTTCTTGTTTGAGATGGTTCGATTCCCTTCTTTCTGAGATATATTTCTTTTCAACTCGTCATGTGGTTTTCTCTGTCACCTTGCTATTCCTGTTTTGTGATGAGCTTGTGTTTGAGTTGATGCAAGAATACTTGACTCTGTATGGGAAACTACTCAAGGCTATTTGCCCATTTCATTCCCAAGAGATTCAAGAATCTTTAAGCAGTTGGTCTGTGTTTTCTTTCTCTGGTTCTCTGCGGCAATGAAGTAACTTCTGTTGGTATTCTTTGTCCCCTTGCAGATTTCCTCTTTCTCAAGTTGAGAATTAAATTCTAAGTCTCAAATAAGTCTTTCGTTAGCAATATTGGTCTCTCACTAGCTATTTGGGTGCTCGGTCACAAAGGTTTTTATTGCCTCTTATTACTGCATGAAGACTTAAGCAAGTAATCAATCAAATCTTTCTCTTTGCTGCAGCTCTTTGTTCTTAACTGAAAATATTTTCTATCTGCAGTTTTCGGCTGCAAAACTGAATCTACTTGCTGCTTTCTGAAGTAGTCTTCTTTTCAGTTGTGTTTCAGCAGTGGACCAATTTTTGTCCAATCCTTTTCGGCAAAGCTCATTTCAGTTTTTCTTTTCTTCTCTTTCTCTGCTGCCCTTTTTCTTGTTTTGGTTTTGTAGACCAGCAGCTTTAGGATTTGGTTTGTTGTTTCCTTTCGCTTTTTCAGCTTTGCTATCTTTTGCTTTTGGTTGTTCGGCTAGCAGAGTTTTCATTCAGTCTTTGCAGTTCTTTCCTGGCCAAGCGATCAAAGAAGAACAGCATCAAATCGTTTCCAGAAAGTCATTTTTCTTTTTATTTCTTTCCTGATCTTTGACAATTTTGCATGCAGATCAAACGGCAATATTTTCAAATGAAATTTTATCGACTACTCTCGATTTATGCTGAATTTTTCAAAGTCGCATGCGTTCCAAATGTCAGCAAGATTAATTTTAATTTTCTGTGAGGTGCTTTGTTTTGCATCTATTTGAAAAACAATATACGAATTCTCGGGGACGATTTTAAAAGAGAGCGACATTCACCCCCCCTCTGTCGCCATTTCGGTCCTACAATTGGTATCAGAGCCGGTTAGCTCTTCTTGATAGATCTTTAACCGGACTCAAGAGCCATGGCGACGGACAAGTACTCGACCAAGCTCCCGTTCTTTGATGGGATGGATTTTCATTCGAAGAGCCGGATGGAGACCTACATCCGTGCTCGTGGCTACGCCATTTGGCGAAAGGTCAAGGTCCAGCTTCGTTGTTCCTACCGATGAGAACATCAATGCCGGAATATGGTCGATGTTGAGGCTAACGCAAGAGCGAGGAACATCATTGTTCGTGGTTTGAGTAGAAGCGAGTTTGATCGCATCTCTCACCGACGTCGGCCGATATTTGGGTGACCTCAATGCTTACCATGAGGGCACCACCCAAATAAAGACGGTGCGACAAGACCAGCCAAGCGACTACAAAGAAATTTGAGATGCTTGTCGGTGAGTCCCTAGACGAGTGCTTTTCTCGCTTTCATAAGATTCTCGAGCAATCTCCGAGCCGTCGGTCTCACATACTCCGACTCGATAACGCCGATGATTCTTTCCGCACTCGATCTTAGGGTTTGGGAAATGAAGGTGACCACCATCAAGGACACCACGGACCTCTCGACCGACTCTTGATGCGCTTTACTGCGCCTCAAGACTCCCGAGATTGACATAGTCTCGCCGGTCAAGTCTCGATCGATGGCTTTAGTCACCGATCCCACCGCCGCTTCGGTTCTTCTGCCGACTCTCTTGGCGGGTTCTCCCATCGCTCTCTCGTGATGTAACCGATGATCGCTAGAGCGCTAGAGGATGAACAACCGCCTCCATGCTCGTAAGTTCTCCCATGCTTACAAGAGGAGGAGGGACGGAAAGAAAAGAGGACCAATGATTTGCTTTGAGTGTGGTGGCCCCAACCACATTCGAGCAAACCGTCCCAAGTTGGGGAAAGGCAAAGTCGACTACGGCGGTTCCCAAGAAGAACGACTACTCCGACAAGAACCGCAACAAGAAGGCCCCAACTCCGACGCAAGGCAAGAAGCCGCTCCGCAACTTTGGGAAGGCCAAGAAGCTCTTCCACCGCTGCCTCGCCGCCTTCGACGACCTCGACCTCGACGAAGTGGAGGGATGGAGCGACGACGACGGGACGGGTGATCAAGAACCCAAGAGCGGCGACGACTTCTCCCAAGATGTGCTTCATGGCCTCGAGGGCGAGATCACGACACGATCTCTATTCCGACCGACGAGGTATGTCCCTCCTATGACCAACTAAATGCGCTTTTCTTAAGCTAGGAGGTTTTCATGCTAGATCTAGAGCTAGATGTAGCGAGTTGGAGAAGGAAGTAGATCGTTTGTCACGGAGCTTTCTTTACTTATATCCGCTCCCTCCCGTGACGATTGTGATACATGCAATCGCTTTGTCGGGAGATATGGAGAAGTTAAGGACTTCTCATGATAGTGTGACCTCTGAGCTTGATTTGCTTAAGGTGGAGAATATTAGTCTTCTTGCTGAGATTGAGATGAGTAGGGTAGTTCCTGTTTCATCTACTACTATTAAGACTATTTCTTGCACCTCATGTGAGGATAAGGATAATGCTTTTAGAGGTCTTTACACTATGCTTCTCGATCCGCCCGAGACTTGTGAAAGTTGTAATAACTTAAAGATGAATCTAAACCAGGCGATCATAAAATTGCCGAGTTACAAGCCTTTTACTTGAGCCTATTGCTTCATGTGTAAATTGTCCTAAGTTGATCACGAGCTTGAATCTGCTTTCCAAACAGCTTCAAGAAATAATTGATCATGATAAGAAGTTGGCTCGCTTTGTTTCTAAGGACCTCGTTAGCTCACCATGCATTAGTTGTAACAAACTAAAATCTAACTTGATTGCATTGGATGAGAAATATGTGAAGCTAACTAAGGACCTACTAGAGAAGCCACCTTGTGCTTGTAATGTGGTTGTGGAGAAGGGGAGAAGCCCCTGTAAGGTAGAGACGCCTTAGCGACACGAACCAACCTGCTAGCTAGCGAGGGATCGTCCCTTCTACGCCTACCGTGCGGCACAAGCCGCCTTCCCTCTCGCATTGGTTGTTCTTCGCTCCCTTACCTTCTGCTTTCTCCTCCTCCTTGCCCCTCTTGCACCTCTCTCTTTCGGGAGTGTTAGTACCTTATGAACACTCTCGAGAAATTTGTAGGAGGCAAGAAGGATCTCAATCTTATTCTAGACCAATCAAAGATTTGCATGTTCAAACAGGGTCTAGGATATGATTTCGTGAGGATGTGAGGAAGCATCCACCAGTAGTGCTCGCACCCGTAGTCAGCAGTGTGATTGAGGTCAAGCCCAAGAACAAGAGAGTTCAATTTAAATCGGGGGCTTTGTCCAAGGGATTTCGACAAGAAGGTGATTTCAACCGCAGCTTCGACCTCTCGGCGAAGCCATCTCATGCCACTTCACCCCTCGGTATCATTGCACCTTCCGCCGAAGGATGGGCATTTATTTGACCATTGCTTCAAGCGCGCCAAGATCGCGCAGAGACCGTGTTGCGCTCTTAGGCGATTCGTGGTCGCCTCGCACCTTGAGTGCACCTAAGACCAACACGAGGTCTAGGCTTGCTACTCACAGGTAGCTTTGGGCAAGATCGAGGACTTGGTTCTTCCGAGTTTTCTTTTGTTCTCATGCTCCCTCTCGGTCGTGACTTCCGCCGCCCCGAGGGTAGATCTCGCTTCCATCGAGATAGCTACCCGCGGCGTGATCGGCGGCCGCCGGTGCTCGACTCGCCTCCCGTAGCGCTTGGACTCCAAGAATGCCTTCTGTGTCTCACATAGACCTTCCGCTTTGAGCGACGGAGAGCGAGGGTAGTTAGAGGTCACCGTGTGTGACTACTTCTTCGCTCGACGTGTGACTCAAGATTGGGTTCCAAAATCTATCTTGATTTATCCCAAGATCGAGACTTTGCTCTCTTGTTGACTTAGGTTCCACGGCAGGGAAGGAAAGGTTTGGCTCAGAGACTCGGGTGTTCACGACACATGACCGGAGATTCACGTTGGTTTTCTTCCCTAGCTCGAGCTTCGTGTGATGTGACTATCACCTTTGAGACTCTTTGTCCGGACGCCATTGCCAAAGGTACCGTATGCGCTAATGACTCATTTGTTTTAAAAGATGTTGCCTTGGTGAGTAAGTCATTACAATCTGCTTTGGTTTCTCACCACCGATGACGGTTTCGAGGTAATTTTAAGAAAACGCCGCAAAATTGTTGATTCTTCTGTAGTCCGGTTTGTGGGATTTCTCGTTATGGGAGGATCTTTCGTGCTGATTTTATTGAGTCTTCCGTGATCCTCTCCTGTTTGCTTGCTTCGAGTCCCGCGACCTTTCCTTCCGCATAGGAGACTTGGTCATATTGGATTTGACCATTTGACTCGAAAGTTAGCGCCACGATCTCATTCGTGGTCCGCCGAAACTCAAGATGGTCAAAGATCTTGTTTGCGCCCATGCCGGATGGCAAGATGGTTGCCGCTTCTCATCCTCCCATCATAGTTACTATGACCGATGCACCGTGACACCGCCCATATGGATACGGTTGGACCAAATGAGTGCGCCGGCAGGAGGGAAGTGGTATGTTCTTGTCATAGTCGATGACTTCTCGAGGTATTCTTGGGTGTTTTTCTTGGCCTCAAGGATGAGACGCTTACACATTCCAAGTCTTTTCAAGAGGCTTTCGCTGAGCTTCCTGTGCCTTACGAGCGATCCGCAAGGATAATGGCACGGAGTTCAAGAACCCTACTTTGAGAGGTTCTGTGATGAGACCGTGTAGAGCACCGCCTCTTCTCCATACGCCCCTCGCAGAATGGCGTTGTGGAGAGGAAGAACCGCACCTTGGTCGAGATGGCCGTGACGATGCTTGATGAGTACTCTACACCGCGAAGTTTTGGGCTAAGGCTATAGCCACCGCGTGCCATGTTTCTAATCGAGTTTTTTTGGGCACACTTGCACCGCACTTTTATGAGTTGAGATACTGCGAAAGCCCGTGTTTCTCATTTTCGTGTGTTTGGTTGCAAGTGTTTTATTCTAAAGTCCGGAACCTAGATAAGTTCGGTCACGATCTTGTGATGGACTCTTTCTAGGCTACTCGACCTCTTCAAGGCCTATAGGGTCCGGAACCGCGAGTCTAGCAAATTGGTAGAAACCGTGAGGTGATTTTCGATGAGGCCATCCGGGACTAGGCCCGATATCTCGTGTTCACTAGAGCAGCCCGAGACCATCTTCGTGGATGATGAGGATGATGGAGATGAGGGTTGTCTACCCGATCCAAGACCTCTTCCACCCCTTGAGGTGCCTTCTTCCACCGCACCTCGAGGTGATCGCCCCTTACCTTCGCTTCTTCCGAGCTAGTGGCTCTGCTCCTACCCCGTCAGTAACGAGGTAGAGGCCACTTCTTCATCTCATCCAGACCTCCAAGACATATTCAAAAATCTCATCCTTCCGAGCGTATGATTGGAGATCTTTTGAACGAGTCACACGCCCAAGTCTCGGCGTGTCGCTTCGCTCCACTCGCCTTCAGAGCTTCGCTTGAGCCCAAGAACGCTTGTCATGCTTTATCCGATGAGTCTTGGGTCAATGCCATGCATGAGGAGCTGGAGAGTTTTGAAAGAAACAAGGTCTGGACACTTGTTGAGCCCCCTCGAGATCACAATATCATTGGAACCAAATGGGTGTTCAAGAACAAGAAAAGTGAGGATGGGGTAGTCATTCGAAACAAGGCTAGACTGGTTGCTCGTGGGTACTCCTGTGTTGAGGGTCTAGACTTCGAGGAGACCCTTGCCCTCAGAGTCTGCCTTGAGGCTATTAGAATTCGCTTGCCTTTGCAGCTTCTAAGGGTTTCAAGCTTTACCGATGGACGCCAAGAGTGCCTTTCTCAATGGCTTCATTGAGGAAGAAGTCTATGTCGACACCTCCGTGTTTCGAGAACCCCAAATACCCTAGTCATGTCTTCAAGCTTTCCAAAGGTTGTATGGACTTAAGCAAGCCCCTAGAGCTTGGTATGAGAGGCTTAAGTCCTATCTATTGAGACATGATTTTGAAATGGGTAAAGTTGACAAGACCTTGTTCATTCGCCAAGATGGCAATGATCTCCGCCGTCTAAATTTATGTCGATGACATCATCTTTAGCGGCTCTTCCCATGCTCTAGTTTCACAGCCTCGGATGTCATGAGCACCGAGTTTGAGATGAGCATGATGGGTGAGTTGACATTCTTCCTTGGCTTCCAGATAAAGCGCACTGGAGGGTACCTTCTTGCATCAAGGCAAGTACACTCGAGACCTCCCGAGACGATTTGACATGAGTGATGGAAAGCGGTGTCGACTCGATGGCTTCTACAAATTGCTCTAGACCCGTATGAGGACGGTGAGCCGCTTGATCAAAAAGAGTTCGAAGTATGATTGGCTCTCTTGTACCTCATCGCCGAGACCGGACATACACTTCTCTCGTGTGTCTTTGTGCCCTGCTTTAGGCTTCTCCTCACAGATCTCACCGCCAAAGGTGAAGCGCATCTTCGGCACCTTCGAGCTACCATTGACTATGGTATCTCGGTACTCTTCCTCATCCTGCTCATCCCTTAGAGCCTATTCGGATGCGCACTTTGCCTACAGAGGATAGATAGGAAGTGCACTTCGCACCGCCAGCTCATTGGCACTTCTCTCGCTTCTTGGTCTTCGAGGAAGCAATCCTGTTGCACACCCACCGCAGAGGTCGAGTATGTTGTCAGCCCGCTTGTCGTAGCTGTGTCCTTTGGATGGTTTCGACTGCGGGACTTTGGGTTAGCTATCGATCGTGCTCGCTCTTTTGCGATAACACATCTGCGATTAGCATTGCTAAGAACCCAGCAAAGACTCTCGGACCAAGCACATCGATATCGATATCATTTTCTTCGAGACCATGTAGAGAAGGGTGACATCGTGCTTCGCCAGGTGGAGAGTGACCATCGCTTGGTCGATATCTTCACCAAGCCTTTGATAGCACGAGGTTTTCACCATGGGAGAGCTTGGGGTGGTTTGTCCTTACGGACTGCTGTGAGGGGAGCTTGTGCTTTATCGCTTTACTATTTTGATTATGCTTCGTCTCATTTCATTGCATTGCATTTGCGGGTGCATTGGGATTAGTCCTTCTAGCATAGGTTAGAGTGTGTCTCTTCGAGTTGCTTAGACTTCTTGCTCTTATCTTGTGCTTTCGTGATAGTCGCTTCTTATCTCACCAGGTTGAGCTCACTCACTTCTTTTAGGTTCTAGCGAGGGTTGGGCCACCCTGCAGAGGCAGGTGCGTGTTTGCTCTCTAGTGTGCGTTTTTCTCGATAGTCGTTGTCCCGAGACATATGGGGTAGATGAGAGTCAGTCTGAGCCATAGTATCCTCTATATCTTGTCTATGCTTTAAGGATCTGCTGCTTTCTTGTTTCATTTGCCAGCTCTTGTTTTTTATTGCTTTGGTTTAGGGGGAGTTCATTTGGGAACTTCTAGATTTTAATGATGACATAACTCAACTTAAACTAAAAGTTGTATCTCAAGTTCGTGGGAGTGGATTTTCTTCATTTGATTTGTAACATAACTTAATGGAGCCTTGATTATTATCCTTTCATGACATGTTTTCATTATATTATATCTTGCTATGATTTATGCTCCATTGCTAATTTGATCATGACTTTATATGTGTAGTCAAGTCTTTGCCATGATAGGTTAATTAAAATGCTAAATTTTGACCTAATTCTGTCATGTTCATATTTGAGACTAGTCGACTTTGTGTTATCTTTTATGGTTCTTGCCATGTCAAATAGGTCGAGTTGAGTCTTGAATCTTAGTTGAGCAATAGATTGAACTATATAGTTTCTTGATGACACATAAGTTAGTACAATCTATCAAAAAGATCTCTTCGTCATGCGAAAAACCGATATCACCAATTCTTTCTCATGAGACGGCTTGCCATTGCACAAGGCATGAACTCGGGAGATTTGATGACCAAGATCATTTCCTTAAGCTTCTCGCTTGGAATGATCGCATAAGGCTTGAGGTCTAGCACATGACAAAAATATGATTGAAAACAATCATGAGATCTCAAAAGAAAAATGTCAAAAGTGCTCAATTAAAAAAAATTCAAAGTACTTCAACAATTGTATCATTCTTGAACAAATAGCACTCTAGTTGGCTCAACACTAGCTTCTTGATTCCATTTAGCTCATTGACATGGCTTGCATCATTTGTGGATATCATTAGCTAGACTAAAATCTTGTTTGACTTGACTTGCTAAGCACTTCAATTAAAATTCAGATTATACCTTATGTTGCTTAGTTTCTCTTTACATACTTAGTCATGATCTTTGTAGCATATTTGTATGTTATGGCTTGATATAATGCATGATGGTCATTTTGGATAATTCTCATGGCTCTACATACTTAAAAATGATCAAATCAGTCTTTCATCCATTTTCATGACTTTTTTCTCCTTCCTTCCTTCTTAATGGGTTTATTGTCAAAAGGGGGAGACTAGTGGTAGAAAAAGCCACTTGGGAGTTTTGAAGAAAAATTGTTCTTTTTTTTGCTCCTTCTGTCGACATGGTCATTAGCTTCACTCTTTACTTATGGACCATGCTAGACTCTTCAAACTCAACTTGTGCTTTTTCGGTGTTTGTCAATATACTCATCAAGGGGGAGATTGAGAGACCATGTGAGGGTCATCCCATTGTGAGTGATGAGTAATTGACATCTGTTTTCAAAAGTCGAGTTTGAGTAGGTTTGTTCGGACCGACGCTATGCGTGGTGCAACGGGCTCGGTCGGACTTTGGTCAAACTTAGTCGTATGAGTTAGGATGTATATTCTGATAATGCGACGGGTTTGGACTTGATTATGCTATCTGTGCGTTCATGTATCGAGCGGTGCTATTTGACGTGTTTCTTGTCCGTGGTCAGCAGGACGCGAGGCGAGTCGTGGCGAGACACGTGGACCGGACTAGGCGCAGGTGGCGCTGAGGTCAGAACGGTCATGAGGTGTCGAAGACGACGTGGACTCGACGTGTTGCGGAGCGTGCGAGGCAAGGAGCGCGGAAGCTTCCCGGAAGGTGCGTAAGGGCGAAACGGGAATTTCGCAAGGTCGCAAAAGCGGAGACGGCCCGTTAGGTTTAGCCAAGATAACGGGTTGGAGACCCGTTAGCCAAAGGGCTATAAATAGAGGTGAGTGGCTGCATACCCCTTAGGACACTTGTGAGCTTATTCATATCTTTGTGTGTGTTGTGTTCCTCCCAAGAAGCATGTGAGGCTCTTGGTGTTCTTGAGGATTGAGAGAGATGATGGATTAAGAGTCTTGTAATCATTCCTATTGTTTTAATGTCCATGCGTATGGGGACTTAGTTTGTGTTCTTGTTTGAGATGGTTCGATTCCCTTCTTTCTGAGATATATTTCTTTTCAACTCGTCATGTGGTTTTCTCTGTCACCTTGCTATTCCTGTTTTGTGATGAGCTTGTGTTTGAGTTGATGCAAGAATACTTGACTCAGTATGGAAACTACTCAAGGCTATTTGCCCATTTCATTCCCAAGAGATTCAAGAATCTTTAGCAGCTTGGTCCAGGTTTTCTTTCTCGGTTCTCTCATGCAATGAAGTAACTTCATTGGTATTCTTTGTCCCTTGCGATTTCCTCTTTCTCAAGTTGAGAATTAAATTCTAAGTCTCAAATAAGTCTTTCGTTAGCAATATTGGTCTCTCACTAGCTATTTGGGTGCTCGGTCACAAAGGTTTTATTGCCTCTTATTACGCATGAAGACTTAAGCAAGTAATCAATCAAATCTTTCTCTTTCCTGCAGCTCTTTGTTCTTAACTGAAAATATTTTCTATCTGCAGTTTTCGGCAAAACCGAATCTACTTGTCGCTTTCAAGTAGTCTTCTTTTCGCTTGTGTTTCAGAGAAGGGACCAATTTTGTCCAATCCTTTTCGAAAGCTCATTTCGCTTTTTCTTTTCTTCTCTCTCTGCGCCTTTTTCTTGTTTTGGTTTTGTAGACCAGCCAGCTTTAGGATTTGGTTTGTTGTTTCCTTCGCTTTTCGCTTTGCTATCTTTTGCTTTTGGTTGTTCGGCTAGCAGAGTTTTCATTCAGTCTTTGCAGTTCTTTCCTGGCCAAGCGATCAAAGAAGAACAAAGATCAAATCGCTTTCGAAAGTCATTTTTCTTTTTATTTCTTTCCTGATCTTTGACGATTTTGCATGCAGATCAAACGGCAATATTTTCAATTGAAATTTTCTTCGACTACTCTCGATTTATGCTGAATTTTTCAATTATCGCATGCTCCAAATTTCAGCAAGATTAATTTTAATTTTCTGTGAGGTGCTTTGTTTTGCATCTATTTGAAAAACAGTATACGAATTCTCGGAGACGATTTTAAAAGAGAGCGACATTCACCCCCCCTCTGTCGCCATTTCGGTCCTACAAAAACATAGTTCTCAAATTTAATATTATTAAGATAATATAAACAAAGCTATGCAAATGTCTAGAATGCTTTCAGCTTTATTACAGCATAAAAATATGATTCACGTGCATCAGTGTGGTGCTGCTCTACCCTTCCCATGCATGCTCACAAAGTCCACCTGTAGGGACGGGGAAACAAGGGTGATATAAAATCTCAAAGAAGCAAACTGCTTAATGTGCTATTCAAACTACAAACAATTATACATCATCATTTATACTTCCATACAACCACAACCACAATTCATGTCCACAATTACAAAACCACCATAAACTTCCATGAATCATACCTCTTCAATTTCAGATTTAATTGGCATATGAATGCAGTCATTTTATCCACAATTAAATGCAAACGAAACATTTAATCTTCCACAAACCACAATAGGTTAATTATCAAAATTTAATCTTCCACAATTAACAATGTTTATACACTCAACCTCAAGTCACCATCAATGACGGTAAAGCATTAACAAATAAATCTTGTTTGACTACTTTAAAACCTCAACCACTACCACTACCATAGGCAATAAAACATATGTATATTTTACCTCAATACTTTATTATTTCTCACATCCACAATTGCTATCAACAATTAATACGAGAGAAAAGAATCTCATGCCACAATCATAACCCTTACCGTACACAAGGGACAAACCCCCATTCCACGACCACATCCACATACCTCATACCGCAAATAGCTCACATGAGCCAATTTCACATTACAACTATGTAGTTGAATATTCCACATTACAACTATGAGTTGAAAATATCATAAAATGACTTCACCACAATATGCTGCTTATGTATGCAAATGATCTTTCCACAATGCAATGCATATGAATGCTTTCATGCTATACTCCACATCACTCTTTCCACGCGGGATTGGAGGTGCATCGTATTACGGTAATATACGATGCTCCCAGCTGATGGGAACGGGGTCCCGATCTTCCAACAGGTTCTGGATATGTTCGATTTTGGTGGAGGCGCGACACAAATCGATCCGGCTTCCGAACGACACGCTCCAACCCCGCAATCGCAGCACCACGCTCTCGTGTTATCAACCGTGCGCTGCCCGCTTGACCTTGCCAAGAAGGCTAATCCGCGCTGCGAATCAAGAACACAAGCAAGAACAAGGAAGAACACAACCAAATTGCAGATATATTGATGAAGCACTCGAAAATTGGGGTTTCACAAACCGATGACGGCGAAACTGTTCAAAGACAGAATTAATCTAAGCAAAACCCCAACCCTAATGGTGGGGGTGGCGGCTGTATATAAAGGAGTAAGGGACGTGCAAAACCCCTGGACGCGTCCTTAATGGACTCCAACACGATACAAAGCCGAACGGCCCAAAAGACGGTGTCGCAGCACCCTGACAGATTCTGGACATCCACTTGTTTCGACGATTCCCGTTGACTCAGAAGGAATTTTGATATAAGACCAGAGCCATTGGAAAGGTTATCTTCTCAGCTTTCCATACATATGTGGAACGTCCAAAACGGAGTCCGGATGCGATCTGGGCGTCCGCTTTAGTGCAGTTTGGTCCTGACCCGAATTGGATTCGAAGTCGGTTTGAGTTGGACATCCAACATGATTCGTCCGCCCTTGCTGGACTTGTGCGCCTCGTAGCCCTTCTCCAAGTACTTCTTGATCCTCTCCATGGTTCCTAATCATAATTAAATCATTAGGTAGCAATCGATTCTCAAATGAACCAAAAGAAGTACTTAGGAACGAGCTCACCTCTAAATTCAATTGTCGCGCGAGCTCTAGTGATTGGTCCTTGAATATCAAGTGGAGGAGTGTTGTGTGTATCCGAAAAAGTGATGTCCTTATCATCCTCCCCCTCTTGAAGCGGAGTTGCCCTCAACTCAGCCTCATCTTCTTCTCCCAAGTATGGCTTCAAATCTAAAATGTTAAAGGTGGGGCTAACCCCAAACTCGGGAGGCAACTCAAGTTTATATGCATTATCATTTATCTTCTCAACTATCTTAAAAGGACCAGCAGCTCTAGGCATCAATTTTGACTTTCTTAATTCAGGAAATCTATCCTTTCGCAAGTGCAACCAAACAAAATCACCCGGTTCAAGTTTAACTTCCTTTCTACCTTTACTACCAAGAATCCTATATTTTCATTCATCTTTTCAATGTTTGCCTTAGTAGTCTCATGTATTTTGATAATAAAATCAGCACGCTCCTTAGCATCATTATGAACTCTCTCACTAGTAGGCAAAGGTAAAATATCAATAGGGGCACGGGGATTGAATCCATACACTATCTGAAAAGGACTTACCTTAGTGGTGGAATGTTCCGCTCGATTATATGCGAACTCAACATGCGGCAAACACTCTTCCCATAGCTTCAAATTGTTCTTCAAAATAGCTCTCAACATGGTAGACAATGTGCGGTTCACCACCTCGGTTTGGCCATCAGTTTGTGGGTGACATGTGGTAGAGAACAACAATTTTGTACCCAACTTGTTCCATAGAGTACGCCAAAAGTGACTCAAGAACTTGGCATCACGATCCGAAACAATAGTAGTAGGCATACCATGCAAACGAACTATCTCTTTGAAAAGAGGTCGAGAATATGAACGACATCATCGGTTTTATGACATGGGATAAAGTGAGCCATCTTAGAAAACGATCTACAACAACAAAATGCTATCCCTCCCCTCTTAGTCCCGGGCAACCCTAAAACAAAGTCCATAGAAATATCTCGCCTACGGAATAGAAGGAACAGGAGTGGCATATATAAACCATGTGGATTCAAGCGAGACTTAGCTTTTTGACATGTAGTGCAATGAGCCACAAACCGCTCAACATCTCGCCTCATCTTTGGCCAAAAGAAATGTGTGGTCGAACGCCCTCCGCCTTCTTAGCACCAAATGACCCATCAAACCGCCTCCATGCGCCTCCCGCAACAACAAAAGACGAACGGATCCAACTGGAATGCATAGGCGGTTAGCTCTAAACAAAACCCATCATTGATCACGAATTTATTCCATGCTTGACCCTCTTTACAATGCAACAACACATCCTTAAAATCAGCATCAAAAGCATATTGTTCTTTAATAGTTTCAAGACCAAAATGCGACAATCAAGTTGAGACAACATGGTATAGCGTCGAGACAAAGCATCAAGAATCACATTATCCTTCCCTTTCTTGTGTTTAATGACATAAGGAAAAGATTCAATAAATTCAACCCACTTAGCATGTCTACGATTCAAATTGGTTTGACTACGAATATGCTTAAGTGATTCATGATCTAATGAATGACAAATTCTTTAGGCCATAAATAGTGTTGCCACGCCTCTAAAGAACGAACAAGAGCATACAATTCTTTATCATACGTGGAATAATTAAGAACAGGACCATTCAATTTTTCGCTAAAGTAGGCAATGTGTTTGCCTTCTTGCATCAACACACCACCAATACCAATTCCGCTAGCATCACATTCGAGTTCAAAAGTCTTACCAAAATCCGGAAGTTGGAGCAATGGTGCGTATGTAAGCTTGTCCTTCAAAAGATTAAAGGACTCCTCTTGTGATGGCCCCAATGGAACACAACTCCCTTCTTTGTCAACTCAATCAACGTGTCGCAATGGTGCTGAATTCTTTTACAAAGCGGCGATAAAATCTCGCAAGGCCAAGAAAACTCCGACTTGGGAGACCTGCCGGGCGTGGGCCAACTCCATATCGCCTCCACCTTGGCTCTATCAACCTCAATTCTCTGTGGAGTCACAACATAGCCAAGAAAGAGACTCGATCCGTGCAAAAGGTGCACTTCTCAAGGTTACCAAACAAACGTGCATCTCTCAAAGCATTAAAAACAAGACGTAAGTGAGTCGAATGTTCATCCATAGACTTGCTATAAATCAAGATATCATCAAAGTAAACGACCACAAATTTGCCAATGAAAGGACGAAACCTCGCTCATTAATCTCATGAAAGTGCTAGGTGCATTAGTTAAACCAAAAGGCATGACTAACCACTCATACAAGTCGAACTTAGTTTTAAAAGCGCTTCCATTCATCGCCAAGTTTCATTCTTATTTGGTGGTATCCACTACGAAGTCAATCTTTGTGAAAATTATAGCACCACACAACTCATCAAGCATGTCGCCTAGCCTAGGTATAGGATGACGATACCGTATAGTAATGTTGTTAATGGCTCTATAATCTACACACATATGCCAAGAACCATCTTTTTGGGAACCAAAAGAACAGAACAAAGACAAGGACTAAGGCTCTCACGTGACGCACTCCACGGTCCAAAAGGTCTTGGACTTGGCGCCGAATCTCCATAGTCTCTTCTGGATTGGTCCCAGACGCCGCACGGTTTGGCAAGCTCGCCTGTGGATCAAATCAATCTGGTGCTCAATCCCTCGAATGGGTGGAAGTCCCGAGGTATCTCATCGGGAAAACATCTCTAAACTCCCGCAAAGGTTAGTGACAGAATGTGCAAAGTGCAAGGCATATTATCAAGAGAAAATAAAGCATCTTTGCACACAAAAGCATAGCATGTATCATTAACATCATCAATTGCGCAAGAAGGTCTCGATTTTGTGGCAAGCATAATGTAATTTTTCAAATGGAGTACTTGTTGTTTTCGCTTTATCATGTTCCTTTGGATCATTAGCAGTAGCTCTCGCCCATCGGCCTCTATAATTTCACCGGGTCAAAGGCGTAAAGTAACTTTCTTTTCTTATGCATAAAAGTGTATGTGTTACTACTACCATGGTGTAAAGCATCATTATCAAATTCCCAAGGTCGACCCAATAAAAAGAGCATGCTTGCATGGGAACCACATCACAATCAACATGATCAACATAAGCACCAATGGAAAATGGACTCGACATGTTTGCGTTACCTTAGCTTTTCCGAGTCATTTAACCATTGAATATGGTATGGATGTGGATGCGGTCGCGGGTCAAGCCAAGCTTCTTGACCAAGTCGAACTCACCAAGTTGTTGCAACTTCCTCCATCAATGATGACACGTGCACGCCGGTTCTTGATCGCAAAGAAGGTCTGAAACAAATTATGACGTTGAAGTTTATCGGGTTGTTGTACCGCGTCGAGGACTCGCCGCACAATGATGCTCAGAAGCGTCGCCGTGGACGCCCACCAAGGACGAGGTCGTCAACACCACCGCTATTGTCGTCCCGGCAGCAAGAACATCATCATCATCCTCCTCCTCGACATCCGGCGTCGATGTAGCCTCCATCTTCTATGGCGATGTATGCCCGCTGGCTAGGGCAATTCTTCCGCACATGACCAAGTCCATGACAATGGTGGCAATCAATGCCTGATGAGCGACCCGTTGAAGCCACTCAAGAAGAACTCTTGGTGGACCCCGCAAAGAATTTTTGAAGAATCTGCAAGGCGTGTCATGGAAGGTGGCTTGTGGCGCCGCCGCCATCTTGTTCACGGTGGTGGAGGAGAACGAAAACTCAAGAAGACTTATGCGATCCGTCGATGTAGTCATTTGCGGGTGTAGAAGGGTCGTCCGGTGCGTGCCTTAGTTGAATCATGCGTCCTCGCAATTCTTTTCTCGCAAGCATAGCAAGGTGGAACAACCGGTTAACATAGTAAATTCTTTATAATCAACAATGTCCCGAATTTCACGCCAGAACCCCGTAGAAACGACAAATCTTATCCTCCGTGTCCTCAACAACCCCACAACGCACCATACCCTTTTGAAGCTCAAAGATAATAGTCTTGAATGTAACTATCACCTTGTTCTAAGCGCTGCAATTTTTTCTCAATTCAAGTTTATATGAGGGAGGAACAAAACGACACGCATAGCTTCTTTTAACCGCTCCCATGTATCGTTGTAAGCGCATGGTACTTAGTTCGCTCCACCGGATAATAGCAAAGTCCTTAAACTCACTAGTAGCTTGTCTAACTCTATGTTGCTCGTGAACTAAGTGAGAGTTAAACTTCGTTTCACCGTCATCTCCCAATCAAGATATATTTCAGATCATAAAGACCGTAAAAGATGCAATGGTAAACTTGACTTTAGCAAAAGGGTCGTCGTTATCATGACGGTTCTGGTTATTACCTCCCATACCATGTCGGTTTTGCTGAAGATGACGACGTAGTCGTGCATCTTGTGTCGCCCGCCGATCAATGTTGCCATCTGCATCATACTCTGTGGCGTCATCATGATGATGGTCGCCATTGACGGTGGTAGGCGTGCCTCCAATGTGTCCATCCGACCGGTGAGGTCGACCATCCGCCGCCCACCCGCTCAATGCCTTCCGTGGTGTTCAATCGGGTAATGGCGGCGACGATGGTGTCCAATCTCGCCGAGATCGATGAGTGAAGCGTTTTGTTTGTCGAGCGCAGCTTGTAGTCGGCGCGACTAACACACTCGTTGAAATCGACCGGTGTCCCGTCCCTCTTCGCTTCCGCCATGGTTAGTGGAAATACAGGAAAACAAAAGGATGATCCCTATCAACTACAAAGGAAGGGAAGTGGGAACCCGCAAGGAAGTGGCTTACCAAGCTCTTACAAGTGTGCTTACCAAAGCAATGGGTGGTACAACCGGTGGTCGGTTCGTGATACCTTGTCGAGCGTGGTACGATTGCAAGGTCAAAACCGTGCTATCCGTAGTAGATATATGGAGTTTGAAGGCCAAATATGTCGGTGGAATACAAATCAATAATGATAGTAATGTTGAATAAATGTCCAAAGTATGGTCCTAGTTGTTTGGTTTAAATGTGTCCTATATCAAGTATGAGATGATGAACAAGGATTCAAGAATGTAATATGAAAGCAACGACAAGAACAAAGATGGCTGTGCAATCGAGAAGCTCAATTCAAGATAAGCACAAAACAAATAAATTGTTGGCACCCTAAACCGTGCTCGCTTGGTTTCCTTCTTTTTTTTTTTTGCGCCAAGGATAGCACTCTCTCTCTCTCTACTATAGCCGAAATTTTTCTTTTTTTGTATTTTTTATATTTTTTCACAGAGCGAGCACGTAAATAGGAACCTCACAAAGTTGCAACTCAATCGGATGTAAGGAGTGGCCTCACGTAAATTAATGAATGTGTCAGAATTCGGTGATTCAATTTCGAGCGAGTACTACACTTTCCAGCCGAATTTCGGGAAAATAAATTCGCCGAACTCGACAAAGTTGGGGAGAAGCTGTGGAGGTCAAAACGAAGATCGACAAAATTTAATTTCACCCAATTTCAAAAAAAAGCAACTGATTTCGAGTCCGTATGCGAAAGTTATGGCCGTTTGAAGATGGACCTCCAAGTTATGGTTGTTGTGGAGGTCAAAACGAAGATCGGTGGAGGGAATTTGTGGAATCGGTGGCGGAAGCTCGGAAAGGTGGGGATGATGCGGTGTGATCACGAGACGTGATGGATGACGAAACAGAGGGTGGGATATGGGTGGAAAACAAAAACAGAGGGTGGAAAACGCGATGGGTGACGGCTAGGGTTTGAAGGGTGGTAGCGGAAGGAATACAACTCGAACAAAACACGATCTAAACCAAGAACACAACTCGACTAAGGATACAAACTCAACACTACGGACTCGGGATCAACTTGTGCAAAGGCTAAAGGAGATCTAGGACAGAAACAACCTATGACTACAATTTTTGTAGGGCTTTTCTTGGACTCTAGGACTAAACCGAAAATAACAAAGGAGGGTAACTCGAACACGGAGGAACACCAAGCTCGATTACCACTTGATGGGAACGGGTCCCGATCTTCCAACAAAGTTCTCGGATATGTTCGATTTTGGTGGAGGCGCGACACAATCGATCCGGCTTCCGAACGACACGCTCAACCCCGCAATCGCAGCACCACGCCTCAGTTATCAACCGTGCGCTGCCCGGTTGACCTTGCCAAGAAGGCTAATCCTCGCTGCGAATCAAGAACACAAGCAAGAACAAGGAAGAACACAACCAAATTGCAGATATATTGATGAAGCACTCAAAATTGGGGTTTCACAAACCGATGACGGCGAAACTGCTCAAAGACAGAATTAATCTAAGCAAAACCCCAACCCTAATGGTGGGGGTGGCGGCTGTATATAAAGGAGTAAGGGACGTGCAAAACCCCTGGACGCGTCCTTAATGGACTCCAACACGATACAAAGCCGAACGGCCCAAAAGACGGTGTCGCAGCACCGACAGATTCTGGACGTCCACTTTTTGACGATTCCGTTGACTCAGAAGGAATTTTGATATGAGACCAGAGCCATTGGAAAGGTTATCTTCTCAGCTTTCCATACATATGTGGAACGTCCAAACGGAGTCCGGATGCGATCTGGGCGTCCGCTTTAGTGCAGTTTGGTCCTGGACCTGAATTGATTCGAAGTCGGTTTGAGTTGGACATCCAACATGATTCGTCCGCCCTTGCTGGACTTGTGCGCCTCGTAGCCCTTCTCCAAGTACTTCTTGATCCTCTCCATAGTTCCTAATCATAATTAAATCATTAGGTAGCAATCGATTCTCAAATGAACCAAAAGAAGTACTTAGGAACGAGCTCACCTCTAAATTCAATTGTCGGGCGCGAGCTCTAGTGATTGGTCCTTGAATATCAAGTGGAGGAGTGTTGTGTGTATCCGAAGAAGTGATGTCCTCATCACCAGCGGGATAAGAGGTGCATCGTATTACGGTAATATACGATGTTGTACCTGTACGATCGTGGCTAGATGCAGCGACATCCACACATGCAAATGACATGATATGACATGAATGATATGATAATCATTAATCACATTAGTCCATCCACAAAGGAGCATTATCATGGTCACAACGTATCCACATCCATCACATATTAATTTCATGTTCCACAATATCACATTAAACAAGAATTTCACATGTCTACTAGTAGAATGTTAACATATCAAATGATCAATACTTGCTACCAACTCCACAATTAAAATATCATGCAATCATGACATAATATATTAAATTACGAAAATAATGTAAATTGCAAGTAGAAGAAATAACAAGTTAAATGGTAGCAACCACCGCTACGTTCACTTGCCTCAACCGACGAAGCGAAGCAAATCAAGAACGCTCAGGGACAAGACCACCTGTCCAAAAGGCATCTCTCAGCACAAAGCCACAGCATACAAACACGACTAAAATAATTAAAGACATCGCTAGAACCCCGAACCCGCATAAACTCCTCTCCACTCAACAATTCAGCAAATTACCCTTTGCAGCAGCGCTGCTTACCATTTTCGTATCTTTAAAAATATTGATCCAATATAGCAAAGGATACCTATCTAGATTCAATACTTAAAAGCCTACATTTTTCATGTAGAACATACATTTTTATTTTGATCACAGCTAGGTGTAATTTAATGTCCAAAATAGAGGAAGATCTCTATTCTGACAGATTGTACTGCAATAATAAAATGCATCCCAACATCAGTACAGGGGTCCAAAATTCTGAATTTTATACAGCAGCTACAATTCTGAATTATATTCAACTTTCTCAATTACGGCCATGATCATAAAAATCATTTACTACCTCAAATTCACAGTTTAAATGTCTGTCTGTACCAATCTGCTCGCCAGACGAACAGTAGTATTCCCGACCCTGTAACTCCAATATCCCAAGGCCAAAAATTCCAAAATAAATACAGGAGACGCGTCTGGAAGTCTTCTACATTTTTTCTTTTGGGAAGATCCGTAGGAAAACTCGTTTACTAGGTCGAAACCACAAGAAACAGACAACACACGAACCAATCTGCAGTGCATAAACAGTAATCTCTAATCGGGCAATTAATCTATAATTCCCCTTCAAAATCCGTGCCAAGAACCCTAATTATTCATAAGAACAGAGGGTTTGGGATGAGAAAAAATTACCTAAATTATGGATCACCTTTTTTTTCTCCTCTTGTTCTTCTCCTTCCTTCTTCTTTCTTCTCCTTACTTCTCCTTTCTTCTCCCTCCAATGGCAGCAGCACTTAGGGGCACCAATGGCAGCAGGGAGAGGGAGAGGCGCCCAAAGAGGTGGAGGAGAGGGGTGGTGGCTGTGGGGGAAGGGGAGAGGGTGGGGTCTAGGGTTAAAGGGGTGGAGGGTGCGGTTGGGGTGGGTGCGCCACCCCCTTGGGCCCTGGCCCTGGCCTAAGGGTGGTCGGCCCACTCCCCAGGCAGCCCACTCTAGATTTTTGAAATAATTTTTAATATATTTTAATCAATTTTTAATGTTCTATAATTTTTATTTTTCCCTTCCCGCGATTTGCCGAAAAACCGGTGACTCCGCGATTGTTTTAAAAACTTACGCCGTAACAACGTTCGGGATATTACAGCCTGTTTGGCAACGGCTACGGCTTATGGATTTTGGCTGAAATTTTTGAATTTTGGCTGTTTACGGTACAGATTATGGAGAGTGGTACTCATTTATGATTTTGGATGGTACAGATGTTGGGATTTTAATGTGTACATCGTTTAATTTGTAGACCCTGTCTTGAAAAATACTCTGTTTGAAAGTTAGATACTGTAGTAAAAGCCACCAGCTTCGGAGGAAAAGAACAGGCCCTATGAGGGCAAGTTTGCTTGCTTCTTCTTCACTTAGTTGACCTGTAAATATTTTTGTGACATTGTTTTAACATATATGAGAAAATCTCAGCACTTATATTTTAAATGCAACATATAGATAATCAACTTTAGTTCTTGCCTAGATTTTTCAAGGAACTGCAATATGTTTTTTTTCTTTCAGAAAATTTTTTAAGAATTGATTCTATGCTTTCTTCTCTAACAGAAGTAATACTAATCTCAAAGCACATTAAAAGATAAGTAACATCTATGCATCATTCATCGTACTTTCAAATTATGCAAATCACTATTGAGAAAAACGTAGAAACACCTTCTAAAGTTTTTATATGATGAGCACTACATTTGACATGTATGATTGCGACATTTGACCTTTCATGAGACCTATATATCAGCACTATTTTGCTTTATATCACCTCCGAATTAGCTGCAGCTTTGTGTGTTTATGGTTTGGCACCATGCCTTTTTTCTATGCGAGTATGAAGCAGAAAAAATTCCTATGTGATTCAATTATAAGTTTGTTGCCACTTGGTTATCTATGTGCGTGCGATTTTCAAACCATTTTATGCCTATTCATTCCAAGCTTCGCTACTTTACATTCGCCAAAATAAAGATCTGATGACCGGCACAGCGTAGCGACCATATCTATCTAGTAGAATGCATCAAGACAAAAAATGTCCAGCGTACTATTAAGCCACGTGCACCACCCTCTACTCGACATAATCACCTTTGCACAAAGGGAAGTGTCGCTGACGAACAGTTCGATCGATTTCTCTACTAATGTAAAACAAGATCAATCACAGAAGACATAATAGTAGATTGAAACATACAGACGTAGAGAGAACTCATGGTCTATCTTTATTGCTTTCTTTCTGATTGCGTACCCAAAATTGTCGGTACGGTTCCCTATTTATAGTCTACTAGTGAGCTGCCCACCATGGGCCAAGGCTTCAAGCTCTGGCTCAGATTTCCTAACACTCCTCCTTGGGCACTCATCCGACACGTTCATGCCTCGTCAAAATTCTATAAAACCTAGTGGGAAATATTTGGAGAAAGAGTACATGATACATGTTATATTGCGTTGCACGAATTGCCTCATTAAAAACCTTGGCCGAGAAACTTTACGAAAACTCGTCAAGGGAAAAAGAGTACAATCCACCCAATTTCATTCAATTTTCAGGACTTATTATTTGGGTACTCAATCTTCATGATCAAGGTTTAATAACGGGCTTGAGAAAATTCCCCATTGAATTCTGCATTTCTCTAAGTCTAATCATTCTAATTCCTCGTACGCATCTTTTAAAGTTAGATGCGGGGAGTGACTTAGTGAATAAATCTGCTCGATTCTCATATAACTTAGTATGCAGTACTTTAATCCCGTCCATCTTTTGCAATTCATGAGCATAGAAGAACTTGAGATTGATATGATTTGTGAGATGACTCTTCACATAGCCCGTCTACACTTTGTGCAACGAAAATTGCATTATCTTCATAGATAATTGTGGGGGCTTGCACAGTATTTATCCTATATGACTGCTGGATGTGGTGAATCATTCACCGTAGGCAAGCACATTCTCGTGCGGCTTCATACAGTGCTATAATTTCTGAGTGGTTCGTCGAGGTCGTTATAAGACTTTGCGTAGACGATTTTCAGGAAATTGCTGTTCCACTACATAAGAATACATAGCATGTTTATGACCTTGCGGTACGCGGGTCCGACAGGTACCCAGCATCTGTATAGCCAATCAAGTTCAAATCTTGATTCTTTCCGTAGAACAATCAAAGGTCCTTGCTTCCTTGGAGCTACCGGAAGATGTCCTTTATTCCCTGCCAATACCTTTTGGTAGGCTCTGCACTATACCTTGCTAATAGGTTTACGACAAATGCGATGTCCGATCTAGTGCAGTTTACTAAATACATGAGTACTCCTACTGCACTCAAGTATGGGAATTCCGGAATCAAGACTTCCTCCCCCTCTTCCCTAGGTCGGTATGGGTCTTTTTCTTGCTGTAAAGACCTCCCGATCACCGGTACTTTTGATGGGTATGCTTTCTCAAAGCCAAACATTTCTAACACCTTCTAGGTATATGCCAACTGATGTACTAATATTCCTTCCGGGACATGCTCGAGTTACAGGCCTAAGCAGAACTTGGTTTTGCCTAAATCTTTCATTTCAAATTCCAAATCCAGGTAAGAACTTGCTTCTTTTATGTCTTTCATTGTCCCGATGATATTCAGATCATCTACATACACTGAGAGTATACAAAATACGTTCTAGGATCGTCGTATAAATACACAGGGATAATCTTCATTGTTCGTGTAGCCTTTCTTGCATAGAAAATCGCTTAAGCGATTATACCACATCCTGCCAGATTGCTTCAATCCGTACAGTGATTTCCTGAACTTCACACTATACAGATTTCTATTTGTTCTGTCTTAGTTTAGGACGGGATACCTTCAAATAAATCTACGAATCCAAGTTTTCATAAAGATATGTAGTTACCACATCCATCAATTTCATTTCTAGATTCAAGTTTACTGCCATTGAGATTAAATATCTAAAGGTAATTTCACTCATGACTGGGGAGTAGGTTTCTTCATAATCAACTCCTAGACGTTGAGTGAAACCTTGAGCTACCAGTCTTGCTTTATATCTCACAACTTCATTTCTTTATTTCTGTTTCGAACAAATGCCCATTTATGCCCTACAGGGTGCACATGGGGAGGTGTGCGGCATACGGTCCCAAACACCTCTCTTTTGTTCAAAGACAATAATCCAGTTTCTATTGCCTTCTTCCAATCTTTCCAATCTGATCTTTTCTTACATTCAGCGAGCGATGCAGGCCCAGGATCAAAATCGATGATTGTGGCAATTTTCTTTGCGAAGTAGATATCAACATTGACTGTTATCCTATTCTTGGACTCTCCCGTGTGCACATAATTTATAGCTATTTCTTCATGAGTTGCTTCTTCTGGAGGTTTTCCTTGCTCATCGCTTATTCCAATTGTGGTGGCAAGTCCCTTTAGTTTTTCAGCTCCGATGTGTGCGCACACATCCATGCTGATTTCTCCCTCCAGGGGAATGTTCAAATCCGGTATGCCCTTTTCTGAAGGTGTCATACTCGTACCAGGTCTCAACTAGCTCCCCTTCTGGTTATAGGGAATTTCAGTGATCGATTATGACAAGTCCTTCTTATCCTTGTTCACCGGGCGTCCCAGGTAACTTGGGATTCGAGAGGCTGGAGCTCTCGTCCTTTTATTTTGAGGCCTCTAGATGAGATTAGAGATACCTTCTGCTTTCTTTGGTATTTCAACCATCTCCGGTGCATTGCATGCAGGCACATGCGACTTAGTCACGCTCTTCAAATCACTAAAATGATCAGGCAGTTGATTTGCTAATGCTTACAAATCAATGATCTTCTGGACTTCTGTATTTGCTTCAGTAGTGCGCGGGTCATATGCATAGATTCATGTGGCTTGCCACGTAATTTCCTGATATTTTTCATCAAGTGGTTGATTTTCTCCCTCTAATGTTGGAAATTATTCTCATCAAAAATGCAATCAGCGAAGTGGGCGGTATGCAAATCTCCTATGATGGGTTCTAAATACCTAACTATGGACGCAGTCTCATAACCAACGTATATCCCAATCTTACGGAGAGGACCCATTGCAGTACGCTATGAAGGGGGTATAGGTACATAAACCTTGCATCCAAACCTCCTGAGATGAGAGATTTTTTATGCTGACCCTTGCGCTAGTTGCATAGGTGAATGGATGTTGTAGGCCACTGGTCTAAAGTTAATGAGATTTGCTGCATGTAGGACTGCGTGTCCCCAACATGTAGCTGGCAAATTACAATTCTGCAAAAGGGGTTGGGCGATAAATTTAATTCTCTTGATTAATACCTCTGCTAAACCATTCTAGGTATGAACATGTGGTACATAATGCTCAACTGTAATCCCTATCGCCATGCAATAATCATCAAATGCCTTTGAAGTGAATTCTCTGGCGTTATCCATTCTGATGGACTTTATGTGATGATCAAGGAAAATGTTTCTAATGCGAATTATCTGCGAGATCAGCTTTGCGAAAATATGATTTCTCGTGGACAATAGACCAACGTGTGACCATTTCGAGAAAGCATCGATGAGCGCCATGAAATATTTGAATGGATTTGAAAGTGGTTGAATGGGACCGCAACTATCTCCTTGGATGCGCTCCAGGAATGTAGGGACTTCATCCTTCACTTTCAGAGTGGAGGGTCTAGTAATTAATTTCCCGGTGGCACATGTAGTGCACACAAAATCTTCACGATTTGAAAAATTCTTTACATTAATATTATGCCCTTGGGAATTGTTAATTATATTTCTCATCATTCTAAGATCTGGATGGCCTAATCTGTCATGCCTGAGACAGAAGAGTTCAGAGTTTCTAAATACTGTCTTTAGGGCAGTATAGACTGCAGGTGCCTTGATGTTGGTATAGTATAGCTCAGTTTCTAATGAAGAAAGTTTTTCTAATACCATTTTTCTATTCGCTTTGCGCTTCGTAATGAGCAGGTATTCCTTACCGTACTCTTCTTCAATCTCAACGTGGAAACCGTTGGCGCGAATATCCTTAAAACTTAGGAGAGTTCTAGTCGATTCTGGGTGCAATAAGGCTTCTTCAATGACCAAAGTTGTGCCCATTGAGAGTATAATTATGGCTTTTTCGGAACCAAGCCAGTATTCTTACTAATCGATTGAAAATATTTTGTCTCTCTTAAGATGGTATTCGTTGTGCCGCTGTCAGCTGAGCACACTTCCTCCATATGACGCCACACGTGTTCTAATATAAGGTATTTTATTAATATGTATTAGAAGGCAGTCAACACATAAATAAAATACATCAATATCAAAACATATCATGCCATTATAAACTGAATAAATAAATGAATTATTCAAATATCATCCAACCATTATGAGGAAATAAAAATGCTAAAGTACCATCCATGCAAGTTCTAACTTTTCCTTTCGCACAAAATAAATGACAATTAAAGTCTAAATGCATTCTGTGCATTAGACTGGATTTGCTAGGAAATCAGAGACTTCATCTGCTATTTTCTCGGGGGTGATATTCTCTTTGAGCGCTTGACTTGCCTTTTTAGGCTGCGGCCTTACCCTTCCTTCCCCTTCTCTTCATATAGGGCTTTCGCACCTTATAGCTCCCGGCGTTGGCTTCATGGCCAGTAGAGCTCCTAGGTGGCTGAGTGACGTAGTTTTTGTGGAGATCTTCGTCCTGAGGCTCCGCAACCTGCATCATATCAATCAATTCGGCATACTCCTTGTAGCCGTCTTGACGATAATTGCGTACGGATTGTATTGCATTGGGGTGGAAGGTGGATTAGGTTTTCCCAATCTTCTGCACTTCTGTGATCTGCTTGCCGCAGAGTTGAAGATTGGTACAAATACTGTGCAAGGCAGAATTGTACTTTCTGACCGTTTTGAAGTTGGCAAACCTCAGTCTGATCCATTCTTGTTCTGCCTGAGGAGGAATGGTGTACTTTAGTCTCTCGAAACGCTTCTTGAGTGCAGTCCAGAGTACTAGCGCACTCTTCTCTGCCATGTACTCCTTCCAAAGAGTGAGACGGAGGTGATGCCTGAGAAAATGAAGTGCTTGATCATTTTCCTCAAGGGTGGGTTGGGCGTCATGCGGTGCGCCAATCCCAATAGCTGTGCGGAGGTTCTTGTCTCTAAATACAATCTCGACATCGGAAGCCTAAGTCAGATAGTTTTGGCCATGCTGGGCCAGCTCCTCGAACTCCTGGTTCGTGATACCAGTCATATACATGTGTATGAAAGGAATAAATAAGTTTACTGCTGCTAAACAAGCACGGAATAATTTACTGCAGGTAAATAAATGGTACAAAAGATTCTCGTAATGTTTCAGAATTTTCTATGAATTTTCTATAAATTTTACTGCTAATTTCGGTGATTAAAGGCAATTTTAAATAATTACGATTAACCAAAATAGTAAATAAATACAGAAAATATATAGAAAATAATAATGACAGAAATAAACATGTTTAAAATGCCAAAAATAATTCAAAATTCGGTTTCCCGAGGCCCATTTATGCCATATTATGAATTTTCAGTGAATTCTGCAATTTTCGAGGGCCTATATGCAAATTTTCAGTTTAGAGAAAATTTTCGCGTAATTTTCTGATTTTCGATGGGTTTTCTGCAAAATTTGGGACACATTTTGAAATCTAAGGACCTATCTGCAAAATTCAGGACCCGCATACAAAATCTAAGGGCTCTTCGGTAATTTCCAGAAATTGGGGGGCCTTTTGTAATGTCGCCCCTCACCCCTGGTCAAAGCCGATTCACCGCTTTCTTCCGGCACTTAAGTCACGGGCGGAGGGGTAGGGTTTCCCTACACTTATCCACCCTTGTGGCGGCGGCGGCGATGGCCCTGGAGGCCGGCTCGGGTGGCTTTGCGGCTTTGGCGCGGCGGCCGGGCCTCGGTCTGACCGGCGAGCGGCGGCGGCGGTTTACCATACGGAAGTGGCGTGGCGCGCAGAGGCCAAGGCGACTCGGGGCGGCGCAAGGGGTCAAGACGCACGCTGAAGCCGAGGTGACGCAGCGGCCGCTCAATGCACAAGACTGACGATGGCGACGCTCTGCAAGGGGCGACCGGCCGGGCCCCTAGCGGTGGCTTCGTTGCGGGCACGAGCGCCATTTGAGTCGACATCGCGGCCAAGCGGAGGCGAGCACCGACCGGTGGACGAACTATGGGCACAGCGGCGACCATGCGGGGCGATCGGCGACGGCGTGCAGTCAAGCCAGCGGTTGCAAGCGTAGATTAAATAACCATGCTAGTAAAGGCCCTGTTCGGCAGCCCACAAGCCGGTCGGCTTTTCGCAGCCACTATAGTACCTAACTTTTAAACGTAGTATTTTCTCAAGACGGGGTCTATAAGTTAAACGTAGTACACGTTAAAAGCTTAACATCCGTATCACCAAAATCGCAAATGAGTATTGATCTCTCGTAATCAGACTGTAAATGTACCAAAATTCAAAAATTTCAGCCAAAAGTCATAAACCGCAGCAAAAAAGAACAGGCCCAAAACCAATCGAGTGAGAGAAAATAACAGCGGGGAAGCGTGGAATTAATTAGCGACAACAAAATTAAATCATTCACCGATAAAATTAAATTAATTAAAACTCACTAATATCCACTCAAAAAGGTAGAAACTGATTGTATAAAAGTAAAAATCATCTAGTTATTAAGTATTTTAAATCGTAAGTCTGCTCTATAATGTAGAAGGCGAACTAGGACAAACAAAAGTAGCTGATCCAGCCATGGTTGACACCGAGGTTTTCTACTTATTACGAAGGTAAGTTTATTGTTTGATCACTTACCTAGCTATCTTACTTGATAAAAACTAAATTCCTGTAGCGTATATTATTTATGTGCATCAAAAATATATTTTTAAATCAAATGGGATGATAAGATGAAAGAATTTGAATAGAGCAAAAGAGTAGTCCAACTGAAAGGAGCAGCTGAGTTGTATGAGATAAATACTAGGAGGGTAAAGGGTGCTCTAGTGAAGAAAGAGAGGAAAATGTGGGACCCTTTACATATGGTTATAACATAAGGACAAACAAACTTTCACTTTGAAAGGAGGCCGTACTCAAGTGTTAGCCATATTCCCGTTTTTGATGGGCGAAAAATGCTACCTTGTTACGTTACTATTTCTCTCCATAGTGGGTAAGTAGTATAATTAGTGGAGGAACCTAGGACTGATAGAGAGTCCAGAAGTGAGGTATCTAAGGCGCATATATTAGCGCTGGTGGAGTATTGGGTGAAGAGATACAATCAACATCTATTTAAGGTCGATAGGTTCTGGTTGAGGGTGAGGAACCGCCCAGGTCACCGACTAAGGATAGCTGGATGGAGATTTAATAACATAACGGGGAAACATTCTGTACTCTAGCTTGACAGAGTCTAGAAGTGGGGATTCAAGGCGCATGTATTAGCGTTTGTGGAGTGTTGGGTGAAGGAATAACTGGCCCAACCAACATCTATTTAAGGTTGGTGGGTTTCGGATGAGGGTGAGAAATCGCCCTAGGTCACCAATAAGATAGCTAGGTAGAGATTTAATAACCTAACATGGGAAAACATTCTATCTGGACTTGGCACTGCCTCTAAGGAAATGCGGGATACCTAGTTTCAAGAGAGCTCAGAGTAGCTATGGGTACAGTGATATAAGCCTGCACAGTACAAAATAAAATTTTGAATTCATGCTTGTCTCCTAAATTGGAGGCTATGGAGACCTCTAGGGGCCTTTCTTCTCACCAAGTGATTACCAGTATTGTTTTTCAATATTTAAAACTTGAAACTACACTTAATTGGATAAACTAGTTTTCAGAAAAGAGATGAATTTGAAATTGTGATATTGAAAAAGAGATGAGTCATACAATTTATTTCTTGCTATTAATACTTACTGAGTATATTAGTACTCACCCTTTCTATACTTCCTTTTGTTAGATCACAGTCCAACAGGGGAATACCTCGAGTGAGGCTCGGGATATTTAGGCATCGAGGATGCCATGTGAGACGAGGGAGATCATATCGAGGACCAGGGTGAGGCGGACGTCCTATACAGTAGTTAGGACGAGTGGGCGGTCAGTAGCGCCAATTCGTCGAGAGATAGGGTATTTAATTATCTATGTCTCATTTTGTATTTAAATAGTTGTACTTAAGACCATAGCCCCGTGTGACTAACTATTGTATTAAAATACAATATTTAATTATAGTTCTGTTGCATAATTCTGGTAAAACTTATTATTCCCTAATTCATTGGGATTAGGGAATAGTTATTTATTACCTGGTGTTATATTCTAAGGATAATGACACGCGACATCTCACCTAGCTAGGAATTAACAACAAAATTTTAATTGTAGATGTCCCACAGCTACGTCCCTGTGATCAGGCCCATTTAATTCGGCTGTGGCTGATGGTTTTTGGCTTTTGTCTGAAATAATACTTTATTAATTGTTAGCTTTTAGTTAAAAAATTCAATTAAAGCAAAAAAATAAAAAACGTTATATGATAAAACAAAGAAAAAATGTTAAGAAACACCACGAAAAAAAACCAAAAAAGTCACCTTAAAAAACTAACACGATCGAAAATAGCTTCGGGCTTCTCTTTTGCAGGCCAGAACCCGTTTGGAACGCGAGACGAGACGAGAGGCTCATCCAAGTCGCGACGGAGCCATCGAATCGTGGGCAAGAACGCCAAGCGCCCGCAAGAAGAAAGATCAAGAAAAAGAGAGAAGCAACACACAGAACCCACCCAACCCAGTTTGATCTCCTCATCGCTGCCCTAGTCCCCCAATCTCGGAAGACAAGCTATTCAATTCGTTTCGATCTGATTCGGCTCGCGTCCGGGGCGGCGGCGGCGGCGGCGGCGTCGGGCTAGCCGAAGCGAAGCGAGAGGAGGAGAGGAGCCGCCGTCTCGCGATGGCGTCTCGGGCGGGCGGGTGCGCCGGCCGCTGCCTGCTGCCGCTGCTGCTCCTGACAGGTGCGCCTCGCTTCCTCCCTCCGATCCGAACCCTTTGGGATGTCCATTGGCGTCCCGGTGCTGCCCCCCGACGCTTTTAGCTGGCAACTCGCGGTTTCTTTCGGGTTGCGCTCGGGGGTGTCTAGGGTTTAGGTCGTGCCGTGTGATCTATGCTAAGGTGGCTGCAGATTGGCTGTTGCGGTACGGTCCTAACCGTGATGAACCCAGCTATATGCTGTGAATTGCAAAGTTGTGTCTGTTGTTACATACTCCGTGGGACTGGGGAATCAATGGCGGAGCTAATTCGGGATTTCTGACGCCGGCAAGAATAAGTCCGCAGGGTCTCTCTAGAAATTGAAACAAAGAGGTCGTTGCGAGAGTGAGCTGCGTTGTTTAGTTATGTGTGGTGTGTATCTGCGGACGAGAGGGTTTTGGTAGGTCTAGTTGCTGAGTATGGCCGATTGGTAGCTTTCTTTCTTTACATGTTGCGGATGCCTGACTTCTCTTTTCGAAGGACTGAAGTTCGATAATGATATTGTTTTGTGTCATACAAGATTCAAAATGATCGGGAAGAGGAACAAAATTTTAGTTCACCATTGAGAAGGAAAAGATGAATGCTTGGGAGCATATATAGTAATAAGTAGACTGTAGTACTGTGCAACCCTATAAAAATAAAAAATGTCTACTAGGGAAAAATTGACTGAATGTTGAAATATGGAAATCTAAATAGGAGGTGGGCAAAACATAAATTCTGTTGCAGTTGGTCCATCAACTAAGCATCTCCTTGTAATTACTCTCTCTGTCCCTGACTGTAGGTTGTTTTTGATTTTTCAGCCTTCAGTGCAAGACTTTGACCATATTTTTTTTTGGAAGTATGTCAGTAGAAATTACAATATTATGAACGTATTTTTCATGACAAATCAAAGGATATTATTTTCATATGGCCAACCTAAATTCCTTTACATATATTAATGGTCAAAGTTTGAAATGTTACCGCGTGGATACCACAACAACTTACAACCTGCATTTTGGAATGGAGGGAGTATTGCACTTGTCCTCCAGCGTCGACATGGGGCCATTCTTATCCGGATAAAGGATTGTGAAGAACTACCTATGAGTACTTTTTCTTGGGGTCCTTTTACCCATCAATGCTTATATGTAACACCTACTGTTTGTAAGGAAAAAGGGACTATATATTCTGTGGTCAATTATTGCCACACTTTTGGTTTTGAAGACTTAGTTGTTAGAAATTTAGCTGATGATAATTTAGTTTGGAGACAGCAGGTTTGCTTATGGATTGCTGGTTAATGAGGGGTGCTTCCGTCAATCACTCTTTAGGTTTTGTTTAGTATTGTGGTGGCTTTCCAAAAGCTGTTTTATATTTTTGGATAAGATAACAACTTGAAAGCTTCTTCTTTTGGAATAATAACAGCAAAATTTTACTGGAATTGGTAAAGATTCCTGTAACTAACTCGATGCCATAGCACAACACAGTACAGTACAAACAATGGCATGCTGGCCCTTAGGCTGACTCAAGCTGTTTTTCTGAAAGCTCTAAAGTTTGACCAGCATTTTCATACGTGTCCTGTTGATCTAACCCTTCACTGTGCACCCTTTTTTCAGCTTCTTTACTTGACTGGAGCTTGATTTCTCTTGTTAATATCATCATCTTCTTTGCTATTCGATTTGTTTCTCCAAGGAGAGGTATGTCTGTGCTGTTTTTGTGCATTTCTTAAGTATTGTCAATATGATTTGTCTATTAAAGCTAAACTACACTTTGGTTGGTCCATATGTTGTTTGAAGAACTAAGCTGCAGTTCCCACACAAAAGTTTCAATCCATTACCTGAAACTGTGACCTCCGGTTCAATCAAGTCATTCTAGTCATGTGCTGTTAATGATTTGATATTTTATTGCTGACTTTACCTTTGTCTGGCAATACTATTTAATTTGTATGGATTTAATTTCTCTTTGATTGACTTTTAGGTTTTAGTTTGCTTTAGGCTATCGGTTCAGATGGTAAGACGTACGACTTAGGGTTTTAGTCTTGTTTTATTATAAGGCTCTCGTTTATTTAATCTTGAGGATGTTTTATTCCTAGCCTACCCTAACTTATTTGAGACAAAAAGCTTTGTTGTTGTTATCGTATATTGGTGTTTCTATAATAGTTCATTTGCAAACAGTATAATTTTCTGTATTCAAACTGATAAATTCATTTTTTCCTGTTTGACATGGAAATCTTGGGGGGAGCTATTACCTCCTCCTTGGTACATACTATAGTATGCCTTATACTGTGCATACTAAACTCCCTTTGGTGTAACTAATAATCTCTACATTTGTCCTTTATTTCTTTGTTTTCTGAATATTACTTTATGGCTTTATTTACTGAGTATCATTTCATGGCCTTATTTACTAAATATCATTTCTTATTGCTAAGTTGTCTTTGCTTGGTATAAACATACTAAAACTACAATGCAAAATTGTGGTTTTTCCCCGGGTAAGCAGGACTGCAGGATCTTAGTTTAAAATCCTTGTGTCAGTTTTATAGATTAAACTGGCTACCTATCAAAGTTCGAGTCTTATGCAGTAGGTTGCACTAACACTTCTGTATTCTGTACATTGTTGTCACGGCGTCCAGGCGCCGGGGAGGAGACGTCGGGGAGGATCGCCTCGCCTTGGCCAGGTACGCCGTCCACCCCTCTCGTCTCCGCCCGCTCGGGCCGCCTCCCTCCCTCCACTGTGCCACCTCCTCCTGGCCGCTTCCTTTCTCCCGCCTGCCTCCTCCCACCACCGGCTTCTCTCCAGCTTGCTCCCGCCGGGAGGGAGGCGACGGTGAGGCGCCTGGGGAGGTGGCGCGTGAGGACGGGTCAGGAGGAAGTCTTGGGGAGGAGGCGTTGGGAGAGAGGCGGGCGGCGGCGTACTGGCGAGGCGTCGGGGAGGAGCTTCGAGTCGGGAGTCGGGAGAATGCGAGACAACGAGAGAGAGAGAGAGAGAGTCGGGAGTTATATGGGGAGACAGCTGAATCGAGTCGGGAGATGGGGATACTGCATCGCCGCCTCGCCTAGGCGTTGCCGTGCGCTCGCCAAGGCGTCGCCTAGGCGTCCCGGCGCCTAAGAGGTGACGTGGTCGCCAATTACGCCGTGACAACCATGATTCTGTATCACGAGCACGTGGTCCTGACTCCTCTGAAGCACAGTTCAGTTCTATCTTGATTATATGAATTTGAAATGCTGTGTTGCTGTGCTGTCTATATGCCATGCTGAAGGGATGCATTTTCTGCCTAATATGCCTTGACATTTTAATACATCAATTGTAGCCATTTTTTAACTTTCTAGGCAATATGTTTTTGGTATATACAAGGTTGTCACGACGCTCCGGCAAGTCGCGGCGAGACCGGAGCATCTGGACGCCTAGTCGACTAGACTCCCGTTATGGCGACAGTTAGACGATAGCAGCTAGACGATAGTAATAAATACAAGTAATACCTTATATGACCCAAAAACAAATAATCATGCAACATAATAGCACAAATTATCTAAATAACCATGCAACAGAGCTCAGGAGGTCCAAATCAGAAGAAATTCATTGAGGGAGGGGTCCAAATCAGAAGAAATCTATTAGAGGGGTCTATTCGTAATTTTTTGAAACTTCGAGGACTAAATCAGAAAAAGACCAAAACAATTCCACTCCATTTAACCGTAGTCACCGCCCGAGCTCTGGCATTTGCTTTCCCTGCTTCCTTTGCACCTCCGCCACCTCCTCTGCTTCCTGCACCTCCGCCGCCTCCTCTATTTCCAGCGTCGGCGGCGGTGGGGACTAGGTCCTCCCCCACCGATGCTGAGCTCGCGCAGCTCTCCGCCGCCATCGCCGTGGGGGAGGACCTTGGCCCGTTCATGTGGCGCGCGTTCGCGTGCGGGAGGCCGGAGCAGCTGCTGGCCTTGCTCCACGCCGTCGCGCGGGACCTCGAGGCCAAGATCGAGGAGCTCTGCCATGCGCTTCTATGACTTCATCCGCGCCGTTGACGGCTTCCGCTCCCTGCTCGCCGGATGAGGCAACGGTAGTGCGGGAAGAGGCGGCTGGCTCCAGATTTGAGTCGGCGGCGGCCATATCTGCGTGGGGAGAGCCACAGGCGGCCGGATTCAACTTGGAGGTGGCCGCCTAGCTCCTCAGCCCTAGGCGACGAGCCTTGGCGTCTCCTTCCAGCTACCAGGACGACTTGGCGTCGCCTAGGTGACGCCGTAACAACCATGTGTATATAGCATGCTAAATTTATGGAATACACAAGAATGACATGGATAAAAAATTCACCTGGTTGAACCTTATGGGCTTGGTATATAAAGCTAAACGTTGTAAATCATGATAACATTTGTGTAGGTGTTAAAGGAAGTAGAAGACATATTTCATTTTTCATTCTTTTACATATTTACCTCTGTTTTGCCATGTTAGTAATTTTGGAATGTTGCTCACTGTGTCTATGCCATGTGGTACAAATGTTGTGTGTCTGTGTTGGTGGCTTGGTGCAACTTAGCTTATGCACCAGAAAAGCAGCTTATGTGAGACCATTTACGTCCTAGCTTGTTCATAATGTTAGATGCCTATTTATTGAAATGAAAATACTATGAAAAATTTGAAGAAGCTTAAAGAATTATTATGTGCCACTGAATTACAAGATGCTTAGTGCAACTTTCACATGCAAATTTGTTCTCTAATTTGTATTATTTACAATCTGCATACACATTATTTATTTCTACAGATCTTAAATGACTAATGTTCTATCCTTATTTGAAAGGATTTCACACTTGGAGGCTGTACCTATTATTGTGGTGTACAATTATTTACTCAGCACTTGCCATTTTAGCACAAGTTACATTTCATATAATCTGGTGCATTGAGGGAAAGGGATGGACTGTGGCTCATTCTTGGTGGGCAAAGCTGGTTGGTTTTGCAAGGTATTTAAATTTATGCATCATTGCTTTTGTTCTTGTTGATTTTTGTTTGTGTGCATGTTCATGTATGTGCTCATATTTATGAGTACTTCTGTTTGTATATG